>OU342784.1:6812142-7431428 GCA_910591435.1 Acronicta aceris
ACTCATACTGATAAAAAATCGCCTACCTAGCCACGACTACGAGGAGACAGGAGAATATAAAAAAAAATATGACTGTATTGTATGGTAATCGCTATCACGTGTTGGGAAGCATGTTCAATGCCTGCGATTAGGGGGGTATTGCCTTGGAATTACGTATCAATTGTTATTCAAGTTTATCTTTCAAGTATAAAGAATGATAAAGTAATCCTTTACACTTGAAAGATAAAACAGTTAAAAAATTATAGGCTTCAAAACAATATATCTGCTTATATTGGTCTATTAGTCGCAAATGTGGGTACTGACCATAAAATCGAACAGTGTAATTGGATTTTTTTATGGAGTTCTTAGTAGTTACCAAGTCCCCTCTATTACATGGTACCTAAAAATATACTGTCAAAATGCACATCATTACACGTATGTCATAACTAAACATCAATCTTTTTTCCATCGTCCAAACTCAACTACACGTAATTAAGTAGGTACCTAGTTAGCAAGTTAAATAGTTTGCAAAGTATGTTTACACAACCCATTCAACGCAACGGTAACATTAACTAACTGTTAACTTTTCACGCCTAAACGGCTGACAAAGATTCACTAAAATTTGGTAAGGATATACATTGCATGTCGAGGAAGAGGGCTTATGATGCATGTCTCGAAAAAATAATAAATTCTATTAGGATGCGAGCGAAATCCCTGGCAAAAGCTAGTAATATAATAATTATAATATCACAGATAATAGTGATAATAATTCCTAATTAAGTCATTATTTTCAAATCCACGCGGCCATTTGATTAAAACAATAACAATTAATCTATCAATCCGATATGTATGCCTAATCTACAGGGTTATCATCACTTATCGTTTGTTTGGTATCTTTTACTACAGGAGTACGTCTTAATATCGAATAGCATTGTTTGTATTTGAGTTTGAGGTTACCAAGATAAACTGGAGGACAGTAAACACTTGAGACACAACTGCTATTTCGAAAATTCATCGTTTCTTCTTTCTTCAAGGTTGCTCTAGAATAGTCTAGAATCTTGACTTAACTCCTGATCATCGTTTCTCAAGAATTTTAGTCGCTATCTAAGAAATACCTAACTAAAGAGTTAAGTAAAAACTGTGACCCACTCGCGAAAATATATTAGCTCAACAATAGAGACCGGGTCGTCCATTTTCCAGTATCATAATTTCTGCAGAAACGATTTTATTTTAAAAATGGAAAACACATAAAATTATAATAAGTATGACAGGTATTATTTACTTACAATTTACGACCCCCTATAGTACAGAAGGGGACACCTCAATTTGAGATTGAGAAACAGTGGTCTCTAGGTGACTAAACAGCAGTGTGGCTAGTGTTGTGAATAATACCTTCACGGATCGGACGGGGTTTTCTTAGATTGTATTTACATAATATGTGTGCTATTTACATATTAATAAGTATTTTATTACGTTAATATCTTTAACAATAGACTTGATCAACACATCACTACATAGTATAAAACAAAGTCGCTGTCGCTGTCTGTCTGTCCCTATGTATGCTTAAATCTTTAAAACAACGGAACGGATTTTGAAGCGGTTTTTTTAATAGATAAAGTGATTCAAGAGGAAGGGTTTAAGCTATTTAACATTACGCTACGACTCTTAGGAATGTGTCAACGCGGGTGAAACCGCAGGCATGTCGCTAGTTAGATATAAAACAGAAAGAACAATAATTGATGCTGTATAACTGGATACAGGCTATTATCAGTTTTCTGCACTGCCTGCCTGATAATGATAATAAATAAATAATATTTAAGTAAATGCACCGTCAACCCCATGTTTTGCTCAATTTCTGTTAAGGCCATCTTAAAGCCTGGAAGAGACCACTGGTCGCAAATTCTCGATAAGGCCACCTACGAGTATTTGTACTAAGCTGAAGCTGAAAACTTTGTTTGAACGCACTAATCTCTGGAAGTGTCAGTCTGAATATAAAAATATTTTTCCATTTGATAGCCCAATTCTTGAGGAAGGTTATAGGGTATTTATCATCACGCTATGACCTACGGGAGTGAAGCAGAAACGTACCTATTTCCATGAAATCGTGTAACATACAACTAGCTGTCCCATACATGTCCTATGTATATTTATAATTTCAGTGTACTTACAATAAAGAACATAAAAATAAGTAAATAAATTATATAGGTACGTAGGTACCTAGCTTAAAATGCATTTGCAAATTTCTTATTTCAATAAATAACATATTTTTGCTGTTGTTAAGTGGAATCCACGTCACATTGATCTTACAATTAACATCGACATAATAATAACCCTTGACAGACTATTTATTATTTCTCTGTTTAGCGTTTGTGACGTTTACGACAAACATATTGTGAATAAGCATTGTTTAAATAATTAGATCCTAACCATACCTCCTTTTTCGCGTCGTGGTATATAATAAAATTGTAAATAAAACCTTTGTCGTGATCGTGAAGAACTTTCTAAGGAGACGTCATAAGTAAACTTTTAAATGTGATATTGTCTAATACTTAATCTATTATTAAATAATCTCTACATACTCTATAGCCTGTGAGTTTGTATGTAGAACGACACGACTGGCGTAGCGGTTGAGCGATCGGCTTCTGCGCCACGTGTTGTGGGTTCGATCCCCACACGGAGCAAATATTTGTATGATCTACAGGTAGTTGTTCCGGGTCTGGGCGTTTGTGTATGTGAGAATTTGTGTTTGTAAACGCACCCACGACACAGGAGAAAATCCTAGTGTGGGGCAACGTATTTGTTATACAATTTGAGACAATTCTTACGAAATTTACACAGGTTTTCATATAACTGTTTTATTATTTTTAATTTTTAAAGTTTGCATTGCTTGTACTAACTAAATTAACTTGTAATGTAATGTAATGTAATTTTATATGTAATTGCTGTGTACTCCTGTAACTGACAAATTCACTCTGTGATCTATGTTAGGTATGTAATTCTATGTGCTTATGTATTAGTGAATAAGTCTTTGGAGTACCTTAACAATAAATAAATAAATAAAATAACTACATTTACAATCTATTTATTAGTACGTGTCGATTTATTTATAGATTCACTTTGCTGAATTTTAAAATTGTACACAATGGTGATTACGCGCTCGTACGTCAGAGTATATGTACATAGGTGTCCTTAATATCGTTTATAATAGTATTCTATAGAGCTTTTTTTGCGGAAAATCCTTGTGCGAAACACAGTAGCGTAAAAGTCACTACATAGTATAAAACAAAGTCGCTGTCGCTGTCTGTCCGTCCCTATGTATGCTTAAATCTTTAAAACTACGCAACGGATTTTGAAGCGGTTTTTTTAATAGATAGAGTGATTCAAGAGGAAGGTTTTAAGCTATTTAACATTACGCTACGACTTTTAGAAATGGGGTAACCGCGGGCGGGTCGCTAGTATTCTATAAAACGTAAAATAAAAAAAAATAAGTAAGCATTATGACAGAGTTAAGTTTTTGTTGGCAAACAAGCAGACGAGACTACTCCTGGTTTATCTAAGAGAAAGTATCAGAAAATTCTTCCGTACACTACTTACATTTTGGCAGATTGTCTCACAATCCAACGCCGATGTTCTGTCTCGGCGTAAAAAAAAATATTTTGTCAAACAGCTTCCCGTAAACGTCAAACTGTTAGGTCACGACCACGAACGTTCGCCCAACCGTCACAGTATATAAAAATAAATAAGCAAATCGTTCTATTTAAAGGCGACGGAGACGGACTTTAACCGCAGATTCCGGATAGTAATGGTTTATGCTTCTGTTTATTTATTTTTTTGCGCGCAAATTTGTTTGTTTTTTTTAGGGCCATGCAAAAACTACGAGATCTTGTCTATAGATCTAGAAAAATATCTAGAATAGGTAAATGGTTAGGTAGGTGTACTGTAAGTATACACCCACAGTTAGGTCCCATTCAATAGGGGGCGAGCCTATTGCTATTTAACCAGGCACGAATTCAAACTCCGTGCGCACTGCTACTTACTGAGAATTTCATAGGAAAAATCCAATAACACTGCTCAACTTGGAAATCGAAACCAGGACCTCTAGCGTATTTATTTAATAAGTTATTTATTAATTTATTTAAAAAGTCCCAAACTGTTGCGTTAGGACCAGAAAACTGATGAGTGCTCATTATGATAAAAGTGGAAAGTGGTCAACAAAAGTGGACTAGATTCAAACAATCGAATTCTACAAACAAAACAATATGTGCAAACAAGATTGGACGTTTGTTATCTTCTTTACTCATACGCATGGTCGAGTGTTAAATCAACAGCATTGTTTCTATCCTATCTACATCAATAACGACATTATTATGTTGTTATTGTAAACGCTTTTACAGTAATCGTATTGTTTGCATAATGGCATTATTTTATTATGCTATCGTAAAAAAATATTACTTTAACCTTCCCTTATCTATTGGCTTAATCAATATTGTTCATCTTAATAATTATTGGTTTATACTCATGAGAATAGATCTGATGCCCTCTGAGAAGAATCGCCGAAACAAACTCAGAGAATCATGGTCTCTTTTAAAGTCCAGACATAGTAGGTACTAGCAATTAGAGATGGGTTTATGTCAAGGCATTTATTTTTTTGCCCAAAATGCGTGGGCTGAAATCCACCTATATGAGCAATAGTATCACAATGCAGGGCAATGTCTGAGATGGCCCAAGAAGGAGCAATAGCGGCTTTAGGGAGACCAGTCCCAGCTGACAGCACGCATGCATCAGTCATTGTGTAGCTGGACCATAATCAAGGGAGCTCCATAACCTG
Organism: Acronicta aceris; assembly: GCA_910591435.1. Lineage (NCBI taxonomy): Eukaryota > Metazoa > Arthropoda > Insecta > Lepidoptera > Noctuidae > Acronicta > Acronicta aceris. Next base: position 6,816,950 of record OU342784.1, read on the forward strand.
TCACACGACGATGTGTTGACCACATCCCACAAGACCTGTGAATTTGCCTAACCCTTCATTTTACATAGGTACAGCTTTGACACGATGAAGTACGGGTTGATAAATTAGCTGTCCAACGACAGATGACCGCATTATTTGACAAGAAAATCTTGTTTTACCACATTTATTATCAATATGAATATCATGTTACCGATATTTTAAACCACAGTTTGCAGGATGCGGTTACTTGTTTCATATTATTAATCAAGTTATATTTCAATCTTCTAGCCTTCGGCCTATACACTTAATAAGTTATTCACAAGCATACGGCCCGCCTGATGGTAAGCGGTTACCGTAGCCTATGGACGCTTGCTACACCAGGGGTATCAATCGCGCGTTGCCGACCCTGTAAATTAAGGAGGAATAGTTGGTCTGGCATCATACGAGACATGCTGCCATGCATGACAGCGGCCGTAACAAATACCACCGGTCCCCCCACTGCAACACATCGCTTCCTCGTGGAGCTCTGGCGACCTTGCTCACCGTTAGGAACACAACATAGCTCGGAGCTATATTAGTTGGCTACGATTTTCTGCAAGGTAGAGGTACTTCCCCAGTCGGGCAGCTCCAATTGTGAGTGGAAATATTCGATTCCACTATGCCTTCCCCTCTTAACTCTAAAAGAGAATCATACAAATCTTCCCGGTCTAATTGATAAATGCTGAGACTCAAACGTCATGGCATTTTGTAAAGTCGACACAACATCATAAGTATATTAAAAGTGTGAAATTGCCTTGTGTAGGTTTTAAGTGACTTTCGCCCGGAGATGATGATATAAAAGTCTTTTTTAACCTTCCCGTAACGATGACAATATTTGCGTCATCCTCATCAAGTATGTGGAAGTGGAACCTGCCAGAATTCTGGCAAGATCTCAACGAACGTCAGACATTAGGTTAGCCGGGGCGATTAACGGATTTATAATAATGAATATGACGAAATTGTGAGAAAGTTGCAGGACTACTGCTTTTTTTATATTTCATTTAAATAATACTAGCTTCTGCCCGCGACTTTGTCTGCGTGGACTTCAGTATTGGGTCCGACCTGGATAAAAAGTAGCCTATGTGTTATTCCAGACTATAATCTATCTCTGCGCGAAATTTCATTCAGATCCGTTCCGTTTCCGTCAGTAACAAACATCCATACATCCATACTCACAAACTTTCACATTTATAATATTAGTAAGTAAGGATGCATTAGTAAGTAAGCAGTGATAGCCTAGTGGTATGACCGTTGGACTGCCAAGGCAAAGGTCTCGAGTTCGTACCCAAGGCACGCACCTCTGACTTTTCGAAGTCATGTGCGTATTAAATAGTTAATTATCACGTGCTAAAAACGGTGAAGGAAAACATCGTGAGGAAACCTGCATGCCTGAGAGATTTTCTCGACGGCATGTGAAGTCTGCCAACCCGCACTAGGCCAGCGTGGTGGACTATAGCCTAATACCTTTCATTCTGAGAGGAGACCCGTGCCCAGCAGTGGGACAGTATAATGGGTTGATTATTATTTAAGTAAGGATGTAATCTGTCGTCTGGAATTTCATGATGTGGAAGTCTGGGTGTGGTAAATTATAGTGTTCCCAGACTTGCAGCATATGTGCTTTAAACGGCGAAAGGAATTAATTTGTATGACTTCATCCTAAGAATTTTATAAAGAAAGAATCTCATTTCAACCAAATTAAATAAAAACACGATAATGTGTTTTCATTCAATCTGATATTATGTCATAATTATCAGCAATAACATTTATTTTACTTAATAGCTTACTTTTTATCATAACTATTTATAAAATTTCATTATAACGTTATATCATAACGTATTGAACGATGGAGAAGGGTTATCGTTTTGTTATAAGTACTAGTCGTGACAGGAAGGTTATCATATTATGATAAAAGAGGTAGCTATTCTAACCTAAAGAGGTTTTCTGAGTCGGAAAAGCCACTTAACCATTCTGCAAATAATGGATTCGGGACCTAAAGGAAATTACTAGTCACATGCTAAACGTGACGTCATGTCATTATTCAAGCCAAGATCATTTAACAACGTAAAAAAAGTTCATAGTAAATGACGCTTCTCAGGTGACATATTTGACAAATTTCATAATTGACAGCTATCAAATGAAACAAGTTTCGATTTTAGATAATTTATGACATTAATCTAATGTAAACATACTAGTTTCACATACATAATGTAAATAATGTATGTGAAACCAGTATGTACATAATGTAAACAGATTATTGAGTCTTCATTTTCAGTGAGGTTATTTTTTATCCAAGTCATTGATCACGCTTACAGTTTAGAACCATTTCAAGTTCATAAATTGACTGCATTTTAGGTTATTATAATTGTCCTGTGACATAATTTCTGTCTATAGTTGGGTTCAGTGTAAGACGAACAGCACATCATGGTATGCAAAACTGTCAAATTTCTTTATCCATTTTCAATTTAATCTCCAAACCAAGTCCAAGTTTATTATCCATTGGACAGTTTTGTTTCAGTCTTGATGTGCTGAGTGTTGCACGTTAATACAATTTGCTTTACTTACTCAAAATTATAGACTTTCCTAACAGATAACAGTGCAATTTGGTTAGCAAATTGAGTGGGTAAATTACGCGCCGATATTCATTGTGAATACTTCATTACACTACATGTCATAGCAGATAATGACGTTCTTGTAAAAAAATATATATTTAGCGAAAAGTTGAAGGAAACAATATCATTAATCTCGCAGCGAATAAAAAAGGTAGATCGAACAGTTTTCGCGGTATTTCTAGACTTTATCTTAATTATACCTATAAGCAGTATGTTTTTTAAATACGCCAAACTTATTTAAATATTTACACTTTTTTTATCTACGGACGTTAGTACACAAACGTGTTGTTTGTTATCTATGGACGTCAATATACAAACTCTTTGCAATTATTAATTGTGGAGGTTGTTTTACAGCAGCGATCATTCTGAGTAAATTCTTATTCTATGTTAGAAATTAAAAGAAACATCTGCCTGCTTGGATTATTCCTTGAAAGCACACACTTGAAAGTCCATCTTCAAATGAAAAAATAAACAACGTCGAGATACCAAAATCCGTCTCGTGTGCTGCTCTTAAAAAGATAAAAATTTATAAAACATGGTGCATTCCAAATTTGAAAGTTCCAAAGTCCATTTGGGTAAGATTCGCGTGCGCAAGTAAATTTGGGTACTCAGCAAGCAGATAGTAAAAGTAATCAAAGCTAATGATCTAAATGACTGAAGAAATTATTATAAAACACAGCTTAAAACCATCCCGATATACCCCAGATTTCAATAGGGTGCAAAGACAAGAATAGGAGAGCATAACATAATACCGTAGACAAATGGATTTTTTGAGTTTTACCTATGAACCTTTACTTATATAGAAAATCCATGTCAGAACAAGATTTTCTTACGCACCACGTATTCCATTCCCGAAAATGGCCCGCAGTGATGTCACGAATCTCACTAATTTCACGAACAGTGTTCACGTTGATTGACAGCTTCGATACCAATAAGGAAATTTTTAATTAATTATTAACTGTATAAATGTACTAATTGAAAATTTCACTAAGAAGAAGCAAGAAAACGAAAACACGCATCTTGCACGGCTAATTTATTTACACGTAGTGGTATCGTTTCAAACAATGACGTCGCTACGGGCCAGACACGTAACCTAGCTGTCACCGGTATGCGATACCTGGTGTTATATGAGAAAGTCTAATTAATTAAAATAAATCGCCAAAACATCCCTTTGTAGAACTGAGGCCAAATAAATGTCATTTCATAATGCACTCGTGTCTGGGTTTGAGATGTCCAAAGTCCATCTAGGTCATTCCCGGTGAGATTCCCGCGCGCGCGTGCCAATATCCGTACAGATAATATAAATTCTGTGCTCTGAGTCATTTGGCAGAGCAAATTATGATTTATTATCTGTTGGAGTGTACAAATTAATGGAGGATTAATTTATTATTAGTTTATCAGTTCATCATATCCGCCAAAGAAGGTCCACTGCTGAAGGAACGTCTCAGAGATTTCCACGGAGACTGATTTATTATAAGTAGATAGAATTTTTCTGAAAATATGAAAACATTTTTAGGTGGTAGGCTCTGCTGCTACGCAGGCTAACATTAAGGCGTTCCTGTTCCATTAATTTGAAGGGTAATGTAGCTGCAATGCGAGCGATATTACTGGGGGCTTACTTTTGAACTCAATTCCGATACATCGACATTGGAATTGTGCCGTTTCGTTAAGTTTCGCACTCTTGAATCCGAGACTAGCGCCAAATTGTTTCAATATTGCGCGGTGATTGAGTGAACTAAATAGGATTGGGAAACGACCCAACCATTAGCCAATCAGGGATGCCGGCCGATACAAGGTTAACGGATTTGTGCTCAAGAGTACAAAATCGCCCGACAGCCAAATTGACATTGGAATCGGATGACGTTTGGACTGGTATTGTATTGTTTTGAAGAGTAAGCTTGCTGGTCAAATACGGCTTACAAAACTAGGACACAGGATGACAATGCGGGAGTGGTTCCACTGTTGTTATCACTCACGCATTTTCACCCCGACTGTTTACCATCAAGTGTATCCTTGTTTGTCATTTTCAGTAATAAAAAAAAAGAAAAAATATTTAAATATCGAACATAAAGTCAGTTGATTGTTCCGCATTGTCTATAAGAACTTTGTTCTGAGTCATCATCATTATATTACTGCGAAACTTTCCGAGCGGCAGACTTCTCAGCTTTTTGTCGGTAAACAGAACAATTTAAACGTGGCTCTCTGCCTAGAGTACCTATTCTAGATTTTTTTATGATTAAATTAGATACCTAAGTCAGAAACTCGAGTGACCTTAGACTTTATTTGACAGACGATGTTTGTGTTTGTGAACATTTTTGCTTGAAAACGGTTTTTTTTTTGTAAATCCTAGTGTGCCCAACGTTAAAAAAATCGTCATGAGCCTCGAGTGGGAATCCAAGGCGGACTTCTCTGCCGTTATCACATGATTATTAATAATAAATTATCACACACGATTCACGAATGAAAATGCCTGAAACAGTTTTTCGACGGCGTGTGAAGTCTGCCAACCTGCACTAGGCCAGCGTGGTGGACTATAGCCGAACTTCTCTCATGCTGAGGGTACAGTCGTTCAACACTAAATGGGTTCATGATAAAAGTTAGGTTGCGAGAGTAATTAGGGTCAAATCGAATGCGATTCTGCACAAAAACAATGCGATTGCCTGCTATCAGACCTCCGTGACCTAATTTCATGCATATGCCGCTGAATATTGGTATTTCAATTTTACCACAATTAATCACTGGACAATGTTGACAACACACCACTAACTAAATGACTCAACTTTAATGACATAAACATAACATACCATCACGCCTGTATTCCCCGAAGGGTTAGGCAGAGGTGTACTTAATGTACACCCACAGTTCGCCGGTATGTTTAGGTCCCATGTTATAGGGGGCGAGCCTATAGCCATTAACCGGGCACAAATCCAGACTCCGAGCTGCTAATGAGAATTTCATAGAAAAACCCAATAACACTTTACTCGACCTGGGGATCGAACCCAGGACCTCTAGTGTAGCAGTCTCACTTGGGACCACTAGACTAATGAGGCAGTCAGTTATATTTAATGTTAAAATAATAAAGCTAATTTATACCCACGTAATATATTACACAGTTTAAACAATAGATTCGTTGTTATCCACTAATTTCATACGGAGTAATACCATTTGAACTCACGGATCAATATTTAAAGTTTGAGGTGACTTTCAAAATTTCGGGCTTTCGTATGCCCGTCATGACTATTGACAATATATATTACTTTAAATAGACCATATTCTTTAGACATCGACAGAAAATGTCGGTCTAAAAATAAAATAATATTATGCTCTTAAGTTAAGAAGGAATAAACTACAATTTGTAAAATGATTTTAAATACATCTTTAAAATCATTTAAAATATAAAAAAAAATATTTTCCTTCATTGTTAAACCAAATGATGATAAGTTTATGTTACCCACTGATCTCTATTTTTCTATATGCTGGTGTACTTAAAGAGTAAAGATGTCAGTGATGTTACCTAAGTAAAATAAAGGCACATAATTTAAAGAATCAAAAGAAAACGGACTGGATTTTCCTTAAGATTCTGACACTGACAGCTGTCGCATGTCAGGTCAGCGCTCAATCCACAAAAGTCACAGCACTTCACTGCAGCTTCTCAAGTACAATCTGAGTGCAATATTTTGTTATTAAGATCGAAGTCTTCTTGTTTTTATAAAAGGAACGATAATTGCTTGTAATCAGCGATGAACAAAAACGAATGTCTACAATGAGGCCAACATGAGAACTGTTTGACAGTTAAATTAGAATTTAGAATATGTACATGAATAAATAAACAGATTTTAAAATTGTAATCAGGTATTTTCGGGGACTGTTACGTTTATAGTTTTGTCTAATCTTATTTATTTTCTTATTTATTGGTGTTATGGTCTCTTTTAAAGTCCGAATCTTGTTCCTCTGACAGTCCAGACCAGACATGGTAGTACTACTAGGTACTAGGTATATTTGGCTGCACGATAGATAATACATTGAGAACCAAACTCGAATCATCGAATTCAAAATAGTGAGACCGTAGTTTGAATCCCACTTGATTCTTGACCTAAAATAGCTCTCAGCTGATTTTACTATGAGGTTAGTAATTGGTTAAAATAAGATGGACGCAGGTAAACAGAAGTAAACATGAGACGTATGTCTATAAATACCTACCAAAATACCGCAGTAAACTAATTTTGTACCGTGCCAACACTATGAGTTCGCGCCAAAAATCAGCTGTGGACTTTGATCCGCCATATTTGTCAAGGCTTTGAAAGACACGGTTTGTTGGTTTGTTTATAAACCGGACGCGTCCAAAGTGCATCGTACTCCAGTTATAATAATACATATGCGAGAAATAGATGAAAATTCTATGATGATGAAAGTACTTACTTTATTACTGGCAATGTTAAGCGTGCTACGTGCCTTACTTAAATATTAAAAACAATTCAATTATGTAACTTTCCAATTTAATTATAATTAGGTACATTTTATTTAACATTTAGTCTATTGTTCGAAAGAGAAAGTGTTGACCGATACAATTTAATTTAATTTAATTTCAATTAAGTAGGAATAGAAATAAACTTTATTTAATAACAAAGCATTTTGTCTGTAGCATTTTTAAATTGTAAAATATCAAAGTATGTAACTACTTAGTTACTGAACAGCAGCAAAACCAGCTAGCGCGTTGTCATTGTGAGCAACACGAGTTACTCATAACGTCCGCCGACAAAGAGTTTGGGCGAAAATGGCGAGTGCTGAGTATGAGTTACAAGAACCCAGGACAACTCCAAGTCCAGAGTCCTATCTTAACCTGATTCTAAAGTTACATAAGAAATAAAATTTCTTCTACCTGCTAATCTTTCTCTTTTCCATTTGCTGTCGATTCAAGAAGCAGAAAACAGGTTCCTTTTTCCTCTTAAACGTAATACTCGTTTATTGCATAACGTCACTCTATCACCTTGAGATAGCAGCTTGAATTTATTTAGGTACGTGTGTGTGGCCGTCTCAATGTAAACATTAGTGATTTGCAAAATTACTAACCGGTTTCTCGATAACTCTCTCGTTTTTTAGGAGAATTTACCTGTAAAAGTTGTACCTATTATGACGTAGTCAAGACTTGGCTGTGTAGGTCAGTTGCCTTTCTCTGTTCAAAGAAAGGACTCATCGTGGACTCGTGTTGAAATTATTAACCTATCTCTGCATTGTTTTCACTATGTACTGGAGATTGAATTTGACATAAGGTCCATTGAAGTAATGCCAAATTTCAATCTCTAGTAGGGAAAAGAATCCTTATTTAACTTATTAGTTTCGGTCGTTACTGTTATTGCTGGAAACGTGTCTTCTGTCAGTATGAGACGGATTAGTAGCTGATCTAGTGGCGTTTGGCAGACATCACACCGTCGAGAAATTTTTAAGCAATCAGATAGAATGCACGACTTGTTGCCTGTGCATGTCTTAAAAAAGTATGGCTATAAAAAAATTGGTCCTAGTCTCTGATGCTTTTGACCAGCCTAGCTGATTGAGCACTTTCATTTCCTTGATTAGATTATTCTTAAGTTTCATTTAAGTCAACATTGAACCATTATTCATTACTTTTGCCTTCCTTTCTTCGAAAAAAGAAACCAGATTGACTGGTATGCGTTAAATCAACCTAGATAATACTACCACAGATAAATAAACAACATTAGAAAAACTAGTTCTGCTACAGCGCAGGCGCTTGTCACACCTACACGGTACATTAAGTTACGCACTCTGCCTGTAATTACTTTGTCGATAATGAGAAAGTCAATTAGCCTGTCAATATATTTAAGTTTATGAGGTGCTCGTTGCGGTTTTACTGTTGCTACATCATTAGATAGTAAGAGGACCTCAAGAATTAATAGTTCTTGTTCAGTTGCCAAAAGGGCCGCAGTCCAATAACTGATCATATTTTATGGGATTGGAATGGTTATACGAGTAGCATAGCTTAAAGTAAGAAAAAGTTTCTTACAACAGATAATAATCAGATACAGAGAACAATCTGCTTCTGCACTCATCTGTTTCTGCATTCCATCCCCTATTTTGTGCTATTTCCGGAAATGTTTGCCCTGCAAACACATCTAGACGAATTGTGACATACAAATGTAGAAGGATTTAATGCTATTAAGCATTCTCTACCAGTTCTTACCTTAGAGGGTGACACAGAGATAAAACATGGTCGTACAAACAATGGCACTGTGAGCAATTATAAATAAAAAGAAAAGAAATAATGGATTTCAGACGACCTCTTGCGATCATGATTGACAAAAGTCATCCTAAAAAAATCTTTATCCCTGAAACGTTTATTTGACTTAAAGCTTTTGTTTAAAAACGAAATGCTGCCCTACATTATATTATAATGATATTGAATTGATTGCATTTTATCTAAGACTTACCTTAAAGAAACTACAAACAGGTCTTCAAATGGAATAATTTATTCAAGTAAATTGCCTTTCTGGCCATGGTTCTCACATTCACAGTAGAACTGTTAGGCGTTAGAATTTCTCCTACATAGTTGTGCCAACCCTATTCACTCATTATGCATGCCTCGAAATTGGCTTTCAGTCTCAACAAGATGCGACAGAATTGAAGTAGGTGGAGCGAGTGCTATCTATATTTTGCAGACCTATTAAATTTTAGGAAATTATTGAAAGCAGTTTTCCAATTCGACGAATCAGAAAATTGTCAATCACTGTAGGATGAAATGGCCATGAATCAGCCCTTATTTTTAGAAAGTCCATTGGTCTTTTTGTAATACGAAGACCTATTGCAAACGTTTGAGGTAATCATACGCCTGAAAAGCCTGACAACAATTTTTTAAGGGGCTCGTACTCGCTGATGCCGTATGTAAAGTTGCGCTTGCCGTCAGGATGGGTGAGCATTCTTAACGTATTGAGACTTCCCGTGCCTCAGAGAGCACGTAAAACTAGCAGGGCCTTTAACCAATTGGGAGGCTTTGAGCACTAGGATAATGGGGCAATACGACAATGAAAATGTTAGAGGACTATTTTATAAACATTACATACCATCACGCCTGTATTCCCCGAAGGGTTAGGTAGAGGCGTACCGAGCTGCTACTGAGAATTTCATAGAAAAACCCTGACAACACACATAACATATCGACCTGGGGATCAAATCCAGGACCTCTAGCGCAGCAGTCGCGCTTGGGACCACTAGACTAATGAGGTAGTATTTTATAAACAATTGCAAACAATCAAAAGGAGTGGGAAATAGGGGGCCCTCCTGGGTCGCGGGGCACATGGCACTTGCCCATAGTGCCCGATGGAATAGAGGGGCTTGGTCAGGAGCCTGAAAAGTCTGATAACCGGTCTTTAGATATTGGTATTGCCCAAAAATTGGGTTGCGGAGATCTGATGGCAGTTGCTTTGTGTAGTATATTGATATAAAGCCTTATCTGGGTAGACTGGAAGTAGAACCCAACCCATTTAAGACAAGGGTAGGTTTTGCATAAAGAAATGTTTCGCTTATATATTACAATTGATTTTTAACCTCAGAGTTTGTACAGCTATAAATCTATAATATAATATATTATATCTATATATTATATCTATATATAATAAGTAGTGTAGCAACACATCAACATAGTGCTTCCACAAGTTCAAATATGGGTAATACTTAGAGAGGGAGAGAAAGGGGCTCTGAGTGATAGAGTGGAGAAGGATAGAGGAATTAGAGAGAAGGGATTTCAAGGGAGGGTCAGATAATAAGAGAAAGGGGTGGAGAGAGTTAGAGATAAAGAGAGAAATGGACTGAAAGAGGAGTTGCACGACGAATTATTATTGTTGAAATGTAAAACTTATGTTATTTTTATTTTGTTTCAGGTTTAAATGCGTGCGAAAGCAAATCATATCTATTTCTACGGAAGGAGCTGCCTGTTAGGTAAAAGACGTTTTTATATTTGTGTAAATATTTAAATGTATATACTTAGCTCTCTGCATCATGCATATTTTATTGGAATGAGTTAATTTCCTGACAACATTTACAGTACGCGCGACATAACTTGGCCGGACTGAAGTTAGCTGTTTGTCAGTTTTTGGTTGCGCAGTACACAATTTTAAACGTAAACAATCCACTGCGCATTAAAACGGCGAACTTCACTCCGGCCAACTTATGCCGCGCGTACTGTAAATCACTCAACCTGAAAATCAGTCTCTAATATTCACTAATTTCTAATAGACAGTATTTGACTTTGAATCGTACGTAACTGACGTTTTAAACTTTTTATTTTCTATCTGTCAATGACATTGAGTCATAACAAACAAAGGCACGCAACTGTCAGGTCATGTTCACGTCGCAATTTTTTTTGCAAACACATCCTTATCTTATTTTCTTGTCAAATTCAGTAGTATTACGGTAAAAGCTTATTATTAAGCCTTTTATAATGCTCTTGTTTGCAGAGCCGTATGTGACGAGATAAAAATATTATATGAGTGAAGTATTTTTTTAAACACATTCCCACTCCAGAATTTTCTTCATTGTTTAATTTAATAAGAAGAACTGGATAATACAGATAGTATTGAGAGCAGATGTATGAGGCATTTTTTTAAGATGGTCATTTTTATGGCTAAAATCTACTTACTTGCTTACCTTACTTCAAGGTAAGGATGGTATCTTTGTTTCAAATTGAAATGAAACCACTTTGAATCAAAACTACTTCTAAAAAGAATAATTAAAATCGGCTCATAAACAATACAGTTATTTGAGAACTTCCTCCTTTTATATCAGTTAAAAGCGTAGAACAAAACAAAAAACATGTAAAATGTCAATTACTAGATAAATCGCTGACCTAGTTTCCCGATTTCATATCACAGATCTATAATATAATCTATGTATCGATAACAAGGCTTCGATATCTGCTTAGTCCCTATCTGTCACCGCGTGGGGTGCGTGATGTACTTTAATCTCGAAGGTTCCGGTAGAAACCTTCAGTTTGTTCATAAGTGATTTTTAGGTGGGGGTCATGGTGTTGAGGCGGAAGCGTTTTATTGTCATGAGCGATAGCGATTTTAAACTCGTTTTTAGGTTACCGTGCGTACGTATCCAGGGTATGGCAGAGAGGAAGCTTTAGACCTGTCGTAACTGTCATCCCAGTATCCTCCGAGCCTTTCCCCAACTATGTTGGTGTCGACTTACAACTTAACCCAGATACGGCAGAATATCAGTATTTTATAGCAACCATCGGATCTCCGCAAACCAATTTCTTGGGCAATAGCATCCATCCTAGTGATTATTGTACAATGAATTCAACATAATGAAGTTCCTATAGAAGTAAAACAACTGTCCAGTGTCTTTATTTGTCTGCCAAGACTAATTCAGATTGATCAAATATATTTTCCAAATCATATTTGATCTATCCGACATACATTATTCTATTTAGTAGGTAGGTCAGACAGGATTATCCGAGCCATTTTAAACAAAAAAATAAATGCCTTAGCATAAACCCACCTCTAGACAGGATGTATAAAAAAGATTGTAGTTTAAAATATTTACAAAAAATAATCGCTCTCGCTTGCGCTCATCAATGTAAATTACGTGACGCATTGTTTACGCGCCAAATCAAGGTTGCGTCAGTTGGCGGTTGTTATGTACTCACGTATAATCTGTGATAACGTTACAAAAACATTCACAACACCAGTCACACATAAAAATATAAATATACGGAAAACGTAGATAGAATACAATTTACGAACGATTTCTATAAAATAATGTCAATTGATTTGCGTACTAGCTAGATATTATTTATTCTGTGGTACCTACTAGCAACCCGTGCGTAGCTTTTTAATTTCAGACATTTCCACGGCGGGCTTTGATTTTTTTTCTTTTATATACTTACTTAAACTTTGTCCTGATAATAACGAACACAACAAAAAGAAGAATTATACTTTCATACGGCGATTTTATTTTATTTACATAAATAGATAGAAGAAGATTATATATACTAAGATGATTCGAAATACAAGCAAACAAGTAGGCCGCCTGATGGTAAGCGGTAACCACAGCCTTTAGACGCCAGCAACACCAGTGATATCACTCGCGCGTTGTCATCTTGACACCTCGGTTGAAGTCTCCTAAGCTCAGTAGGTAATGTCACTGGCTGCATTACCCTTCAAACTAGAACAATGTTAGCATTAATGCTTCGCAGCAGAATATTTGACATTGCGGTGGTACGATCCCGAAATAGAGGAATAGCTACGTTATTGATGTCAAAATTTATATTATTTAATTGCATAATTATTTTTTGTTTTGTTCGTTATTATATTCTATTTATTTTTATTTTTTTAATATATGTATAATGTGTTATGAAAACTGTCCGACCCGTGAAGGTATTGATAGGTATTGATATCCGGACATATTTATTTTAAAATCCCCCAAAAAATATTTTAAAACGGGGAATTTGAAATGGCAAATTGGCAATACCTACGGTAGCAGCGACACTCCCCACGTGCCAAAAATACTAAGGCCGATGATGCATTCTAAAAATTTGCTAGATTTTGGGGTAATTGCTTACAATATAAATAAAACCACCTTTACATGGACGATTTCACTGCCGGAAGTATCTAAACATTACCTATTACAGTTTTTATTGTCTGTTGTGCTGCTGCTAACTGCTGCACAGTTAAAATAATAATAGCATTATTAGTTTCAATCGTACTGCGCATAACTATGCTAAGTCATGCTAGAAAATAAATTCTAGACACACAATTATTTTAACAATAATATTTGCAGTAGCGAAACATCAATCCATTCTTTCATATCTGTGCTTATATTATTAAATGCCAAAAATAATTATTTTTGTTACATTTTCACCCCAAAACAGCTGAACCAATTTTGATAAATTTTGCTATAGAGACAGATTGGACCTTGGAGAAGGAATTAGGCTACCATTTGTCTCAAAAAGTCCTCTCAGATGCGAGCGAAACCACAGCGAACAGCTACTAGACATTGTTGCATATGATTCCCTTTTACGCAAAATTGATGCTTTGCCAGAGCAAAAAATACAGCTGATATAGGAAATGAGTTGTATGAAGGCTTGGACATAAAATTGACCGGGCGAGACTCAAATTTTGGAGCGGCAGATCTTGGTATAGGTACCGAGGTCTACAGTAAATTACGTCATCACAGATAATGTGGAAGAAAAATTCGATAATTTGGGCTGCTTTCAACCTACCATCTTTTGTTTGGTTACAGAAGGTTATGGGAAAAGTTGGCAATCAATTTTAAAAACGCACGCTAATTTTTCGAATTTCAAATTCAGTAATTATGCAGGTATAAAAATAAACGTATAACATAACAACATTATTAAAACGGGTACATGTTTATATTACATTATGTAAGGCTGTAAATGTAGATGATTGCAATTTCCTCGTTATCTCGAGGATGTTGTAATTAATGTGTGCATACGAAACACGATGTTTTTTATGTACTTAAAATAATGGAACTAATGACATTAACGACAGTGAGCAACACAAGGTAACAGTAAAAATGAACCCATGACGGTCATCAGTCAGTTTATGTAAAATACTTTTACGCATTTGATTAGATCTCCATTATACATCCATACTAACACCAGCTCCACACGTTGGCTTAAACTAACAATTATGCCAACGTGTGTGTCATCCTTAGTGACACTTCCGAACAACAATAACCATCTCTTTTTCTCTTACAGGCTGGCGAACATAATGAAAGAGATAGCGTTACTCCCTGAGAATCTGCTACGGATGCCTTCCGTTGGCCTGGTTAACCAGTGGTACGAGAGATCCTTCGAAGAAATCATTCAGTTCGAGCAAATGGAGCCGGAACCGCCTATCTTGAGCTCGTGAGTATTTCATTTTAGTCATCATCAGGACCACTTCCACCGTTGAACAAAAGAAAAAATACCCTAAAACAATATAAGAAATTCACTTATAAATTTATTAATTTACGGTGAAGGAAAACAACCCGCACTAGGGTAGCGTGGTGGACTTATAGACTATAGACTGCCGCCTTCATTTTGAGAGGAGACCCGTGCCCAGCAATGAGATAATAAAATAGGTTGTTGATGTTGATGATGATGATGATGTTAATCAATAGCTAAATTACTGTTTCGGTAGGTACGGTCATCAGCACATCGGCATCCAATACTGTAAAATTTCTTGAATCGATTTTTAATTTAATCTCCAAATGATTGATGACACAATGATTTTTTAATACGCAATACACTATGCATATTTATTGTAATTCGATGTAAACATGATAAATTATATTTAAGGGTATTACATTGCCCAATGACCTTGAGGATTTAGTCTTTATGCTAGTATTTGTTAGTCACAGGCATTGCGAGGGTGCTTCACGCGGGGTGCTAGTGAAGTTTTGTGCATTTCTTTATTATTTCAAAATATTCAAAGAAATAAGAAAATAAAAACAATACAAATTGTTAATTACGTCATTATTTTTTTTTGCTATAAAATTCATAACTAACTATTAAGCCGTTAAAGAGAAAAAATACAAATTAGGTTAAAAAGGCCTATTTACTTCAATTATTATCCAAAATTGGGGAAAATTTATAAAAAATGTAAACAATACAATTTGTTTGTGATGACCTTAAGTATAACATATATTTTTTAAATGGCACACGCACATAAGGGTTCCACTAAAAATTCTTTTAAAGCTAGGGTGTTTTTTTAGATTTGAGCGATGTAATGCCCATAATGTAGGTATGTAAATACTCGTGAAGATCTTTTTACAAGCCTAAGTTTTATATATTTTTAAGTAGATGGCGCCCGCCGACATTCCTACGTCTCTGGGTCCCTGCCAAACATACTAATCCCAATGGTGGTTTTATGAATTTGCTAGATTTTGGGGTAATTGCGGCAATTTGGGTGCCTACTACAATCAATCCAGATTAAACTTCAATATGAAATACTTTCATGAATATTTAATATTTCTCATTTTATTTGGTGATGTGATTGGGATACCTTTAAGCTCCTTTTGATTCGGACAGGATTTTTTTAACATTGTGATATGAATGTATAATTTTGTACACAGCTTCTGTGAACGTCTGGTCCACATCCGCAACCGCCACGCAGACGTGGTGCAGACGATGGCGCAGGGCGTGCTGGAGCTGAAGGAGTCCCACGAGGTGGACCCCAGCACCGAGAACTCCATACAGTACTTCTTGGACAGGTTCTACATGAGCCGAATATCTATCAGGATGCTTATCAACCAGCATAGTAAGTAAATATGAATGTTAGACTTCGAAGCCTGATCTAGCGACTCGTGCGCAGCATCCTCGACTTTTTCGATGGATTTAAAAAAAAAATTCTATCATTTCATACAAATCTTGTCGTGACAGATGCAATACATAAAAAAACAGCCCAATCAGTCAAGCCGTTCTCAAGTGATGATCTTTCATACACACATGTATGAAAGATCACTTGAGAGCGGCAATTGATTTTCTTTTATGTTACACTAGCGACCCGCCCGCGGTTTCACCCGCGTTGCCCCATTCCTAAGAGCCGTAGCGTAATGTTAAATAGCTTAAAACCTTCCTCTTGAATCACTTTATCTATTAATAACCGCTAACCGCATCAAAATCCGATGCGTAGTTTTAAAGATTTAAGCATACATAGAGACGGACAGACAGCGACCGCGACTTTGGTTAATACTATGTAGCGGTGGTAATGGTAATGCTGGAATTTTTCCGAGGTGATACCAGAATACCACAATGTTCTGCAGCTAAGCAATAACGTGCTAACATTTTTTTTTTTTTTTAATCCCGGTATGGGATATGGCACCACACTTTTTGTGTATTTGCCAGTGTCAAGTATATGGAGTAAACAAGTAATATTTATTAATTCCCGTCATGGGATTATAATATATGGCGCCACACTTTCTGTGTTTGCCAGTGTCAAGTATACAAAATAATCCCCAGTAAAACAGTGGAAACTTCACTAAGGCATCGATGGAGTTCAGGAGTGACCACAAAAGTCACGATTTTCAATTTTATATCATTTGCCTACACTCGCATACGTTCACGAACACTTAATAGTTAACTATCCACTATAATTACACATTAAATTTCGGAGAAACACAAGTTTTGGAAAATAATATAAAACCGACAAAGTGCACTTTACATTTTCCCGCCTAAACTCCGTGCTAACATTATTGTGGTCCGGTTTGAAGGTCAATGTGTCCAGTGACATTACTGGACAAATGACATCTGAGGTGTCAAGATGACAACGCGCGAGTGATACCACTGGTGTTGCTGACGTCTATAGGCTGCGGTTTTCGCTTACCATCAGACGGCCCTTATGCTTATTAGAAGAAAAAAGAAACATGCAATATGGAGTTTAGTGTGCGATACACGTGTCACTGGGATTGAATATAGCGAACGAGGTCTCGCTAACATGAAATTAAAAATATATATATATATATCAGACAGCATTCAAATCTGCGTCCGTCACGTTTATTACTCCGATGCATTATACCTATCTTTATACATACATACATACATACACTCACGCCTTACCCACAGGGGTAGGCAAAAACTATAGACTGCCACTTACTACGATTCTTGCATACTTCTTTTGCTTCTTCCACATTCATACATCTCCTCATACATACACGCCGGTTGCGAGTGCTACGCACCTGAACTTTTTGAAGGATTTCGCCAATAAGATCGGCGTATGTCCTTCTAGGGCGACCTCTACCGGCGCTGCCGCTGACATTCGCCTTATAAATTCCTTTCGTTAATCGTCTTTCATTCATTCTTTCAACATGTCCAAACCATCTCAGCATATTCTTTTCAATACGCGTCACTACATCACCTATCTTTATTTTCTGTACTTACATAATACCACAGTTAACCATCTCTTATTCTCTTCCAGCGCTCCTCTTCGGAGACGAGTTAGGTCCTAGACAGGCGTCCGTCATCGGCATAGGTAACGGGGGACGTCACATTGGGTCTATTGACCCCGCCTGCGACGTGGTTGCCGTGGTGAGGGATGCCTACGAGAACGCCAGGTTCCTCTGCGACAGGTACTACCTGGCCTCGCCTGATCTGCAGCTGTTACAGGATGGAGGTGAGTGGCTTTCAGTATACAAAATACAGAATAGTTTAGTGCTTCATAAGTTTACATAAACGTTTAGCGTTTGGAGCTTTCCTTTAAGGGTCCGGCGGAGCTTGAATTGCCCACAAAAACGTAATACCGAAATAAATCGTGATGTAGACAATATTCTATCAAATTATGTTATTATTCGGATTTGGATACAGTTAAACTAGGTCCCTTAGGTACTATTTCGTCTACTACTACTTCACTGGAAATAAAAGACCCAAAAATCGTTCTAAACTTGGTAAAGTTATCAAAAATTGCATTCGCTTACATTTATTTCCAGTAAGGTATTTTGGACGAAATGGTAGAGTCAATATAGACAGTTTACAATCACGCGGTATGCGTGATTGTAAACTGTTTGTAACTTGTTATATGATTAGGTATATTAAAAAATATATTATCTTTCCAGTGGCATCGGACAGGCCTATGCCGATCGTGTACGTGCCATCTCATCTGTACCACATGCTCTTCGAGCTGTTCAAGAACTCCATGCGCGCCGTCATGGAGAGCCACGAGAACTCCCCACCACCCATCACCGTCAACCTGGTGCGGGGGCAGGAGGATGTATCTGTTAAGGTGAGAGGAGATATAGGTGGACCATTCTCTTTTCTTCCACACTCCACATAGATGGGGAGACACGTCGAAAAAGTGCCGAGCTGAAATAAGTAAATAATAGTTCAGAAACCCTCCAAAATGGTGCTATGTTTGATTGTGTATTGTTAAAAGCTTTTTAAAATAATGAAACAATAATGGGCAAAGTTTGCGTGGTAAAAATTTGTCCTAGTGAGCGTAGATTTACCCTGTGGCTACTGTAGCGCCACCCTAATTTAACGCATTTAGACCGACACTTTTCATACACTGAATTATCATTAATTATTTTCAGCAGTGAACCTTTTTTGGCTGATAAGATGACCATGCAGTAATTTCAACAACATAAAACAATAACAATAACTGTCGTTATTTGGGTTGTTACTTTTATTAGCTGCCCGCGACTTTGTCTACGAATTCAGAATTGGGTCCAACCTGGATAATAAGTAGCCTATGTGTTATTCCAGACTATAATCTATTTCTGTGTCAAATTTCTTTCAGATCCGTTAAGCCGTTCTGACGTGAAAGAGTAACAAACATTCATACATCCATCCATACTCACAAACTTTCACGTTAATAATATTAGTAAGGATTTTGGTGAACAAAAGTTTTTTTTATTGGCAGCTGTCAGACAGGGGCGGCGGCATTCCTCGCAGCGTAAGCGACCTGCTATTCAAGTACATGTACAGCACAGCGCCGCAGCCATCCAAGTCTGACTCTCACACTGTCCCACTAGCTGGTGAGTTTATTACAAGCTTTTTATTAACTGTTCGTGCACACTGTTCATTCGTACACTGTTCGTATGCATATTTGTAAGTTGTCCATCATATTTGCAAACCATTTTTCGACCATTTTTCGTTGGTATCACATGGAGCTGAAATTTGCATACTTACATTTACACAATACAATGTGCAATACTTTGTTAATTTAAATACTTTCAATATGGCCGATCCAAGATGGCGGATTAAATTTTTCAAAATCGTAATCTTAGCTGTTGTTCGCGGTTCTACTCGCTTCCCAAATGTATTATTATAACCCGGTCTATATGGCATATACAACAGATTTTAAGTTATATCTCCAGCAATACAACTGTGAAAACCGCATCGACTTTCATAGGTTTTGCGTGATACGCTCACAACAAACCCTGTCCGACCCGTGAAGCGTAGCGAGATCCGGTTCTATTTATTTATTCATTTTCAATATAAGGAAAAATCCCCGAAAATGAAAATTATAAAACGAGGAAACTGATATGGCAATAGTTACTTACGGTGGCAGCGACACCGTCCCTGGGTGCCAAACATACAAAGGACCATGATGGTTTGACAGCATTTTAAAAATTTGCTGGATTTTGGGGTAATTGTGTCAATTTAGGCAAGGTCGTCGTGCCTAAATTGACTTCAATTATATATTTATTTTAATGTTTCTTATTTTTAACGACACAAAAACGACGGGGTGTTATAAGTTTCACGTGTCTGTGTGTGTGTGAATCGTAGCTCCCGAATGGATGAACCGATTTTGATTTTGTTTTTTGTTTGAAAGGTGAATTAGTCGAGAGTGTTCTTAGCTATTTATGATGAATATCAGTCCAAGATGGCCGCCGCCACAAAATGGCGGTGTCGGGGGTTTCTTTAAATTTGCCCATTTTTAATGCCCTTTTCTGATCGGGCAGATTTTTTTTAACATGGTTTATATTGTTGTCGACAGGTTACGGATACGGGTTGCCTATCTCTCGTCTGTACGCGCGCTACTTCCACGGCGACCTGATGCTCATGTCGTGCGAGGGGTACGGCACTGACGCAGTCATTTATTTGAAAGTGAGTTCTTTAATCTTCAGTAACATTCCATGCAATGCGAGGAAACGTTGTGTTGGCACTGTGGGGGACCGGTGGTGGATTGTTACCGCCGCTGTCATGCATGGCAGCATGTCTCCTATGCTGCCAGCACAACTATTCCTCCTTAATTTACAGGGTCGGCAACGCGCGAGTGATACCCCTGGTGTTGCAAGCGCCCATAGGCTACGGTAACCGCTTACCATCAGGCGGGCCGTATGCTTGTTTGCCACCATAGTGGTATAAAAAAAACCATCACGGCTATATTCCCCGAAGGTTTAGGGAGAAGCGTACTCATGTACATCCACAGTTCGCTGGTATGTTTAGGTCTCATGTAATAGGCGGCGACCCTATTGCCATTCAGACACAAATTCCAAACTCCGAGCTGCTACTGAGAATTTCATCGAAAAACATTTTGCTCGACCTGAGAATTGAACCCAGGCCAAACGAAAGCGCACGAGCGATTCACTAAAATAATCCTCTAGATAGGTATACTTAGCTGTTACTAATAAGACACTATTTGTACTCTTAGTTTTTTTTTTAATTTTAAGAGGTCAGCTCTTGTTGGTGAAGCAATGCCACTGTTCTCTATCTTCTGCTTTCCTTCACTTGTTCCACATAATTTCGTCTAGGTCTTCCCTTTCCTCGTTTCTCTTTCCTTCGTTTGATATCGTATTTTTTTCTTGATAATATGATGTTTATTTAATCCCATTCTATTCTAATCCCACAGGCTTTATCGAATGAAGCGAACGAGCTCCTCCCGGTGTTTAACCGGACATCGACCAAATTCTACCGCCCTGTCACCCAACTGGCCGACTGGTCTGGCTCTCTCAACACAGCCAGCAACTCACAATGCAAAAATCGCGAGAAGGTATCCCCTCTCTCCTCACCCGTGTCACATAGTCTATAGTCTGAACCCAAGGAGTGAGTATATCACTCCACTTTTTAATTTTTTTTACGCTGGCAATATTTAGTGGTATTCGGAATTTGTAATGTAAATAAAAATTTGGCAGTGTTCTAAATTCGAAACACAAGATTTTTTGAGAAATTGAAATAAAAAAGTTTTTGCCATTAAAACCTTTTTGGTATGAAGTTGTGTCACTATATATTGCTGGCATTAATAAATATATTCGGTATACAACTCGATAAAACTATGTAGGAAATTAGAAGAACCAGTGCTTTTTATTAAGTAATTTAAATTTGAAGGCAGAAATAAGTGATAGAAATTAGAACGAATTTTGTAAAAAAAATGTAGGGAATAAAAAACTAAATTATCCAATATTTCAATCAAAACAGCTTTCGTCTCTAAGATGAAATAATTGATGGATCGATAGGTCATGCACATTGAAAAGTATTATAAAAAAAAAAAACTTTGGTTAAACATCAAGAAGCACATATTTGCGAGACAATCCTCCTCCTGACATTTTTGACAGTTTAGAATCTATACTGTCAAAAAGTTTGACAGGTAAGAAAATTATACGTGCTTGCAATCATGCTTGACCATCTTCCTATTTGTACCCTGGTAGCGACATCTATCGCGCTATCTAGAAAAACATGCCCGTAACTTTTCTCCCAAGGCCATTACTAAGTAAAAAAAAATAAGGCATGGGAATACTTTTACACTGTTTTGTTTTTAAAATAGGTATCATCAATTTCAAAATTTTTCGTACACCTGTAATTTATTTTTACAAAACTAAAGTTACTTCTATATTTTTTATAACAAATCCTAGTTGTATCCCTTCAAATTTCTCCCTAAATTTTAATAAAAAGCACTAAATATTTGTTGTGAAATTGTTAAAAATTATTGCCATTTCAAAAAAATACTTGGTGTACAATTTTATTTAGTATATTATTTTATTGTGATACTCGGCTTATAGTTTCATTGTTTTGGGCCGAATGGACTGATATGCATATTGAGCTCGACAGTTATTTTATGATTTTGTTTAAAAAGCATACTTAAATTAAATCCATACAGAATCAAATTGGAATAATATGTAAAGTTCCAATAAATATAAAATTGACTATGGATTTTGCTTTTTTTGACTAAGTCGTAAAATAACAGGTAATGATAATATTTAATCTACTCTATCAATGTATTAGGCTTAGTAAAGATATCATAGTATTTAGTTTAAATTAAGACAGTGTGACTGTGAGGGATTTGATACTTTTACTTATAAATAATTATTCACGTTTCATTTAATCAATAAATAAAGTATGTAAACGTTTTCATTAAACCTAATTTTTCTAGTAAAAAAAAATCGTTTAAAATTTAAAGTGGGTTCGTTCATTTCAATGTTTAATAACTAACATCATCGAAATTAACGTTGGTCTAAGATATTAATATGATTAACAATCGTATTGCTTTACTAGTGGTATCTATTTATAAATGAAATAATCAGTCTCTATTAGAATTGATGTATGCTATGTTTGAGATCTCGTACAATTTTGTATCATTACAATACGAATTAGGAAAAAAATAGTGATGCTAAATTAATTCATGACGTAATAATATAAGCAGTGTTTTATTGTAACGCTCTATGATGTCTTTGGGTGCAGTTACAGAGATGGCCAAATCTGCACTCAAAATTAGGTCACTGAGCGGTGAAATATCGGCTTACAAGTCATGAATATAGAACTATGTTATGAGTAATAAGAAAAAATATGGTGGAACCAAAAGATTTGTGGCAACTTAGGGGAATGTATTATGGCAAATAACTGATATGGAGTAGATATTAATCTAGTAAGTGTAAAGAAACATAGTAAATTAAGAATACTTGTGTCAGAAAAATTTTTAGCCAGGTCCAAATAAATATTTTGCACATTTGCGTTTATAAAAAAATCGAAATAATGGTCGTTGTCCTAATGCTTCGATTGGTTAGTTGATACAGCCGCAGCTCTGTGCAAAGCGATCAAATACAGAAGCCCTTTCAGGTACAAACTCGAACAAAATGCAGTAAGAATGTTATTGTTGAAATGGTGCAATGTAATTGAAAGTTGAAATAATACTTTAGACAGCGGGGAAATTAAATTAAGATACCATCACGCCTGTATTCCCCGAAGGGTTAGACAGAAGTGTACTAATGTAGACCCACAGTTCGTCGGTATGTTTAGGTCCCATGTAGTATGGGTTGAGCCAAGATCCAAACTCCGAGCTGCTAGTGAAGTTTTCTCGACCTGGGAATCTAACCCAGGACCTCCAGTCACTCAATGAAGCAGTAATGGGGAAGTTCAATTAATAAAAATATTAATATCAATCATCAATGCCTTGAACAGAATATTTTGTGTGTAACAAATAGCTCGCTATTACATGGTGCCAGAAACATAATGACATATTTTGGGTGAATAAAACGGCAATTTAATGTCAAGCTATATTTACAGGGAGAATTTTTTATCATAATCCAAATTTTTTCTAGTAATTTAGTATCCTTCAGACTACATTTTTGAAAAAAATAGGTAGTTAAAATAAAATATTCTATCCGCAATTTCAATTTTTCTTGGTTACTTGAGAGGGTGGTGCGGGACTGCGAAGCGGAAGGTGTAGCCTTAGTGAACAACAAACGGTTAATTAATAAACAACACATAATGGTTAACAAACAACAACTTGTTATGCTGTTATCTCAATATTTTAGCACTGAGTGACACTAAAAGAATAAACTCGTATTTTATTACTTTCAATAAAGATCTTAATATTAAAATTTTGAACGTGATAAAAAATTCTTGCTGTATATTCCAATTTAAGCTGAGCTTTAATTTTACCGAAAGTCCATATAATGCCAGTTCAGCTTATACTGGAATTAAATAAATGTGTACCATCTAAATTATTATTTCATCTTTATATTGTAAATTATTTTGTATTCTGGTTTCAATTTTCACATATTATCAGTTAACATTTTTTAATGTGGGTGTACCTACTTAGAAATCTATTTTTTTAAATATTTCAACGAACATTGGAATCACATAACTTGTGTAGGTAATATACTTGTAAATAGAATTTAGTGTTAAAAAGATTATTTAACTTTTTGGTTTGTTTCAGAATAGAAAGTACAGTTTGTATCTTCATTTTTATAACATAGATGCACGATAGTTTTTAATTTACATGGCAAATAAACCTGTATGTATCGTTTTAGTTATAAATCATATTCAATAGCAATTAACTCTTATCTTTAAAGTACGAAGCTATCTACAATGCATTTTGTAAGTAATTTTAATAACTATGAGATCGTTTACTAGGCTTTCGACTCGCAAATGTTTGTTGGTTTTAGCTGCAAAATATCAATCGAGTGTCTGCCACAAAAAATGTACTGAAAAATACCAGGAAAATATATAAATATTCATAAAATATAGATATTTTTGTACTGTAAAATACAATAATATTAGATCAAAATTTTAGTTGATCGTTGTTGGTTTTTCTTTGGTGTAAATAGCTTGTAATGCTTAAATTTGAAAAAAAAAAACTATTTTTGAAAAACTATGCCTAACTTTACAAGTTGTACCTGGTGGTATTGTTAAAAATGTTATTACTCATTTGCATTTTACTCTGTTATAATAAGTTTTATTCCAAAATCGATATTGTGTAATTTTAATATAGTGAGTAATTAATGCGTAGGGAGGAAAATTAGCAAAGAAAATATTTAATTTTTATTAAAATAAAGTTATGAAACAGAATTTGTATTTATTTATTCTATTCTTCAGTTATACGTCGTAAATTAGGCATACTGGGCAACTTCCCTTACTCTGCATGTCTTCAGATTTGCTGACATCAGAGTCCCAAGAGCCAGCTGGCTCTTTCAAACTGGTTTTATTTTTTAAATGATGGTTGACATATGGAAAATGCCTATTTCAAAAGGCTAGTAATAAACATGCTTGAATTAGGTGCAGGTCACTTATTAGACAGCGACGCATAAGCTACTGAGCATGTATATGACATTTTAGTGTGCAAGTGAATTTTGAGTGCTCAAAAGTCAATACTGCAGTGATCATGCTACGTTTTTAATCTATAGAAGCTATGTAATGGCTGACAGGTCCCATTGACTCTTGTTACTGTACTGTACGCCCTTGCTTGACTTTTCCTATATGTAGCCTGTGTTCCCGTAGAAGTGATTGCGCATCTGAGGGCCTGTCTATCACACCTATCGAGAGACCGTGTGGTATAAATGTAACGGTATGTCATGATTATCGAGCCTGTCAACAATATGGTAAGGGCAGGTGAAATATAGCTAATCAATTTATTAAGGCCTCTACTTCACGTATATATCTTTGGGTACGTGTAATTTTATTCCGTCGTGATTGGCAAAATTAAGGTCGTGTATTCCAGGGCATCGTCCAAAATTATGAGGCGGAAGGGAGCACTGTGAGGTCTCTACTATGGTCTCCTCCTTCTTCGGGCGGCGGGGTCTGTAGGTATAAAACATTCTTGGGATACCGCAGGTGATCTGCGCCGCCACAACTGCTGTCGGGTACATTATGATAATTTTTTATTCGACTAGGTATGATGTCTCATTCTATGTAAAATTAAGTAAGATTATATGCTTCGTAAATGATAAATCTTAAATTACTTGACGAATTTTGAAGAATGGTGATATAAAATTTTTATAATTTCTGGTTTAGTGACAAACAACAACAAAAAAAATGTGATGCCAAAGAAAATAAATACAGTACCTACATAATAATATGTACATAAATACGGCGGTTAATTTGATTAAAATTTAAACACGAGGTTTTTTTAGAAATACTTCATTATTCTTAGTTACGAAATAAACGAATTTCTGGGCTGTTTATCATAATTTTTACCATCATTTCGTATAATGTAACCTTTAAAATAAAATTAACTAAATTAACGCTAATACAAACAGAACCAGAAATCTTGTATTACCTTACCGATTTGCACGACCCATCTAATCCGTAAGGCGGATCGTTCACCTGAGCCCGCCAAATTCAAATTTCGAGTGGTTTTTCGCAGTTTGTAGGTCTATAATAAGTACTGCATTCTGGTAATGGTAATTTATTAACTATACAAAATTCACAATTTTTATCTAAAACCATTGCTTAAAAATAATTATTGTAGCTAAATGTAGTGTAAAATGTCAATTTTGACCAATTACACAGATTGCGCCAAGTTTTTGGCTTGATAAGGATTTATAAGTAAGGTTTTAGTTCTCAGTTGTGAATGTTGTTTAATTAATGTCGCAATTACAACTGCCATGAATCTAGAACTTGTTATAGACCTACAAACTGCGAAAAATCACTTGAACTTTTTTTGAAAAATATCATTTAAATTTCGCGGGCTCAGTTGAGCGATCCACCTTAATCATTGTCTGTGAGTGTGAACTGAAGCACAGCTCCACAGACTACGAGATATTATCTGAAGTAGCACTCAGTTTGCTACAATTTTTAATTTAGTCGGACTATAAAATGAATGAGCTGTCACGTCTGTCACTTTTCTACGTGTGTATTGGCGTTCCAGATTTTTGTATTACTAAATCTATGCAACATGAAACAAACATTTATTTCATTCTATAAAACCTTGTTAGTAAGAGAGCGAATATATTATAACGCTAAATATCGCCCGGATAGTGGACACGGACACTATCGTAGTTAGATTTTCTGCCAGCTGGGTAGATATCATAGAGGTTATGGAAAATTGTTATTGATTTTAAAACTACGTTTAAGACTGAAAATTGTATTAAAATGAAGATTTACACAAACGAAAACAATACTTCCACGTTAAAGCTGCTTATTGCGGCTAATTTAGCGGCAAAGAAAGTTGATCTTGTTAGTGCTACATTCGAAGGTAAGTCGACTTTTCTGTATCACATTAAAAATTAACATAAAAACATGCTATCGTCGCAGTCTGACTCTATAATAGTACTTAAGTCAGTCTAAATTACGTTTCCTAGCGCTCATGTCCAGAAATTTCCCTTAGCTTCTTATAAGAATAGGTAACAGATTTTTTAAATTCCTACTTTAAGGATTCCTGTTCATGATTACTCATTTATTGCATGTTATTATACACATACTTAGATAGTTAAGCTTGCTATAACTAGTTTTCTATCTGAACATCACATCTAAATATAACTAGTCTAAATATGAATAAATCAGCCTTAAAAAAAAATTCTTACTAAGAAATAAAAACGTTAAGCATTGTGTTTTTATAAGTCGGCCAAAATGTTACAATAATTGCATTTATTGCATCAGAATTCGATTCTATGACTACTATTTCTAAAAATTTTCCTTGTTTAGGCTTTATCTAAAGGTTTTTCCAAATATTTTTTCTTATAAGTATTACAAATGCACATAATTATTGAAAATAATTTTCCTTTAAGGTTTTTACTGTGAATCATACCAATTATTTTGATTCAATTCTTTTATTGAAATTTCAACCATTATCAAGTAACAAATTGCAGGCAATGCAAAATCTATTGTTCTAGTGCTCAAGGGCCCTAATGTGATTCAATGAGAGCAAATTATATTGATAGAACAATACGACAATTATGTTGAATAACCAATAAAAAAAACACTATCAATTTTTCTTTTTTTTTAAAAACGTTGCCCCACACTAGGATTTTCTCCTGTGTCGTGGGTGCGTTTACAAACACAAATTCTCACATGCACAAACGCCCAGACCCGGAACAAATACCTGTAGATCATACAAATATTTGCTCCGTGTGGGGATCGAACCCACAACACGTGGTGCAGAAGCCGATCGCTCAACCGCTACGCCAATCGTGTCGTCGCATATCCATATCCATTGGCATAAACCACATGAAAATCCATTCATTAGTTTTTTATTTTATCATAATCAGACTTTTTATATATAGAGTACTAAAGCAGCAAAATGCAGCAAGCGTAAGCAAGCTTACGTGGGAGAGCCATGCTTCGGCATGAATGGGCCGGCTCGACCAGAGTGATACCACGACCTCACAGAAAATTACACTTACATTGTGTTTCGCCAAGTGAGAGAGGTTACCGGAGGCCCAATTCCCTTTTAAAAGGACGGCAACGCGCTCGTGCCTCCTCTGGAGTTGCGGGTGTCCATGGGCAGAGGTAATCGCTTACCATCAGGTGATCCATCTGCTCGTTTGCCATCCTAGCCCATAAAAAAATTACATCTTATTTCTTTACAATGACACTCATAAGCAAACCCAACCTAGGCATTGAAGTCGTAAGTATATCTATAATATAAAATATTTATGCTTCCGCCGCTTCCGTAGCTTATGCTATGGCGGTAGCCTAATGGCTAGGGCGTCGGACTTGCGATCATGTGGTTGCCGGTTCGAAATCCACCCATTGCACTACCGACGTGAACCCACTCCTAACACAAGCATTTAGCTTAGCACGAAGGGTTAACAAGAATACTACTAATGTGCGACCCACATTGCTAGTAAGCTTTTTAAAAAGAAAAAAAAGCTCTGATTTGATAAAGGGTAAGAAAAAAAAGGCAAAATAGATTGCTACATACTTAGTTACTTTGTAATTATAATAACAATTCACAGACCTTTTAAACCTAATATTTTTTTAGGTTAAAACCAGTAATTTAATGTTTTACTAGTGTCTTCTCCATTCATTCAATCTTCTCCATTCTTCTCTCATATTTGTATTAACATTATGCATGCCACTAAATGCAAGGTATCTGAATTTACCGACTTCAATGTACTCTTTTTTAATATCAGTATTGTCACTCCATCAGTATTTATTATCCCTCCCCTTACTGCAGCTATCTCTCTCCTTAGTCTTCTATACTCTCCCCATCTCTCTCCTCATTCCTCAATTCTCTTCCCGTCTCTCTCTCTCTCTCTCCTCATTTCTCTATCCTCTTCCTGTCTCATTCCTCATTCCCCAATCCTCTCCCCGTCTCTCTCTCTCTCCTCATTTCTCAATTCTTTCCCCGTCTCTCTCTGTCTCCTCAATCCTCCTCTGCCCCTTCCTTCCTCCGTTGCATGCGACTAACCTTGGGGTAACGGTCACTGAGTGTCCCGTCTGTGATTGCAGACGATGTATTCGCAGGGCCGCGCCAGCTCCCTCTGCTGGAGGTGGACGATAACCTGAGCTTCTTCTCGAGCAACGCCGCCGCGCAGTACCTGTTCCCAGTGCTGGATTTGTCTCAGAATGGACAGTGGTACGTGTTTTGTAATTCTTCAGTGTATTACAGTACGCGCGGCATAAGTTGGCCGGAGTGAAGTTAGCTGTTTGTCAGTTTTTGGTTGCGCAGTACACAATTTTTAATGTAAACAATCCACTGCGCATTAAAACGGCGAACTTCACTCCAACCCAACTTATGCCGCGCGTATTGTATGTAGTGAAATAAACATTTTTTTAAATGTTTATATCGGTCCCTGACGGCGAGTAAGTATTCATCGCCGACGTTGGACACCTTGAATACCAGAGTTGCTGAGCGATAAGAGCCCCCATTGACCCTATATAGGAACCCATATATAGGAATATCCCCATACATAGGGGAACTGTTTCTCAAGAAAAAGTTGAAACACACCAAGTTGCTTTACGACAGACTCCGACATAAGGTGGTCGCCAGCCTGTCAGACCCCAAGAGGTCCTACCACTGAACAAGTCAGATATTTGCTCTTACGAGACGTCTATCTGGATGGCAGTGAGGAATTGTATTATAACCTGTTCCCACATCTGGTAATTTAATCACGTGTTTGAATGAAGAATGATGATGGGATATAATATAATAATTCTCTATTAGCCAACAGATGCAAGAATGGGAGGCGACGCGGTTGCACCCGGCTGTGTCAGCCGTTCTGACCTCCAAGACCGTGGCCTCTGATCTCAAGCAGGCGCTGCAAGGCCTGCTCTCAACTGTCAATGGCATGTTGGAGAAACACAAGTATATATTGGGGGTGAGTTGAACCTTTACTTAAACCACTTATATTTAATTTACATACTATTTACATAATAACAGTGTTAGCCCAGTGGTATGACCGTTAGACTGCCAACCCAAGGCACGCACCTCTGACTTTTCGAAGTCATGTGCGTATAAAATACTTAATTATAAGGCAAACATTGTGAGGAATCCTGCATGCCTGAGAAATTTTCTCGATGACGTGTGAAGTCTAAAAACGCGCACTAGGCCATCGTGGTGGAGTATAGCCTAATCCCTCTCTATCTGAGAGGAGACCCGTGCCCAGCAGTGAGACTATATAATGGGTTGATTAAGTATTTAATTTACTTAAATTTATAATATCTATATCTATCTTCTTCTATCGTATTTATATTTCTATGTACATGAGGTGGACTTAATGCCATATGTATGGCGTTCTCTACCAGTCAATCTTTGGGTTTGGGAAAAGTTATAACAGGCAAAAAAAAAACAAATCTATTTTCTTGTATATAAATATAAGTGAATCGCCGAAATGTATATGCGCATAACTTGCGAACGACGGCATTCAATTGGATCTTTTTTATTTTTGTGTTCGTTGTTGAAGAAGATCCATTCGGAGGTCTGATGGCAGTCGCTTCGTGTAAAATATTGAAATTCTAGTCTAGAAGCCGACCCCTACATGGTTGAGAAAAGGCTTAGAGGATGATGCTTGATTGATTTTTTTCTTTACTAAAAAATAACTTAATAATCTTAGCATGGAAAATGCAAAAAAATCACAAAAAGATAGTTAAAAGGTAAGGTGGCATCGTACGACAGTGAACTGACTGTAAAGTAAGTCGTGTCGGTTGAGAGGTAAGGTAACTTGCCTCTCATAGATGTCACCAAACGTCACCTTATGACGTAAATTCAGAATGTGAAGGCAAAATTTCAATCATGCGGGTAGGGTTCGCGGTGGCTTAGAGGTCAGAGCGTCTGGTATATCAAACCAGAAGACGCAGGATCGAATCCTGCCCGCGATTGATTTTTTCCTTTACTAAAAAATAGCTTAGAGGATGATGATTCACAGAAATAAATGTAATTTATAATTCTTGTGCCTTCAGAACCGTAACCAAACGTTTCTTTTTCAGGACAAATTATCAGCGGCTGACATATCAATATGGAGCACGTTGTTCCCCGTGTACTACAACCAGGATCTGAAGCAGGCATACATAAGTACATGCAGTCATATTGTTCGGTGGATCGACGAGCTAGCCAACGCTAAAGCGATACAAGTAATTATTACATACATACATACACTCACGCCTTTCTCCCACAGCGGTAGGCAGAAACTATAGACTGACACTTACTACGATTCTTGCATACATCTTTTCCTTCTTCCACATTCATACATCTTCTCATACATACAGTTGCGGTCGCGGTTTTTCGGTTGCCGGTTGCGAGTGCTACGCACCTGACCTTTTTGAAGGATTTCGCCAATAAGATCGGCGTATGTCCTTCTAGGGCGACCTCTACCGGCGCTGCCGCTGACATTCGCCTTATAAATTCCTTTCGTTAATCGTCTTTCATTCATTCTTTCAACATTTATCACGTGGGAGAGCCATGCTTCGGCACGAATGGGCCGGCTCGACCGGAGTGATACCACGGCCTCACAGAAAACCGGCGTCAAATAACGCTTAAGTTGTGTTTCGCCGAGTGAGTGAGGTTACCGGAGGCCCAATCCCCTTTTAAAAGGTCGGCAACGCACTCGTGACTCCTCTGGTGTTGAGGGTGTCCATGGGTGGCGGTAATCGCTTACCATCAGGTGATCCGTCTTCTCGTTTGCCCTCCTATCACATAAAAAAAAACATGTCCAAACCATCTAGAAAGAAAGAAAATAAAGAAAGAAAATGTTTTTATTTTCGCCCTTATGACACACAACAAATCAATATGCAACTGTACAATCAAAAACTTATAAGTAGCAAAAGGTTGCGCAAAATAGAAAAAACAAAAAATGGGAGCTGGCAACACAACAGGCATGGCCATCTACCAGAGCCACAGATTAAGGAAACTATAGAAGAACTATAGAACCATCTCAGCATATTCTTTTCAATACGCGTCACTACATCAACTTTCAGCCCGCAACGTTGTCTTATCGCACTGTTCCTCAATCTATCATTCCGAGTTACACCACACATACTTCGCAAGGAACG
Source organism: Acronicta aceris (assembly GCA_910591435.1). Classification (NCBI taxonomy): domain Eukaryota; kingdom Metazoa; phylum Arthropoda; class Insecta; order Lepidoptera; family Noctuidae; genus Acronicta; species Acronicta aceris. The sequence continues at coordinate 6,849,179 of OU342784.1, forward strand.
CATTTCCACTGCATTTATTCTACTTTCATGTCTCTTCTGCCATACCCAACATTCACTTCCATACATAAGTGTAGGTACCAGCACACCATTGGATAGCCAACCGTGCCATTTTTGACACCGACTGATTAACCACAATTATTACATAATTATAAATTAAACTCCCCGCTGCACTGTTTGTTTTGCTTCGGGTTAATTTTAGAAAATACTGTACGGAATTGAAAGGTTTTCACCAATTTAAAAAGGGATTAGGAAGCGTTGTCGCTTTTAGGTACTATCAGCCAACTTCATATCTAGCCATTTTGAAAACAAAATCGCGTGCATAAGGTGGTGTTGGCTTTTAGGAATTAAATAATATAAATATGACAGGATAAAATCCATAAAAAGTAGTTTTATTTCAATATCTTTTTTGTTTATATGATTAGAGATACGATTTCGACATCATAAAAAGGACGATGATATTGGTTGATAAGCGTAGGTAAGCATTGGAATAGCAGCCGAGGCTGCAAGCAAATATAGCCCTTACGGTGGCTAGATATGGCGTTTGCCGATAGTACCTATGTACTAATTCGTGCCCAAACTGTATCGATAAATTATTTCTTTCTTTAATTTCATTTTTTTGTTTTAGGAAGCCGTAAAGCAATGGGGTGGTTCTGCTACGGGACCCTTCGGAGCGTCTTCAGCTCTCGGCACCCCTCAAGTCGTCAGCTTATCCACACCTGTCGGGTATGTCGAATTTACCACCACTTCTTACCATACCTCCACATCGTCTACGTCAAAATGATCTCAACATCTAAGACAATAATTAGCTCCTTAAATAATGGCGGAGCCACACGATGACTGACTGTATGCCGTTAGTTAGGGACAGGTCCACTCAAAACTGCTATGGGTCTTACTCCTAAAGGCCAATTCAGATATTGCCTTACATTGTACAACTTAGCTATCTGATAGCTGATAGCGACAACTAAACGGCACATTTGACTGCCCTCCCTAGCACAATTTATTTATTTACATAATTATTAATGTATAAATATTTTTTAATAATGGGTGTCCTAAATAATTATTTTGTTTATTTTATTCTCTCTTTTACATCAGTTCCATACAGTATTAACTCTACGATACTCCACTGTACACACTTTGCCTACACTTGAGTTATTTTAAGTAAAATATAATGGTTAAATAAGCAAGAATATATGTATTTAAAATATGTGAGAAGCAACTAATAGGAAGCTGTTTTAATTAGAATTACATTTTCATTAAAAAAAAACGTTATACTACCTTGCACTATTATGATGTATCCTTAATCTCCAAGGCCCAGCTGAAAATCAGCGTTGTGGTTCAGTACCGCAACATTAGGCTGAGCTGGCAGCCTCTTCAGCTCAGATTTATGTGTTTTTAAGTTTTATGTTTTGTGTACCTTCAAATAATTTGAGTTGAATAAATGTTTCTTTCTTTCTTTGATAATATTACTGCTGTCTGAACTTTGTTTAGGTATTTCTTCTCAGAGATTATCAGTTAGAAAATGCTCACGCTAATTAGTTAAAAAAAATAACATTAACTTGAAAAGGTGTCTTTAGAAGATTTTTTTTTTACAAAAATAAATATAAATTAAAATATCTCAATGACAGGTGCTCCTTAGGCTCGGCAACGCATCAGCAACTCCTCTGGTAGTGATGATGATTTTTTACTATAAAGTTGTGCGTATGCTCTGCCGAATTAAACAAAAAAATACGATTGGCTTTTGCGCAACGATTGTGTTCGATCCTATAAATAACTAGCTTTTTGCCCGCGACTTCGTCCGTGTGGAATAGTTACTTTGTTCCATATGAACTTTCATCCCCTATTTTCTCCCCTTGGGGGTAGAATTTATCAAAATCCTTTCTTAGCGGATGCCTGCGTCATAACATCTACCTGCATGGCAAATTTCAGCCCGATCCCTCCAGTGGTTTGGGCTGTGCGTTGATAGATCACTATGTCAGTCAGTCAGTCAGTCACCTTTGAGTTTTATATATGTTTAGATTTTCGAGAGACACACCCACGATACAGAATGAAATATACATAATATAATAATAATAAACAAGTTAGTGTCAAACCCGTGAAGAAAAACCATGCCGGAGAGACTTTCTTGATGGCATGGTTTTTCTACATTTTCTACGCAGTCTACGCCAGCGTGGTGGACTCCCCTAACTCCTCTCATTATAAAAGGAGGCCCGTTCCCGGCAGTGGGACAGTAAATAACATTGATGATATCTCCCCAGGTCTCCAGACGAGGGTGCTGTGCAGGAAGTAGGACCTTCACCGGAAGAAATAGAAGCTGCCAAAGAGAATTGGTTGAATGGCGTCAAGAACTTGCAAAAACCACTTCAGCATGGGAAAGTCGTGTAAGTATTACATCGTCCGTTCAGACGCGTGATAACTGCCTCATTAGTCTAATGGTACTAAGCGCGACTGCTACCCTCAGGTCGTGGGTTCGATTCCCAGGCCAAGCAGTGTTATTGGGTTTTCTATGAAATTCTCAATTGCAGCTCGGAGTTTAGATTTGTGCCCGGTTAATGGCAATAGGCTCACCCCCTATTACATGAAGTCAGCGAATTGTGAGTCTTCATTAGTTCACCTCTGCCTAACCTCTTGTGGAATACAGGCTTGATGGTATGTTTTATGAACTATTTTTTCAGGTTACCAGTAAAAGATCGTAAGAATATCCTCATCACATCAGCGTTGCCGTACGTGAACAATGTCCCACACCTGGGCAATATTATCGGTTGCGTGCTCTCCGCCGACATGTTCGCGAGGTAAGAGGAGGAACTGTAGCGGGTTAGAGAAGTGAGGAAAACTGTATAGAATTGAGGAGACTGATAGAGAAGTGAGGAGAATGTTAGAGAAGTTAGGAGACTGAAAGAAAAGTGGGATGGAGAGTGGTGGAAAAGTAGATTGATGGAGAAGTGAGGAGAATGTTATAGACGTGAGGATAGTTGTAGAGAAGTGAGGAGAATAATAGAGACATGAGGAGAGTGATAGAGAAGTGAGTGAAGTATGATAGATGAGTGACCGTTAACAGAGACATGGGGAAAGTGAAATTTTATAGTTTGATTGTATTAAATCTGATAGTTGCGTACTTTCGCTAGAGGAGTGAGGAAGATTATATTACTTTACACAAGTTAAAATAACTTAATATGTTGCTCCAAAAAATGGTCGACTCCTCACTATTTTTTTGACAACCTTTATACGTGGGATAGCCATGCTTCGGCACGAATGGGCCGGCTCGGCCGGAGTGATACCACGGCCTCACAGAAAACCGACGTCAAACAACGCTTACGTTGTGTTTCGCTGAGTGAGTGAGGTTACCGGAGGCCCAATCCCCTTTTAAAAGGCGGGCAACGCACTCGTGACTCCTCTGGTGTTGCGGGTGGGCTTACCATCAGGCGATCCGTCTGCTCGTTTGATCCCCTATCCCATAAAAAAAAAACTGTCATGTTACTGAATACAATTCAAAGTCAAAGTATAGGTATTAATTCGATAATAAATAATGTTTTATATACACTTTGTAACTTTTCAGGTACTGTCGATTATGTGACTATAATACGCTGTATATATCCGGCACAGACGAATACGGCACCGCCACAGAAACCAAGGTGAGATGGAATTAGCAATGTCTTATTAAGGGTATTACATTGCCCAATGACCTTGAGGATTTAGTCTTTGTGCTAGTATTTGTTAGTCACAGGCATTGCGGGGGTGCTTCACGCGGGGTGCTAGTGAGGTTTCGGGTATTTCAAAATATTCGAAGAAATAAGAAAATAAAAACAATACAAATTGTTGATTACGTCATTACAATTTTATTGGTATAAAATTCATGACTAACTATTAAGCCGTTAACGCTTAAAAAAAGGCCTATTTACTTCAATTAATAACCAAAATTGGGGCAAATTTATAAACATTTTAAACAATACAATTTGTTTGTGATGACCTTAAGTATAACATATATTTTTTATATGGCAAACGCACATAAGGATTCCATTAGAAACTTCTTTAAAGCTAGGGTGTTTTTTTTTATTTGAGCGGTGTAATGCCCTTAACTTTCAATGTCCACACACCCTGTTCGCACTGTTTTTTTTTAATTCTTGATAGGCGTACGCTTGACTGTCGGTTCGCCTGATGTTAGGGGACACTGCGATCTACGATGGAGCGCGCTTGCTTAAAAGAAACCGATTCACTCGTGATTTAAAGACCGCCGTACAAATATATTATCTATTTGTTTAGTATGTATGTGTTCTGCCTATACTAACATTCGTATTGCGGGAAAGGGTCAAAGCATCCCCTCTTAATCCCCACCAAAAACTTTAAATGCTTATATCTTGGAACTTTATTAGCCGATTTAAATTATTTTTTCAGAATACAAATTATATTTAACGAGCAACCCGCTCGCGGTTTCACCCGCGCTGCTCCGTTCCTAAGAGACGTAGCGTGATGTTATATAACCTATAACCTTCCTCGATAAAGGGACTATCCATTACAAAAAGAATTTTCAAAATCGGTTCAGTAGATCCAGAGATTACACCCTAAAATCTCACAAACTTTACTTCTTTATAATATTATCTTCTATATAATATAAAAATTAATTGCTGTTCGTTAGTCTCACTAAAACTCGAGAACGGCTGGACAGATTTGGCTAATTTTGGTCTTGAATTATTTGTGGAAGTCCAGAGAAGGTTTATAAGGTGAATAAATATGAAAGTACGAAGTCTGCCGGGCCAGCTAGTTTTTAATTATTAATCTTATTCTGTATATTTACAGGCGTTAGAGGAAGGCATAACTCCTCGTGAGATATGCGACAAATACTTTGACATTCACAACTCAGTGTATCGCTGGTTCAACATCGGCTTCGACTACTTCGGACGGACCAGTACGCCGCAACAGACCGAGTGAGTCGATTCATTGATAAAATAAAAAAACTCGACTGGCAAAAAAGACGGGAACAAGGAATTATTTTTTTATACCACTAATATTTCTTTTTTACCCACACGAATGGGCCGGCTCGACCGGAGTGATACCACGGCCTCACAGAAAACCGGCGTCAAACAACACTTATGTTGTGTTTCGCCGGTGTGAGGTTACCGGAGGCCCAATCCCCTTTTAAAAGGTCGGCAACGCACTCGTGACTCCTCTGGTGTTGCGGGTGTCCATGGGCGGCAGTAATCGCTTACCATCAGGCGATCCGTCTGCTCGTTTGCCCTCCCATAAAAAAAAACTAAGGTGGAAAACCAGCATACGGCCCGCTTAATGACCGGTTACCGTACCCTATGGATGGACGCTTGCAACAACACACAACAGGAGGAATAGTTGTGCTGGCAGCATAGGAGACATGCTGCCATACGTAACAGCGGCGGTAACAAAACACCACCGGTCCCCCACACTGCCAACACAACGCTTCCTCGCGGAGCTCTGGTGACCTTGCTCACCATTAAGAGCACAACATAGCATGGAGCTATGTTATTTGGCTACGATTTTCTGCAAGGTGGAGGTACTTCCCCAGACGAGCAGCTGCAATTGTGAGTGGGATTATTCAATTCCACTATGCTCTCTTACATAAAATTGGTTATCTTATTTCCATCTTTTTTGCCAGTCGCTTTTTTTTAATAAATGTTTTTTTGCGTAATGCTCGCAACCGGCGTGTATGTACGAGAAGATGTATGAATGTGGAAGAAGCGAAATAAGTATGCAAGAATCGTAGCAAGTGGCGGTCTGTAGTGTCTGCCGACCCCTGTGGGAGAAAGGCGTGAGTGTATGTATATAACACTTTTTAATTTTTGACACTCTCACTGCCTCATTAGTCTAGTGGTCCCAAGCGCGACTGCTACCCTAGAGGTCCTGGGTCGAGCAAAGTGTTATTGAGTTTTTCTATGAAATTCTCAGTAGCAGCTCGGAGTCTGCATTTGTGCCCGATTAACGGCAATAGGCTCGCCCCTATTACATGGGACCTAAATATACCGGCGAACTGTGGGTGTACATTAGTACGCCTCTGCCTAACCCTTCGGGGAATAAAGGCGTGATGGTATGTTATGTAGTTTTTGATAATACCAGTGTCACTCTCACAATTGAGACGAAATGAAACGTACTTTAGTGACGTCTAAATTTCCCGAAAAAAATTTTGTTGTAAGGAAGTCTCCACTTTTGTCTCTGTTCTCTGTTTAGATGAATTTGCTCACCTTTTCCCGATCACTAGTTATAAGTTTCTAATATGTAATGTACAGTTAGTACTTGAAGATAAATAATGGGCATCGGCTAAATTCGTGTTTCCGAAGATGACCGACACATCTAGGCAGTATAATGATATAGAGCTGATCTTATCAAATAGCCCTTGTACGCGAGTTGCAAATATTACATAAAAACAAAACACGATGGAAGGTTATATCAGCTCTGTATAGTTCTACAAAACGTTAGCGCACGTCCTCAGTTAGTCGTCGTCAGTTAGGAAATGCCGAAGCCATCTAGCTAAAAAAACCCCAAACCATGACATGTAAAAGTATCTCTAAAGATCTACTTGCAGAATAAATAATTTCATTTCATTTCCTCCCTGCTTCCAATACTATCTGCAACTGACTCATTAGTGACACCGGCGCTATTTGCTTTTCTTAGAAATGACGTTGACATTTATTTCATTGCAATAAAGTTGAAATTGTAAATGATTTTTAGGGCCTAACTACTTTTTGTTAATTGTCTTTGTTATAGACGATTGTTTACGATGTTTTCCGATGCACGTTATTTATGTTGAAGTACTGCAAGGATGTGTCGTGATAGATGTCGCTTCACGCTAGTAATGACGTCACCTTGTCCTCAGGATAGCGCAGAGAATGTTCATGAAACTTCGAGACAACGGATTCGTCAGTTCACAATCGGTGGACCAGTTACTCTGTACCAACTGCGATAGATTCCTGGCTGACAGGTAATAATCCTTATCATGATCAAACCATATACTATTCCAGCTTTGGGCACGGATCTCCTCTCAGAATGACAGGGATTAGGCTATAGTCCACCACGCTAACCTACTGCAGGTTGGCTTCACCGTTTAAGCGCTGGATAATTAACTAGGTAGAACGCACATGACATCGAAAAGTCAGAGGTGCGTGCCTTGGATTGAACTGGAGACCTCTGACTTAGCAGTCCTATGGTCATAAGCCCCCTGAAAGTAGTTTGTTCAGAATTGACTACTGAATCGATTACAGTGGTTTTTAATGTCCATTAAAAAAAAGAAATGTTTAATACTTGACATTAATATGGCCCCCTGATCCATTGTGGTATGGAAAACTGAAGCCTATTTATCTACATATTTTATAGATATCGTAGTCGTTGCGAGTACGATTGTGGTACGGCCACGAGTTTTACGTTTAGTTGATATAACTAATTTCTTGAAAAAAAAAAAATGCTTACATGTCTCAAAATGACTTGCGGGTTTCGTTATTATAATTGGTGCGTCGGAACATAAACCGATAAATCAAATTTTCACTTTTTTTTCAATGATGGGAATTATTTGTTTTTCTACCTATCTATCTTATCTAGATATCACAGCAGGTTACCTTATTTAGCTGCACACTGAGTGAATTTAGACGAACCGCTTATTGTATAATATCCCATACCTAGGCAATTAAAGTAACACGGTCTGTATGCTATTAATAGATATTAGAATAAAAAACGAATAATAATGACTGCCTCATTAGTCTAGTGGTCCCAAGCGCGACTGCAACGCTAGAGGTCCTGGGTTCGATCCCCAGGTCGAGCAAAGTGTTATTGGGTTTTTCTATGAAATTCTCAGTAGCAGCTCGGAGTCTGGGGCGAGCCTATTGCCATTAACCGGGCACAACGGTTAATGGCAATAGGCTCGCCCCCTATTACATGGGATCTAAACATACCGGCGAACTGTGGGTGTACATTGGTACGCCTCTGCCTGGCCCTTTGGGGAGTGCAGGCGTGATGGTATGTTATGTTATGTTATTAGAATAAAAATAAAATGTGAGCTGTTATATATTAAGTAGTTATAAGTACTTCAACTACGCTATTGAATTAGGTGTGAACCTGTAATAATAATATACATATATACATATACATATGTCGGAGAAAGAAATGATTACGGATGGTCTGTTGACTAATTGCGACGCTAGCGCCACCTGGTGGCACGAAATGGTATCAAAGGCGTGACAGTTGGAAGGGGCAAACACTGCGACGGCAAGTCGAGCTGCGGAGGAGTTGCATTACACAGCTGGTGGTCGACTTGTGCGCACGTTGTGGAACCGTCACACGTTCCTTTATAATTCTACCCACAAAGTTATTGTTAACGTTGTAGTAACAGACAAATGTGCTTGGGAGTTTCTTGTGGCTTCTTCTCCCAGTAGGAAATAGCACTAGTGAAGCCACGCGGGCGTTTTGGGGTTGTCTGTATTGTAATATTGACGGGGTAATAGCTTGCTTGAGAAGTCTGATTAAATGAGATATTTAACGACTTCTAAATGCGTGTTTTAATGTTCGAACCAGCATAACCCACTCTTGCGCCCACTGAGGTACCTAATGAATTGGCTATCACTTCTGATTACGAGACTGGTAGTAGTAATCCCTGCCCATTCTCCGATACATATATATATATATACATATAATAATATACATAACCCTAAATATCCGGCCTACCTGCGGGAACGTTTTGAATACTTGGTCCCTGGGGGAAAACCTTGTCGTACTACTTCCTCTCTTCTGCTTCGCACTCCTATTCACTCCTCTAATCGCTATGATGAATCTTTCACTATTCGTGCTGTGCGCCTCTGGAACTCGCTTCCTCATTCCTTACGGGAAAGCCCTTCGCTGGACGTTTTCAGGACAAGAATCAGAGAGTTTTTCCTTTCAACATAAGTTACGTAGTGTATGTATGTTTAAATTGTATATATTTAATATTATTATCTGTATTTTATGTACTATTTTTATGTATGTTTATTGTTTAATATATATATATGTTGTATGCTTCGTTCTTCCTCAACATATATACATATCTCTCCATCACTCAAAGGTTTGCTGGTAGAAAACTCAATTTTGAGTTAAGCTCGCCGCTGTACATCAAATTTTCTGTATTGTGTTTTGTAAAATTGTTTCGTGTGTACAATAAAGAATAGTTGTATGTGTGTGTGAAAAATAAATAAATCTTTATCGTTAATGTAACCTAGTCGAAAACTGATAAATCCGCTCTAAATCCTTCCTCGAAATACCCGGATTTGAAAATAAACCGATAAATACTTACGTGGGAGAGCCATGCTTCGGCACGAATGGGCCGGCTCGACCGGAGTGATACCACGGTCTCACAGAAAACCGACGTTAAACAACGCTTACGTTGTGTTTCGCCGAGTGAGTGAGGTTACCGGAGGCCCAATCCCCTTTTAAAGGTCGGCAACGCACTTGTCACTCCTCTGGTGTTGCGGGTGTCCACGGGCAGCGGTAATCGCTTACCATCAGGCGATCCGTCTGCTCGTTTGCCCTCCTATCCCATAAAAAAAATACGTTAATCGCACTAAACGAAGATGGCAATCTGAACAAAGACCGATAAATCCTTAACACCTTTCATTGTTGACTATTTTGATTGTGTCAAAAACCGATTTATCTAATTTCGAGTTTCTCATGGCAATTTAAGTGTAAAGTGTACCGATATATCCTACAGTGTTTTATCAAAAACCGATATATCCAAATGGTTTGGTCAATAACCGATATAACCATTTTTTTATTTAAATTTCTCAGCTGGTAACACATACACGAATGCATAATCTATGTTTCCAAACAGTGATTCCAACACCAATACATTGATAGAATTCGTACAATTTTAAATTAAAAAAAACCATGAACTTGGCCACATTTTCGAGGATACGTTTGTCGTAGCGGCTGAGCGAACGGCTTCTGCGTCACGTGTTGTGTGTTCGATCCCCACACGGAGCAAATATTTATATGATCTACAGGTAGTTGTTCCGGGTCTGGGCGTTTGTGTATGTGAGAATTTGTGTTTGTAAACGCACCCACGATACAGGAAAAAATCCTAGTGTGGGGCAAGGTTTTACAAAAAAATTTTTTTTTACAATTTTTCACAAAAAACATGACGGTGATTTATCGGCTTGATATTCTAATCGACCTGTTCGATGTCTTACGTTTATTCAGTTACTCGTTGTATTTATTTCTATTCATGTTGACGTCAGTAGATATATTTCTTCCTCCCCCCACAGGTTCGTAGAAGGTATTTGTCCCCACCCAGGCTGCGGGTACGAGAATGCCCGCGGAGACCAGTGCGACAAGTGTGGGAAGCTAATTAACGCGACGGAGCTGCAGCAGCCCAAGTGCAAGGTGTGCGGGAACACGCCCGTAGTCAAGCCTAGTGAACAGCTCTTCATAGAGCTCGGACAGGTGAGTTCAGGCTCTTCAATTTAACACTAAATATACAATCATCACGCCTGTATTCGCTGTAAACGCTCAAAAGTCCATAAGCACGGTAAGGATTACATTGCTATGAACAGTACGAGCGAGCTCGGTACTAGAATACTCGGAACTCGGTACTCGGAATAGAAGGTCGTAAGTCAAACTAAACGTCAAGCTATTGCGTTGTGAGATTGCCTATGGACTTTTGCTCCCCACTGTACACCCACAGTTATTGCTATTGCTATTAACCGGCACAAATCCAGACTTTTACGTGGGAGAGCCATGCTTCGGCACGAATGGGCCGGCTCGATCGGAGTGATACCACGGCCTCACAGAAAACCGGCGTCAAACAACGCTTACGTTGTGTTTCGGCGAGTGAGTGAGGTTACCGGAGGCCCAATCCCCTTTTAAAAGGTCGGCAACGCACTTGTGACTCCTCTGGTGTTGCAGTTGTCCATGGGCGGCGGTAATCGCTTAACATCAGGCGATCCGTCTGCTCGTTTGCCCTCCTATCCCATAAAAAAAAGACTCCGAGCTGCTTCCTAGAATTTCATAGAAAATGCAATAACAACGAACTAGGAATCGAAACCAGGACCTCTAGCATAGCAGTCGCGCTTGAGGCCACTATACTAATGAGACAGTTCTCTTTATGGCTAGTAATTCATTATCATTCACAAAGACAGATGGTCTCGTGCCTATGTAATAACTAACCCGTCTACTGATCTGAAAAGTTAAGGGTCGGACGGACCTTGAATTGCCCATAAAAACGTAATACCGAAATAAATCGTAATCCAGACAATATTCTATCAAATTATGTTATTATTCGGATTTGGATACCGTTAATCTAGGTTCCTACGATACTATTTCGTCTACTACTACTTCACTGGAAATAAAAGACCGAAAAATCGTTCCAAACTTGCTAAAGTTATTAAAAATCGCATTGGCTTGCATTTATTTCCAGTGAAGTATTTTGGACGAAATGGTAGAGTAGGAATCTAGATTAACGGTATCGGAATCCGAGTAATAACAGAATTAGATTAAATTGTGTTTGAATTATGGTTTATTTCGGTATTACGTTTGTAAGAGAAATTCGGTCCGCCGGACTTTTAAGCTGCGGTCAGTATCTGGATGGGTGATCATTCTTAAAAAATTTATAGCGATGCGATCCTACAAAATGATCAACTTTCTAACAACTTCTACGTTTTTCTACAGTTAGAACCGGCTATTCGGACCTGGATCAATTCTACAGAGAAGCAATGGTCTCCACCTGCTAGAGCAGTTTCCCGCGCGTGGATGAGAGAACCGCTCAGAGCCAGAGCTGTCACCAGAGACCTCAAATGGGGAGTACCAGTGCCAATAGAAGGATTCACCAACAAGGTACATAATAATATGTTTTTTTTCTTTCTTTAAAAAAAACGTTGCCCCACACTAGGATTTTCTCCTGTATCGTGGGTGCGTTTACAAACAAAAATTCTCACATACACAAACGCCCAGACCCGGAACAACTACGTGTAGATCATACAAATATTTGCTCCGTGTGGGGATCGAACCCACAACACGTGACGCAGAAGCCGATCGCTCAGCCGCTACGCCAAACGTGTCGTCAACATACTGGTTTCCGACACTTACGCGAATATTAGACATTGAAATAAAACTACTTTTTACGGAGTTATTTTTTAGTAAAGGAAAAAATTCAATCGCGGACAGGATTCGAACCTGCGTCTTCTAGTTTGATATACCAGACGCTCTGACCTCTGAGCCACCGCGAACCCTACCCGCATGATTGAAATTTTGCCTTCACATTCTGAATTTACGTCATAAGGTGACGTTTGGTGACATCTATGAGAGGCAAGTTACCTTACCTCTCAACCGACACGACTTACTTTTCAGTTAGTTCAGTGTCGTACGATACCACCCTACCTTTTAACTATCTTTTTGTGATTTTTTTGCATTTTCCATGCTAAGATTATTAAGTTATTTTTTAGTAAAGGAAAAAATTCAATCGCGGGCAGGATTCGAACCTGCGTCTTCTGGTTTGATATACCAGACGCTCTGACCTCTGATAGATGTTATCAACGTCACCTTATGACGTAAACTCAGAATGTGAAGGCAAATTTCAATCAGGCGGGTGGGGTTCGCGGTGGCTTAGCGGTCATAGCGTCTGGTGTATCAAACCAGAAGACGCGGGCTCGAACCCTGCCCGCGATTGAATTTTTCCTTTACTAAAATAACTTACGCGAATATTAGACATTGAAATAAAACCACTTTTTACGGATTTTCGGGAATCAAATAATATCAATATAACGCGATAAAATACGTAAAGAGTAGTTTTATTCAAGGTATGTTAAGTTCAAATATTTTTATTAAAAACTAGCGACCCGCCCGCGGTTTAACCCGCGCTGCTCCGTTCCTAAGAGGCATAGCGTGATGTTATATAGCCTATAACCTTCTTCGATAAATGGACTATCCAACACAAGAATATTTTTTCAATTCCAACCAATAGTTTTTGAGATTAGCGACTTCAAAGAAACAAACTTCAGCTTTGTAATTTAATTTAATTAATTTTTTTTTTAAACGTTGCCCCACACTAGGATTTTCTCCTGCATCGTGGGTGCGTTTACAAACACAAATTCTCACATACACAAACGCCCAGACCCGGAACAACTACCTGTAGATCATACAAATATTTGCTCCGTGTGGGGATCGAACCCACAACACGTGGCGCAGAAGCCGATCGCTCAGCCGCTACGCCAATCGTGTCGTCGTCCAATATTAGTATAGATAGCGACCCGCCCGCGATTTTACCCCAGTTGCTCTGTTCCTAAGAGGCGTAGCGTGATGTTAACCTATAACCTTCCTCGATAAATGGACTATCCAACACAAAAAGAATTTTTCAATTCGAACCAGTAGATCCAGAGATTACCCCCTAAAACCTCACAAACTTAACGTCTTTATAATATTAGTACAGATTAGTTGCCGCCCGCTTCCCAAAAGGATTTACCTACTTACTACTGTAACCCGGTTTCTAGACGGCGTACACCAGATTTTAATTGAGATTTCCAGCAATACGACTGAAACCGCATCCAATTTGAATTAAATTGACGACACGTTTGGCGTAGCGGCTGAGCGATCGGCTTCTGCGTCACGTGTTGCGGGTTCGATCCCCGCACGGAGCAAATATTTATATGATCTACAGGTAGTTGTTCCGGGTCTGGGCGTTTGTGTATGTGAGAATTTTGCGTGATTCGCATACTAACATAAAAACAGACCAGGGGCCGTATTATAACATGTTAACCCCATCATTTTTACGTTGTGAGAAAGAGATGCCGCTCTACATATTAAATAGCCTCATCTCTTTCTTACAATCTAAAAATTATGGCGTTAACACGTCGTAATACGGCCCTTGAATTCTAAAAAGTGTTTTTTGGCTTATGTTGCTTTACTAAGGGGGTCTTTATTAAAGCAACAGAAGCCAAAACAACCTTCTTTTGTACCAATATTGTACCATTGAAGAATGTAATATCATATATTTTAAGTGTCCATTAAGTTTCTAGCTGGATTCTTCTCCATAGGAGCAACTTTTTGGAACCCTGCAACTAGAATCATAACGTTTCATAAACGCTTGTAAAAGCTTACCTATAGATTTATACATCCTTATCCTTGCTAATATTATAAACGTGAAAGTTTGTGAGTATGGATGGTATGATGGTATGGATACAGTTTCACGCCCACAACGGCTAAACGGATCTGGATAAAATTTGGCAGACAGATAGATTGTAGTCTGGAATAACACATAGACTACTTTTTATCCAGGTCGGACCCAATTCTGAAGTCCACGCAGACGAAATCGCGGGCAGAAGCTAGTTTAATATATATGCATTTAATTTCTCAGGTGTTCTACGTATGGTTCGATGCACCTATCGGTTACCTCAGCATCACACAGAACGCGACCAAAGAGTTTGAGAAATGGTGGAAACCAGATAAAGAGTATGACGTAAGTTAATATTTAAATAAATACTTGAGAAGTGTCAAGGGACACACGGATGGAACGAAGTTCCTTTCGATTAATTAGTGAAATCGAAAGGAACTACTATCATCTTATTAGAGAGAGAGAGAGAGACAGACAGAGAAACATTCGTACGCCGCACAGCTTACAATAGCTTACTATAGCAAAAAGTGTCGTGACAACTTTTCGTAAGAATTTTTTCCGTCTAGCCCCCTTTCACAACGCGCGATAAGGAACTTCGTTCCAATAATGCTTTATTTCAACATTTATTACATGTAGGTTTCTTAAGGGCCCGGCGGAGTTTGATTTGCCCACAAAAACGTAATACCGAAATAAATCGTAATCCAGACAATATTGTATCAAATTATGTTATTATTCGGGTTTAGATACCGTTAATCTAGGTTCCTACGGTGCTATTTCGTCTGCTGCTACTACACTGGAAAAAAAATACCGGAAAATCGTTCCAAACTTGGTAAAGTTATCAAAAATTGCATTCGGTTACAATTATTTCCAGTAGTAAGTATTTTGGACGAAATGGTAGAGTGGAACCTAGTTTAACGGATTAACAGAATTTGATGAAATTGTGTTTGAATTACGATTTATTTCGGTATTACGTATGTGAGAGAAATTCGGTCAGCCGGACTCTTAAGAGTAAGATTTCCACACTAGGGTTAGCCTGCATCGTGGGAATCTTAATGATTATGTATTTATATTTTTAACTAGCTTTTGCCAGCGACTTCGTCCGCGAGGAATAGTTACTTTGTTCCCTAGTTCTTCGCCCGCGGTTTCACCTGCGTTGCCCCGTTTCTACGGGTTGTAGCGTGATGTTTTATAGCTTGAAACCTTTCTCATGAATCACTTATTTTCCCAACATTTCCCTTCACTGCTCTGCTCCTATTGATCGAAGCGTGATGAAAAGTATACTATAACCTGCCCAGGAGTATGAAGAACAATTGTACTAAGTTTCGTTGAAATGCGTCGGATGGTTTTTGTTTCTATAACGAACATACAGACAGACAGACAGACAAAAATTTTACTGATTGCATTTTTGGCGTCAGTATCGATCACTAATCACCCGCTGATAGTTATTATTTTGGAAATATATTTCATGTACAGAATTGACCTCTCTACAGATTTATTATAAGTATAGATTATAATCTTAAGTACTGAATATCTGCTTCATTAGTATAGTAATTGTAAGCGCGACTACTACGCTAGTCTTTCGATTCCTAGGTCAAGCAAAATGTTACTGGGTTATTCTACAAATATAGGGTCTTTTGTTATCCCTTACTGAGAGCCGTTGTTTATGGTTATTTGTCTAAAATCTGTGTCCGAAATTAAGTTTTCTTTAAATTCTTAGTCGCAGTTTAGATTTGTTTCCGGTTAATGGCAATAGGCTCGTTATTACATGGGACCTAAACACACCGGCAAAATGTGTGTGTACTT
Source organism: Acronicta aceris (assembly GCA_910591435.1). Taxonomy (NCBI): domain Eukaryota; kingdom Metazoa; phylum Arthropoda; class Insecta; order Lepidoptera; family Noctuidae; genus Acronicta; species Acronicta aceris. Next base: position 6,865,062 of record OU342784.1, read on the forward strand.
TAGTACACCTCTGCCTAACCCTTCGAGGAATACAGGGGTGATGGTATGTTATGTTATGGACAGGTGAAGCTTTACCAGTTCATGGCTAAGGACAACGTGCCGTTCCACTGCATCATGTTCCCGGCCACGCTGCTCGGAGTCAACGAAGGCCACGTGCTCGTCAGCCATCTGTATGCCACAGGTAATCATCATGCTTAATAATCTTCTGACATCACTGACGTGTGACTTGTTTGCGATGGGATGAATGGATAAGAGGTAAAATGTATTTCAAGAGAGGTACGGCATAGTGGAATCGAATAATTCCACTCACAATTGCAGCTGCTCGACTGGGGAAGTATCTCCACCTTGCAGAAAATCGTAGCCAAATAACATAGCTCCGTGCTATGTTGTGTTCCTAACGGTGAGCAAGGTAGCCAGAGCTCCGCAAGGAAGCGTTGTGTTGGCAGATAGGATAAGTATCACGCTATTGTCTCCTATGCTGCCAGCCCAACTATTCCTCCTTAATTTACAGGGTCGGCAACGCGCGAGTGATACCCCTGGTGTTACAAGCGTCCATAGGCTACGGTAACCGCTTACCATCAGGCCGCCGTATGCTTGTTTGCCACCTTAATGGTATAAAAAAAATATTTTTACTCGACTGCGCTAGGAGGGTTATGTTTCTCGACTGTCTGTATATTTCTTTGTCATGCACTGCAGTCTAAACAGCTTGATGGATTTTAGCTTGAGTGGCGTCGTTAGATTCGTCTCAGTTGTGAGAGTGAATGAAAATGGTAGGATTACGGTATAACTATTCGGCTGGACTATCTAGCCAAATATTCAGTATCATGCCGAATATTCAAATGTAATTATGTTGTTATTTTCCAGAATACTTGAACTATGAAGATGGAAAGTTCTCAAAGTCGCGAGGTGTGGGAGTATTCGGTACTGATGCACAGGTAAAAGATAATCATATTGCTAAACTTAGATAATATTCATAATCATCAGCGTATATCAATACACTGCTGGACGTAGGCCAGTGCGCCAATTCTCCATGTCCTTTACTTTAGTAATGAAAAAATTAATCAAGTATCCCAAGGCTGTATAATGTAAAATTAACATTAAAAAAGTACTACCTCGTAGTCTTAACATACAAAAATAAATTTCATAGATATTTTTATTTTTCTTTACAAGTAATTTTAGAGACCGTTCATTACCAAAGGAAAGTTTGCTTGAAGTCTAAAATGTGAAAGATTGTTTCTCAAATGAAAATATTAAGTAACAATCAAGTTCACAAGTTCTTTATATAATCTACGTACATACACACACTCACGCCTTTCTCCCACAGAAGTAGGCAGAAACTATAGATCGTCACTTGCTACGATTCTTGCACACTTGTTTGCTTCTTCCACATTCATATATCTTCTCATACATACGCGCCGGTTGCGGTTTATATAATATAATTCCTACATTATTGAGAAAAACATACAAAGTAAGAAACCGGATAGTTGGGGCTCTTTGCCGAATAGTCGCCGAATTAGTTGCCGACTACGTGGCCGGATAGTCGAGACATCTCTAACACATCCTTACCTATACATCCTTGCATACATCCTTACTAATATTATAAACGAAGGACGAAGGACGTCCTACACCACTAGATATTATTCGTTTTTTAATAATTAATTTTGTACTTGAATAGTGTTTCATTAATTAAAAACTAGTAGTTACCTGCAGTTTCACTGACGTCACAAAAAGATTAACATACTATAAGTCCGATTGCATGCACCAGATTTTACTACGAATACAACGGTGAAAACTGTATTCAAGACAGAAAAAATCTAAAAATTGTTATTTTGGCTTCTGTTGCTCTAATAAAGACCCTCCATAGTAGTTTTAAGACAGAGAAATATTCTAAAAATTGTTATTTTGGCTTCTGTTGCTCTAATAAAGACCCCCCATATTAAGTTATTTTTTTAGTAAAGGAAAAAATTCAATCGCGGGCAGGATTCGAACCTGCGTCTTCTGGTTTGATATACCCTACCCGCATGATTGAAATTTTGCCTTCACATTCTGAATTTACGTCATAAGGTGACGTTACCAGAAGACGCAGTTTCGAATCCTGCCCGCGATTGAATTTTTTCCTTTACTAAAAAAATAACTTAATCTTAGCATGGAAAATGCAAAAAAATCACAAAAAGATACCCCCCATATTAGTTTTAAGACAGACAAAAATTCTAAAAATTGATATTTTGGCTTCTGTTATTCTAATAAAGACCCCCCCATATTAGTTTTAAGCAGGGCTCGGAAACCGGTTGAAATTCTTAACCGGTTTCGGTCATTGACCCCAAACCGAAATGGATTTAGGTTAAAGGTTGTACTTTACCGGTTTTTACCGGTATATGCGGAATACCGGTTTTTCATGAATTTTGGTTTCGGTGGTCAAAATTAACCGGTTAAAATCAAGTTTGATAGGATCCCCGGCCCCCGCAACCCGAGCTCGCAAGGCCTAGACGTTGCGATGTCATTTAGAAGACAGAGAAATCCTAAAAATTGTTGTAATTGTAAAAATAGTTTTTCTTTAATATCTTTAATGTACAGACATCGGCCTGTTACAATTTTATTATAGATATAGCTAGTGAGTTCAAGTATAATAATGGTCTAATTAAAATAAAACATTGACATTAACTTGTTGTATATTTGATTTTTCTTTTTTATTAACTCTTGTATTTCTACAGGAAACGGGTATACCATCAGACGTGTGGAGGTTCTACCTGGCCAGCATCAGACCTGAAACTTCAGACTCCAGTTTCAGCTGGACGGAGTTAGGCACTAGGTACGAAAATATTTTTATAGTGACATAAACATACCATCACGCCTGTATTCCCCGAAGGGTTAGGCAGAGGGATACAGGATTCGAACCTGCGTCTTCTGGTTAGATACACCAGACGCTCTGACCTCTAAGCCAACGCGAATCCCACGCGCCAGATCGAAATTTGCCTTCACATTCTGAATTTACGTCATAAAGTGACGTTGGCGACATCTATTGACATCTGGTGTATCTAACCAGAAGACGATGCTTGTGTTACGAGTGGGTTCACGTCGGTAGTGCAATGGGTGGGTTTCGACACGGCAACCACATGATCGCAAGTTCGACGCCCTAGCCATTAAGCTACCGCCGCTTATACTATTTTTTTTTATGGGATAGGAGGGCAAACGAGCAGACGGATCGCCTGATGGTAAGCGATTACCGCCGCCCATGGACACCCGCAACACCAGAGGAGTCACGAGTGCGTTGCCGACCTTTTAAAAGGGGATTGGGCCTCCGGTGACCTCACTCACTCGTCGAAACACAACGTAAGCGTTGTTTAACGCCGGTTTTCTGTGAGGCCGTGGTATCACTCCGGTCAAGCCGGCCCATTCGTGTCGAAGCATGGCTCTCCCACGTTTATACTATACTAGCTTTTGCCAGCGACTTCGTCCGCGTGGAATAGTTACTTTGTTCCCTAGTTCTTCGCCCGCGGTTTCACCTGCGTTGCCCCGTTCCTAAGGGTTGTAGCGTGATGTTTTATAGCTTGAAACCTTTCTCATGAATCACTCATTTTCCCAACATTTCCCTTCACTGCTCTGCTCCTATTGATCGTAGCGTGATGAAAAGTATACTATAACCTGCCCAGGAGTATGAAGAACAATTGTACCAAGTTTCGTTGAAATCCGTCGAGTGGTTTTTGTTTCTATAACGAACATACATACAGACAGACAGACAGACAGACAAACATTTTACTGATTGCATTTTTGGCGTCAGTATCGATCACTAATCACCCGCTGATAGTTATTTTGGAAATATATTTCATGTACAGAATTGACCTCTCTACAGATTTATTATAAGTATAGATATTCGATTATTTATTTATCGTTACAGGAATAACTCTGAACTTCTGAATAACCTGGGTAACTTCTGCCATCGCTCCCTGAGCTTCTGTGCCAACACCTTCAAGGGCAGAGTGCCCGACCTGGCGCTCACCCCAGCAGACTACGAACTGATCGCTCTCGTCAACAGAGAAGTCATTGGTAAATGGATTGTAATTTGTAATTATAGTAATGAGTCCGGCGGCCCGAAATTACCGTACAAATGTTATTCAATACCAAAATGAATCGTAATTCAAACAAAATTCGATTAAATTGTGTTATTATTCGGATTCCGATACCTTTAATCTAGGTTCCTACCGTACCATATCTCCCAAAATACTTCACTGGAAATAAATGTAAGCGAATGCAATTCTTGATAACTTTACCAAGTTTGGGACGATTTTCCGGTCGTTTATTTCTAGTGAAGTAGTATTACACGAAATGGTACAGTAGGAACCTAAATTAACGATATCCGAATCCGAATAATAACACAATTTGATAAAATATTATTTGGATCACGATTTATTTTGGTATTCTATTTTTGTGGGCAATTCAGTCTCCGCTGGACCCTTAATACAAAGGTACTAATATGCAAAATTAGCTCGGACTTCCTGCGTGTTTGTTACATTTTCACTCCAAAACCATTGATCCAATTTTTATGTATCCCGGTTTATAAAAAGTTTGATTCGATTTATTTTGGTATTACGTTTTTGTCTGCAAAAGGGTATTTGACTATTATTTGAATGATTAAAAATACCAAACTGAGTGAAAAACGAAATTAAATATAAATCATATTCTGAAAAAATAATTTAAGTTGGTTAATAAAGTTCAAAGATATAAGCATTTAGAATTTTTGGTGGGGATTGAGAGGGGATGCTTTGTCCCTTTCCCCCAAATGAGTGTTAGTATAGGATTTGTATGTCGCATTGGTTTGTGACGTCATAAACAAGTATAGTGCGTTCTCTGTCTAGCATAAAATTAAAATGCTTGTAACTTCCTTATTTTTGAGCCGATTTTAATTTTGTTCTCCATCTATTTATGGTAAAAATTTGCATAAGATTATAAAAAATAATCAGTCAAATAGCCCATTCACGCTCCATCGGACCCTTAAGCTGGCACCAACAGTTCATAGCGGCATGCGACCACGACTGAAGACTGAACATCACTGTTCTTGGACATTGGATTTTTTTAAACGTGGCCCCACACTAGGATTTTCTCCTGTATCGTGGGTGCGTTTACAAACACAAATTCTCACAAACACAAACGCCCAGATTCGGGACAATTACCTGTAGATCATACAAATATTTGCTCCGTGTGGGGATCGAACTCACAACACGCGGCGCAGAAGCCGATCGCTCAGCCGCTACGGCAAATTGACTTGTTTCATACTTTTTAAACTCATTATACACGCAGGTGAGACTTGCGGTGGCTTACGGCCGGTCCCATTAACAAGCCCGTTGATAGATTTGCTTACTAGAGATAGGGTTTTGACATTAGTTGTATTGGGCCTTATATCAAAATCCTAACTCTAGTAAACAAATTTACTGACTGATTTGTTATTGAGACCCGTCGTTAGAGGTCAGAGCGTATGGTGTATCTAATCAGAAGACGCAGGTTCGAATTGCTCGCTATCGAATTTTTCCATCAGTAAAATCTATACTTCACGACATAGTATAAAACAAAGTCGCTGTCGCTGTCTGTCCGTCCCTATATATGCTTAAATCTTAAAAACTACGCAACGGATTGTGTAGCAGTTTTTTTTTAATAGATAGAGTGATTCAAGAGGAAGGTTTTAAGCTATTTAACATTACGCTACGACTCTTAGGAATGGGGCAACGCGGGTGAAACCGCGGGCGGGCCGCTCGTAATATTATAAAGCTGAAGAGTTTGTTTGTTTGAACGCGCTAATCTCAGGAAGTACTACTAAGTAGTAGGTTGGAATTGAAAAATTCTTTTTCTGTTGGATAATAGTCCATTTATCGAGGAAGGTTATAGGCTATATAACATCACGCTACGACCAATAGGAGCAGAGCAACGCGGATGAAACCGCAGGCGGGTCGCTAGTAACTTTATAATTTCAGTCAATTTTTTCTTCTGTCCTCCCCAGCGTATGTCCAGCATATGGAGAAGGGTCGTATCCGCGAGGCGTTACGTCACGTCCTGTCTATATCGCGTATCGGCAATCAACACATGCAGTTCCAACAACCGTGGGTGCTGCTCAAAGGCTCCGACGATGATAAGTAAGTTGATTTTATCAAAATAAGATTTTTTTAAATATATATCACACTAGCGAATGCTACTAGCTGTTCCACTCACAATCGTAGCCAAATAACATAGCTCCGTGCTATGTTGTGCTCCTAACGGTGAGCAAGGTCGCCAGAGCTCCGCGAGGAAGCGTTGTGTTGGCAGTGTGGGGGACCGGTGGTGTTTTGTTACCGCCGCTGTCATGCATGACAGCATGTCTCCTATGCTGCCAGCCCCACTATTCCTCCTTAATTTACAGAGTTGGCAACGCGTGAGTGATACCCCTGGTGTTGCAAGCGTCCATAGGCTACGGTAACCGCTTACCATCAGGCGGGCCGTATGCTTGTTTGCCACCTTAGTGGTATAAAAGAAAAGACTAGTGTATCGCTCGCGTTCCAAAAGTATTAAATTCTTATCAAAATGAAACATATACAAGATTTTAAGTTAACCTTCTAGCAATACATGTAATAAGTAACATACGGTGAAAACTGCATTCCATTGTATGCAGCAGTTTTTGCGTGATGCGTGTACAAACATACAGACAGACGAAAAATTCTAAAAATTGTGTTCCTCCAGCAATACTATCATGAAAACTGTACCCATTTGCGTGCAGTAGTTTTTGCGTGATTTGCGGACAAACACACAGACAGACAACTTTTTTATGAAGCCATATAAATAAAGTACTTGAAGATAAATAATGGGCATCGGCTAACTTCGTGTTTCCGAAGATGACCGACAGATCTAGGCAGTATAATGATATAGAGCTGATCTTATCAAAATAATACTTAAAATATTACATCAAAACAAAACACGATGGAAGGTTACATCAGCTCTGTATAGTTCTACAAAACGGTAGCGCAAGTCCTCCCTGCTTTCAATACTATCTGCAACTGACTCATGAGTGACACCGGCGCTCGCACGGCTTGCAACTAATTTGCTTTACTTAGAAATGACGTTGACATTTATTTCATTGCAATAAAGTTGAAATTGTAAATGATTTTTAGGGCCAAACTATTTTTTGTTAATTGTTTTTGTTATAGACGATTGTTTACGATGTTTTCCGATGTCTATTATTTATCTTGAAGAACTGTAATCACTGTCTCTTTTTTTTTTCAGAAAACGTGGGGCCACAGCCATTGGTCTGTGCTGTCAATTAGTTGGGTTGCTCTGTGCACTACTTTCACCGTACCTGCCTGAAACGTCGCGGCGGTTGCGAGAACAACTCAACCTGAAACCTGAAGTGCTTAGGATCAATCCAGAGTAAGTATCATAACATACCATCACGCCTGAATTCCTGAAGTTAGGCAGAGGGGTGCTAATGTACACCCACGGTAGGTAAAAGGAAGCGAACCTATTGCCAATAACCGGGCTCAAATCCAAACTCCGAGTTGCCACTGAGAATTTATTAGAAAATTCATATTTTTATTTTATTTATCATTTATTTTCTAGCGTCTATGGCCCATAGATAATAAATAATGTTTACATGACTGCCTCATTAGTCGAGTGGTCCCAAGTGCGACTGCTACGCTAGAGCTCCTGGGTTGAGACTCGCCCCCTATTACTATTTTTTTTGCCGTATCGTAAGATATTAATGATTATTTAATTTACCAGTGTTTACTCGAGGGAATATGTGAGTTTTTTTTTTCGAAGTCTCTATTCTGGGGGCCCCAGGGACTGTAGCCCCTAAATACGGCCCTGAGAGGTTCTCAAACGTATTTCGTGAGCATAAATTATTTTTTAGCTAACTTATTTTAACATTTTCACATCTTAAACCGCTTCAACACCTCCAATTTTCTCTGAGCCCTTCAGTAGGCCGCCAGTGTCCACATGGGGGCGTTATCGCCTACTTTGAGAAAGATTGCACTACACTAAAGATACTTACAGTTCTCAATTATTTTTTTTTTTGTAACCAGGAACCCATCCCTCATTCAGTACTTACCATCAGGACATATTATCGGCAAGCCAGAGCCGCTTTTCGCTAAGATAGAAAGTGAGACACTGGAGAAGTTACGAGCCAAATACGCGGGTACACAGAGCGAGAGGGCCAATAAGGTAAGATATAGTAATTATAAAGTACAGTCAAAGGCACACCAAATTACCACATACTGTCAAATTTCCCCAATGGATTATAAGCTCTATTTATAGGAGATTAAATCAAAAATCGATTGAAGAAATTTGTTCGTGGACGTGAGTGAATATATACTTAATGGTTATGTAAACATAATACATTTTCCGTAGCGACTCGTAATTTCCTGACAGTTAATGGGTTAAGTCTTAACCAATTTACTGTTAGCACGAGTGGATGCTGTCATTTACTGTCAGCACGAGTTTCCTGCCAGTGATACGGATGTAATCTACCAAAGTGGCCTCACACGTTATCGAGAATATCAGGATATCGCAATATTTTCTTTAAGCGAGTAATAATTAAAAAAATTATAATTATAACTATTAATGTTTACAGCAAAATGGAACGGCGGGGTCCGGTGTAGCAGATCTTGAAGAGGCTGTCAAACAACAGGTAACTAGACATTATTATATTTTCTTGTTTCTATGAAAGAAAAATAATGTATTTGATGACATTGCCAGGCATCGTAACTGACAAATTTATTTATTTTATTTCGAAAACCAACAGCATTAATATTATTATTAACTAGCGGACCCGACAGACATCGTCCTGTCAAAAAGATTGACTCTTTGACGTTAGGAACACACCTACATTGCTTAGACAACAATGAGTGCTTGTAATTTAATATGAACTTTATGCAATAGCCATAAAGCTCAAATTGACTCTACATTTTAGTTACAAATCGTTTGTATAGGAGAAAGAAAAGGGCTGTTTTTGGGGTTTTTCCGGCAATTATTCGAATTTTTCTCGCCGTAAAAACCATCCTTGAACTTCAACGAGCATTTAAAAAAAAGAATTGGCCTAATTTGTCCAGGCGTTGTTGAGTTATGCGCTTACCAACATATTTTGCGATTCATTTTTATATATTAGAATAAGGCTTTCAAGGAGACCATGATTCTCTGAGTTTGTTTCAGTGTTTCTGCTCAGAGGTCGTCGGTTAGGAAATGCCGGCGCCATCTAGTAAAAAAATGAAAGCATAAAAAAGTGTTTTTAAAATATTTATTTACAGAATAAATATAATTTTTCAGGGTGAAAAAGTTCGTCAGCTGAAAGCCTCAACGAAAGACAAAACTGTGTGGCAACCGGAAGTAACCAAGCTGTTAGACCTCAAGAAGCAACTGGAAGCAGCTCAGAAACTGGCGCCTGCGCAGACGACACAGAACGCAGCGAATAACGATGTCAACAATGACGTCAGCAGCTTGGAGAAAGCCGTGGCTGATCAGGTAGGAGATGAAAGCTTCAGGCAGAGAATAATACTAATACAGTGCCGGTTCAGGCACCTACACTCGTTAAAGGGTACATTGGTGTACGCTTGGCTTGGGGGACGTTCAGACCCCCTCAGTAATAGCTTGTCTACATCTAATGAATCCGTCGATAGATTTGCTTAATATAGATAGGATTTTGACATTACTTGTATGGACCTTATGTCAAAATCCTATCTCTAGTAAGCAGATCTACCGACTGATTTGATATCCCAATATCAAATCACTGGCCTTAAGTGGTATGATTATGAGTATATAATCTGGGTGTCTTTAAATCACGAGTGAATCGGTTTCTTCTAAGCAAGCTCGTTCCATCGTAGATCGCAGTATCGCTTAACATCAGGCGAACTGGTGGTCAAGCCTTTGGGGACTGCTGATAGAAGTGAAAACTAAGTAACTTGTGAATTGTATCGTCGATTAGTGGGAAGCGTGCGGTGACGATGACGCGAGTTCAATGACTTTTGTTCACCCAAAAAGTGCTCAACGCGCCTAAAGAAGATTTCACTTAAGGCGGATCGTTCAGCTGTGCCCGCGAAATTCAAATTTCAAGTGATATTTCGCAGTTTGTAGGTCTATAATTAGTTCTGCATTCATGGTATTAGTAACTGCGACATTAACTATACAAAATTCACAATTTTTATCTAAGACCATTGCTTAAAAATCATTATTGTAGTGTAAAATGACAATTTTGACAGTTTTTGGCTTGATAAGGATTTATAAGTAAAGGTTTTAATTCTCAGTTGTGAATGTTGTATAGTTAATGTCGCAATTACAACTGCCGTGAATCTAGATCTTGTTATACACCTACAAACTGCGAAAAATCACTTGAAATTTGAATTTCGCGGGCTCAGCTGAACGATCCGCCTTAAAAAAAAAATGTTTCAGGCCGACAAGGTCCGACAGCTAAAAGCCTCCACAAAGGACAAGGCAGTGTGGCAACCTGAGGTCAACAAACTTTTAGACTTGAAAAAACAGCTGGCATCCGCTCAGAGTGCAGCGCCAGCAGCCAACAACACCAGCGCACCCACAGCGGAGGCCCTGGAGAAAGAAGTCGCTGAACAGGTAAGAATGCCTTACCTTTGAACTGAGTTTTTTTTATGGGATAGGAGGGCAAACGAGCAGACGGATCGCCTGATGGTAAGCGATTACCGCCGCCCATGGACACCCGCAACACCAGAGGAGTCACGAGTGCGTTGCCCGCCTTTTAAAAGGGGATTGGGCCTCCGGTAACCTCACTCACTCGACGAAACACAACGTAAGCGTTGTTTGACGCCGGTCTTCTGTGAGGCCGTGGTATCACTCCGGTCGAGCGAATCCGAACAATAACACAATTTGATTCAATAATGTGTTTGAATTACGATCTATTTTGGTATTACGTTAGTACAGGCAATTCGGCGAATTAAAGCTCGGCGACGCAGCAACTCCTGGTGTTGCAGGTGTCCATGGGCGACGATGACAACTTACCACCAGGGGGCTCACCGGTTAATTTGTAGATATAAATAATAATAAAAAACTTTATAGCAGCTCAGTTTGTAGCAATAGGCTCGCCCCTATTAATAAAACCAAAAATATACCAGTGAACTCTAAGTATACATTATTAGTATTATTACACCTCTACTTACTCTGTGAAATATAATTATCATTCGATTACAGGCAGACAGAGTTCGCAAATTGAAGGCATCGACCAAAGACAAGTCGGTCTGGCAGCCGGAGGTCAACAAACTGCTTGATCTGAAGAAACGCTTTGCTGAGCTTAGCACGAGCAAATAAAAATATTTATTTATTATTTGATGTTTTATTTTGATGCCTGGGGGCCATCTCGTAGAATGAGTAAATTATATAAAATTAATTTAATAACGCATTTGTGTGAAAGCAGATAGTTAATATTTTTTTATAGGATAGGGGGGCAAACGATGCACGAGAAGCGAGTAGAGCTAGAAACTAGAAACGATTTGGCGAGCAGCGTGAAGCGAGTGTGTAGTTCCGATAGTTTTGTCGCCGAGCTATAAGCGAGTGTGCGAGTGCGCAAACCTGCACGCACGATACACGTGTTCCCAACGAGAAAAGAGCGATGTGAAAGTGTCCGACAATTCCTTTTTTTTTTTGTTTTATTCGTGATAGGCTCACGCTTGACCGCCAGTTTGCCTGATGTTAAGCGATACTGCGATCTACGATGGAGCGGGCTTGCCTAGAAGGAATCGATTCACTCGTGATTTAAAGACACCCAGATTATATCTATCAGGGAAGACCCACTCGGGAAGTGGGTCTTGTCTTTGGGACACAAAATTGAATTCATATAAACAGTTTTGACTGCATAGCGAGCATCGCTGAGCGAGTATTATCTTTGATAGCCCTTGTCGCTCAGCGACAAACTAGTGGAGCGAGTCCTCGCCGGCAGTGTTAACAGTCAGCGATCAACTATTAATATATGCATCTCTTTTGTTTACACGGAATTTATATCTATTGTACGTTTCTTGAGCGAGAAAATAGCCGACAGTTAGTCGCTTCCTCGTCGACGGTGGGACAACTGCCTATAGCTTCGAAAGTGACCGCCTTCGATTGGGTCGGATCTTTTTTGACTTCGCCACCCGAAACTGGAGTTTTTAATTTATCTTTATATATATAATTCTTCTGTGAGTGTGTATGTGACTGAACTTCTCTCAAACGACTGGACCGATTTTGATGAAATTTTTTGTGTGTGTTCAAGGGGATCTGGGAATGGTTTAGATTCACAATTGGACCCGGTAGGTGGCGCTGCAATCGAGTTTTGGGTTATTTTCAGGGCAGGACAACGTCTGCTGGGTCCACTAGTTTACTTATATAAATTTATGTGTTATGCCATAACACGCGTTGCCTTATTTTATTATGCGTTATTTTATTTCAACATTTTGAGTGGCGAGTAGAATGTACTTACCTCGACGATGTTGTCGGTCAGCACAACATGTTATTGTCATTTTGTGATCAGATCTTTATCAAATTTGAATGAAACCACTTTAGGGAGTAGCTACACTCTTTCAAATAAAATGGGGTTTTCCAACTCGGTTTATAAATGACAGAGTTCTGAAGCAACAAACATCTATACTTATAATAAATCTGTAGAGAGGTCAATTCTGTACATGAAATATATTTCCAAAATAACTATCAGCGGGTGATTAGTGATCGATACTGACGCCAAAAATGCAATCAGTAAAATTTTTGTCTGTCTGTCTGTCTGTATGTTCGTTATAGAAACAAAAACGACTCGACGGATTTCAACGAAACTTGGTACAATTGTTCTTCATACTCCTGGGCAGGTTATAGTATACTTTTTATCACGCTACGATCAATAGGAGCAGAGCAGTGAAGGGAAATGTTGGGAAAATGAGTGATTCATGAGAAAGGTTTCAAGCTATAAAACATCACGCTACAACCCTTAGGAACGGGGCAACGCAGGTGAAACCGCGGGCGAAGAACTAGTACAAAATAAAAATACAGAATCGAATTGAGAAACTGCTCCTTTTTGAAGTCGGTTAACAATAACAACGGAGTATTATAAGCAGATAGAACTAAAAATAAAAGTAATTTGGTATTGGGTTCGTCATATATCTACAAAATATTAAACTACAATAATTTTTATTAAATCTTTTAAGCCTAAGTTCACATATGGTTTTTAGGGATATTCACTATTGCGGCATGCGTGACACACTATTTGTCATTCAAAATCGTCTCTTATAACAAGGGTTACAGAGTGTTTATTCGATAACAATAGTGATAAATGCCATCTAGCGTGCGGTAGCGGTACTTGAACATATTGTGATCAACTGAACCTAAAAAATAGTCGATAAAGTTACAACCCGTTTTCTAATAAGAATTATGTGCAATGGTATTATGGTTGATTTAATGCAACTAATATTGTGTGTTACATCTGATCGAGATTATTCGTGATTGTTATTTTTGTCGACTCATAATCTAGTTACAACAGTATGTGTAAATGTGAGTTTGGCAACATTGGCTGGTTTTTTATATTCCGTGGCAACGCCAGTAAGTCCGTGTCACGGCCAGTGGTCGGTTAAAAATCGGGAAACAATATATATAGTGCCTCACGTACAAATTAAAATTAACACAAAATATATTATTTTCGGGAGAACTAATAAATAAATATTTGCCGATTTACTATAATAATAATAATAATTACCGAAAAACATACAGTGCAGAGTCATGAGTTGCCAAATTGCCACAAGTTATTGGGAAAAATTATTCATATTTTGGTTAAAATTACCATACATATATAAACGTCGACAGTGAATTTATAGTGAGGTGAAAACGGATGTGGGCTATAAAAAAACAGTGTTATTTCTCACAAAATTATATATTCAGGTATTTACACAATTTAATACATAATATTATCTGGTGATAATTCATAAAATTCCTGCCCCCCTAGACAATACTGTTACTAATACTGAAATGTTTGCGATTGACAATTTATAAGGTGTTTGGTTAGTAAAGCTGCTGAGGGGGGGCTGGTTTGTAGTCAAGATCGAAGAAATAGGACGGTAAGGAAAAATAATAATACTGCTGTGTTTAAAAATAATACTTTAGCATAAATTCATTGTTAAATACAGCTATATATAATAGAGTATCGTACAGTAGAAATTTCTATACGATATTCACAACTGAGAACTAAAATCTTTGCTTAAAAATCTTTATCAAGCCAGAAAGTTGACAAAGCTGTGCCAATTGCCAACATTTACCATTAATTTTGATTTTAAATAGTATTGTCAAAAGTTTTAGTACATGGTTGTGAATATATTATCTATCATATCAAGCCAAAAACTTGAGAAAACTGTACCAATTGCCAAAATTGTCCATTAGGAAACTTCTAGCTACAATAACGCTTTTTAAGCAAAAGTTTCCGTACTTGGTTGTAAATATTGTATAGCCATGAATTTGAAATGTTTTGTAAGTTCTACAAAATAAGAAAAAGCAATTGAAATATGAATTTAGCGGCCGAAGCGAACATCTTCACCATAAGGTCTAACTTTAAATGAAATTACATTGCAAATTAGGCCTTATACCAGTGTTTGTACGATACAATATACTAGATTATACAGGGCGACATTGAATAAACGCGACAAATTAAAATATACAATACTATGTGTAACAAAGAAAATTTAGAACACGTGGAAAATAATTATGCTTTTTTAGCATTTTGAAAAGAGTTTGGCAACGTCTCGTGCGCCTCTACTAGTGATATAACGAATACGCGGATACGTATGCGAATATCTGCTCCCGACATTTGCGAATACGCTTGGTGGCAGTCTCGTTCGAACAAGGTGCGTTCCGTTTGTATTTTGTTCCGAGAATTAAAAAACGTAGAAACTTAAGTAAAAACTGATTTTCTATGAAAAATGTCATAGAAAAACTTGTATTTTTGTTAATTTACATTGCGTTATACCTATATTTTTTGTCTTATAAGTTCTAATAAAAAAATAATTTTTAAGTTTCATTGCCCAAAGTAAAGTAAATAAATAATCCAAATGATAAAGTGAAAACTGATAATATGATTACGAGGTTAAGTTACCTTTTTCTTACATTAAAAAGTCGAATGGATTTTTATTTTATTAACCTACTATTACCTACAAATTGCTTTTTTTCTGATATTCATATTCGCAAAACATTCGGAGAAATTTTGCCAATTCGAATATCCGCGAAAGCGAATATTCGTTACATCACTAGCCCCTACTGCTACTTTTCTCGTGAACAGACAAAAACCGTATCGTAGGCACTTAATTGTAAAGCGTTGTCATAGTTCACATAGTAACAGACTATGTGTAAGCGATGGGCGCGCCGCCCGAATATAATTATCGACAGCTTCAAATTTGTTTTTTTATTATAAAAACCGGTAATTTATGCCTGCTTGAAGACAATAGCTTAGTTTGCATCTTACTTTGTCAAATAAAAATATTCTTTTACAATTTAGATTACAAAAATTACATTTTAAAATAATAAGTAATGATAAGTGAAGCTTTTGATTTGTCGCATGTTTTCAAAGTCACCCTGCAGTGTTCGGCCTTAAGAGTCCGGCGGACCAAATTTCTCTTACGAACGTAATACCGAAATAAATCGTAATTCAAACACAATTTAATCAAATTCTGTTATTATTCGGATTCCGATACCATTAATCTAGGTTCCTACCGTACTATTTCGTCTACACCACTCCACTGGAAATATAAGACCGAAAAATCGTTCCAAACTCGATGTATTTTGGATGAAATGGTAGCATTACTGGAAATAAATCTAAGCAAATGCGAAGCGAAAGCGAAGGTTTGGAACGATTTTCCGGTCTTATATTATCAATGAAGTAGAATAGATGAAATAGTATCGTAGGAACTTAGATTAACGGTATCCAAATCCGAATAATAACATAATTTGATAGAATATTGTCTGCATTACGATTTAGTTTGGTATTACGTTTTTGTGGGCAATTCAAGCTCCGCCGGACCCTTAACGGCATATTATTTGTTTAATTCCCAACACTGGTCATCCAGGTTAGCTTGATACGTAGCCGTGTAAACAGGCGGCATCAAATATTTAACGTACAGATTGGTCATAATTAACAAATGTTTTCTAATTATAACAGATAATTAGCAGAATTAGCTAATACAATAGAAAATACATACAAGGTAACGGTCTGGAGGGTCACAATTCTTTAATAAATTAATTAAAAAGGTTTTTACAGGGTTGGCAACACGCGAGCGACATCTCTGGTGTTGCCAACGCCCATAGGCTACGGTAACTGCTTAACGTATGCTTGTTTGCCACCTCAGTGGTATAAAAAACAACAAAAAAAACACGAAATCCCAAACAAAGCCTTGAAATTATGTATAGATTGCTTATAAAATTCCTCAACAAGGGGAAATGCCAAAAACAGGATGAACGCGAGTAACACCGCGGAGAACTGCTAGTCAATACAACCTGAGAGTACTCTGTTCAGAATCTGCTACTGAATTGATTTCGGTCATCAATACTAATATTATAGAGAAGTAAAGTTTGTGAGGTTGTAGGGTGTAATCTCTGTGTCTACTGAACCGATTTTGAATATCCTTTTTGTGTTGGATAGTCCATTTATCGAGGAAGATTATAGGCTATATAACATCACGCTACGCCTTTTAGGAACGGAGCAGCGCGGGTGAAACCGCGAGCGGGTCGCTAGTTTTTAATAAAGGATTTTTTATCCTAAAAACTAAAAAAAAGCTGACCCGGCAGACTTCGTACTTTCATATTTATTTACCTTTTAAACCTTCTCTGGACTTCCACAAATAATTCAAGACCAAAATTAGCCAAATCTGTCCAGCCGTTCTCGTGTTTTAGCGAGACTAACGAACAGCAATTCATTTTATAGATATAAGATAGATAAGATAGATATGCAAATTAACCTATAAGACTTTTTAATACCGATATAAACAAATTCCGTAATTCAATACAAAATAAACAAAAATGAGACTTATTTCAATGAAAATAAAGTCGAAAGAAATCAATTCAGTAGGCAATTCTGAACAAACTACTTTCATGGTCTGCGATTATTAAGTTATGCAATGTATGTTTTTAAATACTATAATTTTCTTATATTTTGTTCAAATAATGTTTTATGTATATCTTATGCTTCCTGTGTAACTAAATTGGTCCCAGTTTGTAAAAATATTCGATTTTTAAATAACATATTTAAATTTATTATAAGGCCATCTCCACACGTCGGCACCAATGGTATTCTACCAATGTGTGGATCAACCATGCAGCTGGCTGAAGCATTTTGATGGGATCAAATGGCTTAGCGCTAATATTGGTGGGATCCAATGTTGTGGCCAACGCCGGTGTTATGTCATAATCATTCTATATCATTAAGACCTTCATATCATTAACATAAAGATCAAATTTCACTAACGGTCTTCGTTCGATTTTATAAAACTTCATACATGGCAGGATTTTATTCTGAAATATTATAATTAACTAACAACTACGCTGATTAATCTATCTAAAAGGTTAAGATCAGCTTACCGCGCCCAGGTTCTGGATGGGTAACCATTCTTTCATCAGACCCTTTCGTGCTTCGGAGAGCACGTGAGCTGTCGGTCCCGGTTGTTATATATATGACTTGCAAATTACAATGAAATTCTACGTAGGTTGGAATCAGAATTGTCACACCAACCTGGGGGCTTACTCTTGAACTCAATTCCGATACATCGACATTGGAATTGTGTCGTTTCGTCAAGTTTCGTACTCTTGAATTCGTGATTGAGTGAACTAAATAGGATTGGGAAACGACCCAACCATTGGCCAATCAGGGATGCCTATACAAGGTTAACGAATTTGTGCTCAAGAGTACGAAATCGGCCGACAGCCAAATTGACATTGGAATCGGATCACGTTTGGATTGGTATTGTATTGTTTTCAAGAGTCAGCCTGCTGTTTTCAAATTCTGTGGTTCTAGCAATATTTTTATACTTTATTATAATACTAGCGGGTTTTACTGGCATCCTATATTATTTCGAGATAATATCTATGTCCTTAGCAATATTGTTAAATACTTAATAGACATACTGATAGTTACATTCACATAATACTAGTATAGATGTTCTGAGCCAGGGTGTCACTGCTCCGGCATCGTGTTCATCATAGCATTCACACCCTGCAGCGCACTTACTGGCTCCTTAACATGCATTTTTATATGAGATTTTAAGCCCGCTGCCTTCCTGAAGGATTGACCACAGTGGGGACAAACATACGGCTTCTCACCAGTGTGACAACGAATATGGGAGATCAGATCATTACGCTGCACAAATGCTTTCTCACAGTGTGAACATTGAAACGGTCTCTCACCAGTGTGGGTCCGTCTGTGGTTCTTCAGGGTCCCGGAAGCAGCAAACCTCATGGGACATAGGTCGCACAGGTATGGTTTCTCCCCAGTGTGAATGCGGCGATGTTTTACAAGCGCGCTGGAGGTGGTGAAGCCGTTCCCGCAGTCGTCACAGACGAATGGGTGCGCACCACTGTGTTTACGATTGTGGGCTTCAAGTTCTCCTTTTGATACGAATCTGAAAAAGTACATTTATGTCTACAATATCAAGCAGGAACATTTTATTTGTTACCGGGGATTGTACGTAGTCTTATGTAGGTTTTGAATGAACAACTAAAAGAGTGTTGGGGAATTAGAACTATAAATATTAAATAAATAAAAAACAATAAATAAATCAACATACAAACCATCACACCTGTATTCCTTGAAGGGTAAGGCAGAGGTGTACTAATGTACAGTCACAGTTCGCCGGTATGTTTAAGTCCCATTTGATAGGGGGCGAGCCTATTGCCATTAATTAACCCTGCACATATTCCAGACTCCGAGCTGCTACTAAGAATTTCACAGAAAACCTAATACCCCACTTCAATCGACCAGGAAGTCGAACCCAGGACATCTAGTGTAGTAGTCACACTCAGGACCACTAGGCTAATGAGGCAGAATCAATTAATCGCAATTAATTAAATAAATGAATCTAGAGGTAGGGCATAGTGGAAACGAATAATTCCACTCACAATTGGAGCTGCCTGACTGTGGAAGTACCTCCACCTTGCAGAAAGTCGTAACCAAATAACATAGCTCCGTGCTATGTTGTGTTCCTATCGGTGAGCAAGGTCGCCAGAGCTCCGCGAGGAAGCGTTGTGTTGGCAGTGTGGTGTTTGGTGTCCGGTGTCCGGTGTACCGGTGGTGTTTTGTTACCGCCGCTGTCATTAATGGCAGCATGTATCCTATGCTGCCAGCCCAATTATTCCTACTCTACGACCGACCCATAAGTTATTATAGGGTCGGCAACGCGCGTGTGATACCCCTGGTGTTGCAAGCGTCCATAGGCTATGGTAACCGCTTACCATGAGGCGGCGGGCCGTATGCTTGTTTGCCACCTTAGAGGTATATAAAAAAAAAAAATATTACCTACCTAGACTAAGATATCTGAATCGGATTCAGATACCTTTACTCTTGGTTCCTACTCTACTATTTCGTCCAAAATACTTCTATGGAAATAAATATGTATAAGCGAATTAAATTGTTGATAACTTAGACGAATTGGTATGGTAGGAACTAAGATTAATGGTATCCAAATCCGAATAATGTCACAATATGATAAAATGCTCTTTGGATTACAATTTATTTTGGTATTACGTTTTTGTGGGCAATTCAAGCTCTGCTGGACCTTTAAGGTGAACTTTTTACTGACCAAATAGGAACATCACTATTTGTTTTTGCAAGATTTACTCAATGGTGTCATATAACCTAAACTAGACCAGTGTCTTAGAAGACACTTAAATAGCCTTACCCCTCCCATTTTGAGAAGGTACACAACCAGCAGTGACTAAAACAATGATTCAAAAATATGTGACATCTGAGGGAATAAACAGTTACCTTTTCTCACAGTTTTCACACTTAAAAGGCTTCAGACCTTGATGTCTCCTCATATGCTGACTCAGGTTGGTCTTCTGACTGAACCCTCGTCCACACTGGGAGCACAGGAATGGTTTCTCCCCAGAATGAGTCCGCATATGCTCCTTCAACGTACCAGACATCTGGAAGGCTTTCTTGCACACTGTACATTGGTGCTTCTTTTCATTTTCATGACCCTTTCTATGCAATTCCAAACTCTCTTCATTTGAAAAACTTTGACTGCATATTTCACAACTTATCCCATTCTTTTTGGAATGCATTGTCAAAATATGATTCTCTAAGTAAGCTTTGTATTTAAATTCTCTTTTGCAGACTCTGCAGGTGTGTTTAATAGTGTCTGTAACTTCGTGTCGCTTGATGTGGGCTGATAATGAGATTTTGTACTTGAATTTACGTAAACATAATGAGCATTGATATGATTCAGCTTTGTTATTCCCGCTTTCATGTTTTTGTAAATGAGATGTTAAAGAAGTCTGTGTTTTGAATCGTCGTAAACAGAATTTACAAACATAAAGCAAAGGTTTATCATTTAGTATAACTTTTTGATTGATCTCTTTATTTAATTTCAGTGGACTTGGCGTCTTTTGATTACTATCCACACTTCCTAATTTTGTTATAGAAATAATTTTAGTTTTATTATTTTTCTTATTAACTTTCTTGTTTTTATCACAGTGTTCTTTTTTTAAATGGGTTTGGTATGTGTCTTTAGAAGTAAATGTTAGGCCGCAGACACAGAAACATGTTTTTTCTTCTGTTTTAACAAGATTTTCTATCTTCAACTCCATAGTTTCTGTAGGTATGTCATCATAATGATCGGAAAAGGCAATTTCTTCCCTAAAATCGATTTCTGCCTCTATTTTGACTGGAAGTTCGTTGATTGTAGGTAATTTAGAATCATTGGGTTGACAAAAACTAATATTGGTTGATCCATACATTTTTCTTTTTCCTAACAAATCGTTTTTTTCAACAGTACAGTGTCGCGTACCCAATAAAATAACGTTGGCAGTTTCAAAACTATTGTAATTATTTATTTGCTGTTTTATATCATCATTTTCATCTTTAATTGAGCATTTTTGGGCATTCATACAAGCCTTTCCCTTGTTTATAGAGTTCTGGTATACATTGTTTAAAATCGTTTCGGAGTCTAAACAGCGTCGTTTAAACGCATCAGCTTTGCACAAGGCAGACTCACATTCACCACAAACCTGTTTTGGTAGACTATCCTCCAATTTAACATCGATATCAGCAGTAAATGCCAGGATTTCGCATAAATTACGTTCATCTCCGTCCATCTTCGAAAAAAGTGATTTCATGGCACCATTTTCTAATAAACAGATTCGGCATATTCTATTGAACGTCTGATCACTTATTTCCATAATATTTTTGCTAGCCCGACGATCAGTTATTATTTTGTTGATAAAATACACAAAGGAGTTAGACAACAAACAAAATGACACGAACGGCGAATGGCGAATGAAATATGTCAACTTATCAATCAATCATTCAATAAACGATGTTATCTAGTGATGTGACTTTTATCGATACGATTGGTTTTATACGCGTTCATTTGTACCTACACTACGAAAAAATTATTTTGTAGTCTTCGTGAGATTTAAGGCAGATCGTTTCGCATTGCCCGCGAAATTCAAATTTCGAGTGGTTTTTCGCAGTTTGTAGGTCTTTAACAAGTTCTAGATTCATGGTAGTTGTAATTGCGACATCAACTATACAACATTCACAACTGAAAACTAAAACCTTTACTAATAAATCCTTATCAAGCCAAAAACTTGGCGCAATCTGTGTAATTGGTCAAAATTGACATTTTACACTACTTTTAGCTCCATTAATGTTTTTTAAGCAATGGTTTTAGATAAAAATTGTGAATTTTGTATAGTTAATGTCGCAATTACCATTACAATGAATGCAGAACTTATCATAGACCTACAAACTGCGAAAAACCACTCGAAATTTGAATTTCGAGTGGCCTTAAGGGGGCAAGTATGATTTTTTTTTTTTGGTTAGCATGCAACACCTGTATGGTTAGCGATTAAATCATTTGGTTCTAATTAGAACAGACTTCATCAGAAAGTGACCCATTACTATTCAAACCGGGGTAGAAAGTAGCACTGAGAAAAAAATAATAAACGTCAGAGAGTTTAGGCGGGAAAATGTAAAGTGCACTATGTCGGTTTTCTATTATTTTCCAAAACTTGTGTTTCCCCTAAGTTTAATGTGTAATTATAGTGGATAGTTAACCATTAAGTGATCGTGAACGTATGCAAATGTAGGCAAATGATATAAAATTGAAAATCGTGACTTTTGTGTTCACTCCTAAACTCCATCGAAGCCCTAGTGAAGTTTCCACTGTTTTACTGGGGATAAAGTAAAAAGTGAAGTGTTATAAACTTTAAAAAAGACATGACTTAAAGGTCTAAGTTACCAGGTCATAAAATTCCTTAAAAAAAAAGTAGCACTGTAGGAGTTTAGGCGGGAAAATGTAAAGTGCACTATGTCGGTTTTCTATTATTTTCCAAAACTTGTGTTTCCCCGAAGTTTAATGCGTAATTATAGTGGATAGTTAACCATTAAGTGATCGTGAACGTATGCAAATGTAGGCAAATGATATAAAATTGAAAATCGTGACTTTTGTGTTTACTCCTAAACTCCATCGAAGCCCTAGTGAAGTTTCCACTGTTTTACTGGGGATAAAGTAAAGTGAAGCGTTTTAAACTTTAAGAAAAACATGACTTATTAGGTCTCAGTTACCAGGTCATAAACTTCCTTAAACAAAAAGTAGCACTATAAAACTCTAAAGCTGGTGTATGAAAATCTAATAATGACTCTCGATTTTTTTTAATAAAGATAAAATATTGAATTTTGTAGCAAAAGACTGCTAGATTTGAATTTTAAATACTTGATAAATACATTTATATATAATAAGATAAAAACCTTCACGGTGACACAGCTGAAGCAGATGGGAACTGGAAAATTCAAAATTAGAATGTGTTGATGCGCGCGCTTCGAGCGCGATGTCGCGACTTTTATTTTAGTAAAAAGTTTGTTTTAGTAAAAAAAGTAAGTTATTAGTGAAGGATATAGCACATCTTCACAAATAATACATTCATGACTGCTAAATCGAAATACATAATTAGCCGTATACTTAATGATAAAAGTACGAGGTATTCCTATGCAATAACAGTGTCACAAAAGCAGCTCTAATTACTTTGAGATACCTATGTATAAACTAAATTTTATTTTCCTTGTAGGTGGACTATCTACTAATGCTTCACTCGAGGGAAACGGGGAAAGTACCTACACATTACAAACTCGTGTAGTTTGCGGCCCTCGCGAGCTCGGTCTTCAAATGCACACTCGGATATTAAAGTGTCACTTTCTCCCCTTAGTGAACAATCTACTAAGTATTTATTTAGTAGGTAGGTACTTACCCACTTTAGATTTAAAACTGCAATGGAATACGAACGCGATTGAAACGTTGCCATCTTGTGACATCATTATTAGCGTCCACGACAGCATTGTCTTGGTGTCCTTTTTTATTTTATTCCATATTCGCAAATAGAAAGATTTAAATTCTGCTTATAGTTTTCTGCTGTTTTATTATAGGAGACAGAACCCGTAATAAAGCCAGCAATTAAAACTAGGTGACGACATAATAGGTACCTAACTAAATAAAAATCTTATAAATTACTACTCTTTGTAAAAAACATACCAAAGGTGTCAGACTGGCAGTCACACTTCTTTACCAGTCAAAATCGTGCTTTTAATTCTTATCTAAATTGATGTTTAGTTCTTCACACGTTTCTCCATTCTACTTGTTATTGGCTGAATTGTCGTCATCGGCAAACATGCCATAAAAAAAACCCTTATTTTTTAAAGAGCTCGACCGATTTTTTAAACCTTTCGCATGAAATATTTTTAATTGGAAATAAAAAACATCGGAACAGAAAATAAATTCTTTAATTTAATAATATCCAATTTTATCAGATTAACGTACATAGTCGTTTCGAATAATAAAAAATGTATTCATAAAATTGAAAGTTTACTTCTCTAAAAATTTCACACAGAATTTTGTCGGAGGTAAAAAAAATATCTTTTTTTAAATCTGTATTGAGATCGTAAAATACATCACAATGTTACATTGCCATTTTAAAAGTATTGCCATGTTTTGAGGTGCTTACACCTATTTTTGTCTTATTAGACAAAATACGTTCGAATTAATAATAAAATAATAATTATATTTACACATTTTTAAATTTAGTATTGCCAGACAGGGGGTAATCAATAATTTTTATAATCTGGCAACTCAAATAGAACGCGAAATTATGAAAATTTGAAGGTGTAAGTCGCCCTCGTATAAAAAATTTCTAAAACTTTTATTTTTACATCTAAACCTAGTTATTTATTTATTTACAATACACTGCACTGAGGTAACAACTTCTATTCGAAGTCTTTGTACTGTATTATTATTTCCTGTCTAAATTATTAATATTAATAATATCATCATACTGTCCAATAATTGTTTGTCTAAATTTGTTACGTATCTAAAAATCTATTATAACAATATCTTATATATGTAATAACTATTATTATTATTTATTATTAACAATGGTTTTCGATTATTGGCACGTCATTGACTCGAAATAGTTATTGTATGGAATAGTTATGACCGCATCGTATTCGGACCAGTCTGAGCGTTAAGGGTGTTTATATCTATGGATATAAAAGCTAACGCTTCACCTAGAGCCCTGCAGACAACTAACTTCATCGGCCGATAGTATAATGAGTTTTTTAATTATACAGGGGTACCGACCGTTACAGGGGTTTCGATTCTACCCATCCTATACCTTTTCCTACGGAACTCATACCCTATTCGTGAAAAATAAATACATCTTCCAAAATACGAAAGTCGCCAAACACATGACTGTATGAAGTCTTTTTTCACGTATCACTTTCAGAGTTTCATAGAGAAAGTTGGTCGGTATGTCGGGTAGAGTCACCCCTTTAACTGCAGGTCATTAGCGATCAGTCCTAATATCAAATTAATCAGTAGATTTGCTTACTAGAGACAGGAGTTTGACATAAGGTACAAGTGATGTCAAAATCCTATCTCTAAGTAACTAGAGACGTAAATCTATCGATAGATTTGTTATTGGCAATTAATCGGCCCTTGTATATTTGGAAATGGGCAATTCAAAAGATGCATGCATCCAATTGGCAGTTCAACCCAACCAAGCTATTGTACGATAATTTGTCTATTGTCTGCGGGGACTCTTAAACCCATTCCAATTTACAATATCACATTTTATCTTCATCGATTATGATGCGGTTTTAGAGTTGATCTAGTTTAAAACGACAGTCAAAGTAAGAAATTTTACCTGAATTGGCGTTAATTCTAATTTTTATATCAACAAGGATATTCTTTGTGTTGTAATTGCTTTGAAACATTTCTCTGTATCGATAACTATTCCATACAATGAACATAATTTTTAAAGACTAGTTTAATAACTTCGTTTTGCTTATAAACGCAATCTAAAACAATTGAGCTATAGAATATTTAACAGTGGCATCACTGTAAAAGATAAAATGGCTGCTTTAATTTTGACATTTCGAACTGTCAAATATTCTAGGCGCGAGTTATCGTACAGTGTTACAAAGTTATGCCACAATGTCAACGTAATCTTGTTGCCATCTATTAAATCCCGATATAGTTTTACGAAAGCACTACATTGAAGCAGTCTAGAATGAAAATAGTTTATAAAATAACGTTTATAAGCGAAACGGCCATCATTATTATTGATACGACACTTGATCCGTCCCCAAATTGCAACTATATTCACGCTATTTCAAATAGAAAATGAAGATAACGTTTTAAAATGTTTATAGAAACAATAATTTCAAACAGCACTATTCGAAATAGATTAAAACTGGTTTTCATAAAAAAAGGAATACTACGAATGTTTTAGCGCATCACTAAACTGTGAAAACCTATTTTTAGTCGTGAATATAGCAATATTACCCCCAAGTAATGTATGACGGACCTACGGCGGCCCTAAGTACTAGTATATTAACAAAATATGCGATACTTTTTGGCAGTATTTTTAATTGTTGTGTCAAATGTTGAAATTATCTTTTTATGGCGTTGGCAACACATCTTCATCACGACTTTAAGTCTGGGGCTGCCTTAGAAAATAATTCAGGAATTGAGCTTTGATAGTAGACCTTTTTGGATAAAATTTCAACATTTGACGCAACCTACTTGGTATATGAGCTGCCACGTATAATACTATTATAAAAAATCGCAGCTTTTTTACGAAATTAAGCACTTTCCTTATTCTAATGAAAAAAAAATAACATAAAAAATAAGCTATAGACAAAATTGTATAACGAATACAAAAATAACTTCGTAATCACATTAAAATGGCCTTTCGAGGCCATGGATTAGAGTCCATTTTGTGGCCTGTAAAAAGGGCTTATGGCCTTTATTTAAAGAAATAGAACAGCCCGTAATATAGCGGCTGTGAAAGAAATCCTTCTTTCTCAACTCTAGAACGATCGTATTAACGAGTGGTACGGACCAAGTCTTGGCATTAATTAAGTCCTAATAAAGTAATTTGCTAAAAAAACATCACAAGGCCTCACATTATTTAAATACTAATTCATAAGGCGGCACCTATCTTAATATTGCTTATTCCATCGTTGTTCACGTTCAGGCCTGAAACTCTAGTCCATGGCCTCAGTGACCACATCGTCTGTAAGTCACAGCAATGGATCATGAATAGGGTATAAACACCCATTGTCGTCCTCTGAATCTCGGTCGGACAACAATTGGTACATTCACCCTTTTTTAAGTATAATTGCAAAAATAGTTTTATAATATCAACTATATCTTTACATTGGATTGCACAGTAGTTGAACTACTTATAATATAAAACCAAAAAAGGAATTAATTCGGTAACTACTCGATAGATGGCACTTTTTAAAACTAGATTACACTCGGATGTGCGGCTGGTCTCCTTTGCTCGTTGTTTTAAAAACAAACGGTAGGGTGACGTCATTTCCGTATGCAGCGCTGTCTGTGGACAGAAAAGGTTTTATTAGCCATTTTCGTTTACGCTATTGATGTGAGAAATTTTTGCGTCTGAAAAGTGTGCTACGAGTCAATATAAACCACTGATTTATATATTTCTCTATGCTACAGTTTTATAGAGGTCAGTGTTATATACTGATAGATACATTCATTTTTGAAAAGGGCCTCAATTAGATTCTAAAGTGCTAAGAAACCACTTAAAATCATAACATTTTTATTCCATCGATAAGTGCCACAAATATGCATTTTAAGTTTACATTTTCAAATTTCGCGCTTAATTTGACGAAAACGGAGGACGCGGTGGACGCCATATTGCTCTGTGGTTATGACGTTAGTTGGCTATGTAAACAAATTTATGCTTGGTAAATTTGTGTTCTCTCCCTTTACGAAACCGTCTTCCATGGTATTATTTCAATAAAAAATACGTTGGTTACGAAAATAATAAAAGTACAAAGCCTATATACGCTGATCAGTTGTCAGTTGACACTTTTTAGTTTAGGTTACACAGCCGTATGATGTAATAACATGGCATTACTACTTGGTGTTAAAAAACAGATTTAAAAAACCGAAAACATTTTCAGACTGCTTTTTGCCTAGGCTATCTTAATAATATATTTTTAGAGTAAAATACCCTATTATGAAATGATACGTCAGCTTATATTAGGGCCAGCCATAAATTACGTCATAGTAAGAATTTTATGATTTTTTTACGTCCCCTCCCGTCCTTATCACACGTCGCCGAGACCACACCCCGCCTAGTGACGTCACAAGTGTTGCGTTTTAATAAGTTGTTTTTTACATCACATGTGACATCACAAAGCTGATGACCCCTCATACTCCTTGTCACACCATGTCACACTTCTCACCTCCCCGCACCCCATGAGATGTGACGTAATTTATTTGTGGCCCCCTAGCAATTATGGTATTTTAGTATCACGTTTGTTGGCCCGGACGGACGGACGGAAGTTGGGAACAGTCTAATTTAGAGGGTAAATAAGTGGGATGAGAATTTCCCGGGGGAGGGTTTTTCTAATTTTCCGGGGTTTTTAGGGATGTTTTTGAATTTTCTTAAGGAAAAAAAAACAACACTTACCCCCATCATTTCGCGCTGGCCTTCTCCAAGAAATCCATTTTCAACCTAAGTTCTATTAAAAAAAGCTGTTTCTGCAGCGAAAATATTTCTTCTTTCTGTCTTAGTTCCATATTTAATATCTTCATTTTCGCTTCGTGTTCCCAAATTGCATGTTGCCGTTTAGCAGTGAAATATAACCGTTCCTCTTCGGTAGCAGTTCCGCAATCATGCCTGATCTGATCATCTGATTTTTCGTGTCGTTCATGACCATTTTTTCGCTTAATTTCGTCCAAATTGCTCAAATTCAAGGGAGTGTTTGATAATTCGTTTAGTTTTTGAAGGAAATTCTGCTGTATTCTCGCTTGTTCCATCGCCTGGAGGGGATTTGTGAGGAGAGGGAGGGGCGGGATCGGTAGGGGGGTTAAGGGGTGGGGTTTGTGTGGCGGGGGAGTGGGGGAAGATTGGGGTATGATTTGTACTTGGGGCTCGAGGACGTTCGGCATCGTATCTTCGCTTTCGTTCGTACTTGACAGTCGGCCGTTCGACATCTGGAATTGAGATTTTTCCATTTATACTATTTATACATTTATACTATTTATGAATACCGTACCTTTTATGAATTTTTTTTTATACCACTATGGTGGCAAACCGTCACATGGGCCGCCTGGCGGTAAGAGGTTGGACGGATGGATGAATACGGATACATTAATAATATTTTATCGGTTTCGGTTACAGAGCTCGATAACATTTCTGGTCTGTATGTTTGTACACGCATCACGCAAAAACCACTACACGAAATTGGATGCAGTTTTCACAATTGTATTGTTGGGGGTGTTAGGTAAATAATAACACATACCATCACGCCTGTATTCCCCGAAGGGTTAGGCAGAGGCGTACTGGATGTACACCCACAGTTCGCCGGTATGTTTAGGTCCCATGTTATAGGGGGTGAGCCTATAGCCATTCACCGGGCACAAATCCAGACTCCGAGCTGCTACTGAGAATTTCATAGAAAAACCCAATAACACTGCTCGACCTGGGGATCGAATCCAGGACCTCTAGTGTAGCAGTCGCGGTTGGGACCACTAGACTAATGAGGCAGTCAGGTAAATAATAAATAAATTAATAATGTTAGTGTTTGTACATATCGTGTGGTACTTACGTTGACCGGCACGCAGTCGTCATCCTTCACGCAGTGGCCTCCTTCCGCGCTCGTGGTCGGCTCGCCCTCCTCATCTGACAATTAAAATACAATACCTACATACATTCACGCTTTTTTTTTGGAAAAGGAGGGCAAACGAGATGACGCTGACGCCACCCATGGACATCCGCAACACCAGAGAAGTCACAAGTGCGTTGCCGACCTTTTAAAACGGGATTGGGCCTCCGGTAACCTCACTCACTCGGTGAAACACAAAGTAAGCGTTGTTTGACGCCGGTTTGATACTAAACACTAAGTTACAATACATGTCGGAAATTAGTCCAAACGGGAAGCACCAGCTTCCAAATAAAAAAAGAATCATCAAAATCGGTTCACCCAGTCGAAAGTTATGAGGTAACAAACACAAAAAAGAAAACAAAAAAAATACCGTCGAATTGAGAACCTCCTCCTTTTTGAAATCGGTTGAAAAGAGCTGATAATCTTCAACCGTTTGGTAAGATTTCCTTAAATCATAGCTAAGAACACTTGATCAAGTCACATTTCAAACTAAAAAACGGAATAAATTTCGGTCTGTTCTTTTGGGTGCTACGATACAACAGACACAGACAGACACACAGATAAACTTATAACACTCCTGTTTTTGCGTAGGTAAGGACTAGATGATAATGAATGATTTCATGACCATCGATAGTAAACGATAGCCATGAAAAGAGCTTTTGAACAATATACCGATCAGAATGAGTGGGATTAGGCTATAGTCCACCACGCTGGCTTAATGCGGGTTGGCAGACTTCACTCGCTGTCGAGAAATTCCCTCAGGCATGTAAGTTTCCTCACGATGTTTTCAATCACCGTTTAAGCGCGTGATAATTAACTATTTATACGCACATGACTTCGAAAAGTCACAGGTGCGTGCCTTGGATTGAACTGGAGATCTTTGGCTGTCCTATGGTCATATCATTGGGCTATCACTGCTCGCTGTTTGAACTGTATTGGTCTCGTTGTTATTGATTATTCTGATACTAATATGTCTGGACTTCAAAAGAGACCATGATTCTCTGAGTTTGTTTCGGTGTTTCTTCTCAGAGGTCGTCAGCTAGGAAATGACGACACCATCTAGTACTTAAAAAAAAGACATGTAAAAGTATCCTTGAGAGATCTATTTACAGAAATAAATATCATTTTTTATAATTTTACTGCGGACTTGTCAGTGGATATAGGTAAAAAAATATATCATACAAATCTTGTCTTGACAATTACAACAAAAAATAAATCTGTTGAGCCGTTCTTGACATGGTCTTTCATACACGCGGTAATTGGTTTTTAATATGTACCTAATACAAGTTCTGTTACGTTACCGATTATGCTAATTAAAAAAATATTTTGATTGATACATAATCTAATTAATTATACTTGTTTATATCATTTTTGATTAATTAGTTACTCTTATTAATGCTTAAAACCGCTGCCGGATTAAGCAATGTAGACGCCTCTTGAGGTACATTAAAAAATTGTGGTGAAAGGGTCGCGAGTGAAACCGCGGCGAATAACTAGTAATGTAATAGTTACCTTTAACATCTAAAGGGTGTATGTTTTGCCAGAGCATCCCGTCTAGCAGCCCGGGCGGTTCCGACTGCGATTGCTGAAACAAGGGGACGAAATCTGATTATTGATTATTTTATGACGTATAGCGGTGACTTAATTGACACTAAACACTACAATACCTTGTAGCGACATCTACCGTGCTACATACAAATTATACGGACAAGTCCTGAATCGCGCAAGTGAAGTTTGCAACGCAACTTGGATATATACAACCGCCCGACATCAACCGTTGGGCCGTGGCCCGCCAGGCAAAACACCCGCCTGGTCGTAGGATCCTCCCTTTGGTGTGAGGGGCAACACACCTCGACCCTCCCACAAGCTCATGAATATTTCACAAATATATAAATATAATACCTGCATACTTGTGCTTAAAATCTTAAATAAAATATACACAAACAAATTGCTTTTGCAAAAAAATCTAATATTCAAAATAGATTTGATTACGTACTTTAAATAGAGACTAAGTATAATATTTTTTTATGATTTAATTACAAATGTATAATTTTCAGATTTTTCCCTATACTTGTAGTATAAGACGGTATTACTTGCCAAATTTCATAGTTCTAGGTCAACGGGAAATACCCTATAAATTTTGATTCCCTTGAGAGGGTCCATGATTGATACTTTTATATTTATTTTTTAACACCTGTTAACATTGTGGAGTGCAATAAACGAATTGAGTATTGAGTATTGAGAGTGTCGAAATATACGTTTTTTGCGGCATAAACGACCGTATCTTTTTTTTACGTTAACTTAGAAGTTTGATTTTTTTTCACAGCTTCAAGGGACAGTATACCCGAGTATGTGGTTTTAGTTTTAACTCGATACCGCCACGCGTTGTCGAGATAAAGGGTCTTGAAAGACAGACAGAGACGGACGGACGGACAAGAAAGTGACCCTATAAGAGTTCCGTTTTTTCCTTTTAAGGTACGGAACCCTAAAAAGAGCAGTGTTATTGGGTTTTTCTATGGCATTTTCAGTAGCAGTACGGAGTGAGAATTTTGTTGGCTCACCCCCTCATATTACATGGGACCTAAACATACCGGCTAACTGTGGGTGGTATACGAGTATATTACAAAACCCTTCAAGGAATACGGGCGTTATATATATGTATGTACTATCAGCCAACTCCATATCTAGCGATTCCACAAAATCCCGTTTACATAATGACCACAGCTGCTGTTCACTGCCCTTTTCTCGTTAACCAATAGTATAAAAATAGAAAACGATCCTTTTTGGCCGACCAATAGTATTAGAACAAAATACCAAGGACGAGAACACTTTTTACGTAGCAAATTTACGTAGCGTTTCACTTTAACCAAGCGCAGCCGAGCGCTGCAAGCACGTATAGCTCTTACGGTGGCTAGATATGGAGTTGGCCGATAGTACATATTATGTATGCGTGCCGTTAGCTGGGACTGGTCTACCCAAAGTCTGTGGCTCATTGTAGCCATTGTAGACATTGTCATACATACTTGCTACTACTATGCCTGGACTTTAAAAGAGACCATGATTCTTTCAGTTGTTTCGGTGTTTCTTCTCAGAGGTCGTCAGTTAGGCAATGCCGGCGCCATATAGTTATAAAAATTTAAACCATTAGCTTGTAAAAGTGTCTTTAAAAGATATTTTTATAACACTAAGGTGGCAAACAAGCGTATGGCCCTCCTGATGGTAAGCGGTTACCGTAGCTTATGGACGCTTGCAACACCAGGGGTATCACTCGCGCGTTGCCGACCCTTTGAAAATCTTTTAAAACTCTTTGAAGAACCCCATGCTGTAGTCCTTTATTTTTAGATCTATTTAGGTACAGAAGTAAATATAATTTATGCAATGTATAATATGTGCATTAATGTAGTTTACCTGTGTGTCGTGTGCGCGCATTTTGCATTTCTTTTTATAGTTTTCGTACCACATCTTGACCTGCGCGGGAGTGCGGGGACGGTCGCCACCGCACCTCTTGTTCACCTCCTCGCATATCGTCGACCACACCAGCTGAGGATTAAATAATAATGCTGATTAATTATCTGCTACGTTCGAGGTCATCACTACTGCCATCACCTTGGAAACCTATAAAGGCCTACTTACACCATGACGGAATGGCAGAGGATTTTGCCACCAGCTAACGCACACGGGCCGCTTAGATACTGTATTCCGGCGGCCTACCAAGATATCCCGCGACATGCCGCGGCATTCCTACTTCTCAAAATACATACGTGCGAAGTGGGTAGCAGCGCGGGCGCAAATGGTGCAGGGTAAGGCAGTGCAAGGTTTGCACCGCCTTAACTTGCGGCATGTCACCGCGTCCTTCGACGTGCCGTTGCACACCGCAGTACGCTGCGGCATCCGGCCGAGGGATCCTTTAGCGCGCTCTCCAATGGTGTGTCAAGAAATCCCTTTCGATGCCGCAGATTCAATTTAAAACATTGGAATTTATGTCTATTCCTTCTAGATAAGATTCAATGTCCTTTGGTAAAAAATTAAATCCTCTGCCATTCCGTCTCGGTGTGTGTAGGCCCTAAATTGTGAAAAACCAATTGATTTGCCCAAGTAAACTCCTTCACCTTATACCTAAATCCGTTTGAATATTTAATTATTAACAAATATATGGATATTAGATAAATTTAAAAAATCAATGTGAATTTTAAACTTGCGTTATCTGATTGCGATAAGAGAAGATAACGTTTTATGTGTATATTTAAGAAGTTACCCAATAAAAAAATTAACCCATAGACAATAAACCTGATTTCTGTACGTTAAACATAAAAAAAAAACTCACATAATCGTATAACTGGCTCTGCGAATCCATTTTATCGTATTTCAAATTTTACTACACTTTTATGGGGTTTGGATTTGATTTTAGCAATTGATAAGGTATAAAGGTTACGATCTATTTTTAAGAACACAAGGACTACTTCAATAACGTCTATGACAGTTAATAAAATTCAGGCAAAGGTATTAAATTATCGAGCCAGGTGGTGGTTATATTACAAAAGAGAATTGTTTACATATTACCTTTGTGAATATTTTAGCTAACTGTAAGTAAACTAAATATCGGATTACTTAAGGAAATGCGGTATCTAATAACTACAAACAATAAATTCATTGTTATTTTTGTACCTACTTAAATAGCTTTTTTTAACACCTGCCCTACACTACCTTATTATCTTATGGTCCTTAGTGACTACTACGTTAGAGCTCCTGGGTTCGATTAACAGGTCTAGGAGTGTTATTACGATTTCTTTTTTTGGCCGTAATTTAGATTTGTGCCTAAAAATTATGACTATCCATTGTCGGTAAACACATCTTCAAAGCCCACGTGGGATCGGCTTTTCCCAACTTGGGGTCGGCTTCCATAAACATAACATACCATCACGCCTGTATTCCCCAAAGGGTTAGGCAGAGGCGTACTTAATGTACACCCACAGTTCGCCGGAATGTTTAGGTCCTATTTTATAAGGGGCGAGCCGATAGCCATTAACCGGGCCAAATCCAGACTCCGAGCTGCTACTGAGAATTTAATAGAAAAACCCAATAACACTGCTCGACCTGGGGATCGAACCCAGGATCTCTAGTGTAGCAATCGCGCTTGGGACCACTAGACTAATGAGGCAATCAGAGAATATCAGTATTTTACAGGACTGTCAGACCTCCACAACATAATTATTGGACAATATCAATATCCTGAGGAAAGACTGGTCGTCAGGCTTTTTACTTTTTACTAACGGTTATCAATGAACAAATAAAGAAATGGTAATTACCAAATAATATACGTAGATACTATATTATACACGACAAAACATAAGCCTTCCTCCTCTCTCCTACATTGCCGTGCCCGACAGGGTCCATGATTGATACTTTTATATTTATTTTTTAACACCTGTTAACATTGTGGAGTGCAATAAACGAATTGAGTATTGAGTATTGAAATGTTAAGCAATGAAAATAAAAATTAATTACTTATTTAATTTTTTTAATCGATAATTAATTGTAACGCCTTTGTAACTTAACAGACAGAAATGCGTTGCTGGGGAGTTTGTTGCGCCGCTTCTTCTTCCCAGCAAAAACACTAGGAGCCAGTGAAGGGCTCTACCACGTAAAAATGATTCAATTACAAATGTATAGTTTTCAGATTTTTCCCTTCCTATACTTGTAGTATAAGACGGTATTACTTGCCATATTTCATAGTTTTAGGTCAACGGAAAATACCCTATAAATTTTGATTCCCTTGAGAGTGTCGAAATATACGATTTTTGAGACATAAACGGCCGTATCTTTTTTTTAAGGTTAACTTAGAAGTGTTAGAAGTTTTATTTTTTCACAGCTTCAAAGGACTGAAGACCTGAGTATATGGTTTTAATTCCAACTCGATACCCCCACGCGTTCCTGGACGGAAAACAAAGTGATCCTATAAGGGTTCCGTTCTTTTGAGTTACGGTACCCTAAAAATCACGATCAAAAAGTGCCATCTTGTGGTCTACCTTGAATAAGTAAATAATTTTGATTTTGATAGATGCTTCAGCACGAATGGGCCGGCTTGACCGGAGTGATACCACGGCCTCACAGAAAACCGGCGTCGAACAACGCTTACGTTTGGAACGATTTTCCGGTCTTTTAATTTCAGTGAAGTAGTAGCAGACGAAATAGGATCGTAGGAACCTAGATTAACGGTATCCAAATCCGAATAACAACATAATTTTATAGAATATTGTCTGGATTACGATTTATTTCGGTATTACTGTAACAACTACAAATCAAGCTCCGCCGTACCCTTAAGATAGAGATTGGGTGGCTAAAACCATAGACAGAGCGATTTGGAAGGAGGGAAGGGAGACCTGTGCCCAACAGTGGGACAAAAAGGGAAAACGAGGGCGGGTCGCTAGTAAATAACAAAGATAGTTAATTAGTACTTATAAGTGCGCAGTAAAACCTGATACATAACATTTCTGTGTAACTTAACACCACATAGTTTTATAATAACGCTGAATAGACAGTATCGCCTCGTGGCTTATAATATATGCTTACTAAACATAGAAATACTTTTACGTGGGAGAGCCATGCTGCGGCACGAATGGGCCGGCTCGACCGGAGTGATACCACGGCCTCACAGAAAACCGGCGTTAAACAACGCTTACGTTGTGTTTCGCCGAGTGAGTGAGGTTACCGGAGGCCCAATCCCCTTTTAAAAGGTCGGCAACGCACTTGTGACTCCTATGGTGTTGCGGGTGTTCATGGGCGTCGGTAATCGCTTACCATCAGGCGTTCCGTCTGCTCGTTTGCCCTCTTATTCCATAAAAAAAAACCTAACATACCATTAGGTATGCTTTTATTCCCCAATTTATTCAATTAATTCTAAAAATATGGATTGGGATAATTATGCAGTAATATAAGCATCGTTTGTTTGACGCACGTGGCGACCAAATATGAACACTCTGCCTCGTCAGGGGTCCGTGGAATTTATACAATTCTGAGTGGTTGGTGGCTAGCAAAAAGTTTGAGAACCACTGTAATACTCCCTATTTTATTTTTTAAGAATTTCAAAGCCTTTATTGTTAAACTAACAAAATAGTAAGGAGGTATACACTTCTTGAATCCCCCGTATGGAGACGGGTTAGAATACTGTTCCTCACTGCCTTTCAGATAGGAATTCCTTAAGAGGCGTGAAAATATCTGACTTGCTCGGTGGTAGGACCTCTTGGGGTCTGACTGGCGACCATACTTCGGACACTATCGTAAAGCACCTCGGTGTGTGTTTCGACTTTGGCACGTAAAAGCCAGTCCCCTCGGTTGCTACGGCTCTGGCAGTCTGCAGCCCGTAGGGGCTCTTAAAGATCGGCAACGCATCAGCAACTTCTCTGGCGTTGCAGGTATCCATGGGCGACGAAGACTACTTACCACCAGGTGGCTCGTCAGCTTGTTTGTAGACTTATTCCATAAAAAAAAAGTGGTCTCTCACCGGGGGCGAACAGATGTTACAATTTGTAATGTTACAATTGGAGTAACATTTGGAGTTACATCAGTGAGAGAGGAGTAATTTGATAGAACATTGTCTGGATTATGATTTATTTTGGTATTACGTTTTTGCGGGCAATTCAAGCTTAAGCACCCTTAAGGTAGGATTTTTTTTCCAAATTTATATGGGATCAATTTCGAAGTATACTCTATCCAATAATAAATTATCAAAATCGAATCAGGTGCATTCTCGCAATCGGAGCGTGTGTATGACATGATATATGAATGTGGATGATGCAAAAGATATGCGAGAATGGTAACAAGTGGCGGTCTGTAATTTCTGCTTACCCCTGTGGGAGAAATGCTTGAGTGTATGTATGAATGTTCTTTATTGTTGCCTAATATTAAGCGATACTGCGATCTACGATGGAGCGCGCTTGCCGATTCACTCGTGATTTAAAGACACCCAGATTACGAGTATATCTATCGGGGAAGACCTACTCGGAAAGCGCATTCCACATTTCAGCGGTACGCATGATAAAGTGTTTCGTTCGGGTGTTCCGAAATTCCACCATGAATCCATGTCGCTTTTTCGTGCCTCTGGTCGTCCGATAGTAGAAAGGGTTAAGAAGAATAAGATCGTGGAGATCTGATGCACACTCTCCGAAATGTATCCGATTAAAAACCGAAAAGCTAGCAACTTTGCGGCGATGTTCCAGACTTTGGAGTTTAGCCCGGACAAGGGAGATTTTGCCAATGAGCTTCTAGGCGCGTTTCTCGACGGATTCCAATGCCTCGAGCCGATCCATCCCAAAGGTGCGAACAGTACTCCATGAACAACCGAACTTGTGTTTGATACAATGTGAGCAATTGTTCCGGCGTGAAGTAACGACGCACCTTCGAGAGGATATCCAGTATTCTTCTTCGAGAGGATGTATGAGACTTAACAGCTGATGTCTCAAGCTGACAACGCGCGAGTGACACTACTGGTGATGCTGGCCTCTATAGGCTGCAGTTGCCGCTTACCACGCAGCCGGTAATGTTTTGTTTATTAAAATAAAAAATATATTAAAAGGTCAAACTTCCTGCAATAAAACGGTTTAAATAACATGTTATTTCGAGTTATTATTTAACCTGTTTTTAGCTAATACGGAAGCTTAGTCATAAATTGATATATACATAATATATCTATAAACGGTATAATAATCTAAACTAACATCTTAAGTAATATTATATAGAGGAATGATTTGATTGTTTGTTCGTATTTGACTCAAAAACTACTAGACTGATTTTAAAAATTCTTTTTTAAAGCTACATCTTCACCGAGTAACATAGGCTATATTATTGTTACGAGCTGCGGTTCGGGATAAATTTAAGTAACACCAATTTCACCGAAACAACAAATATTTTAATTAACTTGACAAACACACAACAGAAATTACTGAGAGAGTCACTACAGTATTACTTATCGCACTATAATGTCGCACTTGTAATCACTTAACTTTGCTTCGATATTCACTTCACCGTGTTTAGAACTAAACTGCCCCGGCCGGCCCTCACGACCTGTATTTATATGAGTCACGAAGATTCTAGAATCGAACATTCTCGATAGGTCCACAAAATACGAGTAGGTAAGTACCTAAGTACCTACTTATAAACAATAGACGATAAAGTTATCGTCTATTGTTTACGGTCATTCACCTTGAACCCGGCTTTTCTTCGAATGTTCT
Source organism: Acronicta aceris (assembly GCA_910591435.1). Taxonomy (NCBI): domain Eukaryota; kingdom Metazoa; phylum Arthropoda; class Insecta; order Lepidoptera; family Noctuidae; genus Acronicta; species Acronicta aceris. The sequence continues at coordinate 6,903,669 of OU342784.1, forward strand.
ACGTGCTTCTACGACTTATCTAGAATCTTCGTGACCCATCTCCGTACTAATAGCCACTTGGCGTAACACTACCCCCTCCTAAGACATGCTCGTCCCGAGCATCATTAGATCCGTAATAACGTGCCAAACGATCCACATGAACGATCTTCGGAGGACCTCTTGGCCCTTTTTGTATCCGGTAGGTGACGTCGTTGATCTTAGTCACGACTCGGTAGGGGCCGTCCCATTTTGCTTGTAACTTGGGTGACTTTCCTTTGCTGCGAACCGGGTTATGTAGCCATACTAGTGAGCCCTCATCGAAGACTTTATTGTTGATCTTGCGGTCATAACGGGTCTTCATTCTCTCAGAAGTTTGTTGGCCCGACTGCCTGACATGTTCATATATGTCATTCATTCTGGTACGCAAGTCGTTCGCATAATCAGTCACACAGCAGGGGGTGTCTGGAGGGATGCCGGTGATGAGATCTGCAGGCAACCGTAGTTCTCTTCCAAAGTTCGCGAAGGCTGGTGTCACCGTCGTACTTTCGTGAACTGCACTTCGATATGACAAAAGGAATGGTTGGATATGCTTATCCCAATCTCTCTGCCTACTTCCTACAACTTTTGCTAGATATCTTTCTAAGGTCTGATTAAACCGTTCGACCATTCCATCAGACTGTGGGTGGTAAGAGGTGGTTCTGGTTTTGTGGGCACCCATTATTCGACATGTTTCCTGGAATATTTGAGATTCGAAGTTCCTTCCTTGGTCGCTATGAATCTCTAAGGGTACTCCAAAACGACAGAAGACTTCATGAACCAACTTACCTGCGACCGTCGTAGCTTCTTGGTTAGGAATGGCGAACACTTCCGGCCATTTTGTGAAGTAATCCATCACAACCATAAAGTACTTGTTTCCACTTTCACTCTCCGGGAATGGTCCTGCAACGTCAAGAGCTATTCGTTCCCAGGGCGCGCCAATGTTGTAGACTTTCAATGCACCTCTACTGCGCGTGTGAGGCCCTTTTACAGATGCACAACTAGTGCATTTCCGACACCAGTCTTCAACATCGTCCCGACAGTGGATCCAGTAGAATCGCTCTCGAATCTTCAATAAAGTCCTTTTAACTCCTAGATGACCTCCCGAACATCCGTCATGGTAAAGCTGAAGGACATCTGGCACCTTAGCTTTAGGGACTACCATCTGTAGATGACACTTATCTCCCTTAGCATTTTCCCATTTACGGCACAAGACACCATCCTGTAACAACAGACTGTCCCACTGTGCCCAATAGCTTTTTGTGACTGTGCTCAATGCCGCAACGTCACTCCATATCGGTTTAGGGGCACCAGCTTTCATCCACTCGACGATCGGTTTAACATCCGAGTCAGTTTCCTGAGCCTGCTGTAAGATTTGTTTCCATTCGTCACTAAGATCAGTTTTCAACATTCTCACGGGCGCTGCTTCTTTAGCCTCTTGCCTGGAACAGTGCTTGCATATTTCCGAACAAGGTCTTCGTGACAACGCATCTGCGTTACCGTGAGATCTCCCACTACGATGTTCAATTACGAAGTCGAATTCTTGGAGAAGCTCGATCCATCTTGCTACTTGTCCTTCCGGGTTCTTAAACTGCAATAGCCACCGCAGTGCAGCATGATCCGTTCGCAAGTGAAATTTTCGTCCCAATAAATACTTGCTGAAATGCTGCAATGTTTTAACTATAGCGAGCAATTCTCTCCTCGTGACGCAATAGTTTCTTTCTGGTTTTGACAGCGATTTACTAAAGTAGGCTATCACGACCTCTTGATCACCTTTTCGCTGTGACAAAACACCACCAATTCCAGTATTACTTGCGTCTGTGTCCACGATGAATTCATTTTCAGTATCAGGGTAGCCCAAAATAGGTGTATTGCACAGACGTTTCTTTAATTCTTGAAAGGCTCCTTCACAGTTTGCGTCCCAGCAGAACTGTCTCTTTTCCTCAGTCAGTTTGTGTAGAGGCTTCGCAATGTCCGAGAAATTCTTCACAAATCGTCGATAGTAAGAGCACAAGCCCAAAAATGCTCTGACTTGGGTCTTATCTTTCGGAACCGGCCACTCCTTGACAGCAACTATCTTCTCAGGATCCGTTTCAACACCCTTTTCAGACACTACGTGTCCCAGAAAACTTACTTGACGTTTGAAAAATGAACACTTTTTCGGACTTAACTTTAGATTGGCTCCTCGGATTTTTGATAGCACTCGTTCGAGATTTTGAAGGTGGTCATCAAAAGTGCGGCCCACAATGATAATGTCATCCAAGTAGACCAAGCAAGCGTCTCCAATAAGGCCAGTGAGCACTAGTTCCATAAGTCTTTCAAACGTAGCAGGAGCATTGCACAGTCCAAACGGCATGACTTTAAATTGCCACAGCCCCTTTCCCGTAGAGAAAGCAGTCTTCTCTTTGTCCTTAGGGTCTATTTCCACTTGCCAGTAACCACTTTTTAAGTCCAGGGTTGTAAACCACTTCATTCCCGTCAGAGTATCCAGCGTGTCATCGATCCTTGGCAATGGGTAACTGTCCTTTTTCGTAACGTCGTTCAATCGTCGATAGTCCACGCAAAAGCGCATACTCCCATCTTTCTTTTTCACCAACACCACAGGAGAACACCATGGGCTAGATGAAGGCTCTATTACACCGTCTTTCACCATTCCGTTAATCATGGTCTCCACTTCTTTCTCTCGGGCAACTGGCATTCTTCTAGGTCGCTGACGAATTGGTGACTCGTTGCCAGTATTAATTTTGTGCTGCACCAGTCCTGTCTTTCCTATATCGGCATCATTTGAAGAGAAAATGTCAGCGTACTGGAGCAACATCTTCTTAGCCTTGTTCGCTTCTTCATCAGAAAGATGATTTCGACAGCCTTCCAAGAGAGCGCTCACGTTAAACTTTGGATTTTGAACGTTATTACCAGTACACTGATCACTGCAATGTCGCAACCAGGCTATTTCTTCACAAGTACCCATCAATGTGCCCTTCTTGATCACTTGCTCCTTATCGCTTGCATTGAGTATGCGTACTGCTGATACATTGGTAGCCTTCACCAACGTGCGTGCCATCTTCCATGGCAAGTCATTCTCCAACCTCTCTAGGAGAACACATCGATTTTTCTGCCCAGCATTCTGCGGTAGAGCTACTGGAACGAGTGTTTCCGACTTAGGAGGAAGAACTATTTTCTTCAGGCAGAACACTTTCCCTGATATTGCCCCTTCCATAAAGATCTCTTCAGAACCGCACTTCAATACTCCTTGGTTAACGTCGATCTCACAACAATGTTTCCGCATAAAATCCAATCCCAGGATGCAGTCATCTACTATATCGGCAACGATGACATTATGCCGATATATTCTGTTACCAAGTTTCAACTCCACCTCCTTCTCGCCTTGGACGGATATGTGCTGGCCAGTAGCTGTTACTAATTGTATGCACTCGCGGTCACTGATGCAGTCCCCAAGAACCCGACGTGCCAGCTGAGAGTTCACGACCGTGCGAGAAGCTCCAGTATCTAGTGTCAGCTTACAGGGTTTTCTATTTACTTCGCCTTTGATGATCAGGCTGTTCCCGTCATGGGCTTGCGAGATCGAAATCCTTGGGGCTCCTTCCATACCAGCCAGCACCCGCCCCGCAGTCCTGGCTTTTACTCGTTTCCCTGCTGCTCCTCGATGGTGGCATTCACCACCCTTACTGTATCATCTTGTGTCTTTTGTCGCCACGTGGTTCCTTTTGGGCAATTAGCTCGAAGGTGACCCTTTTCTCCACAGATGTAGCATCTAGGCGATGCTGAGCCATCCCTTCGACTTCCGCTGCGCTTTGGGCATCCTGCTTGAAAATGACCCTTTTCCCCGCAGAGGTGACATATTGGCAACACGACTTCTCGGATGCGGTGAGTCCGATGGTCCTGTCTAACTGCCTCTACTTCTAAGGCATGGGCTAAGGCGTCTTTCAATGTCTTATGGTGTCCAAGCCTCACAGCAGCTCTGACTTCAAGGTCACGAACTCCATCGACGAACGCTTGGACAAGATTACCGTCGATGAGTGCAGGTGTAGACTGGTATGCTTTTCGAACCAGCTTTTCAACTTCCACGGCCCACTGCTGTAGGGTCTCGGCACTACGCTGTACCCGATCCTTTAGCTGAGCACGAAACACGTACTCCAGATGGGCGTCACCGTATCTTGAGTCCAACGCCTCAATCAGCTGGTCGTAGGTCATGTCCTTGCCGAGGGCCTCCAGTACTGTCAAAGCCCGGTCACGGAGGCATAAGGTGAGTGCTGTCTTTGCCTGACCTTTGTCCCATCCGTTCGACTCCATAAAGGCTTCAAATTGCATTTTGTATGCCGACCATGAGGAGGTTCCGTCAAATGGCGGCACTTTAAATCCACGTAGGGAGGTCGTTATGGGTGCAGCATTCACGGAAGTTGCAAGTACGTTTCGTGCCTTTAGATCACCTAACGCCTTTGTCACGTCAGCAATCTGTTCCTCAGTTTTAGAAATCCGGGTCTCGTGCTGTTCCACCTGCTCCTTCATAACACCGAGCTGTTTGCCAAGAGTCCCATGAAGGTCTTTTATGAGGACCATCTGTTCCTCTTGACGTCTGGTATGCTCCTCTTCCCGACGTGCCTGCTCCTCTTTGTCGCGTTGCAGCTGTTCCCGCAATAGACGTGCCTGCTCTTCTTTGTCGCGTTGCAGCTGTTCCCGCAATAGACGTGCCTGCTCTTCTTTGTCGCGTTGCAGCTGTTCCCGCAATAGACGTGCCTGCTCTTCCTGACGGCGAGCTTGCTCCTCTTCCCGGCGAGCTTGTTCTTCCTTGTCATGTTGCCGCTGCTCTTCCTGGCGGCGGGCCTGCTCTTGCATCATTGCCATCAAGGTCGCTAGGTCAACCGTTGATGCTGGAGAAGTTCCAGATGGACCAGCAACTGGGTCTATAGTTGGTTGCTGATGACCCATCTCATGCTGCCGCTGACTTCTGGTACGGATACCTTCCGTATCTTCCTTCGGTAAAACCGGCATAATTTATCCCACAACTTCTGACACCAAATGTTACGAGCTGCGGTTCGGGATAAATTTAAGTAACACCAATTTCACCGAAACAACAAATATTTTAATTAACTTGACAAACACACAACAGAAATTACTGAGAGAGTCACTACAGTATTACTTATCGCACTATAATGTCGCACTTGTAATCACTTAACTTTGCTTCGATATTCACTTCACCGTGTTTAGAACTAAACTGCCCCGGCCGGCCCTCACGACCTGTATTTATATGAGTCACGAAGATTCTAGAATCGAACATTCTCGATAGGTCCACAAAATACGAGTAGGTAAGTACCTAAGTACCTACTTATAAACAATAGACGATAAAGTTATCGTCTATTGTTTACGGTCATTCACCTTGAACCCGGCTTTTCTTCGAATGTTCTACGTGCTTCTACGACTTATCTAGAATCTTCGTGACCCATCTCCGTACTAATAGCCACTTGGCGTAACATTATTATTTTAGTAAAGGAAAAATTCAATCGCGGGCAGGATTCGAACCTGCGTTTTCTGGTTTGATACACCAGACGCTCTGACCGCTAAGCCACCGCGAACCCCACCCGCTTGATTGAAATTTGCCTGTACATTCTGAGTTTACGTCATAAGGTGACGTTGGCGACATCTATTGAAAAGCAAGTTACCTTGTTTCTCAACCGACATGTTTTTTTTTTTTTTTTTTTTAAAACGTTGCCCCACACTAGGATTTTCTCCTGTATCGTGGGTGCGTTTACAAACACAAATTCTCACATACACAAACGCCCAGACCCGGAGCAACTACCTGTAGATCATACAAATATTTGCTCCGTGTGGGGATCGAACCCACAACACGTGACGCAGAAGCCGATCGCTCAGCCGCTACGCCAAACGTGACTTACTTTACAGTTAGTTCGATATCGTACGATGCCACCTTACCTTTTAACTATCTTTTTGTGATTTTTTTTTACATTTTCCATGCTAAGATTATAAAGTTATTTTAGTAAAGGAAAAATTCAATCGCGGGCAGGATTCGATCCTGCGTCTTCTGGTTAGATACACCAGACGCTCTGACCGCTAAGCCACCGCGAAGCCCCCCCGGCTGATTGAAATTTGCCTTCACATTTTGAATTTACGTCATAAGGTGACGTTTAATAATTAGGCATCTCTACTAAAACATGAATCACACACACGAATTACACATGAAGGTGTAAAAAAAATGTCATAACATGTCTTTCATCGCATGCGCTGCGAAAACTGTTGTCTGTTGATGATAAAACAAAACAATGTACTACAATATTAAATAACAGTAGCCTTAGCACGAACAACTTGCGAAAAAGTATTCGTATCGTCATGGAGACCAATTTGTAATCGTGACGATACGAATACTTTTTCGCAAGTTGTTCGTGCTAAGGCTACAGATCAATATCTATAAAAAACTCCGCGATAGCATATGCATATGTCCGACGGATCACTCACAATAACTGTTTTAACTATTAAAATTTTAGATTAAAAAGAATGAACTTTTGCGAAGCTTATTTAACCCATAAGTTATTAATCTATATCCAAATAATTCTGTGCTTTAGAACGGAAATTTAATAACGCGAAAATCACGAAAAAGAACATTAGAAAAAATATTGTCTCATACATTTTGTATCGGGAACGGATTGACAGATTTGACAGAAATAAAACATGGACACAAATGAACAAGGCTTTGATTTCTGTGGGGTTTTCTGTTTCGATAGGGGCAGTAGATGTCGTTCTGTGCATTGTCCGAATTCCCCATAAGCTGTTGGTGTCATTTTGATTATTATTTTTTTGGTAAGTATGTTTAAATGGGTCCTTGGATGGTTTAGATTCACAATTTGACCCGCTAGGTGGCACCGCAATCGGGTTCTACGATTTTTTTATATACAGTACAAGACAACGATTGCCGGGCCCGTTAGTTTATTATAAAGAAGTAAAGTTTGTGAGGTTGTAGAGGGTAATCTCTGGTTTGGTCCGTTCAGTAGTCAAACGATTTTGAAAATTCTTTTTGGGTTGGATAGTCCATTTATCGAGGAAGGTTATAGGCTATATAACATCACGCTACGTCTCTTAGGATCAGAGCAGCGCGGGTGAAACCAAGAGGGCGAGCGAGTCCCTAGTTATCTATAAACGGTATTCATTAACTGGTCACTCGTATTGATTACGATAATAATGTATTATGTAACTACTTATTTTTAATCTAATCTAAATTATCTTTTGAACAATAAGTAGTAGAATAACGTAATGAAGGAAATCTTCCGCTGCAAGGTTAAGCTGTGCGTATCGCGGTTAATCTGTGGATGGGTGACCATTCAGTTAATGGTGGGATCATTTTACGCTGTATTTTGGTCCTTATTAATTTTATTCTTTCCGTCCTCTTTAGGTCCGGCGGAGTCTGATTTGCCCATAAAACGTAATACCAAAATAAAACTACAAAAAATAAAAAACTAAATATAAAAAAAAAGAGTATCTATATCTATTATGGATCTTCTCCATAATCACCCACTTTTTGGAACCGACTTAACAAATTTTAGTGGTCTAATTGAAATAAAACATTTTGAATTTTGATTTTTTTTGAAGTAAGCATTCGGATTCGGATACCTACAGTTAATTTGGATTCCTACTCTAACATTTCATCTACTATTACTTCAAACCGCCTTCTTACCAAATCCAACACCTTAGTGAACCTACCCTGGTTTTACTGTGTCTTCAGTACCTACTTGAGCTATTTTTACGTATACAGATCAAGCTTCAGCTTCAAGCTCAATCTTCCATGTCTGGACTTTAAAAGAGACCATGATTCTCTGAGTTTGTTTCGGTGTTTCTTCTCAGAGGTCGTCAGTTAGGAAATGCCGAAGCCATCTAGCTAAGAAAAAAAAAACCGCAAACCATTGACATGTAAAAGTATCTCTAAAGATCTACTTGCAGAATAAAATAAAATAATTTCATTTCAAGCTATGTATACGTATACAACCTGTTACAGAATAAGTACAACACCTGAAAGTAGTTTGTTCAGAATCGATTACAGTGATTTTTTATAATGTTTTTGACGACACGTTTGGCGTAGCGGCTGAGCGATCGGCTTCTGCGCCACGTGTTGTGGGTTCGATCCCCACACGGAGCAAATATTTGTATGATCTACAGGTAGTTGTTCCGGGTCTGGGTGTTTGTGTATGTGAGAATTTGTGTTTGTAAACGCACCCACGACACAGGAGAAAATCCTAGTGTGGGGCAACGTTTAATATAAAAAAAAATGTGTGTGTTTCCCGAAAAATGTATTATAATACCTTTTTTTATGGTACAGGAGGGCAAACGAGCAGACGGATCGCCTGATGGTAAGCGATTACCGCCGCCCATGGACACCCGTAACACCAGAGGAGTCACGAGTGAGTTGCCGGCCTTTTAAAAGGGGATTGGGCCTCCGGTAACCTCACTCACTGGGCGAAACACAACGTAAGCGTTGTTTGACGCCGGTTTTCTGTGAGGCTGTGGTATCACTCCGGTCGAGCCGGCCCATTCGTGCCGAAGCATGGCTCTCCCACGTAATACCTGAAATTATGGCTCCCTGATCCATCCTATTTGCACCAATTGATAATGTGTGCGTACGGGCACAAGTTTTGAGTTTACTAAATATAACAAATTTTTTGAAAAAAAAAATTAGCTTACGTGTCTCAAAATGACTTTAGGTCGCGTTGTTGGAGCGTCTCTGTCTCAAAACGTCCCGGTGGCAGGCGATAAGCTCCAAGACAGTACTCTCCCCTTATAATAATTTTGTGTATTTTTAATAGCTCGTTTGTACCTGTTTGCTCCTGTTGGTCGCGTTGTTGGAACGTCCCTGTCGCAACACGTCCCGGTGGCGGGCGATGAGTTCTAGGACAGTGCGCTTCTCCAGCTCGGTGAAGTTCTTGGAGCGCTCCTTGTGGCCGCGGCGAGCGCGGAACGATGTGGCCGTGCTGCGTGTTGACATATCACTCTGGAGAAGAAGAATTGTTATTTAGAAAATCATCTTCGTCATCATCGCAAATGTTCCGCTGATCGTGCGACGGGTTGTTGAGCTCCTTAGATTGTGGTCGAGCTTCACAATGACTGATGCATGCGTGCCTGGCACTGGTCTACTGAAAGGCACTATGGCCTTATGTTCAATAGGGCATTTGAAACACTCACATATTGCTGGTACTATGACTGGACTTTAAAGGAGACCACGAATCTCTAAGCTTGTTTCGGTGTTACTTCTCAGACATTGACTTATTAAAAGTAAAAAAAAACATATCTATTAACATAAACGACGAGTATGGGAGTTCGAATGTGGAGTGCGACACCGGGTCTACCTCACCGAAGCTTCTGACTGATTGGAGAGTTGAGCAGCACTGGGATCGGCTGTCATATAGACGGAGTTTGTGTTAATAAAATTAGCTACGCTGATGACATGGTGCTGTTCAGCCCTTCAATCGGTGCGTTGCGCAAGCTGCTTCGCATGTGTGAATGTTACGCGGAGGCCCGTGGGCTCAGATATAATGTGAGGAAAAGAGAGAGGAAAAGCCATTGAATAGAGTCACTCTCTTCAAGTATCTTGACCACTAGGTCACCGAAGACCTTAAAGATGATATGGACGTGGAAAAGGAGCGCAGGGCGTTGTCTGTTCGCTGTAATATGTTGGCAGATACGCACGTTGCACTGAACAAGTGAAGGTCACACTATTTAGAGCATTTGCCAGAACCTTTACACGTGCAGTTTGTGGGCCAAATACACGCGGAGAACTTATGACGCCCTGCGTGTATAGTATAATGACGCGATTAGGGTGTTGACGGGGTTGCCGCGATACTATAGTGCGAGTGGCATGTACGCGGAGGCGCACATGGATGGCTTTCACGCGATCATTCGTAAGTGCTGTGCAGGGATGCTAGCGAGGGTACGCGGCAGCCCCAGCGCTATCATGGCTCGGTACTGATAGCGCACTGGATAGACCTACACGCGCACTGGATAGGCGAGAATAAGCGCCTGACTATCTATATTTTTACTAACACTAGGCTAAGAACATTGTTACTAACAAATATATGGAAAACGTCTGACATAAAGTAGATATTATAAAATAAATATCATTTATTATCAATAAATTCTTTTTAGTGCCCCCGGCACGGGTTTCCTCTTAGAAGAGAGGGGGTCAGGCTCTACTAGGCTACTAGGCTCTACAGGTCTACTAGGCTGGCCTAGTGCGGATTGGCAGACTACTCGCCGGAGACAAAGTGTCTGAGGCCTGACTGTAGTGTTATGGCAAAGCCAGAAACAGCCAGATTGTACGTTTATTTGAGTTTGTTTTTACGAAATCGCCCTCGCGTCGCAGTCGCCTTAGCAGTGCGGCCGCGGCCTTAGACCAAAGTGTCACGAGTAGAGATGGGTTTATGCCAGGGCATTTATTTTTTTCGCCCAAAATGCCTGGGCGGAAACCCATCCATAGTCACGAGCCTTCCCTTGCCCTATAGTAAAATAATCTACAGACAGATTTGATATAAAAACCGGCTATAAGAAATAACGTCCGGATGTAAGAAGGTTCGCTAATTAACATTTTTAACTAATCAATGTCATACATAAAGGTTCTCTCTAACATATTATGCTTTTAACATTATAAACTATTATGTTTGTTATGTAATTATGTCGTTCATTAATATTAATGGGAGCTACTCACGATATGAGAAATAGTTACACATGTTAACTGTGGTTTTATAGGTAAGTACAGAAAGAGAGATGTGGAAAATATATTTTAAAAGAAAAGAAAAATACGGATAGGCGTTGATATATTGAGGCATTCCCGGTAGGTAAAGGAGCAGCGTTTCTTAAAGTGAAGCCCACTGACACCAAAGGGGTCTAGGGGTCTTCAGCCATTCAGTTAATTAAAAAAATATGGATTGGGTTAATTATGTAGTAATTTAAGCATCGTTTGTTTGATGAACGTGGCGACCAAATATGAACACACTGCCTCGTCAGGGGTTCGTGGAATTTCGCGAACTGAATTGTATAACAATTCTGAGTGGTTCGCGGCTAACAAAAATTTGAGAACCACTGTTAATACTAGCTAATAAATAAATAAACTTTATTGTTCAAAAATATTTTAGCTATTTTATTTCTTAAGAATTTCAAAGCATTTATTGTTAAACTGACAAAATAGTAAGGAGGTACACTTTTAGAATCCCCCGTGTAACCCGTCCCGGTCAGAATACTGTTCCTAATTGACTTTCAGATAGGCATGCCGTAAGAGGCGTAAAATATCTGACTTGTTCGGTGGTAGGACCTCTTGGGGTCTGACTGGCTGGCAACCACCCTTACGTCGGAGTCTGTCGTAAAGCACCGCGGTGTGTGTTTCGACTTTTACGCGTAAGAGGCAGTTCCCCTTCGGTTGCTAAGGCTCTGGCAGTTTGCAGTCCGTAGCTCCCTCTTAAGGGTCGGCAACACATCAGCAACAACTCTGGTGTTGCAGGTGTCCATGGGCGATTATGACTACCTACTTACCATGACGTGGCTCGTCAGTTCGTTTGCCCAATTTATCCGTAAAAAAATTGTTTTGAGAGTCCGGATTTCTCTTACAAACGTAATACCGAAATAAATTGTAATTCAAACACAATTAAATCAAATTCTGTTATTATTCGGATTCCGATACTGTTATTCTAGGACCATACACTCATTTCGTTCAAAATTGTTCACTGGAAATAAATGTAAGCAAATGCAATTTTTGATAACTTTACTAAGTTTGGAACGATTTTCCGGTCTTTTATTTTCAGTGAAGTAGTAGCAGATGACATAGGACCGTAGGAACCTAGATTAACAGTATCTAAATCCGAATAATAACATAATTTGATAGAATATTGTCTGGATTACGATTTATTTCGGTATTACGTTTTTGTGGGCAATTCACGCTCCGCTGGAGCCTTAATAGGCCATCGATATTCAAATTATTTTCTTTTTCCTATAAAATGTTTTAGAACCACTGTATAACAAGAGTATACAATCTATACAAGAGTATATGTGTTTTATGCCAAATTACAGTGTCAACTTCAGTACAATTACATAGTGTCTGAGAATTCGATAACATAACATACCATCACGCCTGTATTCCCCGTAGGGTTAGACAGGCGTACTGAATGTAAACCCACAGTTCGCCGGTATGTTTAGGTCCCATGTTATAGGGGGTGAGCCTATAGCCATTCACCGGGCACAAATCCAGACTCCGAGCTGTTACTGAGAATTTCATAGAAAAACCCAATAACACTGCTCGACCTGGGGATCGAACCCAGGACCTCTAGTGTAGCAGTCGCGCTTGAGACCACTAGACTAATGAGGCAGTCCATTAATGATGAGAATTCGATTTCGTGAATAATCATTATTCATTAGTGAGTGAGTGAGTTAATGGTATTTCGCTCTTTTATATAATAGATAAGTACCTATATAACTCACTGTAGAGATACACATCTCTAGTGTGCCACCCATAACTGTATATGCGTAACGTAATTTATTAATGTATGCGAAGGACTGTTCGCATGTTTTTATGTGATTTTGTTTTTCAATGTTACTTGTTGATCTAAGTGTGTAGGCAGTAAAGTAATAGTTTTTTATATTTATTGGGGTAAACATGATTTACCATCACGCCATTAGGATTAGGCAGAGCTGTGCTAATGTATACGCAGAATTCACCGGTATGTTTAAGCCCCATGTAATAGGGGGCAAGACTAGTCCTTATCCAGGCACAAATCCAAACTCCGAGTTGTTACTGAGAATTTTATAGAGAACCCCAAGAACATTTGCTGGACCTGGGAATCGAAAATCAAATTTTTCAAATCAAATCAATCAATCAAATCGATCGATTCCAGATCATCTAGAGAACATGGACCGATTTTTTCATGAGAGAAAAATAATAAGGGTATGTCGGATTAGTTTAATAATACTTAAAACCCTATCAGACGTCCCTTCCCTTATAGTCAAGGACATGGGATTCCATATTCACGCCAGCTCTAACAGGGAGGTCAACGTCCTGCATTAGCTGGCCGACTTATTGGAAACACTCATTAGGGTTCCGTATCTCAAAAGGAAAAAACGGAAACCTTATGGGATCACTTTGTTGTCCGTCCGTCCGTCTGTCCGTCTATCGGTCAAGACTCTTTTATCTCGGGAACGTGTAGAGGCACCGAGTTGAAATTAAAACCATATACCTATAAATATTTTTTCACGTGAAAATCAAACTTTTTAGTTAAAAACGTAAAAGAAAGATACGGCCGTTTTTGCGGACACTTTCAAGGGAATCAAAATTCATAGGGTATTTTCCGTTGACCTAGAACTATGAAATTTGGCAAGTTATACCGTCTTATACTACAAGTATAGGGAAAAATCCGAAAACTACACATTTGTAATATACATACATACACTCACGCCTTTCTCCCACATTAATATTGATCAGCCTGTGGTACTACCTATATATTATTTTTGTATTGTTTTTCTTTATTTATACCTTTTTTTCTATTTATTTATACTTATATTTAACTTTAATCTCTGTGTTGAAAGACTGATTTGCATCCTTGGTTTTCACTTTTTGAGGTCCAATTGAAAACCAGCGCCAGGCAGCGCACAGCCGTGGGACACACAATATTTATTTATTTTTGCTTCTCTTTCCTCGTCTCATTATTTTATAAGATAATCAGTTTAGTTTTTTTTATGCTATGTGTGCAGTGTCCGTGACTGTGTCAATAAACTCTTTTTCTTTCTTTCTTTCTTTCTTTCTTTCCACAGGGGTAGGCAGAAATTATAGACTGCCACTTGCTACAAGTCTTGCATACTTTTTTTGCTTCTTCCACATTTATACATACACGCCGGTTGCGAGTGCTACGCACCTGGCCTTTTTGAAGACTTTCGCCAATAAGATCGGCGTATGTCTTTCTAGGGCGACCTCTACCGACGCTGCCGCTGACATTCGCCTTATAAATTCCTTTCGTTAATCGTCTTTCATTCTTTCATTAATTATAATATGTACCTACAAATATGTACTGAACCCTCGGTAGGAGAGACCGACTCGCACTTGTCCGGTTTTTTTTAATTTATGACATTCTGATAGGTATACATACTCATATGTAGGTGAAATAAAATTGATACAGTCAAAACCCTTTTTCTTCACTCAATAAACCTGGTATATCGTAAATATCGTAATCATTTGTATATTGACTTATAAAAGTGTCTCTAAAAGATCCATTTGCAGAAATCATTCATCATTTATCTACAAACCTTTTATCTTGCTATTAACAAATCTTTATCACACGGAATAAATCTTCATATTTTATAAAGCTCTCACATACTGAATAATCACGACATCTCATAACTAAAACGCCTACATATTAAGTGTTGTGTAATATTGTATTGTGTATGTATACATATTACATTTACATTTACAAATTATAATACAATTTTAGTTCATTTTTAACGTTATTATTATTTAACATTAACAACAGCTTATTTAATATAATTATAATATATAACTACTGTGAAATGTTATCCTAAATGTTGTGCATATCTATAATTGATATAAACACTAGTCTTTGCCTCTGTATTTTGCTACTAACCAATGTTTGTGTTTATATTGTTGATGTGCCTTGTGTAAATAATAAATTCATTTTTTCTTTCTCACACCATTGTATGGCAATTATTTTGACAATATTATAGAACTAACAGAAAACTCCTATCCCATAAAAAAATCTCAATTATCTATATTTTTAAGTTTACTAACTAATAGGAGCATGGGAGAGAACTGAAATCAATTTTATACCTAGTGATTACAAACCTAAATGTTTACGGTGACGTCATGAGAGCGTCACAACGTAGACTTTGTCGTAAGTTCCGTTTTGATCTGTTAAAGCCGCGCACTTTTTCTACTTTTAATAATTCAAATCTTGCTGGAAAAGCGATTATGTAAAAAAAATACTTGAGAGGTGTCAAGGGACACCCGGATGGAACGAAGTTTAAATTTATAAATAGTTGAAGGCTCGATTAGCGCAGTGCCATAGGATGCAAGTTCAAAATCAGCACGGAGCGAGTATTTATACATATAATCATAATCATAATATAAACGTATGCTAGCATATGGCAAATTAATCGAAAGTAACTACTATCTTATTATCTTATTATACAATAGCTTACTATAGCAAAAAGTGTCACGACACTTTCGTGTCGCTATTTCGTGTCGTGACAACTTTTCGTAAGATTTTTTTCCGTCTAGCCCCCTTTCACAACGCGCGATAAGGAACTTCGTTCCAAAAATATGGCATGGACATCACTCTTTAGAAATAAAGATTACAAATAAAAATATTTTACTCAAATTTGAATCTTATGCATATTCCCAGTTGTACAATAAAAATTAAAAAACTCAAAAGTGTCAAACAAGAGACATTTCTATCACCTTTCTAATAGACAATTTACAGAGTCTAAATCAACGCAAATAAGAACAGTGGTGTCTAGTCGAATGCGATTATGAACTGTGTGTAATAATTAATATTTTTTTTCTTACATTGTTTCTAACATACTAACATAATAAAATGATAGATGTCTGTACATAGGAGACATTTAAGAAAAAAGAATATAAGGGGGTTTTATGGAGTAATAATGTATTGTATGTGCGTACGCGCCATGCAATAAATATAACTAGTCATCGTCCAGAGGCCGAAATTCGACGATAATTCATTAAAATTTTAAGTTGGGACGTTTTTAAGGATCTATTTTCAAAGAAGTATGCAAGAATCGTAGCATGTTCCAGTCTATAGTTTCTGCCTACCCCTGTGGGAGAAAAGCGTGAGTGTACCTATGTATTTTCAAAGACTATAAACTTATTGTGGGATTGCTTATTTTATGTGGTTGGTAAATGAATGAAGGTCGTTTCTTGATATATAATTTACTGTTACAGATACATATTGTGCTTACGAACTACAAACGACCTAATTGCTTGGGTGCTGGGAGACGACTGCCGCGCCACGCAAAGTTACAACATTTGACATTCCGTATACGGTCAAATGCATGGTAGTGTGTGTATTGTTTATTTTTTCTTAATTTAATATATTTTTAAGCATTATTACAAAACAATATTAGAATTTTGCACTTCTCCTCCTTATGAAATGTAACTATGTACAATCTGACAGTCCTCCATGCAAGCAATAGGCTTAAAAAGGGGTACAAAGTTTTCTCTTTTTTATGCCCCCTATGGGCAAACGAGCAGACGGATCGCCTGATGGTAAGCGATTACCGCCGCCCATGGACACCCGTAACACCAGAGGAGTCTTGTGTCAAGTGCCTTGCCGGCCTTTTAAAAGGATTGGGCCTCCGATATCCTCATTCACTCGGCGAAACACAACGTAAGCGTTGTTTGACGCCGGTTTTCTGTGAGGCCGTGGTATCACTCCGGTCGAGCCGGCCCATTCGTGCCGACGCATGGCTTTCCCACGGAAGAAAACGTATTAATATACCTAATAAAATATGAAATGGGATGCAGTGCTCAGTTGTATTCACGGAACATTAAAAACAGTTGTATTACTGGAGTTCTAACTTAATGTGGTGCAGTTATTTAATAGTAAAGGAAAAAATTCGCGGGCAGGATTCGAACCTGCGTCTTCTGGTTTGATATACCAGACGCTCTGACCTCTAAGCCACCGCGAACCCTACCCGCATGATTGAAATTTTGCCTTCACATTCTGAATTTACGTCATAAGGTGACGTTTGGTGACATCTATTAATGTGGTGCATATTTCATCTTGATACGCTGCCTAGACGCCAAGTTATACTTTTTAAAACGCGAGTGAAACTGCGCTCAACAGCTAGTTCTACATATGCATGTCTAAATGTTAATTTAATGTCAAACGGTTATCTCTATAGATAATTATTATAGGTAGTGGAATTTTATCTGACTCTATTTAGATATATTATACATGTGCATAAAACCCAAACGGCCTTATGACTGTGTCTTAGGAATGCTTTTACTGAATTTATGAAGGAAACCGTGGAGCACATTAGCTCGCTGTCGTTGCTTTTTTTTGTTGTTTTGCAATTCGTTGTTCTATAATATATAACGCAGTCGTAATCGCGACATTATCTATACTACTTATATATAATATATTCACATCTGAATAGGTACATACTAAAAAGCACTTCAAAATAGTTCTCATGCAAAATTTTCAATTTGGCCGTTTGTATTTTTTTGACAATTATGTAGTTAAGATAACATTTTTAAAATATGTCATTTTTATTTTAATAGGTTTTGTTTTTATAAATTCATACCACCATGTATGTATTACCGAAGGTTTAAGCAGAGGTGTACTAATGTATACCCACAGATCAACGGTATCTTTAGGGCACATGTTTTTTTTTTAATTTGTGATATGCTAACGCCTGACTGCCAGTTTGCTGGCCCATGTGCTTTTTTTTAAAATTTGATTGTTGTCTTCTTACAAAAAAAGCCGGACAAGCGCGAGTCGGACT
This sequence comes from Acronicta aceris, assembly GCA_910591435.1. NCBI lineage: Eukaryota > Metazoa > Arthropoda > Insecta > Lepidoptera > Noctuidae > Acronicta > Acronicta aceris. Next base: position 6,921,216 of record OU342784.1, read on the forward strand.
CGCCCATCGAGGGTTTTCCGTAGGAGTAGGTACATATTATAATTAATTACAAATGTATAGTTCTCATATTTTCGCAATACTTGTAGTATAAGACGGTATTACTTGCCAAATTTCATAGTTCTAGGTCAACGGAAAATACTCTATAAAGACCCTTGAGAGTGTCGAAATATACGTTTTTTGCGGCATAAACGGCCGTATCTTTTTTTATGTTAACTTAGTAGTTTGATTTTTTCACAGCGTCAAGGGAATTTAGACCTAGAGTATATATGGTTTTAATTTCAACTCGATACATCCACGCGTTCCCGAGACAAAGGGTCTTGACAGACAGACGGACGGACAGACAGACAATAAAGTGATCCTATAAGGGTTCCGTATTTTCTAAAAATACACACTATAAACTTATTTGATGGAATAGCCACCCTTTTCCCTTGTGCGCCATTTCACCCCTTTGCCTTACCCCAAGTTAACCGGTGCAAGCGCAGAAATCCTTGACAAAATATGTCAATTTTATAAGATTTACAATAAAAATTTGTAGTCTTATCACCGTGAGAGTTTTTTAAGCATTCATTTAAATAGACAAATATAAAATCCTTTAATCGAATCTATTGATAGCGGTTTGACATTAAATTAACATTTGCAGATGTGAAGAATAAGAACATCTACCAATATAAGGACACCTTACAAACTTACGATTATATTAAAATACTAGTTGCTATCTTTTTGTGATTTTTTTGCATTTTCCATACCATACATCTATCTATACTTATAATAAATCTGTAGAGAGGTCAATTCTGTACATGAAATATATTTCCAAAATAATTATCAGCGGGTGATTAGTGATCGATACTGACGCCAAAAATGCAATCAGTAAAATTTTTGTCTGTCTGTCTGTCTGTCTGTATGTTCATTATAGAAACAAAAACCACTCGACGGATTTCAACGAAACTTGGTACAATTGTTCTTCATACTCCTGGGCAGGTTATAGTATACTTTTCATCACGCTACGATTAATAGGAGCACAGCAGTGAAGGGAAATGTTGGGAAAATGAGTGATTCATGAGAAAGGTTTCAAGCTATAAAACATCACGCTACAACCCTTAGGAACGGGGCAACGCAGGTGAAACCGCGGGCGAAGAACTAGGGAACAAAGTAACTATTCCACGCGGACGAAGTCGCTGGCAAAAGCTAGTTTATTTTAGTGAAGGAAAAATTCAATCGCGGGCAGGATTCGAAACTGCGTCATCTGGTTAACTTTTTTTTTATTCGGCTTACGCTTGACTACCAGTTCGCAAGATGTTAAGCGACACTGCGATCTACGATGGAGCGCGCTTGCCTAGAAAATTCACTCGTGATTTAAAGACAATGGTTTTAATTCTACGTTGTTAATGTTGTATAGTTAATATCGCGATTACTACTGCCATGAATCTAGAACTTGTTATAGACCTATGCGCTGCGAAAATCTACTTGAAATTTGAATTTGGCGGACTCAGGTGAACAATCAACCTTAAATCTAGAATGTGTTATCTGTACGCGGTACTTACTGTTAACGAATTACTTATTGATATATATATATATATATTATGGGATAGGCGGGCAAACGAACAGACGGATCGCCTGATGGTAAGCGATTACCGCCGCCCATGGACACTCGCAACACCAGAGGAGTCACGAGTGCGTTGCCGACCTTTTAAAAGGGGATTGGGTCTCCGGTAACCTCACTCACTCGGCGAAACACAACGTAAGCGTTGTTTGACGCCGGTTTTCTGTGAGGCCGTGGTATCACTCCGGTGGAGCCGGCCCATTCGTGCCGAAGCATGGCTCTCCCACGTAAAAAATATTGAGCAAAATTTTTGATAATTATTTTGAAATTGTTTTCCATTAGGTACTCATTGGTTTTTAATTTAATTCAATATGACAACATTTTATAAATATATAGGTACTTATCTGATTTTAGATATTATATTTAATATTATTATCTTTTTAATTTAATATTTTTTGGTGTATAACGTATTTATTTATCAATGTAATTCAGACGTACTCGTACATAAGATGTTATTGAATAAATAAATATGAATTATGTATTATGTTGACATATCCTTTATTAAAAAAAACAGTTTGTGACAAGCCTTCTCATTAGACAACTAATTAACATGTTAATTAAATTAGCAATATGTCATGTAAGCTTAAAGGTCTCTTGTGTTAACCGACTTCAAAAGAAGTAGGTTGTGTGTGTGTATGTTATGTGATAAGTAATGTCACTTATATCATGACCCGATTCCGATGTTTCTTCACTGGCAGCAGAGGTGTACTAATGTACACCCATATTTCCCAGGTAGGTATGTTAGGTCCCATGTAATGATAATCCAAAAACTCGAACGAAAAGTTCACAGCGTACCGCTGAAATGTGGAATGCGCTTCCCGAGTGGGTCTTCCCCGATTAATATAGTCTGGGTGTCTTTAAATCACGATGAGTGAATGAATTGGTTTCTTCTAGGCAAGAGCGCTCCATCGTAGATCGCAGTATCGCTTAACATCAGGCTAACTGGAGGTCAAGAGAAAGCCTATCACAAATAAAAAAAATACCTATTAACCGGGCACAAATCCAAACTCAGAGCTGCTACAGAGAATTTCTATAAAAACTCTTTGTTCAAAATCAATAATACTGCTTGACCAGGACCTCTAGCGTAGGAGACCTCTGCCTAACCATGCGGCGAATACAGGCGTGATGGATTGTTATGTTACACGTTCCATTCTGTTTTGGTAACGGTTGAGTTAATTTCCAACGTAAATGTATACACACGTGGATCGATAGCTCTATCTTATACAGGGTGACATTGAAAACATGCGACAAATCGAAATGGGCCGTACAGTAGCCATTACTTATTCATTTAAAAATGTAATTTGAATTGACAACATTTCAAAATTATTAAGTTACCAAAACAAAAATACTGAGGTCCAAACTATTTTTTTAAATTTTTATATTTCTTCACAACGGAGAAAAAAAAAAAGTGTGATGACGTCACTTATACGGCGGAAACATGAAAAAATTATGTTTTGTCGTAATAATAGTAAATCGACAACGAAATAGATAATGTAAGGTTATGAAGAATTATGATACCTAGATGCCAACTGACAATAGACAATTTTTTGAAGGGTCAGAAAATGACTTCATGTCACCGTTTAACCGTACAAATGATGTCATTTGGCATTTACGTCGAATATATATTTTCTAAATTGTGATACGCTTACGCTTGACCGACAGTTCGCCTGATGTTACCGCGATCTACGATGGAGCGCTCTTGCTTAGAAGAAACAAATTCATTCACTCATCGTGATTTAAAGACACCCAGATTATATCAATCGGGGAAGACCCACTCGGGAAGCGCATTCCACATTTCAACAGTACGCATGATAAAAGTGGACTTACTTAGAAATAACTTCAAAGTCGAAAATAATTATGAAGATTATTGAATATTGGAAAATTAAAAAATTGATAGAACCCGTATTTTCGATCTAGTTTCGAATAAAATTATAATTGGTTGTATGAAATATCATCAATGATCAAAAAATTCGTGTGGCGCGCCCGATAAGTCCATCAACGTAGATAGTTACTACGTGAAGTATTAACGTTTTGCACTTACTATTTTTTCTATTCACTAGAAAAGTAGCAGTTAATGCGCACGAGACGTTGCTAAACTCTCTATACATCACTAAAAAAGTATAATCATTTTCATTTATCACGTGTTCTAAATTTTTTGTTAATACGTCTTTATATAGGTACATCGTGTAACTGAATAAGAGCAAGACCTCGAACAGGTCGATTAGAATATCGAGTATGATTCGATATTATAATAATGAAACCAGAAAGTCATTTTGAGACAGGTAAGCATTTTTTTTTTAATTAGTTATATCAGCTGAACATAAAACTTGTGGCCGTACCACAATCATACTCACAACGACTACGATATCGATGCGCATACGCACACAATAACAATTTGTGCAAATAGGTTTCAGTTTTCCATACCTAGACCCACTGAAGGGGCTATATTTCAGGTATTAAAAAATATTTATTTTTTTAAATTACCCATGTTAGAAACCACTGTAATCGATTCAGTAGTCGATTCTGAACAAACTACTTTCAGGTCTTGCACTTATCCTGTTGTATAAAACAAAAACGGGTTTGTTACAATACTTACTTATAACTCTAGAACGGCTGGACCGATTTTTATGATCTTTGGTTTGTTGGTGGCCAGATTTTCTTTTATCAAAAATCACTCTCGATCAAGCCACCTTCCAAACTAAAAAACGGAATAAAAATCGGTCCATTCGTTTGAGATATACGATGCAACAGACAAACATGCAGATAAACACGGGGTAATATAATATATATATTTTTTTTTTCTTTTTTAATTAACGTTGCCCCACACTAGGATTTTCTCCTGTATCGTGGGAGCGTTTACAAACACAAATTCTCACATACACAAACGCCCAGACCAGACATAATAATATTATAATATATATTTCTTCGGAAATTAGAATCTCCTGTAAACCCTTTGTTTTGAAATAGTTGTGTGTGTTGTTTTGAATTTTAAAAAAAGCCGCTGATCAATCTACAAGGGTAAGCCATACTTGCTACGTTCAGTCTACGGATCTTTAGCACATTAACACCCATTCGTGCCACGGAAACGACGTAAGGTCATCCCGTGGTCCTAGTTCATAAGAAAATCGTTAGAACAATCTTCGGAGGCAGTCAAAAGTCCAAAAACCCTGACCACCAAATATATATTGCTATTGCTCAGAGATTAGGATCTTGAAGTAAAGTATTGTAATAAAAATGTTAATTAGGTAATTAGTCGCATCTGGTTAGACTGGAAACCAATCCCAGCATCGTTGGAAAAAGCTAGGAGTATGATGGCATCAAAGAATAAGCATGTTCCTATACTTACAAGCAAAAAAATATCTTGTTTTCATCTAATCATGGTCAAAATTACCATAGTTAGTTATAAAGTTTATAAATAGTGAAAAAACGACCTTGATATGGATACAAAATATTAAATACTGACCACGATCTTTTAGGAAATGCCCTTGACCATGAATTGAAACAATCAACTATGCGCCAAATCCTTGCGGCAAGTAAGGTCATTCGAGCGACAAGTCTTCGCGTCCACCCGCAACTTTTAATCGGGTCAATGTGCGACTAATAATCGGCACGTGTAAGCACGGCATGCATTTATTCAAAACCTGTAGTTTAACATTCTGTATCAATTTGAATCTAGTCTTTTTTATAACCATCAGTTCAAAATGTTAATTTTATAAGAACCAGTTAGGTATGAGAATGTCTTACCGTTGTGGACTGTTATATAATAAAGGACTTATGTATTTTGTATATTGTGAAAATATACAGGATCACTGGTAACTTGACGTATTTCTGGTAAGACGTGACAGAGGAACCAAAATGCTATAATTTTGACCCCTTTATGTGTTCTCCATCTGTTCCGCCGCATTTATGGTCTGGATAGCCATCGTATTCTGGTTCTTAAGCGTTAAAGTCGAAACACACACCAAGTTCCTTTAGGTTATACATTTAGCTTGTAAGTTTTAGCATGTAATGTTATATACATGTACAATGTAATAACTATTGGCAATCCAAATAAATAAATTTACAGCAAACTCCGACGAAAGGGTGGTCACCAGTCAGTCGGACCCCGACGGGTCTTACCACCAAGCAAGTCTGATATTTTCTTGCCTATTAAGTGATGTCTCAGATAGATATCACAGAGGCATAATGGCAGTGAAGAACTGTATTCTTCCCCGTCTCCACGCGGGCAGAGATTTTCCCGAGAGTTTCTCTTCAAGAATGACTAAAACAGAAGTGAGAAGGAGGATTGCATCCGCGGTTTCCTGCATTTGAAACTTTATTCTCTTCTTCTATTGAGCAAGATGTATCAAAGTTTCGGAACATTTTGTGTGAGTATTAAGTCGACTAAATGGACAAGTTTTATTAGTAACTAGCTTTTTGCCCGCGACTTCGTCCGCGTGGAATAGTTACTTTGTTCCATATGAACTTTCATCCCCTATTTTATCCCCTTATGGGTGGAATTTATCAAAATCCTTTCTTAGGGGATGCCTACGTCATAGTAGATATATGTATGCAAAGTCTCAGCCCGATCGGTTTAAAATTGACAATGTTTCATACAAACTTTCATCCCCTATTTTATCCCCTTGGGGGTAGAATTTATCAAAATCCTTTCTTAGCGGATGCCTACGTCATAACATCTACCTGCATGCCAAATTTCAGCCCGATTCCTCCAGTGGTTTAGGCTGTGCGTTGATAGATCACTATGTGAGTCAGTCAGTCACCTTTGAGTTTTATATATATAGATTAATTAATAAGATTTGTTCGCTTAATGTCATATACATTTTCAGAGATAAACAACAGGAAAGAAAACATGTAAATCTAAAGATGTATGTAATGACTCGTGAATTGAAATTTAGAAGCAGTTTTGCTGTTTGAAAGATTACATTTTTTTTAATTAAAAAAAAACGTTGCCCCACACTAGGATTTTCTCCTGTATCGTGAGTGCGTTTACAAACACAAATTCTCACGTACACAAACGCCCAGACCCGGAACAACTACCTGTAGATCATACAAATATTTGCTCCGTGTGGGGATCGAACCCACAACACATGGCGCAGAAGCCGATCGCTCAACCGCTACGCCAATCGTGTCGTCAAGGCTGATTATGTTATGTATTATGTTATCTATACTTATAATAAATCTGTGGAGAGGTCAATTCTGTACATGAAATATATTTCCAAAATAACTATCAGCGGGTGATTAGTGATCGATACTGACGCCAAAAATGCAATCAGTAAAATTTTTGTCTGTCTGTCTGTATGTTCGTTATAGAAACGAAAACCACTCGACGGATTTCAACGAAACGTGTAACACGTGTAACTCCCGATAGCTTAGCAGTTCGGAGCTTTCTGATTATATTTGTCTACTCTTACGTTAGGTGACTGACTGACTGACATAGTGATCTATCAACGCACAGGCTAAACCACAGGTTATAGTATACTTTTCATCACGCTACGATCAATAGGAGCAGAGCAGTGAAGGGAAATGTTGGGAAAATGAGTGATTCATGAGAAAGGTTTCAAGCTATAAAACATCACGCTACAACCCTTAGGAACGGGGCAACGCAGGTGAAACCGCGGGCGAAGAACTAGGGAACAAAGTAACTATTCCACGCGGACGAAGTCGCTGGCAAAAGCTAGTGTTTGAATATAAATTTAAAGTAAAGCCACTTAATAAGTAGATTTTTAAGAAATTGAATTTAATTGCCAAATTCTGGGTTATCAAAAAATAACCCTTTAAAATTCTTTTTTTTTAACTATTGATTTTATCTTTTTGTGATTTTTACGCATTTTCCATGCCAAGATTAAAAAGTTATTTTATTGAAGGAAAATTTCAATCGCGGGCAGGATTCTATTGAGAACCAAGGTAACTTGCTTTTCAATAGATGTCGCCAACGTCAACTTATGACGTAAATTCAGAATGTGAAGGCAAATTTCGATCAAGCGGGTGGGACTCGCGGTGGCTTAGCGATCAGAGCGACTGGTGTATTTAACCAGAAGACGCAGGTTCGAATCCTGCCCGCGATTGAATTTTGCCTTCACTAAAATAACTTTATAAACTTTTGATTTTCGGCACTACATTATGGGGGGTCCAGCACGTCTTGCCAGGAATAGAGTTACCAACAGTAACCCTGTACTGTTTAAGCTTATTTATCAATATAGTGGACGTATTCCAGGACAGGGATTTATTACATGGGTAATTCAAGGGGTGTCTCAGAGACCAAGTAAAGCTGTCAGTTCCGGTTGTCTTACAAACATCTATAATAATCGTTAGTGGTAGTCAAAAGCTAAAAAGCCTGACCGGTTCCATCCTCTGAACTATCTTCTATATCTTCTATCATCGATATTGTCCAGAGATTGGGTTGCGGAGGTCTAAGGGCAGTCGCTTAGCGTGTAAGACGTTAGGATTGGGAAGAGGCTAAGAGGATGATGAGAATGAATATGAAAAAAGTCATGACAGAAGAAGATAGGGTCAGGCTGATTGACTCCGGTGTAGAGATTGTGTTTTTCTTTTGCATAGGGCTCCCCTGAAGCTTGCCACAATTTTCAATTATGGGTTTTTTTAGTCATCCAAGTGACCAGCCATTTTCCATATGTCTCCTTCTCATCTTATATATATATACATCATATAAAAAAAAATGATTGACAGCTGTAGTAATGTAATCATTTTTCGTTGAGGTATAATAAAAACGACGCATTAATCTTTGACGTTGTCTCCCTCGTTTTTTCTTTTATTATGCCTTGGACACCAATCTGTCACTTCTTTAGTCCATTTGACTTTTTTACTTCTCACCAGATGACCTGCCCACTTCCATTTATGGGGTCAGGCTTAGTGATGGGCAATCCTCAAGAACATTTTCACGAGAACTTATATTATTTTATGACCGTAACTACGTGAAATACTATTTACTAATAACATTATGAAAATAACAAGAATATTCTCGAGAACTTCTCGAGAATTTACTGAGAAATATGGTTCTAGAGCCGATTAATAATACATCACGCAAACTTCATAAAATATTCAAATTATATACAATATTTTTATCTTGGATCGATATAAGCAAAAATAGTTATTATAATTTAAAAGTGATGGGTTGAGAACATTCTCTGGGCCCATAGTCAGGCTGTAGGACGCATCGCATCAAATAACTCCCTGGTGTTACAGGTTTCCGTGGGCGGCGATGTCTACTTACCGTCAGATGTCTCATCTGCTCGTTTGCCGACATCTATATATAGATATATAAAAATGAATCCCTATTTCCCTTGGTCACGGTATCACGCGTGAACGGGTGGATCAATTTCGCTATTTTGTTGTTTGTTATTGTAAGGAGAAGGTTCTTATGAAAGAAAAAAATAAAAAAGTTGCGCGAAACGCAGAACTCGCAATGCTACCATTCGAATTCAATATTCATAGTTAAGAGTCCGACGGACCGAATTTCTCTTACTACAAACTCAATACCGAAATAAAATTTGAAGCGGCGGTAGGCTAATAGCTAGGGCGTCGGACTTGCGCTCATGTGGTTGCCGGTTCGAAACCCACCCATTGCACTACCAACGTGAACCCACTCGTAACACAAGCATTTATTTCACACAAGCAAGTTTGGAACGATTTTCCAATCTTTTATTTCCAGTAAACTAGTAGTAGACGAAATAGTACGGTAGGAACCTAGATTGATGGTATTCAAATCCGAATAATAACATAATTTCATAGAATATTGTCTGGATTATGACTGATTTCGGTATTACGTTTTTGTAAGCAATTCAAGCTCCGCCGGACCCTTAAGTCGCAGACAACGTCTGTTAGGTCAGCTAGCAAACAAAAAAAAAAACAATCGGAAGAGTATTCAATGATATTTAATTTTTTTTTATAGATCTTCTAAAAACATACTTCTGCTATCATTTAGTATTTTATTACTAAATAGTTCCGGATAATCAGGTGGATCAATATCGATGGCAATTTTCTCACGGTGCAGGTTACTACGATATTCATAAGTTAATATTAATAATCTTCTGTTTTTCCAAATGTCAAAGGTGCGACATAATTTAATCGAACGCGAGATGGCATGAAACTAGATTTTTTTTTTGCTACAAAAGCGCCATTCTATAAATTATTCTATTTACATTAAATGAAATAAATGATATTTATTTCTGTAAATAGATCTGGACACTTTTACAAGTCATTTTTTTTTAAAACTAGATGATACCGGCATTTCCTAGCTGACGACCTCTGAGAAGAAACACCGAAACAAACTCAGAGAATCATGGTCTCTTTTAAAGTCCAGACATAATACTTAGTAGCAAATATGTGAGTTCCAATGTAAGACAATTTGTGTTCCTCATTATTGTGCCAGATACTATTATGTGAGAGCTATAAATAATGATGTGCTTAGTATTTGTGAACTTTTAAAGAAACCATGATTCTCAGAGTTGAGAGAGAAGAAGAAAGAAAATAACCGGGTAAGTGGGAGTCGGACTTGCCTACCGAGGATTCCGTACAAATTTGATTATATACTTTAAATAAAGACTATTTTTTTACGATTTAATTACAAATGTATAGTTTTCAGATTTTTTCCTATACTATAGTTTTAGGTGAACAGAAAATACCCTATAAATTTCGATTCTCTTTAAAGTGTTGAAATATTCGTTTTTGCGGCATAAACGGCCGTATCTTTTTTTTACGTTAACTTAGAAGTTTGATTTATTTCACAGCTACAAGGGACTGCAGATCTGAGTATATGGTTTTAGTTTTAACTCAATACCGCCACGCGTTTCGAGATTAAGGGTCTTGACGGACGGACAACAAAGTGATCCTATAAGGGTTCCGTTTTTTCGTTTTGAGGTACAGAACCCCTCAAAAAGGAAGAAAATACATTTATTTGTAAAAGGATACTTGAATATAATGAGGAAAATAATAACAACGACCTACTTAATACTTGTTTCAGAGGTCGTTAGTCAGGAAATCAGTCATCAGTAGGTATCTATTTAGTGTTGAAAATCTATCGTTCACCTAGCTCACCATTTTTTTCTCGCAAATGTAGTTCTAGACAAATTCTAGGCATAGTACAGTAGTAATCCCGACATTAGCTATACTATATTCACAACTGAGAACTAAAACAAAGCCAATAACTTTGGGATGGATCGGCTAAGTACCAGCTCGAAGCGTTGGAATCCGTCGAGAAGCGCTCCAAGAAGCTCATTGGCAACGATTCCCTTGTCCGGGCTAAACTCAAAAGTCTGGAACATCGCCGCAAAGTTGCTAGCTTATCGGTTTTTTATCGGATACATTTTGGTAAGTGTGCATTAGATCTCCACGATCTTATTCCCCCTAGCCCTTTCTACTATCGGACGACCAGAAGCACGAAAAAGCGACATCACTTCCAAAAACCTGAACGAAACGCTTCAAGTGCACTTTTATTATGTGTACCGCTGAAATGTGGAATGCGCTTCCATTCGCTTGGGTCTTCCCTGGTAGATATAATCTGGGTGTCTTTAAATCACGAGTGAATCGGTTTCTTCTAGGCATGCGCGCTCCATCGTAGATCGCAGTGTCGCTTAACATCAGGCGAACTGGCGGTCAAGCGTAAGCCTATCACGAATAAAAAATAAATACAAATAACTTGCCAAAAACAGTGCCAACTGCCAAAATTGTCAATTTAAGCAACTTCTAGCGACAATAACGATTTTTATGCTTGAAGTTTTCGTACTCAAATGTGAATTTTGTATAATTTCCTAATTAAAATTAAGATAACAATTTAATATATATAAATTATTCAATGTAATTTAAATAACTAACTAAATTATTAAACTAACTAAAATAAAACTAAATAAATATAACTGAAAATGGGCATCAAAGAACTCCTCCGCCTCACTATCAGCCCAGGAAGGAAGACTGGCCGCATTGCCACGGTGGATGGCAATGCTGATTATCTGCCCTAAGTATAGGCCAGCCATAATAAATAGCCTAATTATTAATCCTTACTAATATTATAAACGTGAAAGTTTGTGACTATGTGAACGGATCTGAGTGAAATTGGGCACAGAGATAGATTATAGTCTGGAATAACATATAGGCTTTTTATCCAGGTCGAACCCAATTCTGAAGTCCACGCAGACAAAGTCGCGGGCAGAAGCTAATATTAATATATAAATTGCGAAATACCAATTGAAATACTCGTACGGTCGTTTATTTGACGGCCCAAGCAAACGCCTTCACCTTAAAAGATTTTTTTGCAGAAATAAATATAATTACCATCAAAATTAAATAAATACCAAAAAAGGAGATACTGGTTTCGATGCCAAAAAAGGAATTTAGCTGCTTTTCATACAAAATTAAGAGTTAACTTGTTGTGAAGGACTCAATTTTATTTATTCTTATTGACATGTGACTGAAACTGAACGAATATATTTTCAGGTAGGCACTAGGAGAATGGGATGGCGCTATTTAACGTGTAGATCGACAATTCGACTTCCCTCTTCAATCGCATAACGATCCCAACAGCTTTTTACAGAATGGGTATGAAAGTATAATATTATGCAGTACTTATAAAAAAACGATAATCGGCCGAAATCTTGGCAAACCTACTCTCTCCCCATATAGCGGGAACCCAATACGGGGCACGGGTCTCCTCGAACCACGCTAACGTAATCTCGCGCCTAAAGCCTTTCCTCACGATGTTTTCCTTCACATTCCCAATATCGAAAAAAAATACATTAGGTATACACTTTGACATTTAAGTCCTTTTAGAGCCGAAAGGACGGTATTATCATTAGGGTGTAGGTACATAAATGTATGGAACAGCTGTTTTTTTCGTGATTTCAGGGTTGGTTCAATAGTAAAAGGTATTCCTAATTATGAGTATAATAGATTCGGCTTTCGTCCTTTCGGCTCTAAAACAACTTAAATGTCACGATGTATATCGCGGGCTTTAAGCCATAGGGACGTATAAGCAATATTTTTCAGGAGACAAATAATACTTAATAACATTTTTTTTTAATATAGTGTAGTGTCTATGAAAGTACTAGGAGTAGTAAATGGAGTTTAAGTTATCAATAAAAGTAGAAAAGATTGACGTAATAAAAAAAACCGGACAAGTGTCAGACGGACTCGCCCACCGAGGGTTCCGTACAAATTTGTAGGTACATATTATAATTAATTGCAAATGTATAGTTTTCAGATTTTTACCTATCGGGCTTGTAGTATTACTACTAAGACGGCATTACTTTCCAAATTTCATAGTTCTAGGTTAACGCAAAATACCCTATAAAATTTGATTCCCTTGAGAGTGTCGAAATATACGTTTTTTGCGGCATAAACGACCGTATCTTTTTTTTACGTTAACTTAGAAGTTTCACAGCTTCAAGGGATCAGGAGTATATGGTTTTAATTTCAACTCAATGCCTCCGCGCGTTGCCGAGATAAAGGTGTCTTGTCGTCTGTCCCCTAACTTGTTGTCTGAACCCTATACCTAAGGGTTCCGTTTTATTCCTTTTGAGGTACGGAACCCTAAAAACACATTTTTGCGTATATTCCCCTCTGGCTTGAGGCCCGCGATATGTATATTATCTTTATATTAGGTATGTATTTATTCTGGAGAATGATTTCACGACAACGACACAAAAAAATATTTTGAATTGAATTTTCTTTACAAAATAGATAGAGGTTACATGCTTTTCCGTTTAAGTTTTCACTTTAATATATCATAATCATAAATGGTGGAATATCATGGTTTACGCATGTTACGCTTTAAGTCCACTTTTATCATGCGTACCGCTGAAATGTGGTATGCGCTTCCCGAGTGGGTCTTCCCCGATAGATATAATCTGGGTGTCTTTAAATTACGAGTGAATCGGTTTCTTCTAGGCAAGCGCGCTGGGCTAAGCATAAGCCTACCACGAATAAAAAAAAGCTCTCGTGTAAGGCGACAGCCTTAATAGTTTCCGCGATTACCGCCCATGGACACCCAGAGGAGTCACAAGTGCGTTGCCCGCCTTTTAAAAGGGGATTAGGCCTCCGGTATCGTCACTCACTCGGCGTAACACAACGTAAGCGTTGTTTGACACCGGTTTTCTGTGAGGCCGTGGAATCACTCCGGTCGAGCCGGCCCATTCGTGCCGAAGCATGGCTCTCCCACGTCCAGAGAGAGCGAAGGCCTCCCTTTCCTTCTTTCACTCTTCCCGGTTGAGAGCAAATATAGAAAATTCAAATAAAATAATCGACTTTTTGTAAAATTTGTTATACATGCGTACGATCATGTTTAAGTAGATATTTTGCATCAATTACCACTCACCATTATTATCTATGGTAAGAATGTGAAGCAACCAAACCAAAACGTCTGTTAACTTATCCGCTGTCAGTTTTAAGACGTAGTAAAAAAAAAGGTTAGTTCTTGAATTTATAAATAGCTTAGTGCAACACGTGTAAGATAGTAATCTGTTAAACTAATATTGAGAATATTCAAATAAGTACTATTAAAGTTAAAATATATGTTTACTATTTTAATTAAACCGATTTTATCGCATTACTGATAGATAACTAAATCCGGATTTCGGCAAAGGTTGTCGAAATTATTTCACTCACTGGATTTTTTTTGTATTTTAATTACCCACCCCCAAAGATACAAACTACGCTTAGTTTGAAGCTCACCGTAACTCATGTGCTCCCTTTATTACTTATCTGGCAACAAAAAAAATTTATTTGTACAGTAAACGCTCAAAAGTCCATAAGCACGCTAAGGATTACATTGCTATGAACAGTACGAGCGAGCTCGATACAGCCAGTGCATGTCACTTGTTAACGACAATGAATAGAAGGTCGTAAGTCAAACTAAACGTCAAGTTTATTGCGTTGTGAGATTGCCTATGGACTTTTGGTTGCCACTGTACCTAGTTCTAAGAAGAATCCTAATATTATAAACGTGAAAGTTTGTTAGGATGTATGGATGTTTATTACCCAACCAAGCAAGAACGGCTGAACGGATCTGGATGAAATTTAGCACAAAGATAGATTATAGTCTGGAATAGCACTTAGACTTTTTATCCAAGTCGGACCCGATTCTAAAGTCAACGCAAACAAAGTCGCGGGCACTTAAAAAATCGTACACGTATTATCGGTTTAAATAAGTTTAACAAAATAAATATTATTGCCATTACCTGAGCACAAATCCAAACTCCGAGCTGCTACTGAGAATTTCCTCATTTAAATTCCAGTAATTAACACTGCTCAACCTAGCAATTGAACCAAGGACTTGTAAGGTGGCAGTAGAAGAATCAGAAATAGTTATACTGCAGGTTAAAAATAATATTTTCGTTAAAATATTAAAGGCCTGCGCAGACGAGGGACAATTCCCGGCGTACATTTTCGTCCTTCAAAATAGATCTCTTACAACAATATTGAATAAGACAGACAATGGATTAAAAGTACCGCGTACAAAAAGTCCCCCGAACATCCGAGGACATCGATAGACCGGACTAGACAAAAGTTCGCGATAATCCCCGAAAAAATACATCAAACGCAGCAAAGCACACAGCGAACTTTAGTGCATGACTGAGCTCTGGCGACCTTGTTCACCTTTAGGAACACAACATAGCATGGAGCTATGTTGTTTGGCTAAGATTTTCTGCAAGGTGGAAGTAATTCCCCAGTCGAGCAGCTCCAATTGTGAATGGAATTATTAGATTCCACTGTGCCCTTGAAATAACTCATATAAATAACAACACAAGATCTTAGAATATTTACGTCCATAGCTGCGCTTCACTAAAGTTCCAGCTTTTCCGGAGCAACCAATTATCGCACGTGCGTTGAGTCCGTGGCAAGTTCTTGGCAGACATTTTATTCACCTGATTTCATCAAAAGCAAAAGCCCATTGTCTGCACATACCTTAAGCATGACTACTTCTACGATAAAGGTCCTGGTTTGATTCACAGGTCGAGTATAGTGTTCTTGGGGTTTTCTATGAAATTCTCAGTAGCAGCTCGGAGTCTGGATTTGTGCCGGGTTAATAGGCTCGTCCCCTATTACATGGGACCTAAACATACCGACGAAATGCGGGTGTACATTATATTATTATGTTGAACGGCACACTGAGCGTTTCAGTGTGCCGGTCTCGAGGACAAACTTGCTCAGATGGGCACCTTTATCGCGCACCATACGGCTTAATAATTTAATAGCTAAGCTTGTTGATGTATGTATTTCAATGTACCCAGTGGAAACATTGTGGAGTGCAATAAACGTATTGAGTATTGAAATTCACGGAAATAGCAGAAAGAAAATTAGTTACTTGTAATCATGAAATATGATTACAATAGAAATGTATTTTACAATAGATTTAAGGTTGGCTTATTATATCGTATTGGGATATCCTGTAAAGATATTTTAAGTGGTTTTATATAATTAATTAAAAAAAAAAATGTTAAGATAAAAAATAAGATTGTGTTTTGGACAATTTAGAATTTTAGATCTTTAAAATTAAATTTTAGATTGAATAAGTAATGATTACTGAAAGATTTCGATTTGTCGCATATTTTCAAAGTCACCCTGTAGTATTGTTGGCAACCCTATAGCCACCTCAATAACATAAAAATACCACATAATTATACAAACCAAAGCCAAATATCACTGACTAATTCATTAATGAATCTTAAAATCTATAGATAACGAACTTGAAATTTGGCACGTAAGTTGCTTATTAAGAGTAAGTAATTATACAGAGATCAGCATTTAAAAAAAAATTAAACCTCTAAGTTAATGTATTAGGTCCGAATTTTTGCATCGCTACATAACTTTTAACCGAGGATAAACTTGACGTTTGACAGATTTTGATAAACCACAAGTCCTCGCAAAAGAAAACCGATTCCTGCCCAGGATGATTCGTGAGGCCATTGGAATTAAAATACACCCAAATTTCAATAGAGAAGATGGCTGGGTCTTACCATCTGCTTGGAACCCTATTATATATTCTATTAAATCTAAATCCAAGCCCAAAACTGCAAGACCAAAGGACCCAGTGAGCTCATCCTGCGTGAATCGGATCGCCAGTAATTAATAAAAAATGTAAGGTAGCTGTTAGTAATTTTAACATTAAGACGTCCAATATCTCATTGTACCTGTGACCATGAATGGTGTAAAGCATCCGAAACATCGGGTATCAAATAATATCAATACAACGCGATAAAATCCGTAAAAAGTAGTTTTATTTTAAAGATATTCATCTTTTAAACTTTGAGTATCTATATTATGTACAGTTTTATGTATGTTACTGTAAAAGCCCGAACTACGGTAAATCCTAAGATTTACCAACTCTGACTGGTAAAAGTTCGAAATGTTCCACCATGGTTAGGTTAGGTTGTTAGGTTTTTTTTTTAAAAAAAAAGCTTACAACGCCATGCAAATGTTCCACCATGGTTTAAAAAAAAAACCTAACAACCTAACCTAACCATCGTGGAACATTTCGAACTTTTACCAGTCAGAGTTGGTAAATCTTAGGATTTGCCGTAGTTCGGGCTTTTACAGTAACATTTATACTCAATTCAATGTAGCAGTGAATGTTTTCTTTCTTTCTTTCATATTGTATGGAAACTGTTAAATTTCCATGTCCCATCGTAGATCGCAGTATGGCTTAACATCAGGCAAACTGGCGATCAAGTGTAAGCCTATCACCTATAAAAAAAAATGGATTTATTTTTTGACAGTTCAGTAATCGTAAAAAATAATATATTCCTACGATAAAGTTACCTGGCGATGGAAAACCTGGCCCTTAATAAAAAAATACGGCCAACCAACCTATTGGAGGCCATGGGCACAGCAATCAGAAACCTGTACCTAATCAAATTTTAACAACATTGTTATCACAAAAATATACAAGTATAATGATTTTTTTTATAAACTACATAATGTTTGTTTTTTTATGTTAAACACGCATAAATATTCGAGTTAATAATCTATATTTCACTCGAATATAGGCACATGTTTAACATAAAAAAGTTAGTGTATTTTAAAGATGAATAAAAATAGACCAAAATACATTATGTAAACATTGCTAGACCGGGTTAAATTCTAATTTGATAAGTTATTTTTGTAACGATGACTAAAATTATTAAGTATTATGCATGAGGCAGTTGAACTGAATATAGATTGGATTGGTTAGCCTCCGGTTAATGACTGTTTAGTTTAGCGGTCAAGGTGGTCACCTCGCCCCTACAATTGCGCTAAGTGTCGTGGGTTCTATTCCCACAAATGTCCAATCGAAGGCCAGTTTTGGGCAAAGTCGAAGTGGAAGGACAAAGCGTAGCGGTGTCGTGCTTTTGTTTGTCTTTGGCGGGTAGAAAAATATTCGGCTTTGGCTGTTTTCGGCTTATTTTTGGCTGAAACCGAATATTCGGCCGAAGGTAGCTTTTTTATTCTTGAGAGGCTTACGCTTGACCGCCAGTTTGCCTGATGTTAAGCGACACTGCGATCTACAATGGGGCGCGGTTGCCTAAAAGAAACCGATTAACTCGTGAATTAAAAACACCCAGATTATATCTATCGGGGAAGACCCAGTCGGGAAGCGCATTCCAAATTTCAGTGGTAACGTTCAGCGAGCATCGTTTTTTGATGAATTTTCAGCAAATTTTTGTCCGAAACCAAAGGTGAAGCCAATTTTAGGATTTTTCAGGCCTTGTAAAGTTAGTGACTTAGCACTAACTTAACAAGCCCTGACTCTATAAACCGAAACTTTGTCATTTTTTGATAGTCCTAGAATTAGCTCTATTCTCAATATGAGATCTCATAACTTTTTATAGTAGAAGAATCGCGTTAAGAGGATTGGCATCTTTTACATTTTATCTCTTGATGGGATAGAATATTTACAACTTACTGATAATGCTCTCAAACATATTTAGTATAGTTAATCGCAAATGTTATTGCCATGAATCGCTACAATTTGCGAAAAAAAATGTGAATTTGGGGGGACAGACCCATTAAAAACTATTCCCAAAATATTACAAACAAAAAAAAATCTATCTTACTATTCAATTTAATATGGAGAATGATTTTTAGACGAGTATCCGGCCCATATTGTTGTGGAACTGTAAAATGTTGTGCTATGCTAAAACCGTTGACTTTGTTATTGAATTTGAACCTCATTTATATGAAAACTTTGATTAATCTGTGTCTAGTTTAAATACCTCACATGATTAAGGTGAAGGCATTCGCTTCATTCGTAAAATTTATATGGTTTTTCGCAATTTGTATGTCTATAGCATATTCATGGTAATAGTAATCGCGACGTTCAATTCATCTTCCCGCCCTTGTCCCAATTTATTTGGGGTCAGCGCAGCATGTCCTTTCCTTCCGTTCATCAAATGCGTTTCATCCCTCCTCATCACATGGCCATACCAAGACAAACGATTCCCTTTGAAATGAAATGAAATGAAATTATTTATTCTGCAAGTAGATCTTTAGAGATACTTTTACATGTCAATGGTTTGGGGTTTTTTTTTTAGCTAGATGGCTTCGGCATTTCCTAACTGACGACCTCTGAGAAGAAACACCGAAACAAACTCAGAGAATCATGGTCTCTTTTAAAGTCCAGACATGGAAGAACACTTATATGTGAGTGGTACGATGTAGGGTAATGTCTGAAATGGCCTTTTGAGGAAAGAACCATTGCAGCTTTGAGTAGACCAGTCCCAACTGACGGCACGCATGCATCAGTCATCGTGTAGCTCAACCATAATTTAGGGAGCTCAACGACCTGTCGCACGACCATACCAGATCAGCAGGACATTCGTGTAGGTCTAATGAAGTTCCCAAAGCCTTCAGACTATAATAAGCTTGTTTAATTATCATGTATCAAAAGCCTACATGTAATATATACCTTTAATTAGTTTGACTTTTCTGAATAAATAATTTTGACTTTGACTTTGACCTTTCAACTTTTCTATTACGGACACCACTTGCAGACCTTCTGTAATATACTCGTTCCTTATTTTGTCTATTAAAAAAAAATGGGTATGAAAAATTTTATCTAAAGCGGGGTAGTTCACGGAAAAAACCAACAGCACTTCTCAACCTGGGAGTCGAACCCAGGATCTCAGGATCCAGGGCCGCCGTCGCCGGACCACTAGACTAATAAGCCAGTTAATTTAATAGCTAAAGGAATGCGTAGCTCGCATATTTTCAATGCCAATTGTACTCAATTTCAGCGTTCAAGTCTCAAATATCCAACCGGGTCTGGTTACATTTGTAACGTTATGTTATGATAAACATTATTGTTGACTAGCTTTGGCCCGCGGTTTTACTCTCATGGGTCTCGATAAGCGCCATTTATTTAATATGTAAGAAGCTTTTTGGCTGTTTTTAACCCGCTCTCCCCACTCTATATAAGAAAAAATAAGAATAGGCCGACCCCCTGTTTAATATCTATTACTTCTTGGTTCTGGTTGCTAGGTTTGCATCAAATTATGTTATCGAAAAAAAAATTCTTTCTTCCTATTAATAATGAATCAATCTCTCTTTAAATTTTAATAGCTATCAAAATTAGCCGGCACGGACGGGCCTGCTCGACCGGAGTGATACCACGGCCTCACAGGAAACTGGCGTGAAACAACGCTTACGTTGTGTTTCGCCCAGTGAGTGAAAATACCGGACGCCTAATCCACTTTTTAAAAGGCCGGAAACGCACTTTGCTACTCCTCTGGTGCTGAGGGTCTCAATGGGCGGCGGCAATCGCTTACCATTAGGCGATCCTTCTGCTCGTTTGTCCCATAACCCATAAAAAAATTATATACCTACTTTATGAATAATTTTAATTAAAAAATGTATACATCAATCAAGGATAATTTAATTTATTACAACAATAATCTAACTTACCTACCTGATAATTTAATTGTAAGTAGGTACTTAGGTATTGTACGAATTCATTAATTTTTTTGAAACCTATTCATATATTTTTTTAAAGCTTTTTTTTTAAAGAACTATCGATATTATTATTGTATAATTAACAGCACATTCTTGTCTTTAAAACTTAATTCTTCTTTGTACCTATGCAAATATTAAATCTCGAATAAGTAGTAGCAATTTATACAATTACAATCTGTTGTACCTACTTAAATTAAAATAACTAATGAGCGACTTACATAACTTACCTAATTAACTATTTGAAAGATGTGCATGTCTGTAACTAACTCATTTGCAGGATAACATAATTAATATTAACCTTTTGTAAAAATTTGTAAATGAGTTGTTGGTGATAATAATAATAAAAAAAAAACCGGACAAGTGCGAGTCCGACCGAGTACAAATTTGTAGATACATATTATAATTAATTACAAATGTATAGTTTTCAGATTTTTCCCTATACTTGTAGTATTATAGACGGTATTACTTGCCAAATTTCATAGTTCTAGGTCAACGGAAAATACTCTATAAATTTTGATTCCCTTCATAGTGTCGAAATATACGTTTTTTGCGACATAAACTTTTTTTTAAGTTAACTTAGAAGTTTGATTTTTTCACAGCTTCAAGAGACTGTAGACATTAGTATATGGTTTTAATTTCAACTCGATACCTCCTCGCGTTCCCGAGATTACGGGTCTTGACAGACAGACGGACGGATAACAAAGTGATCCTATAAGGGTTCCGTTTTTTTCCTTTTGACGTACGGAATCCTAAAAAGACCTCCTTCCAAGACCTTGTGTGGCCATGGTATTCCTGATAGTCGCCACGGAACAGAGGCAGAACAGTTTACGCACACATTTGCACGTGTATAAACGTCATCTTGCTCATGTAGTTGTAGTGTGCAACGCATATGAAAGTAACTGCGAGGCATCAGGGGCGTGTCAAAGTTTTGCGCGTCTAACAGACTACTTAAGGTCAAGATCTTCCAAATTATATATTTAACCTCCACGAATTGCGGACAGCGCCACGTGTAGAGTATGCAAATAAATACATACATTTCAATAATGTATGAATAAATAAATAAATTAATTTGTGGTAATAAAATTGATAACTTTTATAGTATCATTAAAAATCTTTGGCAATGACATGGAACAATACTAGACATGCAAGTTGCAGGATGATGTAAAATTGTAGGTTGAAAAATAAATCGGACTAGGTACAGTGGCGGACCAGGGCTAGGTCATGGGGGTCATGACCCGCCCCCCCAAAATCATACATGTTTAATTGACAAACCACCTATTAATTAGTCACGAGTACCTACTCTCCAGACCCCCCCCAGTCTGGCTGGGACCGCACCTAACTGGGTACCTATCCGTATTGATCTCGTATATCGCCAATGATAATTAATTCTTAGCGGATGTATATGAATTTGAATATACACCAATTGCTTCATTAGTTTATAATAATCTCATTAGTGTCACTAACAAGCAGTAATAGTAAGCGCGACTGATATTCTTGAGGTGCTGGGCCCGATTCTCAGATCTATTAAGGTGTTTTTCTGTGAAAATCTCGGTAGCAGCTCTGAGTATGGACTTGTGCCCGCACCCTATTATCAAGCTGTGACAGGTGAAAATTACGAAATTGTTTCTTTCATAATCAAGTTCATACCATGGATCGAGTCACCGACTGTGCTTCCCCAAGTGATTTTTTTTATGGGATAGGAGAGCAAACGAGCAGACGGATCGCCTGATGGTAAGCGATTACCGCCGCCCATGGACACCCGCAACATCAGAGGAGTCACAAGTGCGTTGCCGATCTTTTAAAAGGGGATTGGGCCTCCGGTAACCTCACTCTTTCGGCGAAACACAAAGTAAGCATTGTTTAACGCCGGTTTTCTGTGAGGCCGTGGCATCATTGAGGTCGAGCCGGCCCATTCGGGCTGAAGCATGGCTCTCCCACGTAAAAAGTGAGTAACTGAGGCGCTAAAGACGAAACTCAGAAACTAAACCTCGCCACAAAAGCTCCTAAATTCGTATTACTAAGCGAAGCGACCGTCACATGACGGCGACCGTTAAAGGAATTGAAATTGTCAGAAATCAGACAAATTCTAGTTTCTGTGTAGTTAATAATTTAAGTAAAAACTTCGTCAATATTATTTTTAAAACATTATTTAATAATAATTTTGTGGCCAGAGACACAATATTGTTTTGATGATACTATTTTGAACATGTTTAGTTATGATATTAATCTGCATAGGAACTAGCGCCGCGCGCCGGTTTCTCAGTAGCTACTTATAAAAAGTACTAAAGAAACTTTTTGGACCTCTAGCGTAGCAGTCGCGCTTGGGACCACTAGACTAATGGGGCAGTCCTCATTCCTCAGTCCTGTATTTAGTTTATTTTATTTAAAAGGTACAGTAACAGACTAATACATACGCAAATTTGAAGTCCAATTATACACCTTTGCCTAACCATTCGGGTAATACATGCGTGATGGTATGTTTTTTATTAAGTCTACACAATATATGGAACACAGCCTGTAACAGTCGTCGCGAATGTGGCAAATTTCAAGGCCCTGTCTATAGAACAAGAGACGACAGTTGCGGTTTTCAGTTGGTACGGTATGGGCACGTTATGAGGACGGATGAAACGCATTTGACTAAAAGAGTAGTAAATATAAATGTGGACGGACAGAGGTAGTGACCAAAGAAAAGATGGATGGATTGTGTTAAGGCCGATATGATGGGAAAGGGAGTGATTGATGAGGTGACGGCTGACAGGGATGAATGGAAGAGAAGGACATGCTGCACCGACCACAAATAAATTGGGGCAAAGGCAGGAAGAAGATGATGATGAGTCGCTACAGTTTCCACACACCAAAGCTTTTATATTATTTGAGATTTCGTGATTATTATTGAACTTTTGAGAATAAATATTATGATATTGAACAGTGATAGCCTAGTGGTATGACCGTTGGACTGCCAAGTCAAAGGTCTCGAGTTCGAACCCAAGGCACGCACCTCTGACTTTTCGAAGTCATGCGCGTATTAAATAGTTAATTATTACGCGCTTAAACGGTGAAGGAAAACATCGTGAGGAAACCTGCATGCCTGAGAGATTTTCTTGATGGCGTGTGAAGTCTGCCAACCCGCACTAGGCCAGCGTGGTGGACTATAGCCTAATCCCTCTCATTCTGAGAGGAGAAACGCCAACGCCCAGCAGTGGGACAGTATAATGGGTTGATTATGTTATGTTTATGATAATGAACAAAGTATTATTAGATTTTTTAGAGAAAATTGATTACATTACCCACCTAATTATTATCCCACTGTTGGGCACGAATCTCCTCTTAATAATAGACTTAGGCATTATGGGTTAGGCTATATTATTAATTTATTAAATTAGGCTTGCTGATGATCATATTACCTTGATGTTAAAATAATGATGAAATAAATTATTTATTTATTTATTTATAGTCCACCCCACCATATTAGCTTAGTGCGGGTTTACAGAATTCACACGCCCGTCCAATCTCTCAGATATAAAGATTTTAAGCGAGTGATCATTGTTTTAAATACATAATTAATATTTATACGCTGACACTTATTTCGAAGTCTAGATTTAGCGTGCCTTGGAATTGTTCTAGAGACTCGACTTTGCTATCCATGGTCGCAGCACTAGGCTATCGCTTTTAAATGCACCTCTCTACCTAACCTTCGCGGAATAGACTTAATAATATGTCATTTATATTATATTAGTCATTGCGTGAGGTTTCAACCGCATTTCAATTCTCTATTGCATTCGAAAAACACCTTCAGAAACATAAAAAATAATGTTATCTGCAAAACAGTTCGGGAAGTCGGTGCCCAACGATTTAGTCGGATCTTTTGTTTTTGCCACCGACTTCCGAAACTGTTTTGCAGATATATTTTTTATATTTTTGTAGGCGGTTTTTCTTTTTCGTAAGAGTCTGGCGGACCGAATTTCTCTTACAAACGTAATACCGAAATAATTCGTAATTCAAGTACTATTTAATCAAATTCTGTTATTATTCGGATTCCGATACCGTTAATCTAGGTTCCTACACAGTATAAATATACTACAAACAGTACGGAAACTAAGCCTAGTTGAAGAAATAATTACCTACGCTCCACTGAAGCAATAGGGTTGTAACTTATATATTATATTGTTTTTTTTTTTATTAAAACGTATTTGTTCTGTAGTGATCAATCGCGCGGTAGATGCCGCAGCGCAGGTGGCGCGCGGGCAGGGCGAACTAACCGGTTGCGAACCGTACCGCGTTTCAATCCAAAAATGCGTGTGATACCTAGTAATTAAAAAACCAGGTAGGTACATAAAAATACCTTTATTTTTCATTTCACAATTTGATTGTGTAAAAAATTCTCACTATATTGAATAGTCTTTTTAAATACTTAAACTGTTGGGAAATAAGGACAGGGTAGGTACTATGATACCGATTTTGTTTATTTCTTTGTAAATTAGTTCAGCTATTTTGCAGTGTATGTGTTCTCTTATAAAGCAACAACGAAAAAGATCGCGGAGACGATAAACTTATACCTACGTGATGACTCGTCGTGACGCGGCACTCAATACTGATAGCACCGCGACAACCGCTCAGAGGTCTCGTTGATGCGCATGTTTGTGTGAGTGTGCCGTTTCGAGCGTTTGTAGGTAGTTTCCGTACTGTTTATAGTATATTTATACTGTGGTAAATGCGAGTATAGTTAAAATTAAATCTGATCTAAACGTCTAGTTGGCAAACAAGTTACACAGTAGGTGTCAAGATTAAAAATAAAAACACCTATTGCTCAAACTTGGAATTCATGTTTTCGAAACACCTGCATAATCTAATAAACATCAGCCATGCGTGACGTCACGAGTCACGACTTCCATGACAATTTTCATGTATTTTCGTGGGTAAAATTTAACTGGCATTTTAAAAAGCCTAAATTATTGGTCATAAATTTACATAGGTAAATACATTTACGCCTTCTTCCTATACGGATAGGCAGAAGCAACAGAACGCCACTTGCTACGATTCTCGCACATCTCTTGCTTCATCCACATTCATACATCTTGTCATACATACGCGCCGGTTGCGACCTACGCACCTACGTACGTACTACGCACCTGACCATTTTGCAGGATCTCACCGATAAGGTCGGTGTATGTTTTTCTTCTTTATTCTTTATTCTCTGTTTTTATTCTTGATTACTTAAAATGGTATTAAAATTATAATAAATAAATGAGACATCATGAAGATGTTAATGAAGCTAGATGAAGCAAAAATGGTGTGCCAGGATTGTAGCAAGTCCCCCCAAGGGGTTCTCGCCATGTCGCGGCGCAGGGGCTTAGTAACCGTGGTGTGTACGACCCATGGTAAAGCTAAGTAGAACCCCAGGGAGTTGCTGCTCCTGTGGGCTTGGCCCAGAAGCCCCTATTGGAGCGGCCAATGTAGGGTGCGGTGTTGTATGGGAGGCACCGCAACTGAGGCGGGTTACGGTGTTATATGAGCGACACTGCGGCTCGGCGGGAGGGGATTGCCGGTATCACGGTCCGCCGTTCTCCCTGCCTACCGCGGCCTCGGCGGGGTCGCAGCCGCAGGATTGCGGACACGGTGGGGCCGCAGGGGGGACGAGTCAGTATTACGATGCGCCGCTCTCCCTGTCCTCTGCGGCCGAGGTGTGGACGGCGGCGTAGTGAGCCTTGGGCGGCGGTCTCGGGGTCGTCCGTCCCCATTGCACTTGGCTCGCGGGGGTCCAACATTGGACGTCCGTGGTGGGATCGCGGATCATGCGAAAGCGATTACCGTGATCCCAACACTATGTGGAAAGTGGTAGTGGTGGTGGTTTAAGTCGGTATGCTGGCCACCTGGCCGGAGAGCCCGACATAACCGTCCCGTATCCCCGAAGCAGGGTGGCGGATACATGCGTAAGGCGCATTTCCATACCCGAAAAACAAAACGATTGCAGCAAGTGGAAATTTATAATCTCTGCGTACCTCAATTGGAGACAGGCGTGAAAATAAATTAATTAGAAATTCTTCAACACTTATTTTAACACATTTTTTCGCCATAAAGATTTATTTTTAGATATGTACTTACTTGCTAATTAATTTAGATAAAATCTACAAAAAAACAAGTTATCTTAATTATTTTAACTTTATGGCGAACGACATTGACAGTAAATAAATTTTCGATATAAAAGATTTTTAAAGATAAGGTTTTAAGTAGTCAGCCTTCAAGGTATCTAGTTACTTAGTAAAGGAAACTTATTTGATGATTATTTATTGCTAATAAATTCACGATTTCTAAGCAAAATGCAAATTAATTCAAGTCATCCAGTAAATCTAGATAAGCAATAGATAAGAATTGTTTTTGAAAATAACTGGTCCAAATATTCTATTTATATGAACAGATATTGAATAAGCGACGTTAAATCGATTATACATAGCTCAATTTCCATCACAAATAAAATATGTAGTTTCAAGAACTTTCCAAAGTATCTTAACAACGTAAAGTCGATTTAGTTTTTATACGATTAAAGTTTTATATTCAGATATAGGTTTTTTTAACACCTTGGAAAGGAAACAAGAAATAATAAAGGAAATATATTTCCTGAACACAGAAGGAAGTTGACAAAATAAATAGAAATTGCATTGCAAGTTGGCTTAGTACCTTTATCATAAGTACATCGTCGACATAATTAACGCACATGTACCCTGAAAGTAGTTTGATCAGGATCGGCAACTAAATCGATTTTGGTCATTTTTATGCGTTCGGCGGGAGCTAATATCGGGAATGTATTATGTTTTTAATCAATAGTTTACATAGGTAATTAAATAACCGTAAAAAATATTAATATTTTATCTTCTTCTATCTATCTATACTTATAATAAATCTGTAGAGAGGTCAATTCTGTACATGAAATATATTTCCAAAATAACTATCAGCGGGTGATTAGTGATCGATACTGACGCCAAAAATGCAATCAGTAAAATTTTTGTCTGTCTGTCTGTATGTTCGTTATAGAAACAAAAACCACTCGACGGATTTCAACGAAACTTGGTACAATTGTTCTTCATACTCCTGGGCCGGTTATAGTATACTTTTCATCACGCTACGATCAATAGGAGCAGAGCAGTGAAGGGAAATGTTGGGAAAATGAGTGATTCATGAGAAAGGTTTCAAGCTATAAAACATCCCGCTACAACCCTTAGGAACGGGGCAACGCAGGTGAAACCGCGGGCGAAGAACTAGGGAACAAAGTAACTATTCCACGCGGACGAAGTCGCTGGCAAAAGCTAGTCATAAATATACTGGTTTCTGACACTTACACGAATATTAGACATTGAAATAAAACTGTTGTATTGATATTATTTGAGTCCCGACGTTTCGCATCCTTTACAGCATCCATGGTCACGGGTAGACTAAGTTGTTGGACGTCTTAATGTTACAATTACTAACAGCTACCTTACATTTTTACACAATAATTAACAAAAATCGTTTTTAAATTTTTTTAGTTTTATCCAATCAATTATCTATATTTTTAAGTTAACTAATTTGAAAATGGGAGAGGACTGGATTTAATTTTAAAACTAGTTATTACAAACCTAAATGTTTACGGTGACGTCATGAAGGGTCACTACGTAGACTTTGTCGTAAGTTCCGTTTTGATCTGTTAAATTGGCCGCGGACTTTTTCTTTCTAAATAATTTAAATTTTGCTGGAAAAGCGATTATGTAAAAAAATATAGCATGGACATCATTCTTTAGCAATAAAGATTACAAATAATAATATTTTATTAAAATTTCAATCTTATGCATATTCCCTATTGTAGGTACCTACCTAAATTAAACGATTACAACACACTTTAAATATACATGTGTCATAACACACACACACAAACCACACACAAATTAATTCCTTCCCTTACATGAGTTCATTTCTTCCATCTCCAATGGCAACTAATTGTAATCCTTAATTGAGTAACCTTACTGTGAGAACGCTGGTTCTATAACACAATTTAAATCTTACCATGGGTACCAGAGTTCAACGCTACACTTGTATTATACTTAAGGAGATAAGTATTTGGGATACAGCTATACATGTGTACTTACACACAAGTTTTTTGGAAATAAACGATTTATTTATTTATTTGATTAAACTTAAGGCGGATCGTTCAGCTGAGCCCGCGAAATTCAAATTTCAAGTGATTTTTCGCAGTTTGTAGGTGTATAACAAGTTCTAGATTCATGGCAGTTGTACTTGCGACATTAACTATACAGCATTCACAACGAAGAACTAAAACCTTTACTTATAAATCCTTATCAAGCCAAAAACTTGGCGCAATCTATGTAATTGGTCAAAATTGTCATTTTACACTGCTTTTAGCTACAATAATGATTTCTATGCAATGGTTTTAGATAAAAATTGTGAATTTTGTATAGTTAATGTCGCAATTACCATTACCATGAATGCAGAACTTGTTATAGACCTACAAACTGCGAAAAATCACTTGAAATTTGAATTCCGCGGGGTCAGCTGAACGATCCGCCTTAATACGGGTATTTAAGTTAGGTTATTTATTTATTTATTTGATTAAACTGAATGCGGGTATTTAACTTAGGTTTTCAGCTCATAATAAGTATACCTAGTCTTTTTAACCGAAGTAGAGTTTATTTATAATTTATTAACCCCCGACGAAAAAGTGGGATGTTATATGTCTGTCTGTTGCATGGTAGCGCCCAAACGAATGGACCGATTTTGATTCAGTTTTTTTTGTTTGTAAGGCTACTTAATCGAGTGTGTTCTTAACTATGATTTAAGAAAAACTGGCCAGCCGTTTGAAGATTATCAGCTCTTTTCTGGTTCATGAAGGGATGTGAGCAACTTCCACGGTCTGATCGATTTGAAATTTGGTATCCTGTTACTTCAATGATATTGCAAGAACATGGTAACCAAGTCTTGATGCTGTGGCGGTGTTTTAGGATTCCGTACCTAAAAGGAACCCTTATAGGTGACTTTGTTGTACGTCCGTCCGTCTGTCTGTCAAGACCCATTATCTCGATAGGGCATGGAGGTATCGAGTTGAAATTAAAACCATATACTCCTGGTCTACAGTCCCTTGAAGCTGTGAAACTTCTAAGTTACCGTAAAAAAAAGATACGGTCGTTTATGCTGCAAAAAACGTATATTTCGACACTCTCAAGGGAATCAAATTTTATAGGGTATTTTCCGATGACCTAGAACTATGAAATTTGGCAAGTAATACCGTCTTATACTACAAGTTTAGGGAAAAGTCTGAAAACTATACATCGCGGGCAGGATTCGAACCTGCGTCTCCTGGTTGGATACACCAGACGCTCTGACCTCTAAGCCATCGCGAACCCCACCCGCCTGATTGAAATTTTGCCTTCACATTCTGAATTTACGTCATAAGGTGACGTTAGCGACATCTATGAGAAATAAGTTACCTTGCTTCTCAACCGACACGACTTACTTTACAGTTAGTTCAATGTCGTACGATGCCACCTTACCTTTTAAATATCTTTTTGTGATTTTTTTGCGTTTTCCATGCTAAGATTATATCTTATTTTAGTAAAAATCAATCGCGGGCAGGATTTCATTTACTTTACTTTTAATTATATATATATTTTTTTTATGGGATAGGAGGGCAAACCTGATGTTAAGCGATTACCACCGCCCATGGACACCCGCAACACCATAGGAGTCACAAGTGCGTTGCCGACCTTTTAAAAGGGGATTGGGCCTCCGGTAACCTCACTCACTCGGCGAAACACAACGTAAGCGTTGTTTGACGCTGGTTTTCTGTGAGGCCATACCTACTGGATTCCGTACCTCAGCAAAAAAAGAAACCCTTATAAGATCACTCTCTTGTCCGTCCGTCTGTCCGTGTTCTCAGTTGTGAATTTTATATAGTTAATGTCGCAATTACCATTACCATGAATGCAGAACTTATTATAGACCTACAAACTGCGAAAAATCACTTGAAATTTGAATTTCGGGGGTCAGCTGAACGATCCGCCTTAATGCGGGTATTTAACTTAGGTTTTCAGCTAATAATAAGTATACCTAGTCTTTTTAACCGAAGTAGAGTTTATTTATAATTTATTAACCCCCGACGAAAAAGTGGGGTGTTATGTGTCTGTGTGTCTGTCTGTTGCATGGTAGCGCCCAAACGAATGGACCGATTTTGATTCAGTTTTTTTTGTTTTAAAGGCTACTTAATCGAGTGTGTTCTTAACTATGATTTAAGAAAAACTGGCCAGCCGTTCGAAGATTATCAGCTCTTTTCTGGTTCATGAAGGGATGTGTGCAATTTCCACGGGTCTGTTCGATTTGAAATTTGGTATCCTGTTACTTTAATGATATTGCAAGAACATGGTAACCATGTCTTGATGCTGTGGCGGTGTTTTAGGATTCCGTACCTAAAAGGAACCCTTATAGGTGACTAGACGTCCATCCGTCTGTCTGTCAAGACCCATTATCTCGATAGGGCATGGAGGTATCGAGTTGAAATTAAAACCATATACTCCTGGTCTACAGTCCCTTGAAGCTGTGAAACTTCTAAGTTACCGTAAAAAAAAGATACGGTCGTTTATGCTGCAAAAAACGTATATTTCGACACTCTCAAGGGAATCAAATTTTATAGGGTATTTTCCGATGACCTAGAACTATGAAATTTGGCAAGTAATACCGTCTTATACTACAAGTTTAGGGAAAAGTCTGAAAACTATACATCGCGGGCAGGATTCGAACCTGCGTCTCTTGGTTGGATACACCAGACGCTCTGACCTCTAAGCCATCGCGAACCCCACCCGCCTGATTGAAATTTTGCCTTCACATTCTGAATTTACGTCATAAGGTGACGTTGGCGACATCTATGAGAAATAATTTACCTTGCTTCTCAACCGACACGACTTACTTAACAGTTAGTTCAATGTCGTACGATGCCACCTTACCTTTTAAATATCTTTTTGTGATTTTTTTGCATTTTCCATGCTAAGATTATATCTTATTTTAGTAAAAATCAATCGCGGGCAGGATTTCATTTACTTTACTTTTAATTATATATATATTTTTTTTATGGGATAGGAGGGCAAACCTGATGTTAAGCGATTACCACCGCCCATGGACACCCGCAACACCATAGGAGTCACAAGTGCGTTGCCGACCTTTTAAAAGGGGATTGGGCCTCCGGTAACCTCACTCACTCGGCGAAACACAACGTAAGCGTTGTTTGACGCTGGTTTTCTGTGAGGCCATACCTACTGGATTCCGTACCTCAGCAAAAAAAGAAACCCTTATAAGATCACTCTCTTGTCCGTCCGTCTGTCCGTGTGTCACCACCGATTTTCTCAGGAACGGTTGCACCTAGGAAATTTATTATACCAGATACTGAGGTCTATAGTCCCTTTTGGTGTATCAAAAATCAAGGTCCTGAGTCAACACGTTAAAACGATATGGGTAAAATTAGATTTTCGCGAAAACTTGTAAGTACCAAAATTAAGCTTAATTTTCATCAATTTTTTATTTTTCGGAATTTTGATTTTAACCAAAATTGATAATTCTAGGTCAACCGGAAGTACCCTATAGGCAGTCGAAAACTTATATGGTAGTTCCCGTTGACCTAGAATCACGAAATTTGGCAAAAAGCAAGGTCAATTAGAGCCAATTTTATTATGGCGGTATAATGGGTAGCCTCGGCGCACGAGTTCGACTCGCACTTGACCGGTTTTTATTTTTATTTATAATATTTTAAACGACTCATTAGATTTCTTAGAGTTAATTTTTAATGCTTTATATTACATACCACCACGCCTGTATTCCCCGAAGGGTTAGGCAGAGGCGTACTAAAGCACACCCACAGTTCGCCGGTATATTTAGGTCCCATGTAATAGGGGGCGAGCCTATTGCCATTAACCGGGCACAAATCCAGACTCCGAGCTGCTACCGAGAATTTCATAGAAAAACCCAATAACACTGCTCGACCTGGGGATCGAACCCAGGACCTCTAGCGTAGCAGTTACGCTTGGGACCACTAGACTAATGAGGCAGTTGCTTTATATTAATATATTTTATTCGTACCTATGACATAGATTTGTCCAGTAGTGATTCCACTCGAGGCAGAAGCTGGTTACTCAGTTAATTGAACAGGTTGACACCGATATAGTAGTGTGACCTCCCACTTTATACGTAACATCTTCTCGGTTAGCATAATATGAAATACTGGTGATCTAAATTTCATTATCCTTGATACATAGAATAACATATAACAAAAGGTAAAACCGTCTTTACAAACGGCTTATATTTAACTAATCACCAGATTTGTTACAATGTAACGGCAAAAAATCACTTTATATTGCCAAAAATAGTAAATGATCACCAAAATAAATCTAACCTAACCTAAACCTAAAATTTAGTAACCATTTATCTATTTTGGTAAGCATTTTGGTGATCAATTTACTAAATTTGATTGTCATTATATTGTATCCCTTTAAAAACATAAAAATAATGTTAGGTGCACAATTAGTGCCTCATTAGTCTAGTGGTCCCAAGCGCGACGGCTACGCTAGAGGTCCTGGGTTTGATCCCCAGGTCGAGCAGTGTTATTCAGTTTTTCTATGAAATTCTCACGTAGAAATCGGGTTACGAAGGTGGTACTCCGATGACAGTCGCTTCATGTATAAATTTAAAATAAAAAAATCCCGCAGCATCAAGACACGGTTACCATGTTCTTGCAACATCATTGAAGTGACAGGATAGCAAATTTCAAATCGATTAGACCGGTGGAAGTTCCTCACATCCCTTCATAAAAAGAGTTGATAATCTACTAACGGATGGCCAGATTTTCTATAATCATAGCTAAGAACACTCTCGATCAAGTCACCTTTAAAAAAAAACTGAATCACAATCGGTCCATTCCTTTGGGCGCTACGATACATCAGACAGACACAGATACAAACTTAAAAATTATAACACCTGTCTTTTTGGCTCGGGGTTTAAAAATATGAAGCCTTTTCTAACTGCGTCAAATAGTCGTTCCGGCGGAGCTTGAATTGTCCACAAAAACATAATACCAAAATAAATCGTAATCCAGACAATATTCTATCAAATTGTGTTATTATTCGGATTTGGATACCATTAATCTTGGTTCCTAACGTACTATTTCGTCTACTATTACTTCACTGGAAATAAAAGACTGGAAAATCGTTCCAAACTTGGGAAAGTTATCAAAAAATGCATTCGCTTACATTTATTTCCAGTTAAGTCTTTTGGACAAAATGGTAACGTAGGAACCTAGATAGGTATCCGAATCCGAATAATAACAGAATTTGATTAAATTGCGATTGAATTACGATTTATTTCGGAATTACTTTTGTAAGAGAAATTCGGTCCGCGGACTCTTAAGTTTCCGATATATTATGTTTGTTGAAAGGACTTCACAATGTTTTTAACACATTAATTTTAAAATAAAGAGGACCAAAATATCAATTTTAAAGTGTTTAAGCACATAATATATATTAAATGTTTAGCATAGTATTATGAACTATAGCCTAATCTCTCTCGTTGTGAGAGGAGACCCGTGCCCAGCAGTGGGACAGTATAATGGGTTGATTATGTTATGTTATAGTATGAATGCAATCTTCTATACTTATAAAATCATTTGTTCTGACTGACTGACCTATCAACGTACAGGCAAAACTACTAGGTAAGACTAGAAATGTGAAATTTGGAACACAGATTTATTTTATAGCGTAAACATTTCACTAAGAAAGGATTTTTGGAAATGTCAACTTTAAGGCAAATAAAGAATGATTATAAAAAAATAAATGAAGTCAAGAAACTGTCACATTTTAAGTCTTTTGTTCTAAGGCTGCGTATCCACCAGAGAGCTGCGAGGTAGCTAGGCGGAGCGCGAGCGCGACACAAAAATCCACCAATAGCATAACTTCATTTCACTAGCCTCGCGCAGCGCAGCTGAATCTCTGATTGAAAAGTGCCAACGATGGCAGTGCTAGGAAAAAACAGAGACGTGTGCAATACGGTGTAGAAAACTAGAATGGACTAACAGTCGACAGACAATGTTTGTGGAATGTAGACGTGTAGTGTAAAGCCTCGCCTCGCCTCGCCTCGCCTCGCCTCGCCTCGCACATCGATGGATAACCAGCCTTACAAAGAGGTCCATAATTCGTGTGTGATTTGAGTCACCGACGCGATTTGTGTTTGTAGACGCCCACCACCTCAAGATGTGTAATAGGTAACGGACGAAGCAATGTAACAATTCCATTAAACCACTTGTAACTAGTATTTGACAGTGATTAGATTAAGAACCCTCAACAGATTTTTCAGTCAAAACTGTGCTGTTGAGTTCGGTAACGCATTAATAATAACATAAATATATCATCACGCCTGTATTCCCCGAAAGGTTAGGCAGCAGCGTACTAATGTACACCCACAGTTCGCCGGTATGTTTAGGTCTCATGTTGTAGGGGGCGAGCCTATTGCCATTAACCGGGCACAAATCCAGACTCCGAGCTGCTACTGAGAATTTCATAGAAAAATCCAATAACACTTTGCTCGACCTGGGGATCGAACCCAGGACCTCTAGCGTAGCAGTCGCGCTTGGGACCACTAGACTAATGAGGCAGGCATTAAGTAATAATAATAAATTGTTTACATGTAGGTTTCTTAAGACTAAAATTTTCACACTAGGCTTAGCCTGTATCGTGGGAATCTTAATGATTATGTGTCCGGTTTAGACATGGCGCTACCTACAAAAATTGACATTTTGGATGAACAAAGAGTTAACCTCGTTTAATTTAGCATTTTGAATTATATTAGTACTAGTGGACCCAGTAGACGTTGTCCTGCCCTGAAAATAACCCAAAACTCGATTGCAGCGCCACTTACCGGGTCCAATTGTGAATCTAAACCATTCCCAGATCCCCTTGAACACATACAAAAAATTTCATCAAAATCGGTCCAGTCGTTTGAGAGAAGTTCAGTCACATACACACTCACAGAAGAATTATATATATAAAGATTACAGGTTAGTTATTCTCTGTACAAAACATAATACTTACAGGCTATAGTTATTTCCTTATCTGTCAAGAGCAATGTACGTGCTAGAAAATTGATAGATATTCTATTAAACAATCATTGTGTTCCGGTTTGAAAGGTAATGTAGCCAGTGACATTACTGGGCAAATGAGACTTAACAACTGAGGTGTCAAGATGACATCGCGCGAGTGATACCACTGGTGTTGCTGACGTCTATAGGCTGTGGATGCCGCTTATTATCAGGCGGTAGGTTTGCTTGTTTGACATCTTATTACAATACAAGTTAAGTAAATTTTGAGGTCTTAGTAAAAAAGTTAAATATGGATAGGACTAACGGTAACATTAAGTAACTTGTACTTGGAAGCTTGCACTTAGCGTTAGTTTTTGATGTGCAATTAAGAATATTATATGTTAGAGGTCCTGGGTTCGATCCCCAGTTTGAGCAGTGCAATTGGGTTTTTCTATGAAATTGTCAGTAGCAGCTCGGAGTCTGGATTTGTGCCCGGTTAATGGCAATAGGCTCGCCACCTATTACATGGGACCTAAACATACCGGCGAACTGTGGGTGTACATTAGTACGCCTCTGCCTTATTCGGGGAATACAGGCGTGATGGTATGTCGTTATGTTTAAATAGAATTTACATCTCTAGAGAATATTTATAAGCAGATTTGCTCGACACAAACTATATGTCGATCGGAGCGATTTGTTTAGGGCAGAAGTCGTAATACATGGTAAAATGATCTTCGTACGTAGCTTTTCCCGATTAAGTTGGGGTCGGTATCCCGTTTGAATTACGATTTCTTTTTATGGGATAGGAGGGCAAACGAGCAGACGGATCGCCTGATGGTAAGCGATTACCGCCGCCCATGGACACCCGCAACACCAGAGGAGTCACAAATGCGTTGCCGACTTTTTAAAAGGGGATTGGGTCTCACTCACTCGGCGAAACACAAAGTAAGCGTTGTTTAACGCAGGTTTTCTGTGAAGCTGTGGTATCACTCCGGTCGAGCCGGCCCATTCGTGCCGTAGAATGGCTCTCCCTCGTAAAATAAATACGATACATCGAATTCGCAAATTATACCGAAAGTATGTTGGGATACCTAAATGTTGCTTCGTGCCGCCGAAGCTATACAACATAGAAATGAATGAAGTGTTTTAAAACCTGAGATCTTAATAGCCTTAAGCCTATTATGGTCATAAAGATTTTCTTTCATCGATAATATTCCGACCGAAACGACTTCGGCCAACAAAAGCTGCTTCGGCCCATTGCATCGGCTCAATAAGCCGAAGAATTTAATTTTAATTGCCGAAATAGAATCAACCGCCTCTCGATCTCTAGGAGTTCAGGCAGCTTACATAATGATCGTATAGGCCCACAGCAAGATCTCCAGGAATATACTCAATATTTTGTCCATCGCAGCCTGACTACCACAGTCCGACTGTCTAGTGTGCGGCGAGCCTTAACTCAATGCTCGCTAAATAAAGCTTTCTCACAAAAACTCGCGATGCGTACGCCTCCTCTTAGCCTGCTTCATTAGCCTAGTAGTCCAGAGCGCGACTGCTACGCTAGAGGCCCTGGATTCAATGCCAAGAACGAGCAAAGTGTTATTGGGTTTTTCTGTGAAAATCTCAGTAGCAGCTCGGAGTTTGGAAATCGTACCCATTAATGGCAATAAGCTCGCTCCCTATCATATGGGACTAAAACATACCGGCGAGCTGTGGGTGTATTAATTAGTACGCCCCTGTCTAACCCTTCGGGAATACAGGCGTGATGGTATGTGGATTACGCGTACGCGCTTCAATATAAAACTACGTGACATATATCTTGCGCATTCCGTATTTCGATTCGATAAAATTGAGATTATTATGTTATGGTAGTGTATTTGAAGTCAGCAGTAGCTACAAGCTTCCAAAAAAATAATATGTTACATAAAATAATGTCTAATCATAGATAATTACATAAAATACTGTTTAACACCAAGATAAGTTAAATGATAGTTATCTTGAAGATAGCTGTTAAAATATTTCAAAGTCATAATACATACCTATATAGTTAGATTAAATATTAACTTGTTCTAAAAGATAATAAAAATATGGTTTATCGTCAGTGATAAATGTAAGAATTATTTTTTTTTTACTCTAATTTGCCTGTCTTATAATTATATATTGAGATATAAAAATGTATATGTAGTCCCGACTATAAAACAAATTAAATAGGTAGTAAAAATTATATAATCATAAAAAATATTTATAAAAATACTAGTAGGTATTGCCAGTTATATACAAAAGACAAAAGATTTTGACAAAAATTATGGGTTTTACTAATGTTTACACCAAAAATGTGCAAAGTTCAGGAGTTTCACACAGATGCTAATAAAAAATTCAATAACAGATAAGATAAAAGTAAGTAAGTATTTTATGAACAAAACAATAGATTATTCTGCCTATCCTGCAAAGGATTTATTTTGAAGATAGTTTATGTATTGAAAATAAGTTTATTTTTTGAATAATGATATTATAATCAAAGTTTTATTTGAAACCACTGGAGCCAAAAATAAATTTGAATTTATATTATGAACATGTTGCAAAAAGGTTGAATTACTTCGATTTCAAATCCTGTTTTAATTCTACAATACTGATTTTAAGTAGTCAAATATAATATATAAGAAATTAAAATAAATGTCCTATACATTTTTTATGCCTACTGTTTACCAGGACCCCAAATCACCAGGCATTAAATAACCAATTTATTTACCAGTTTTAATAGACAATAAAAACCTACCTTGTCATATTCTAGAAAAATATTGGTAATAAAATAAATCAGCAATAAAATGCTTTTTAAATGTAAAATAATTTTAAAAAAAGAAGCAGAAAACTTACCTGTATAAGAACCTGTTTTGTTTTTTTCGCACCGAGGGTGTGTGCAATATTTATTTACGTACAGCCAGAAATCAAATTATTTGTTACACCAAAAAACACAATCACTGATTACTATTTAAATGATAATAAACTCTGCATACATACAGTTATGTTTTATCAAGCAGTTTACACCCAATCAAGGGTTTAAATATGAAATTTGTACTAATATAGATAAAGAACCAATTACGTTTGATAAGTAACGATTACAGTTAGGCGTTTTTAATGCTATAGACCGAAAATGAATGTGGGCGAACGTCCTCCCGTTAATGTATGCGCCGTCGAGCGAATAGTAATAAAATTATACACGGCATAGCGTCGAATTACGCGGCTCCCGCTTTTAGTTAAAAGGTTAACAGCCAATTGACTACGGTTTTTTTTAATCAGTTAAAAATACAGACACTATCATAATACTATGGAGCTTATGTAGTACTCACCGTCGCTAGCGGGTCGCATTCCACCTTTCCCGATGTGCGTGGGCTCTCATTTTCATCTTGTTCACGTAATACCACTTTACGAATATCTAATATTTTGGTATCAAAATGCAAGGAGGTAAAAAAAACTAGGATGACCACTGTTACATTACAACTGTCAAAACTGAACTTCACTCGGGTACTTGTGCCAAGTGCCATAGACAAGGTTATGTTTTATAAATAGATCTCTGTCGCGCTACTCGATAACAGATGGCGCTAACAGTCTGAAATTAACTCGCTCTTTTATTTTAGGAAACCATTGTTGCCATGGATTTATTGATTTCAATAGTAATATTATTAAAATAATACGCAGTATTATGTCAATGATAATATTAAATTTAAACAAATTCATACTTTAAACATTGTTGTTCCAATACGTCCTTCCCTTTTTCCGTGATGTCGTAGTAGCTGTCGAGTTATCGGCTTTTTCGTCGTCGGGTCTTGGGTTTGATTTAAGTATTTTCCATTCATAATCGACGGTTCACGTGACCTAAATAAAGACTTATGGTTCCTAGGTATACTTTAGTTTATAGTTTAGAGAATCATGCAATCCTTCGTGGAAATGCAGCCAGCCTTCTGTACCATCCCATTCCAGCTGATAGCGATGCGGCAGAGTATTCTGATGTCCTTTTTTGTATTTTTTCGGGTAAGTAAGTAATTACTCCTTTTAATTAGGTTTTTTGTTTTAACTTTTAAATTGTATTCATGCTATATTTAAAATACTGCTACAAGTTTCGATTCCCAGGTTAGAGGCAGTGTTAATTAAGTTTTTTTATGAAATTCTCAGTAGCGACTCGGAGTTTGGATTTGTGTCCAGTTAATGGCAATAGGCCCATATTAAATGGGACCTAAACATACTAGCGAACTGTGGATGTCACACCTCTGCCTCACTGTTCTGGGAAAACAGGCTTACCTACGCCTGTTTTCTACTGAGAATTTCATAATAAAATTTCATATTAAAATAATAAATATTAGATATCTTTTTGTGATTTTTGTGCATTTTCCATGCTAACATTATAAAGTTAATTTAGTAAAGGAAAAATTCAATCGCGGGCAGGCTTCGAACCTGCGTCTCCTGGTTGGATATACCAGACGCTCTGACCTCTAAGCCACCGCGAACCCCACCCGCCTGATTGAAATTTTAAATATTTATTTTGCTTCTAAAAAATATGTATTTATTTGATCCAGTAGAACCAGTAGCTCTTACATTGTTTCCTATATCTATCTATACTTATAATAAATCTGTAGAGAGGTCAATTCTGTACATGAAATATATTTCCAAAATAACTATCAGCGGGTGATTAGTGATCGATACTGACGCCAAAAATGCAATCAGTAAAATTTTTGTCTGTCTGTCTGTCTGTATGTTCGTTATAGAAACAAAAACCACTCGACGGATTTCAACGAATCTTGGTACAATTGTTCTTCATACTCCTGGGCAGGTTATAGTATACTTTTCATCACGCTACGATCAATAGGAGCAGAGCAGTGAAGGGAAATGTTGGGAAAATGAGTGATTCATGAGAAAGGTTTCAAGCTATAAAACATCACGCTACAACCCTTAGGAACGGGGCAACGCAGGTGAAACCGCGGGCGAAGAACTAGGGAACAAAGTAACTATTCCACGCGGACGAAGTCGCTGGCAAAAGCTAGTGTTTGAATATAAATACTATAATAGAAGTAAATGCACAACATTTTATGGTGTCACAGCATGCATCAAATTGTAACATCGGTAACATGGTTATTAAAAATTTAAGAACATAAATAAAATAAAGTTAATATAGAGCACAAAAAAGAAGAAAAAAAAACAATTAAATGAATCTAAAAATTTGAAATAAAGTAAAATAAATAAATATAATTATTAACATACCTACCATCACGCCTGTACTCCCCGAAGGGTTAGGCAGAGGCGTACTAATGTACACTCACAGTTTGCCTGGCATGTTTAGGTCCCATGTAATAGGGGGCGACCCTATTGCCATTAACCGGGCACAAATCCAGACTCCGAGCTGCTACTGAGAATTTCATAGAACAACTCAATAACACTTTGCTCGTCCTGGGAATCGAACCCAGGACCTCTAGCGTAGCAGTCGCGCTTGGGACCACTAGACTAATAAGGCAGTCAAAATATAATTACAGTTTTGATACACTTCACGCCTGTCTCCCATTGGGGTAGGCAGAGACTATAGATTTCCACTTGCTACGATCCTGGCACACCACTTTCGCTTCATCTACGTTCATTCATCTCCTCATGCATGCGTCGATTTTGGTTCATAAATAACTGTACAGATGGCGCAGTAGGTGATCGATTAGCTTCTGCAATACGGGTAGCAAGCAGTGCAAAGCGGGTCCGATATCCAGGCGTACAGGTATT
Organism: Acronicta aceris; assembly: GCA_910591435.1. Taxonomy (NCBI): domain Eukaryota; kingdom Metazoa; phylum Arthropoda; class Insecta; order Lepidoptera; family Noctuidae; genus Acronicta; species Acronicta aceris. The sequence goes on from OU342784.1 coordinate 6,962,600, forward strand.
GTATTTGAGACTTTGAATACTTACCTATTTAGTATAAATTATGAGTAATTAAAAAATGTGAAAATATCTGACTTGCTCGTAGGTAGGTACCTCCTAGGACCTCTTGAGGTTTGACTGGCTGACGACCATACTTACGTCGGAGTCTGTCGTAAAGCACCGCGGTGTGTGTTTCGTCTTTTGCACGTAAGAGCCAGTTCCCCTCGGTTACAGCAGTTCTGGCAGTCTGTAATCCGTAGGGGCTCTTAAGGGTCGGCAACGCACCAGCATCTCCTCTGGTGTTGCAGGTGTCCATAAGCAATGATGACTACTTACCGCCAGGTGGCTCGTTAGCTCGTTTGCCGACTTAATCAATAAAAAAATGATAATGATATTTATTTCTGTAAATAGATCTTTTACAGATACTTTTGCAAGTCAATGCTTTACATTTTTTTTAACTAGATGTCGCCGGCATTTCCTAACTGACGACCTCTGAGAAGGAACACCGAAACAAACTCAGAGAATCATGGTCTCTTGTAAAGTCCAGACAGTAGTTACTAGTGGTATTACAACATTATTTTATGTATAACAATAAATGTGAGTGTTACGATGAAGGGAAATATCTGAACAGGCCTTTTGAAGACAGAGTCATAGCAGCCTAGAGTTGACCTGTCTTGACTGACAGCACGCATGTATCAGTCATCACACACAATAATTTGTGTTAACATTATTGTGTTCCGGTTTGATGGGTAATGTAGCCAGTGACATTACTGGGCAAATGAGGCTTAACAACTGAGGTGTCAAGATGACGCGCGAGAAATATCTACTACTGGTGTTGTGGACTTTTATAAGCTGTGGCTGCCGCTTGCGATCAGGCGGCCCGTATGCTTGTTTGTCATCGTATTACCAAAAAAACAGCACAACGTGTCCCAATATACTTAGGTATAACGCAGATTAGCCAGCTGTGCCCCGCAGTTTCACTCGCTTGCTCTGCTTTTAAGAGTCGAAGCGTGATGTAAAACCGCCTACCTTCCTTATATATGTGGCTATCATATACCTACAAAAAGATTTTTCAAATCCGACTGTTAGTTCCAGAGATTAGCGCGTTCAAACAAACTAACAAACTCTTCAGCTTTATTGTATTTAGATTACTGTATACACTTAAGTATAACGTTTTAGTCTGTGACTATCTCATTAGTCTAGTGGTCCCAAGCGCGACTCTACGCTAGAGGTTCCGGGTTCGATCCCCAGTCCCTACACTTTGCTCGACAGTGTTAATGGATTTTTCTATGAAATTCTCAGTAGCAGCTCGGAGTCTGGATTTGTGCTCGGTTAATGGCAATAGGCTCTCCCCCTATTACATGGGACTTGAAACATACCGGCGAACTGTGGGCGTACATTAATTAGTACACCTCTGCCTAACCCTTCGGGGACTACAGGCGTGATGGTAGTTACGTATGTATGTATAGTTTTAGTCCAATATAAATTGATGTGTTGATTGAGCCAGCCACTTTATCGTCTAATTAATTAATTACTTTTCTAATTAAAGCTCGTCTGGTTCACTGCGTTCCCGATTGGCATCTTGTAAGATCATTAGAAATAATTACAATAGATGTAGACGGTAGGATTGAAATCAATCAACCTGAGCGAAACGCTTTAAGTCCATTTTTATCATGCGTACCGCTGAAATGTGAAATGCACTTCTCGAGTTGGTCTTTCCCGATAGACTATCTGGACTAGACTACCTGGGTGTCTTTAAATCACGAGTGAATCGGTTTCTTTTAGGCAAGCGCGCTCCATCGTAGATCGCAGTGTCGCTTACCATCAGGCTAACTGGCGGTCAAGCGTAAACCTATCATGATTTGAAAAAAAAAAAAAAACTAGTTAATACCTATTCAGCTAGGCTTAGATAGCTTTGTTGGGTTGACAGCTGTTTACGAAGGAGTCGTCTAAGTTGAGTTTTGAAAATGTACAGTTGCGACCAAAAGTCCATAGGCAATATCACAACGCAATAGCTTGACGTTTAGTTTGACTTACGACCTTCTATTCATTGTCGTTAACAAGTGACACACACTGGCTGTATCGAGCTCGCTCGTTCTGTTCATAGCAATGTAATCCTTAGCGTGCTTATAGACTTTTAGCGTTTTGCTGTAAGTATTTAATATTCATAACATCTTCTTACTTAAAAAAATACGATCTTTCACACTGCTTTATTGATCGAGTAGTGGTAAGGTTTTTTAGTGACACGTAGTTTCAATAGGCCTACCCCCTATATATGTAGCTATTTAATTTTTATCCTATATGATTTGGGTCCATCCAATGGTTGTCTGTAAGTAATTGCTTTTAGAAATAAGACCGCCAATTGTACTAACTTCTTGGTTTAAGTACAATGAAGAGTATTTTATCAATCTATTTCATAACAGCGAAATGTTATGCTTATGCTTAGATTTCTAAGCTTGACAGATTATTTAAATCTAAGTATCTAACCTAGACTTGTCTACTGTTAGGTACCTAACATATTAATCTAGGCTCTGCATATAAAGAAAGGAGAAAGAAATAAGGTTTTATTGACACAGTCACGGACACTGCACACAATAACATAAAAAAATATCGAATTATCTTATAGGTACCTAAAATAAAATAAAAGCGAGAAAATGAGACAAAAAATAAATAAATATTGTGTGTCCCACGGCTGTGCCATGTAAAATAATAATAATATATAGGTAGTACCTACTCGAAGCTTGTTATATCTGAGCATGCCCTCAGACACAACTTTAACTCACCATCGTTCGATTCCCGCTTACTGAGATTATACAACACGGCTACAATCTACATTGATTGCTAAACTGTCCTTTTGCTGGGCACGGGTTTCCTCTCAGAATGAGGGGGATTAGGCTACAGTCTAACGCTAACCTAAAGCAGATGGGCAGACTTCATACGCCGTCGAGAAAATCTCTTAGCCATGCAGGTTTCCGACGTTTTCTTTCACCGTTTATGTGTGTGATAATTTACTACTTATTAATAAAACCGTAGGTAAACCGGTCATAGCTATCTATCTAGGCTATTACTGTTCTTTGGTTAGTTATTTTATAAGAACAGTAATATACAGTAGATACAGAACAGTAACGGAAGCACAACCCATTTTGGGCGCCATAATAACCTCGCGGCCGCGTCGAAAGCAAACAGCGTACAATAATATTAATAATTGTTAAACAAAAAAGGTTGGGACTGTATGACTGATACCTTTGCCAAACTAAACGATGTAGTATGCTAAACGGTCATCGATACCATCGTTATTGTCTATGGTTGAGCGTTCCAATTTCAATATGGTGATCGGCGCGCGTGATGTGGAGTCGAATTGAATTTTTAAATTGTTATATAATATTTATTTATTTATTAACTGCCTCATAAGCCTAGTGGTCGACTGCTACGCTAGAAGTCCTTGGTTCGATTTCTAGGTCGAGCAAAGTGTTAATGGGTCATTCTATAAAGTTTTCAGTGGCAACTTTGGAGTTGGGAATACGAGCCTACGAATGAGGGATGCATATTGTGTTATATTATTTTATTAAGTTCTCTATTAAAGATTGCTAAAGAAAAAACAACAAAATTATTCACATTTTACTTAGTGGTAAAATGACATAAAATAACGCTTGCCACTAAGAATTTTATTTATAAAGGACAGCTCGACAGCATGCCCTGTCCGGCACAATCAATACATGATGGCGGCCGCAACAAATTGGTTGCATGACGCAGCGAAGTCTAAATAATGTTATTTACATATTGTTCTGTCACTTTCCTCTCCACTTTATTATTTAATCTGTATTTTTAGGGGTCCGTGGTATGGTCAACAGCACATCATTGAATCCTAAACTGTCAAATTTACATACACTCACGCCTTTCTCCAACAGGGGTAGGCAGAAACTATAGACTGCCACTTGCTACGATTCCTGCGAAATCCTTGAAAAAGGTCAGGTGCGTAGCACTCGCAACCGGCGTGTAATTTCAATTTAATCTCCAATTAATAAAGTTTATTATCCATTGGGGAAATTTGACAGTTTGTTGTAATTTGATGTGCTTTTGAGTGTCCCTTACGTATAGAATATACTTAAATATACCTTATACCTTATACCTATGTATTGTCCCACTCCTGGGTAAAGACCTCCCCCCATTTTTTCCACTTTTCTCATTGCTTTAGTACTTCCTTCCAATTGTCTAGTCTTCTCCTCCGTGGTCTGCCGGGACTCCGGTTAACTGTTTCAGGGCTCCAGTTCTATGCAATAAAAGCCCACAGTTCATCCAGCATGCGGCAGACCTGCCCAGGTCCATTTAAGCTAAACATGTCAACGACATTTCCTGAGTCGTTATAGGTAATAATTATGTAAACGGGGAAACGGAATATTGTCACCATTCAAGTTCAAGTTCAAATGTTTTTATTTCAAATAGGCTTTTACAAGCGTTTATATTAGTTAGCGTTATGATTCTAGTTGCACGGTTCCAAAAGGATGATCCTAGGGAGAATAATCCGGCAAGAAATTCCATGGACACTCTTTTAAAATAAATGGTGTTACAATCTTCACTGGTACAATATTGCGATATGAGGATGTGTGAACATTGAATATCAAAGTTGGACCAAAGTCTATAATTACTAGAAGGTTCTCAGTGTTTGAGAACTCGATTTCACAATAAATGAACTATGTGGTAAAATACAGACAGATATAAATTAGAAATCCACTCAGACATGCCACAATGCACACACATTTACAGATTCAGTTGAGGTAAACAATACTAACCAGATTCTGTGAAAACTATGTCCACACTGTAGATACTAAATTGGAATTTGTGAATAGTCCTTAGTAATCAATAGCCTCAGGTTGCCAGGGAGGCCGCAAGTGCATCCGTATTTAAACACCACACACTTTCATCGGCATGTTCTCATCTATGTTGGGGTCGGCTTCCATTCTAACCAGGTGCAGCTGAATAGGTATCAATATTTTACACGAAGGGATCATCATCTATTAATAGTTAATTATAACGCGCTTAAACGGTGAAGGAAAACATCGTGAGGAAACCTGCATGCCTGGGAGATTTTCTCGACGGCGGCGTGTGAAGTCTGCCAACCCGCACTAGGCCAGCGTGGTGGACTATAGTCTAATCCCTCTCATTCTGAGAGGAGACCCGTGTCCAGCAATGGGACAATGTAAGGATTGATTATGTATATGATTATGATCATAATCTAACCTTATAAATTTATTGCAAGGCTTTCAGGCTTCTGACTAAGTACCACTAACGATTGTAATAAATGTTCCTATGACATCGTCCTTCCCAGGGAGCTCGCGATTTGTTAAGAATTGTCTTGGTCACCCATCCGTAGCCTGACCGCAGCAGGCATAACTTAATCTTGCATATCGATTGATTATATAGTGTAGTTATTACTTATCTACGAGCCTCTGACTATAATACAGGAAAACTATTAGTCATTACCACTGCAAATGGTAGGTAGGTAGGTACTATTCATTATAAAGATAAACTTATACATGACTGTGATTATTAAGCAACATATTAAATAATAATTCTGCTATTATAGAAAATTACAACGCATATTAAATCATCAGAATTTTAGAAAGATAACTATCTTAAAAGAAAATTCTTTAGTTCTTAATTCAAATTTCTAAGCAGGCTGAATAGACAGAACTCGCAGCAAAAAAAAACTCGCACCCTTCCAATGTTCCACAGATAATATCACGGCCATCCATACAGCGTTTGTTTGGTAATTTTGGCGCGATTGTCTATGGTCTATTGTTTTCTTTTTTTACAAGTCATCGAGTTTCATTGACTGCTAGAAATTGATCTGTTCACACTTGCCACATCCGGTCCGATAAGGTTTTACTATTTAAATTATATGTTTAGCATAATGGGTTTTATTAAATTACTTGTTAAAGGTGTTACCTATGGGTCCAATCGAGATATTATTGACGTTTCCAGACGCCATTTTATTTTATATTATGGACTTCTGTAACCCGAGTTATACGTAGGCGGTTCCATAATAAATTCTTCCAATACAGTTTTTTCGTTGCCAAAAGAGGTCTTATAGAAAGGGTGATCTTGGATTCATAGAAGACTGTCGCCTCTGCATGGTATACAAGGAATTGTTTGGCGCAAGTTATATAGAAGCTAAAAGAATAACTATCGAAATCTCGTCAGAGCACTTGGCACTTCCATCATGGCAATGCTCCAGTACATCGCTCCGGCATATCGGGCAATTTTAACTCTTTTTTGTATGGATTAAGTCGGCAAACGAGCTGACAAGCCACCTGGTGGTAAGTAGTTATCGTCGCCCATGAACACCAGCAGCAACAGAGGAGTTGTTAAGAGCCCATACGGACTGCAGACTGCTAGATCCGCAGCAACCGAGGGGGTACTGGCTCTTAAGTGCAAAAGCCGAAACACACACCGCGGTGCTTTACGACAGACTCCGACGTAAGGGTGGTCGCCAGCCAGTCACACCCCAAGGGTTCCTACCCCTTTTTCGCGCTTGAAGGTAATTAAATATATACTTACATAATGATTATTCAGTCTCTTTTATTTCTTTTAGTAAGTACATACAAACCTATGGAAAATTATGAAATACTTAATGCGTTTTGGTATTTTCCAAAAAAAGAAAACTACCATTTAAACCAAGTATTAAAACCGTTTCTATGAAACGAACACAATAGACAAGTTCCTAGTAATCTATTGATTGAACAATGGGATGTTAGTATTTTGACATCAATATGGTACGCCGCATTACACGCATCAGATACTGTATTAGGCGCCGATAGCACAGCGAGTTGAATATGGCACTTGTATTTGAGGAATTGGGGGTTTGAACTACAGCCATTTATTCTGGTTCTTAAACCCCGTTCATGACTCATGTGAGCACAAATCCAAATTCCAAGCTACTGAGAAATTCATAGAAAAACCCAATAACTTTCCTCAATCTGGGAATCCAACCTAGGATATAATATAATTATGTAGAAGGATAGGAGTTTATTCTTTTTATTTAAAAAGCTTACTAGCTATGTGGGTTGCGCATTATTAGTTGTGCTAAGCTAAATGCTTGTGTTACGAGTGGGTTCACGTCGGGAGTGCAATGGATCCGGCAACCACATAATCGCAAGTCCGACGCCCTAGCCATTAGGCTACCGTCGCTTTCAAATTATTAATCAACTATTATTACAAAATTCCTCATCACTATAATTACATTGACTGCCTCATTAGTCTAGTGGTCACATGCGCGAATGCTACGATAGAGGTCCCTGGGTCCCTGATTCCCAGGTCAAACAATGTGTTATTGGGGTTTTCTATGAAATGTTTAACTCAGTAGCAGCTCTAGTTTAGGATTTGTGCCGTGTTAATGGCAATAGGCTTGACCCCTTTTACATGGGACATAAACATACCGGCGAAATGTGAGTGTACATTAGTACGCCTCTACCTTATCCTTCGGAGAATACAAGCGTGATGGTATGTTTATTACAAAATTACATAAAAACTAAATTACAAACTTTTCATAGTTAAAAAATCTTTCTTTTCTCTTTTCCTTATCTTTTCCTTTCCTTTATCTTTTCCTCTTTTTTCTAAGCCTCTTTTTCAAAAACCACAGACAAGCAGGAACCCGCCGGCCATATTTGTCACGTTCGCGCCAAAATGGCTGTCAAATAGCTGCTGCACATAACATTGATGATTTATTACCGATTCATTAGAAACGAGGTTTTCGCCGCGCTCTGAATGATAAATTAAACACCAGTAGTTACCTAAGTACCTAGTTATTATTAGTCTTATACTTCATTTAGTTAGCATTATGCTGTTATTGTGTAAATATAAACTCTAATATGCAGTAATTTTGGCTAATGTTGCCAAAATTACTGGAGTTTATATTTGTAAATCTAATATAGATTACATGTTTTTTAAAGCTTAGATACTTGTTAAGTGGGTCGCACATTACTAGTATTCTTGTTAACCCCTCGTACTAAACTAAATGCTTGTGTTACGAGTAGGTTAACGTCGGTAGTGCAATGGCTGGGTTTCGAACTGGCAGGAACCACATGATCGCAAGTCCGAAGCCCTAGCCATTAGGCGCTTCTATTGCCTATTCTTCCTTTCGCTTCTATTATTTTTCCTTTGCCAGTATTTTAAAATAACGGAGCTTATTATAGGTACCTAGCTAGTATAAAACAAGCTGGCGAATGCTACGCTACGTCTTGGGGTAGATTCCCCTGTCGAGCAAAGTGTTATTCGGATTTTCTATGAAATTCCCAGTAGCAGCTCGGAGTTTGGTCTCGTTCCCTATTTTTTTTTTAAAAACGTTGCCCCACACTAGTATTTTCTCCTGTATCGTGGGTGCGTTTACAAACACAAATTCTCACATACACAAACGCCCAGACCCGGAACAACTACCTGTAGATCATACAAATATTTGCTCCGTGTGGGGATCGAACCCACAACACGTGGCGCAGAAGCCGATCGCTCAACCACTACGCCAATCGTGTCGTCGATGTACGGGACTCAACATAGTGACGTCAGTGCCTTACCCTTCTGCGAATATCGGCGTGATGGTATGTATTAATTAATGTACATATATATCTATTAATTATATTAAATAATTATGACGGCGCCAGTCTGTTGATTAATCGACGACAGCGCCGGCTGGTGGCGTTCAATAGTATCAATGACGTCAGTTAGAGGGGGCAAGCACAGCTTGCGGCGCCGGCGGTGAAGCCGAGGGCCGAATAGACACACACTTAGCGCTCTGGGGTCGACTTGTGCACACACCTAGAATGTTACGCTGTCCCTTTGCCTTGATATTACTTGCACCTATTTGTTAACGTTATAGTTTAAATGGGCTTATGTTTAACTAATCACCAGATTTATTAAAATGTTATGGCAAAAAATCACTTTATATTGCAAAAAATAGTAAATGATCACCAAAATAAGTTCTAACCTAACCTAAAACAAATTTGGTGACCATTCATCTATTTTGGTAAGCATTTTGGTGATCAATTTACTAAATTTTGTTGTTAATTATATTTATATCCGTTTAAATGTTGCTTTAGTAATTCTATCAGACAAATATGAGCTTGGGAGGTTCTTGTGGTTTCTTCTCCCAGTGAAATCACGAAGGGCGTGTTTTTTGGGGGATGTCTGTAGTGTTGTCCCTATATCCCTAGAAGTCTGATTAATGGCCACTCTCAATATCAAATCCGTCGATAGATTTGCTTACTAGAGATAGGATTTTGACATTACTTGTAAGGGCCTTATGTCAAAATCCTATCTCTAGTAAGTAAATCTACTGACAGATTTGTTGGGACTGGCCGTAAATTATTTATAGGTACTAGTGGCGACCAAAAGTCCATAGGCAATCTCACAACGCAATAGCTTGACGTTTAGTTTGACTTACGACCTTCTGTTCATTGTCGTTAACAAGTGACACGCACTGGCCGTATCGAGCTCGCTCGTGCTGTTTGTAACAATATAATCTTTAGCGTGCTTAAGGACTTTTGAGCGTTTGCTGTACATAACTTCTAAATGTGTGTTCTAATGTTTGAACCAGCATTGCCCACACTAAACATTCACCGAAATGATTGCGAGGCAGGTATAGCGTTTCCTATTTAAACATCTATTAATTATAGCAATTAATTAATATATATGTATAGCTATAACTATAGCTACCGAACTTATTCTTCCGTATAACGTCTATACACTTATCAGAGATACAGATGACAGAGGTGTACTTATGTACACCCATATTCACCGGTGTATTTTCTGTTATATTTATTAGATGGCGGAAAGCTTTTGGCACAAATTCACGAAAAAATTCAATAACTTTTCTCGACTTGGGAATCAAACCGAGACTCTCACGCTCTATGTATCACACAGGTGAGTTAAATTGCCAGTTATCGATATGACTGTCATCACTAGAAACCATAAAACACCATTGCTATTCAATACACAGCTATTTCGGAAGCAATCATAGAGTTTATGACCATAGACACCTGGCTGAGTAGTATTATAGAGGTTTATGACTGGCATTATGGTATTAATGCCTTTGCCTTACGATGTGGTGAGTCATAGACAATGCGGAGGTTGAATTTATTATTTATGGATTTTAGTTGAATGGGAAAAGTAACATGGGACATACATTTATCTGAAATTAACAGCAGTGGGGCAACATACCTACTTAATCGTATACAGTGGGTTCTATCTCCGACATAAGTAATACAAAATGTACCTATCCATACTTAACTATGTCTGTCTGTCTGTTTAACCGACATTAACAAACAGACGTCTGTTTGTTACGTTTTCCCGCCTAACCGCTGACCCAAAGTTGATTAATGTTGGTATAGATTGGATCTAGGAGAAGGACATAACCTGAAGCGGCGGCCTAATGGCTAGGGCGTCGGACTTGCGATCATGTGGTTGCCGGTTCAAAACCCACCCATTGCACTACCGACGTGAACCTACTCGTAACACAAGCATAGCATAGCTTAGCACGAGGGGTTGACAAGAATATGTGCGACCCACATTATTAAAAATAACGACTAAGGTTTCCATGTATCTCAAAACTTCTTTAAAGATACTGGTATTAACTGTTTTACACACATTTGAACTTTAAAAACGTATCGATGTAGAGCTAGACAAGGAAAATGGTGCTTAAAATGATAACAATACCTACATAGAACAGTCTCGCTCGCCACGAAACTGCCGCAGAATCTTAATATGTCCACACAATGGCAGTGCCATCATAAAACCACAATAAATAAATCGGTAATCATTAATTAAATGCTATTAAAGAATCTATATCCTTAAATCGTAAAATCGATTCTTGAAAATCGATTTCTAATCGGTAATAGGGACATTTGTATGCTATACATTTGTTAGCAGTGGTATTAAACTATTTTTTGTTTTAATTTTTGAAGTACAAAAGAAAAAGTTTATAAAAACACAAATGTGCTGTTCACCGAGTTACTGTTCTGACCCTGACATATGAAGGATCTTTTGTTTTTATTTTATTTAAGTATCTTTATAATAATTATCAAGAATCTTGCTTAAATAAAAATCGATTGCCGTAAAAAACAATTTGCATGGGAAAAATTACTTACGTAGGCGAAGTTTGTAAGCTTAATAATAGTAATAAAGGATGGAAATTGTCATAGCCTTATTCAGTATTATATTACTCAGTAGATTAAGAGTTGAGTTGCTATCGAATCTCTCAATATTTTGTAAGGGAAATATAGTTCCGTTTCAGTTTTCCTTAAAAAAATATTTGACGAATTCTATAGCACTTTCTAAACTCCTCATAAACCTACAGATGGCCACAGCGACCTTTAAACAAACAAAATACTACCCAAAATTAACAACAATAAGGCAGAATTTAACTTTGACAAACAAGAACTCCTTCAATCGAACTCATTAATGCATAAAAAGGTTTGCATACAATCGTTTCCGAACGTTTTTGGCGCTCAATCGTCTCATAATTGTCGGCCATATTGGTTCTGTTCGCGCGAGTCGCCATTGTGACTAATTTGTAACAATAGTGTAACCAATTACTTTAATATTAATTAATGACGACATTTAATTGTGTAGCAATGCATATTATATTTAATTGTTGTGACAAACAAGTAGGTATCCTTTATTATGTTTGTAAACTCACATGCGATACAGGGCTTCATCCCGGAGCTGTCTGAGACTGTCAGAATATTCAGTTAAGTCAGAAAAGCTACTTGGCGGGAAAACGTATAGTCGGCTGATCCGGCAAAATTCTGAATGTCTGCAAAATAAGATAGAGATAGAAATTCTGAATGTCTGTGGAAAATGTAGGTGCCAACACCGTTACAAAAAAAATATAGGTACTTAGCTAACCAGTTAGGCTAAGTACCTAAGTAAGCCGCTTTTGATGCTTCTCCGTTAATCATTCCTAAAATCCTATGTTGATTTTCATAAATCCACAATCTTATAAATGCGACAGTAACTCTGTCTGTTTTTACGTTTTCACGCCTAAACTACTGAACTAATTTTGATGAATTTTGGTATAGAGCTAGATTGGACATAGGTTTGTAGGACTTATCTTAAAGTCGTTTGGGATGCGAGAGAAACCACAGGTAGCAGGTAGTTATTAATAAATAATTAATAACATTTTCATAACTTTCATGTTGCGTTAATGCCAACAGAATATTACCTACTAACTTACAAGCTGTTTTCTTGGATATACGTGCTTGATCTGAGGTAAAAAGTTATCTCTATGCTAAGCTATATCAAAATTGGTTCATCTGTTTACCCTTGAAGAAGCCACAAACATACAGGCAAATATACTTTCGCATTTAATGTTAATAAGATGCCTAAAAGATACAAATTGCGTACTGAATATGAATATCAAGTAGTCAGTATACCGTTTTAATCATTGTTGAGTGACGATGTAAGTTATGACGTCATCTCGCGATATAAGTAATACCGGAAAGTATTAGTTACTATCAGAAATTGAAATAGTCAATTCACATCCGAGACAAATATTCTTGTCGAATTTATTTGTCAAACATGCGTTTTTTTTTATGTGATAGGAGGGCAAACGAGCAGACGGATCACCTGATGGTAAGCGATTACCGCCGCCCATGGACACCCGCAACACCAGAGGAGTCACGAGTGCGTTGCCGACCTTTTAAAAGGGGATTGGGCCTCCGGTAACCTCACTCACTCGGCGAAACACAACGTAAGCGTTATTTGACGCCGGTTTTCTGTGAGGCCGTGGTATCACTCCGGTCGAGCCGGCCCATTCGTGCCGAAGCATGGCTCTCCCACGTGAAAGATAAACAATTTACACATAAATTGAGGTTAGGGAGATGTTTGAGTAAATAAAATACATAAGATATTTTGGCTAGGTAGGTACTGAGGCGTTAAAATTACAAACAAAATATATTTTAATAGGGCTGGTTTATTCTTGGGTCAAAGAATTAGCATTGTCATTCAAAGTGGCAATGCTGCTAGTCTTCTGGGTACGTTACCAGATGACAGTGATGTGGAGGAGTACTTTGACGCCTAGGCACGACAATTATTATTTTTTTGTTTATCTTTACGTTATATTTTTACAGTTATTATTTTGGTAAAATAATGCTGTAAATATTATACTGTGACTAAATAAGAAAATTATAGTTTTTAATAGATTAAAAATATTACCTAATCATAATCCTTCCTATTAATAATAAAATACTTTTTCCTCGTTATTTCTTTAAATAGATATTTTAAAGACACTTTCACAAGTAAATATTTCAATTTTTTGAACTAGATAGCTGACGACCTCTAAGATGAAACACCGAAACAAACTCAGAGAATCACAGTGTCTTATAAAGTCCAGACAAGTACGCAGTACTTAACTACGGATCTCTAAAAATGATGTAATAGCGGGTTCTCGAGTTTGCGGGATGTTTATTAAGTAATCGATAGCACATTAATAATCGATAATTCGTTAATAAACTATCGATAATATCCGTTGAGTGGCACAATGTTCGGTGATTATCATAATTAATAGATTTGTTAGCAGCACCTCCTACCGGACGCTGACTTCAGAGTAAGGTCAGCAAAAGTAACTTGTGTGTCAACAATAGAACAGACCTATTATTACCAATTTTAATAATCTTTTGATGTAAATTCAGAATGTGAAGACTAATTTTAATATTAATTTTACCCCGTGTGGGCGTCCCCACACGGGGTAAAATTAATATTAAAGTTAGTTGTTTTGGTTAGAATACTGTTCCTCACTGCTTTTCGGATAGACCACCCTTACGTCGGAATTTGTCGTAAAGCACCTTGGTGTGTGTTTCGACTTTTGCACGTAAGAGCCACGGCTCTACGGCTCTGGCAGTCTGCAGTCCGTAACGGCTCTTAAAGATCGGAAACGCATCATCAACACCTCTGGTGTTGCAGGTGTCCATGGGCGACGTTGACTACTTACCACCAGGTGGCTCGTCAGCTCGTTTGCCGACTTAATCCATAAAAAAAACAGTTCAAGTGTATTTTTATAGGATCCCGTCGAGTTTTTGGAACTTTATTTTAATAACTTCGACTTCGGTTTAACTAAGACATTAACCTCCAATGATCAGACATTCTGTTATGTAATGGATCTATGGTTGTCTGAAAAAAAAAAAAAATTAAAACAAGTAAAGCAATATTGTACCAGTGACAAATGTAATAGGTACCATCATATATTATAAGAATGTCCATGGAGTTTCTAGTTGGGATTTTTCTCCATAGGATTACCTCTTCGCCTGTGCAGCAGACACATTAACGTTTCGAAAATGGAAATAAAAATTTGAATCTACCTACTTAATCTGCACATTGATTTGAGTACAATTCGGTAATAAATAAATAAAGCGATATATTTTTATCTTTATTTGCTGTCTGTACAAATTTCGTGAAGGAACGCGGCCGGGCCAGCAAAATAATCAATTTACGTGTGTGAACCACTCCGGTCATACCTAGTGTATGATCTGTGGTATGTGTCACTTTGACATTTCTTTGACAGTTATTAAGGCTATGACGTTTGTCTGGAATTATGCTAACATACCATCACGCCTGTATTCCCCCGAAGGGTGAGGTAAAGGTATTCCCCTGAGTTCGCCGATATGTTTAGGTCCCTTGTAAGTAATAGGGGGCGAGCATATTGCCATTAACCGGTCAGAAATCCAAACTCTAAGTTGCTATTTTTATTTTATAGAAAAACCTATTAGCACCTTGCTCGACTTGGCAATCGAACCCAGGACCTCTAGCATAGCAGTCGCGCTTAGGACCACTAGACTAATGAGGCAGTTACCACTGTTTTTTTTACACGTTACACGTGGGCGTGTCGTGTATCTCCCCTGTATCATGGGTGCGTTTACAAACACAAATTCTCACATACATAAACGCCCAGACCTACCTACTGTAGATCATGCAAATATTTGCGCGCAGAAGCCGATAGCTCAGCCGCTACGCCAAACGTGTCGTCAACTCGTCTTAATAGGTGCTATGTAACAGTAAACGCTCAAAAGTCCATAAGCACGCTAAGGATTCCATTGTTAAGAACAGTACGAGCGAGCTCGATACAGCCAGTGCGTGTCACTTGTTAACGACAATGAATAGAAGGTCGCAAGTCAAACTAAACGTCAAGCTATTGCGTTGTGAGATTGCCTATGGACTTTTGGTCACCACTGAACGTAGATATATAATTTCCATCATTAATATAATGCTCTATTATTACCATAATTGTCGGGTAATTGTATGAAATAAACCTGGAACTGGTCTAAGTTATACCTTTGCACAACCGTGGGAAATAAAAGAAGCTATATAAAAATCCAGAGCCAAATGTGGGGAATATTCTCATGGATCGTCTGTCACCCAGGGAGACGGTAGGGTGGATATGGGACTCGTGCAGACTAGTAACCGTTTTTTTTATTTCGGTTTCGTTCGGTTCGATTAAGTCGGCAAACGAGCTGACAAGCCACCTAGTGGTAAGTAGTCATCGTCGCCCGTGGACACCTGCAACACCAAAGGAGTCGCAGATGTGTTTCCGACCCTTAAGAGCCCCTACGGACTGCAGACTGACAAAGCCGCAGCAACCGAGGGGAATTAGCTCTTACGAGCAAAAGTCGAAACACACACCAAGGTGCTTTACGAAGACTCCGACGTAAGGGTGGACGCCAGCCAGTCAGACCCCAAGAGGTCCTACCACCGAGCAAGTCAGATATTTTAACGCCTCTTACGGGATGCCTATCTGAAAGGCACTGAGGAACAGTATTCTAAGCCGTCTCCACACGGGTATTCTGTTTTTTCCGCGTCTGAATGTCTGCCCGATTTGTTAGTGATTGATGGCACGGCACAGGAAATCCTTTGCTTATGACTCAGTGACTATTAAAAAAGAAACTACAGATGACAGTCTTTATGGCTTATAAAATGCAGCAATAAATAATTTAATGAAAATCATTGTTGACTTTTATAACAACACCTGTAAACTATAATATATAAAATTAAAAAACTTTTTCGAGGATCTATACGATTGACATCCTGATTCTAAAGGGTTAGTCTCACTGTTTTTGTTGATATTCAGTCAGCAGGCTTACTCTTGAAAACTATTGTTTTCCAAAGTAAGCTGCTTACTTACAATACTAATCCAATCGTGATCCGATCCCAATGTCAATTTGGCTGTCGGGCGATTTTGTACTCTTGAGCACAAATCCGTTAACCTTGTATCTGCATCCAGATTGGCCAATGGTTGGGTCGTTTCCCAATCCTATTTAGTACACTCAATAACCGCGCAATATTGAAACAATTTGGCGCTAGTCTCGGATTCAAGAGTACGAAACTTGACGAAACGGCACAATTCCAATGTCGATGTACCGGAATTGAGTTCAAGAGTAAGGCCCCAGGCTGGACGGAGTAATGTCACTTATTGTACCAATTAAAAAACCTCACAGACAATTATTAGTCTAGGGACACTAGGGCTTCTATCACTTAGCCCCTTAACTGCATTCAGGATCCCAGGATCCAGGTGGTACGGATGGGTTTCGAATGCATGTCGTTTGACACTTATGAATCTTCAGATTATCTTGCTATATTGACCGACGCAAGCGACGCAGAATCTCTAACTTTCATTAAAAAATTATTAGTGAAACCAAACCTCAACCTCGAAATCTATTATTTTAATTGCAGCCCCTTGGATGCGCGTTCGTATTATGCGTCGCGCGTTTCGTCGGCAGCGTAAAGGCGACCCACGCACGACGCATTGCATTCGTAATGCACATGAAATGAACGCGCCTCTAATTGATTTGTACGCGCCTGTCATGTTGGCACTGCTTATTATTTTCATGTGACGTCATAATAATTTAAATGAAGACTGTTTGATATTGATTGACTCAGAACTTGACTCAGAGATGATATTTTTGTTACCTATTATTAAAGTAACTGTAAACTTAAAACGCGGCTTGGGATTGCTATATTATAAATTTGGCTACTGACTTCTATTAATTGAAAGACGGCACCTGGTATTGATTATGAAATATCTAACATGAGCCCCAAAAGTTCATCGTCATCTTCTCTCCGAATGAGAAGGGTTAGATTATAGGTAATTATTATACCTAGTCCACCCCGGTGCCTTAATATAGTCGTGTGATATCTGAATCCCATATTAAATTAAAGGATGGCAGATATCAGACGCCGTCGAGAATATTTCACTGGTAAAGTAGGTACTGTAATAAAAAACTAGTCTGAGAATTGTTAGAAGGATTCGACAACCTCTCTAAATAGAAAATTGAATGCAGGTTTCTAGGTTTTTAATTTCATGTCTTTCACTGCATTGCAATCACACAGCCATTGTTGATATTAAATATGGCTGCAAGATACAAATTACGAGTATTATGGTATCTACGTTTAAGTTTAAATCTTAATGTAATAATTGACTATATTTTAAACAATACAACAAACTCGACACTTCCATTCCCGCAAAAAAAAATCTGTAGATCCAAATCGTACCAGCATTTTGACAGCAATATGGGCGGGAAATCGAACAGAAACATCTTCCCAAGACAATTCCCCGAAAGCGCTAACGTGAAGTGATATGAAAATTAAATTAAATGGAAGCTACGTTTTATTTGGTCGCCACAAAACTGCACTTTGTCGCGCCGACGAGTGCTCGATTCCAATTAATCAATTACCATAACATAAATACGCGCGCGGCGGCCATTTTAAGTGCGCCATGTTGCGTTGAGCTATCAATTTTGGCACGATTTTTTTGTAAAAAGAATGTAGGTAATGACAACTTGTTTAAATTTGGATCTCGTTTAGATGGTTTTAATGCAAAGCACTGATCTCTCTTCTATCTGATGTTATTACTATATTCTACTTATTTCGCCTATTAGTATTATTGGGGTCAGAAATGTACAATAGCACGAAAGTAGCAAATTAATTTAGCCTACAAATTTGATTGACAGCGAAAGTAGTACACCTATTGTATTATGCCGGCCGTATCTAAATTTTAGTTTGTAGGGGTGAAATATAATTCTGCTCCTTCTGTGGACGGAGAATTTTAATGGATACTGAGACTAAAAGGAGGCTATACGTATTTTTATATCAACGTTAATAATATGCGTAATAAGCAGCTGGGAGTTTGGAATTTGTGCCCGGTTAACGGCAACAGGCTCGTACATGAACGTATCGGCGAATAATACCTATGTGTACATTAGGTAGCCTCTGCCTAACCCTTCGGGGAATACAGGTGTGTGATAAGATCCTTTGCATTTTCAAATTCTTGCTAAAGGGAGACCAGAATTTAGAAATTTTACCGGAATTATTGTCTTTTCACTAGTTTCTTGTGATAGGTTTCCAGTCTAGTCAAAAGGCACAACACATAAACACGCTCAATATTATAAATTTCATGTTTTCGCAGCGCAAAGCTCAACAAAAACTGGTCGTAGTTACTGTGACAAAAATGTTCTACCATAGACACTAAGCACTAACTTTTTACACGTCCAAGGCAAAGGGCATAAGGTTGTTATTCCACAACTGTCATTTCATCAACGTTGCATTTAAGTTTGTAGGAGCTTCAAAGACGGATGCTATCAGGCGCATGCGTATTAAATACTAAGTAGTTTGGTAGCCCTTTTTAAATGGTTTTGTTTTGTATGAATGGTATTTGTATTTGAATGCGGCTTTTGAAGTTTGTCTTCCAATTGTTGAATGTAATTTAGTATTAGCTTTCCATGTAGGTACCTAAAGGACTTTCCTTGCTCCCAAAATCTATGTTTCGTTGGCCTCCCTACTGATCCTATGCTATATGGAGATCAATATTATTCGCTCATATTCATGCCCTGCCCTGCCTGCGAAACCTGCGTCTAGGTCATAACCTAGACGCAGGTTCTCAAACTTATTGCACTTACTGTCTACTTTGAGAGAATCTGAATGTTTGGAATATATAATAATATAATAAGGGTTAGGCAGAGGTGTAATAATGTGTAACAGGTTGCCGGATGTATGTTTTGGTAATAGGGAGCGAACCAATTGCCATATAACGGACACAAATCCAAATTGAGTTGTTTTTTTTTTACTAGAGTAGTAGTCTTCTTGTTAACCCCTCGTGCTAAGCTAAATGCTTGTGTTACGAGTGGGTTTATGTCGGTAGTGTAATGGGTGGGTTTCGAACTGGCAACCACATGGTCGCCAGTCCGACGCCCTAGCCAGGCTATCGCCGCTTTGAGAAATTCATAAAAATACCCACTAAACAGGACCTCTAGTGCCGTGGGCGTACTGACAACCACACCACGTACTGAGGCAATTGTAATATTATTTTTATAGATAGGATAGACACTGCCCCCTTGAAAACTAACATTAGGGGGCGATCGACTACTTTGAGAAAGCCTGATCTGGAGAGGCAGATTTTTATACATTGTAAAAATGAGCACTCTTTACTTACCATACCATACTTTTGGTCATCATCGCTGCCATAACAAGTTTATAACTCTTGCTTATTAAGCACGATGATCAAAATGAATGAATTACAAATTGTTAGCATTAAAATAACTTTCTATACTTACCTGTCCTGTATAAAATACTTAAATATAAATTAATCAATCAGCCATTCACATAAATATGTTTTTTCTTTCTTTTTTGCTTTTTAAGTAAATTATACGTTTAAATAGTGTAATTGGCGTCGGCCGTTCTATTTATATAAAATAAATAAACAGTAGACCTAAGATGGCTCTGCTTAGCCTGAGCTAAATATGCAGTCTACATATACGTCTCTTGCCCTTTAGTAGGTATCCATTCTTAGACTCTCGTAATATAAATAATTATATTTTCTTTTGTGATTGTGTTGTCTTTGAACAACAATAAATTCAATAAGAATGAAACCATAAAATCCTTTTTAAGTAATATGTGATCGAAAAATTCCAACATGGCCGATTTCCCCGCTTCTAAGCCGAAACAATAAAAATGTAATGCACGCACACTTGTCGATTATTCACAATATTCACCGAACGCATGATCGGCGGCGTTGTAAAGAAAATAAAAAGAAATAGGGCCATAGACAACACCGCATTGTCTATGGCGGCGCTTCAAACGAGGTCCGTTGCAACACAGAATTTCTAATTAATTGATTAGTTTATTACGCGTGACAAGATGGCCGGCATTGATTATTTAAAACAGTAATTGTTTGAATTCTAAATAATTTGGGCGCTGCGTTGAAAATATTTAATTGAGTCTTGCTACCGAATTGCTTTTTAAGCACATAACGAAGATGAGCGCTTTTGACTTTCAATCAAAATAAATTCATCACTTTACTCTCTAACAAAATAAAATAATAATCTACTTCCATAGTCAAAGTCAAAATTATGTATATAAGATAGAATTTTATGAACACAATTGTGTAGAAGAAACGACTCGGCTCGTAAACTCATTGATCTAGTAGTCCTAAGCGCGACTATAACTCCTAGGTTCAATTCAGAGGTCGTGAGGTGTTATTGGCTTCTGCTATGAAATGCTCAGTACTAGCAGCTTGCAAATTGGATTTGTGCCCGGGTAATGGCAATAAGCTAGATAATGCAACTAGACTCAATAACGTTTCATAAACGCTAGTAAAAGCTTATTTGAAATAAAAAAAAATAACATGAACTCGCCTCCTATTATTTTATTTAAAAAAAAAAAAAACGTTGCCCCACACTAGGATTTTCTCCTGTGTCGTGGGTGCGTTTACAAACACAAATTCTCACATACACAAACACCCAGACCCGGAACAACTACCTGTAGATCATACAAATATTTGCTCCGTGTGGGGATCGAACCCACAACATGTGGCGTAGAAGCCGATCGCTCAGCCGCTACGCCAAACGTGTCGTCAAATGTATCTACATGGGACCTAAATATACCGGCGAACTGTAAGACTACATTAGTAAGTACACTTCTGCAGCTCTGCCTAACCCATCGGGGAACAGGCGTTATAGTATGTTAATTATGGTAATAATATTTTACTTTGATCATCTCAACTTAATCTTTTCAATTCTTCTCATTACACCAATCTTCTTTCACATCGCAACGTGTTGTTTTGTCACACTATGACTTAGATAAACAATATTTTTTCCCACATTCTCGCAACAGAACTAAAATACCGATTAAAATATCAGCCAAAAAATGTATGTATGCAGATAAGTCCATTAAAACAATAGAATGATCGTTCTACATTACCTATTCAACAATCCTAATTCGAATTCCAAATTCTGAACACGTGTTATCATGGCGCCATTGTTTATGTCAAAATTTCTAAGATTTTTTTTTTAATCCCGCCGGATTTGACAAAAACTGTTACAATAACTTTTTAATATTAATTTTTATAAAAAAGGTTTTGGCGCCTCTGTAGGTGTTGAGAAAAAATCAAACAATATGTACAGATAAGATATTTAAAAAAATGTTATGATTTATTAGTCTATGGTTTTGCTGTTTAGTAGTCAGGGAGAATAATAGATGGCGCCAAAGAATATTTTAAAATAATTTGATTACTATTATTTTCGACCAAAACATGAATAATGACAGATTTCAAACCTTTTAATAAAAATATGTTTATGATGTGTAGAAAAGGGATCGTTTCGAGTTTGAATTCAAGGCATATTTAGTTAATTAATTATCACTCACCGGTGTAGGCAAAACATTGTGAGGACACATGTATGCTTGAGAAATTTTCTTAAGCGGCGTGTGAAGTCTACCAACCCGCCATAGGCTAGCGTGGTGGACCCCCTGATAACTCCTCTGTCGTACCCAACAGTGAGTAAGTGTAGGGGTTGATAATGAATCACAGTCTCATCTGTCTGATTAGTCTTGTGGTCCCAAGTGGGGCTGCTACGCTAGATGTCCTAGGTTCAATGGGAGCAAAGTTTTATTGGGATTTTTTATCTATGGAATTCGCCGTAGCAGCTCGGAGTATGTATTTATTGGCTAGCACCTTATTACATGTGACCGGCGAACTGTGGGGGTATATAAGTAAACACCTCTGCCTAACCCTACGGGGAATACGGGCGTGGTATGAATCACAGTTATTTCTAGGACAATCTATGTCAAGACGCAGATATCAGTAACTGCCTGTCAGTCGACAAAAGTGTTCGGTTGTATACTTATGTAGGTACCTAACAGTTTTGTTGACTGTACATGTCTAGTTATAACTGCATACATGAATCTATACCTATAATAAAATTGTAACAGGCCGGTGTCTGTACGTTATAGATATTAAAGAAAAACTAATATTTAATTTTTTAGAATATTTATCTGTCTGTCTGTATGTTTGTACGCGCATCACGCAAAAACTACTGCATGGAATTGAATGCAGTTTTCACCGATGTATTGCTAGAGGTCCAACTTAAAATCTGGTGCATGTTTCATTTTAATATGCCTCCTAGAATCGGACTTATAGTATGTTAATATTTTTGGGACTTGAGTGAAACTGCTGGCAACTGCTAGTCTATATTAATGACAACATCGCTTCAGATTTCTGTAACTGCAGCAGAGAAGATGCCTGTATACCTAACAGTTTTGTTAACTGTACAAGTCTAGCTATAACTAAGTAAGTAGATACATATCAATCTATAATAAAATAACTTTTCGGAAATGACAGCTCCGCTTCAGATCTCTGCGACTGCGGCGGAGAGAACGACTATGAATATTATATGCATCGCCGATTCCTTTCCCGGTTTAGAGATGTTGCCAATATCGATAATATTTTATAGACAAGTCCATCATTTTTCCTATCCGTTCCTCCAACGAGCTAGGTACAACTTGGTAGTCATCAATAATAGTCGCTACCGTAGTTAGAGGAGTTGTTGATGCGTTGACGACCCTGACTTCAGACTGCGAGAGCCGCTGCAACCAAGGTGCTGTACGATTACGACAGACTCCGACGTAAGGATAGTCGCCAGCTAGTCAGACCTCAGGAAGTCCTACCACCGAGCAAGTCAGATATTTTCACGCCGCTTACGGGATGCCTATCTGAAAGGCAGTGAGGAATTGTATCGTGATATATTGTATGTTTTTGTAACTGTAACTCTACCTTATAATTTCAATTTTAAATAGTTCACCGGTATGTTTTTGGCGCCATATCATGATATTACGGAGCACAAACCCAAACTCTGCTAATAAGCTGCTACTAAGAATTTAATAGAAAAGCAACTCCTCTAAAAAATAATACTAAAGTAACCCAAAAGATTTACAGATAACAAGTTCTGCAACATTCCAGTGTCGTAGTTACATTTATCATTCACAGAAGGTATTAAAAAAAATTTGTTTATGTGTGTTAGGTAAGTTTATTTCAGCAATCGGGTGAAGAAGTTTTCCTGTTTTACCGTAGTTTGCAGCTTATAACAATATTTTACATTCATATTTATTACTATAGTCATTGAAGCATCAATAGCAATTTTTTGTTCTCACGTATCAGCATAATCATACTTTTAGGTTATTATTATTATTTTATATTTTACTCTTTTTAATGTGTTTTCCTAAGTTTAGTATGTGTTGTGAGAATAAAATAAAGGTGGTTCTTTCTTTCTTTCTATTAAAATAAATTTGTACATACGCGTTAAAAACACCCATAATGCCTCTATCGTCGGGGAAAATATCGACAATGTCACGTCCCTAGTACTAGGGGGGTATCGTTTACACAAACGACAGGCATTTGCATAACAAATACGACATGGAAATTGATTTAAACGCCGCGTGCTATTTTATGGGGGTGGGTATGGTGTTTATGGGGATATATGTGGTTTAGTTGAAGATTAATTTTGATTTTGTTATGTTGGTAACGATTATGGATAATGGAATGGACTGTGTTATTTTTTGAAGTGGCAACATTGATAATTGTATTACATGTAGCAAAAGTGTTTTTTTTTTGTGATTTTCCATGCTAAGAATATAAAGTAATTTTAGTGAAGGATAAATTTGACCGCGGGCAGGATTCGAACCTGCATCTTCTGGTTAGATACATCAGACGCTATGACCTTTAAGCCACCGCGAGTCCCACCTGCTAGATCGGAATTTCCTTCACTAACTGTGACGTAAGTTTACTAACTGTAAAGTAAGTCGTGTCGGTTGAGAAGCAAAGTAACTTATTTTTCAATAGATGTCGCTAACGTCACCTTAACGAGGCAGATCAGTGCTAAAGGTAATTTGAATAAATTATAAAACCTGCATTCCTGAGAGACGATGAGATGAGAGGCGGTGTGTGAAGTCTGCCAACCTGCCAGCGTGGAGAACTATAGCTTATAACTTTTTTATTCAGATAGATAGTAAACAGGTATACAGAGCAGACAAGCTACCTGATGATAAGTAGTTATTACCGCCCATGGACACCTGCAACATCAAAGCAGTTGCTAATGCGTTGCTGAGCTTTAAGAGCCCCTACGGACTGCAAACTCATAGAAAACTGGCGTCAATCAACGCTTACGTTATGTTTCGCCGAGTGAGTGAGGTAACCGGAGGCTCAAACCCCTTTTAAAAGGTCAGCAACGCACTTGTGACTCCTATGGTGTTGCGGGTGTCCAAGGGCGGCGGTAATCGCTTACCATCAGGCGATCCATCTGCTCGTTTGCCCTCCTATCCCATAAAAAGTCTATGTTTACGATTTTCTACTTACTCTCTGAGAAAAAATACCGAATGAAATACTTGACAGCAATTTTTTTTTTTTTTAAGAAACATTGCCCCA
Source organism: Acronicta aceris (assembly GCA_910591435.1). Lineage (NCBI taxonomy): Eukaryota > Metazoa > Arthropoda > Insecta > Lepidoptera > Noctuidae > Acronicta > Acronicta aceris. Next base: position 6,987,303 of record OU342784.1, read on the forward strand.
CTAGGATTTTCTCCTGTATTGTGGGTGCTTTTACAAACACAAATTCTCACAAACACAAACACCCAGACCCGGATCAACTACCTGTAGGTCATACAAATATTTGCTCCGGATCGAACCCCAATACGTGGCGTAGAAGCCGGTCGCTCAGCCGCTACGCCTAACGTGTCATCAAATATATGAGTTACAATGCAAGACAATGTTTGAAATAGCCTTTTAAGAAAGAGTCGGCTTTGAGTAGACCAGTCCCAGCTGACGGCATGCATGCATCAGTCATTGTGTAGTTCGACCTTAATCTAGGGAACTCAAAAGTACATTTAGGTATTTATTATATTGACTGCCTTATTAGTCTAGTGGTTCCAGCCCAAGCGCGACTGCTATGCTAGTGGTGATGAGTAGGATCCCCAAGTCGAGCAGTGTTATTGCGTTTTTCTATGAAATTCTCAGTAGCAGCTCGGAGTCTGGATTTGTGCCCGGTTAATGGCTATAGGCTGGCCCCCTATAACGTGGGACCTAAACATGCATGAACTGTGGGTGTACATTAGTACGCCTCTGCCTAATCCTTCGGGGAATACAGGCGTGATGGTATTCCAAATAGTCAGTAGCAGCTGATAAAAATCATAATTATATTTCATCATAAACCCAGCTTTATTGTCACTCAAGCTATTTCTCCGTCACGCCTCTTACCATTAACAGTTGGATCTATAACTGTTTAGGGGCGTAGAACATTTAATTCATCTTTTGTGACCTTATTTATTAATTGTCGCTTCTATTTGGGGGAGCTGTGTAAGAAGGGGCCATCGAAAGGTGAATGACGACTCACGTCAGTTATCTGTCAAATGATTGTTGTTTATTAAAAAAAACATTTTTACATTTTTTTCTTAATTAAATTGATTTTTGTCAATAGATTCTTTGATAAACTACCTCGTTAGTCCAGTGGTCCTAAGCTGGACTGCTACGCTAGAGGCCTTGGTTTAGTTTCCCAGGTCGAGCAAAATTATATTGGGTACCTCAATGACATTATATAGTTTAAAAGATATATCATTGGGGTACCTGCTTACCGTTTTTCTATGAAATTCTCAGGGATAGATTGGTGCTCTATCTGCGACTTAAGCATACAAGCGAATTGTGGGTGTACGTTAGTGCACCTCTGCCTAACCTTTTGGGGGATATAGGCGTGATGGTATGTTATGTACATAAATCGTTACGATAACATTATATAGGTTAAAAGAGGAATCGTTATAAAAAAAATACTGGTTAGAATACAGTTCCTCACTGCCATTCAGATAGGCATCCCGTAAGAGGTGTGAAAATATCTGACATGCTCGGTGGTAGAACCTCTTGGGGTCTGACTGGCTGGCGACAACCCTCCGTTGAAGTCTGTTGTAAAGCATCTTGGCGTGTGTTTCGACTTTTGCACGTAAGAGCCAGTTCCCCTCGGTTGCTGTGGCTCTGGCAGTCTGCAGTCCTTAGGGGGCTTTTATTTAAGGCTCGTCAACGTATCAGCAGCTCCTTTGGTGTTGCAGGTAACCATGGGTGACGATAACTACTTAGCAACAGTTGGCTCGTCAGCTCGTTAGCATAACTACTTATATTGCAAACATATATATAATAATGCTTTTGAGGCTGCTTATAAAATAATAAAGACGTAGCTTAGTTGGCTAAAGGCTTGGACGAAATCGTTCTAGACTTAAATCTTTCGGTAAGTAATATTAACCAGATTAAACGGTGAAGGAAAACATCGTGAGGAAACATGCCTGAGAGATTTTCTCGATGACGGCGACGTGTGACGTGTCTGCCAACCCGCATTAGGCCAGCGTGGTGGATTATAGTCTAATCCGTCTCATTCTGAGAAGACACCCGTGCCCAGCAGTGAGGGTTGATTATGTAATGTAATTGTGTACCTAATAGGTACTAGACCGGTGGACGTTTTTTGATCCGTGGTCGAATTTCTTTCTCAAAATTTACTACTTTACAATTATTATCAACAATTTATGAATAATGCATCATAATAGCAACATAGTCGACAGATGTGCTGTTAATAGGAGCATAGCGCGCTAATCTGGGGGCGTGTCTGCGCCGGCGCAGGAGTGAGCGACAATACAACGATCTGTTATGCGACATAATGCTTTAATCGGGAGTTTAAAAGTCACGAAAATAAATGGTATTTGTCAGCTGCCAAATTGGGGGGTCAAACTGAAATGAGACTTGTTTATAAGGGCTATATAAAAAGCGTAGGTAGATATATTTTTTAAATTACTTCTTACCATTTGTAGTGAAATTTGTAGTCCTAAACGCGACTGCTAGGTACGGTAGAGGTCCTAGTTTCCCAGTTCGAGCAAAGTGTTATTGGGTTTTTCTATCAAATTCTCAGTAGATACAGTACAGTAGGTAGTAGCAGCTCGGAGTTAGAATTTGTGGCCGGTTAATGACAATATGTCGCCCCCTATTACCAGGGACCTAAATATACCGGCGAACTGTGTGCGTAATTAGTACGCCTCTGCTTAATTTTGTAGAATTACTTATATTGTAATATTTTTTAAAGGATTGTCTATGGAGTTTCTTGCCGACCCGACTCTTCTCCATAAGATCCACTTTTTTATATTTTCCAAGCCAAATGTAATGTATATATACCATTACGCCTATATTTCCCGAAGGGTTAGGCAGAGGTATTCTAATGTAGGTACACACACAGTTCGCCGGTATGTTTACGTCCCGTGTGGCCATTTACGTAATAGGGGGAGCGAGCCTATTGCCATAACCGAACACAAATCCCAAATTCCAAGCTGCTACTAAGAATTTTTGCTCGACCTGGGAATTGATCCCAGGAGCGTAGCCGTCTCACGTAGAACCACTAGCCTAATGAGTGAGTGCCAATATAATGTAAGTAATGGGTTTTTATTTTATTATTATACTAGTGGACCCAGCAGACGTTGTCCTGCCCTGAAAATAACCCAAACCTCGATTGCAGCGCCACCTACCGGGTCCAATTGTGAATCTAAACCATTCCCAGATCCCCTTGAACACACACAAAAAATTTCATCAAAATCGGTCCAGTCGTTTGAGAGAAGTTCAGTCACATACACACTCACAGAAGAATTATATATATAAAGATTATTAAGTAATTTAAAAATACATCATTCGGTGCTTTAAGCTTATTTGTGTATCCTCGTTTGCCTCCTACAATACCTAAGTAATATCTGTTTATTTTCTCTGAAGAGTTAGCGTTTTAGCGTTCAGGTTTATAATCTCGCTTTTTTTACATGGGACATCAATACATTTAACAGCGAACATCAGTAAGTAAACCTCGGCCTTGCCACAGATAATATAATACTAGACCTTACCATGCACTCGTCGTAACACAAGTATTCGCAAGGTTCTTGATAGTAAGCATTTGATGTAGGGTGTCTCAAATAATCAGTACATTACGGACTACGTGTACCGCGATTTCATCTCAAACGGGTTTAACTATTTATTAACTCGGCTTCTAAGATTCTCCAGCAATTCAACTGAAATCCGTTGGTAACATAACCGACCAAGTCTAAATCGATATAACCATTGACTTCAACGTCTGGGGTTTAAACCCAAGGCATACACCTCTGACTTTTCAAAATCATGTGCATATAAATTAATAATAATAAATTAATGCGAAAACAAAAATAATATTTGTATTTTTTTTTTTATAAGTTTGCAAGTCATTAGATATATTCAATATCTAATCACTTGCAAACATTGCAGGAAAACATTGTGAGCAAATCTACATTCTTGAGAGATTTTTCCGACGGCGGCATTAAGTCTACCAACCCGTATTAGACCAACGTGATGGACTATACTTATGGTCGCCTATTCAAAAGACTCGTGACCAAAATTGGGGCATTAGGTGAAGCGTTGATAATGATTATTAGGGTAAATAAAATCACAAACTATATTGTTCACACATTATTTAATATAGATAATAATTTGACATTATTACAGGCATTGCTTTCATATTTAAATAATATACACGCTAACTAAATTCTAGACCTTTATCTAAGTACGTGGTTTTTGGAAGCTTGACACTACTGCAGTCGAATATGATTGCAGTTTGACAAAGAACTTCAAGAAACTGTGGTCCATAAAACTAAAATATTCAACCAAAAATTAGCTGGGTCGGCCATTTTGAAAATGTCTCATATTCGCTTGACTCATGGCCGCCATACGTCCCGGCATTGAAACGTCAAACATAGTGCTGCGACTACTCATAATTGGTTCGCGATCGACTCGACTATTTGGATCGATTTTTGTTGCACTTAAAAATGCTGAAGTCTGTGATTGTAGGAGGCTGCCAGGCAAAGGTTGTTGTCTTTCTAACCTGTATTGAAGATTTTGTTTTTCCATCTGGTGGTGTTGGGTTCGGATGGCGAATCGGTTTACATGGACGGGGATTGGTACTACTATTTTGGTCCCGGAGCCGTTTTTGCTGGAATGGCTTCCAGATGCAAGGCCGGCTTTCACGCGTTTCCATTTTGCGCGGCGATTTTGGAACCATATTTTAACCTGGGGAAGAAGGGTTTGATGTAAGTGTCATTTCTGCTTATACTGCTCAGTGTATTATTTCTAAGGCCAAATGAAAGTTAGGTTAGTTTAAAACCTTTAAGTAAGTAAGATAACAAGTTATATAGATCAAATAAATGGGCACTTTACTAACTTCATTTGCTCAGTTTGTTTTTAACTGCATTACCTTTATTTAATAAAGTCAACAACGAATCAAAAGAAGTATGCAGAAATTGTAGTAACCGGCCCTGCATTTATTTATAATTAAGCAATATACTTACAACATTTATTTTGCTACCTTAGGATCAAAACCCTTTTAGTTAATATTGATTTTTGCCAGATCTTTAGCTGTCATTTACGCTCCTAAGGAATATGAGAAATAAAAAGGCATTACCATCATAGACTGCGCCAAGTAAATTGGAATAAGATAGATTACATGGCATTATTCCAATTTACTTGTAATCTATCTTTTTCTCCCATAATCTTTATCTATCCTCTCATCATACATTTCCTTTGTCATCATTCTCTCAACACAGCCCTATTATCTAAAATGACACTAAAATCTTTACCTGTACTTCACTAAGTTTTAGTGCGGAAGCTATCTGCGACCTCTCAGTGAGGCTCAGGTACTTCTTGGCGTGGAACTCTCTCTCCAGCTCGAGTAGTTGTTCCGAGGTGAAGGCGGTGCGTCTTCTGCGCGCTTTGCTCTCTCTGGGAGTGTCTGTGCTTGAATCTTCTGGGTCGGGCTCTGAGTCATTACCTGAGAGAAGAAGACACTAGAGTAAATTCGACGCAGTAAAGAAAAAAGTGTATTCTGTTACCTTAGCAACTACACTCTTTGCGCTGTAGCGTGGTGCTGGTGACAGTTTCAGTAACATTTCGTTTCACTCTTGAAGGTTGCCGCGATTTACAAATTATGACTTAGTATTTTAGCTGTACCACATTTGTAATATATTAAATCATTAATAACTGTAGTAAATTAAATTAAACCCAACCAGAATGCCATAAGAACGTCATACAGGCAACTGTCACCCGCACCATGCTACAGCGCAAAGAGTATAATTGATTAGTGAACCAATGAACTATGTATTTCTTTGGCTGTTAAAGTTGCTTTTCAGTAATTTGACCTAAAAATATTGCCAACCCATATAAAACCCATGAAGATAATAAAATTAAATAAAAGTTAGGTGGCCTTTTATTTTGTGTATGTTCATGGATTTTCTTAGCTGTAACGGAATATTTTCCGCTGGAGAAATGTTTTTTTAACCAATGAGATGAAGGGCAATTTAGCCATTGAATTACGTCACTGAATAATTTAGCCTACATTAATTGAATAATATTATTATTACTATGATAATATATTATGACTGCCTCATTAGTCTAGTGGTCCCAAGCGCGACTGCTACGCTAGAGGTCCTAGGTTCGGTCCCCGGGTCGAGCAAAGTGTTATTGGGTTTTTCTATGAAATTCTCAGTAGCAGCTCGAAGTCTGGATTTGTGCCCGGTTATTGGCAATAGGCTTGCCTCCTATTACATGGGACCTACACATACCGGCAAACTGTGGGTGTACATTAGTAAGCCTCTGCCTAACCCGTCGGGGAATACAGGCGTGATGGTATGTTAAGTTATTATTATTACAATAAAAAAAAAAGCGTAGCCTGAATACAGAATAACTGTTACCTAGTAAAACGTTATAACGTAGGTTAGGTAACTAATACGGTTAGATTACTTAATTTGATAAATCATATAAAATTAACGACAGAAATCCAAAGAAAATTCAAAAACTATTAAAAAACAATGATTCGGTATAGAATCTGTCAACAGAACCATTAGTCATTGCTCCTCCCTATTTCCCGCGCTTTCTGACATCACCGTAATGGCGGCATTTTATGGCCGGTCGTTATGTCGATTTTATTGTGATTTAATTTAGTTTTAGGCGATTATGAAATAAGAAGATATTGCTTTTGTGAGATATTACTATTTTAAACAGCCTCATTCTTTAAGCGTGGCAGCTGAGAGTGAAGTCCCAAGTTTGACTCCCAGATCGAGCAGTGTTGTTGGGGTTTTCTATAAAATTCTCAGTAGCAGCTCGGAGTTTAGATTTATTCCCGATTAATGGCAATAGGCTGGCCATTACTAGATGGGTCCTAAAACATACCGGCGAAATATGGATGTAAATCAGTACAACTCTGCCTAATCCTTCGGGGAATGCAGGCATGATGATATGTGTGTTTTTTTTATTGATTAAGTCGGCAATCGAGCCACCTGATGCTAAGTAGTCATCGTCGCCCATGAACACCTGCAACACCAGAGGAGTTGCGTTGCCGAGTCTTAAGAGCCCCTACGGAGTGCAGACTGCCAAAGCCGCAGCAAACGAGGGGGATCTGGGTCTCACGCGCAAAAGTCGAAACACACACCAAGGTGCTTTACGACAGACCCCGATGTAAGGGTGGTCGCCAGCCAGTCAGATCCCGAGAGGTCTCATCACCGAGCAACTCAGATATTTTCTCGGCTCTTACGAGATGCCTATCGGAATGGAAGAGGAACTGTATTCTAACCGGTCCCCACACGGGCGGGGAGTGTATGTTAAGTATCTTTTATGTTTAGCAAATGTTTCTAGAGTCTGAAAATAAAAACAACTGATTTCTGACACTTACACGATTACTAGAAACTGAAAGACTGATTTTTGGCTATTTTTTACCTTGTACCTACTTACGCGCGAGCCGGGACGGTCATATACCCGAAATCATATTCAAACATGAATGCCATAAAATTATCTGTAATTTTACGGACATTAAAAAAACCGTGGCGTCCTTAGACTAGACAACCAATAGTCTAAGGTGGCGTCACTTGAGACTGGTCTACTCAAAACCACTACGGCTATTTTTATTCAAAAGGCCATCTTAGACATTACCCTGCATTGTAACACTCACATATTGCAACTACTATGTATGAACTTGAAAAGAGACCATGGTTCTCAGTTTTTTTCGGTGTTAGACTTCTCAGAGTATTTTTTAAACATTGATTTGTAAACCATCTTTATATCGCCTGATGGTAAGCGATTACCGCCTCCCGCAACAGCATAGGAGTCACAAGTGCGTTGCCGACCTTTTAAAAGGGGATTAGGCCTCCGGTAACCTCATTCACTCGGCGAAACACAACGTAAGCGTTGTTTAATGCCGGTTTTCTGTGAGGCCGTGGTATCACTCCGGTAGAGCCGGCCCATTCGTGCCGAAGCATGGCTCTTCCACGTAACCATCTCCCATCTACCTATTTATAGAAATAAATATTACAATTTATGACTAAACTAAACTAAATAACTAGTAATTAATAAACTAAATAAATAATTCTCTTCTTTTTATGTTTTTTTTTTTGCATTTTCCATGCTAAGATTATAAAGTTATTTTAGTAAAGCTATTCTCTTCGTCAATTCTAAACGTGATTGTTTTCCTTCATGTCAATTTCTCCCCAAATTTTTTGCGCAGTCATAACCCTAGGGTCGAATGGACCATAAAAAGCAACGGCCGTCGCCGACTCAGCGCCACGCCCACCGGTGGACAAACTAATGATTAGATATTTGGGATGAAGAGGGGAATTGGGGTGGACTTGACGCGTCTTGAAGGACGAAAGATATGTTTGATAAAACACGCAAACGTTGTAAAATGTCGATAATACTCAATACTGAATGTTAAGATGACGGTTGATGGAAAGACAATACAAATTTATCCATCCCTGGAGTTGTAAGCGTCCATAGGCTGCGGTAACCGCTTACCATCAGGAGGGCCGTATGCTTGTGAAATAAATCAATATAAAATCAATTATCACATTTATACTATCTGAACACGTAACCACAGTTAAAATAACCACCGCAACAACAATTTCCATGAAAAAGACGATAAAGGATCCCTTTAGCAAATAAATATATTTATTCCTTACGGCCGAACAACGATTGACAGTTATCGAGAGCGCGAAATGAATTGTAAAATCCGCCATTTTACATGTGCAGTCACAAAACAACAATTCAAACATAGAACAGTAAAAACGACTGCAAGCAATATCTTTGTAGACGCATAAAGACCCGCGCATTCGCGCTTCGAATTTTAAATTTATCGAATGGAGCGGCGAGTTAAATCGATTGTGGACTCAAATGCATTTTAGTCGAGTCAGATGTATCGATTACGATAAACAGTTTATTTAAAATGGCGGTCACGTTTGATTTCAGTTTAAATTTTCGCTCTGTCACTTTAGCAGTTTTCCTCGAATGATGTGTTAGAAGTTAATGTGGCGTAAAGCTGTTGATGTATTTGTTTGTTTGATTTTTGTGAAATGTCAACATTAATGGATGCATGAATTACGTTTTGAATCGATTGTCTTGTGTGAAGGAATGTGATTCGGTTTATTGACCTTTAGGTATTGGGTAGGAGCCGACCGACTTCCCCGCGAGAGTTCACCAATGGCACAAGTGCACACGGCGCGAAATTCAGCGTAACAAACCCACGCTAAATGGCCAGTCACAATATCAAATCAGTCAGTAGATTTGCTTACTAGAGATAGGATTTTGACATAAGATCCATACAAATAATGTCAAAATATAAGACATAAGAGAGCCATAAGACTACCTCAACAGTCTATCTAGCAGAAGCAGCTCGGAATTTGGATTTGTGCTCGGCATGCGATATAAATATATTAACGAACTATGGATGTATTTACAATTAGTTCACCTCTGCTGAACCCTTCGGGGAATACAGGCGAGATAGTAGGTACCTATGTTATGCATATGAATGTGTATATTCAGCAGTATTGGCGGATTGATATGGACAAAAGACTATCGTCTGGTGAGGCCCTAACTCATTTGAATTTCTTTTAAGCATTATAAGAAGTTACTTTGGAGAATTCGTTAATTCAATCTTGATTCAATCTATTTATTTCAAATGATTAAATGATATTTATTTCTGTAAATAGATCTTATAAGGACACTTTTACAAGTCAATTTATTTTTTAAACTAGATGACATCGACATGTTAGTTATGAGTCCGGCGGACTGAGGTTCCGTTACAAACGTAATACCGAAATAAACCGTTCAAACACATTTTAATCAAATTGTGTTACTAGTCGGTTTCCGATACCGTTAATCTAGGTTCCAGGTAACTCTACCATTTCGTGCAAAATACGTCACCGGAAATAAATATAAGGGAATGTAATTTTTGACAACTTTGGCACGATTTTCTGATCCATTATTACTTATTAATTTATTATTATTTCAGTGAAGTAGTAGTAAGTAGAAGAAATCGTATATAGTATAGGCAGGAACCTGGATTAACGATATCCAAATCCGAATAATAACATAATTTGATAGTTTTGCCTGGATTAGGATTTATTTTGGTATTACGTTTTTGTGGGCAATTCAAGCTCCGCCTTTAAATCAGAGGCCAATTACAAATACTTACCTATTTTAAGCACATTTTTACAGCGACCGCTATTAGTACAAAATAAATTTTCTTCTCTGCATGCTAGGAAGAAACTCGTGTAATTATTTTTAGGTTCTATGATATTGAGATTTTTATAGAACTACACTGCTCGATCTGGGAATCGATCCTAGGACTTCACGCTCAGCGCTAACTGCGCTCTCATTTTACAAGGGAATGCTTCGGTTAGCCTCTGTAGGTACTCTGTAATTTAACTAACAATTTGCTTCGAGGTGCCCCCCTATAATTTACGTTAACTCACTAAATTGCTACAAGGATGGGAAAAAAACACGTTAATTCAAGATAAAAAAAACAGGAATTGACAGATGTCATCGAGACAATTCGCGCCAAAAGTAAAACGGTTCGGATACACGTTAATTTCACGCTACAGATGCGTTCGAGTGCCGTGAAATCCGTGAAATAATCTTTTTGAAATGTCAAGCAGCCATTTCTAATTGGGTTATTTGTTGATTTCCAAACGTTTAGGGGATGTATGTGAACGGAGTTTCGTGTAGCTTTAATAGAAGTGACAGATTTTGTGAACATTTTAGTGATAAGTAGGTATACATATGTATAATTATTTTTTTATTATTTGTATTTTTTTTTATTCGTTAGTTTAAGTCGTTTTCGTCGTCAGGCTTACGCTTGACCGCTAGTTTGCCTGATGTTAAGCGATACTGCGATTTACGATGGAGCGCGCTTGCCGAAGAAGAAACCGATTCACTCGTGATTTAAAGACACCCAGATTATATCTATCAGGGAAGACCCACCAAGTGCATTCCATATTTCAGCAGTACGCATTATAAAAGTGGACTTAATGCGTGTTTGCGGCTATAGTGTCACTTCGACCGCTATCGGTCTATTGTGATCGCCACTGGTTGAGTTAGAGTTCACCGCCGATTCCTGCAGCTACTGTGAACTGCAAGATTTTCCTAAGGGTGAGCTCCTTTATTTCTTTTATTTTTATAAGGTATAAGTACATAAGATTAATAATTGAATTAGGAACTAAATGTGGTTGGAACATGGAACGGCGGAGCGTGAATTGTCCAGAAAAACGTAATACCGAAATAAATCATAATCCAGACAATATTCTATCAAATTATGTTATTATTTGGATTAAGATACTTTTAATCTAGGTTCCTATGGTCCCATTTCGTCTGCCACTACTTCACTGTTATTAAAAGATCGGAAAAGCGTTCCAAACTTGCTAAAGTTATCAAAAATTGAATTGAATTCACTTACAATTATTTCCAGTGAAGTATTTTGGACGGAATCGTAGAGTAGGAACCTAGATTAACGGTATTCGGTCCGTACTCTTAATGTGTAATTATAGTGGATAGATCGTGAACGTGTGTGAGTGTAGGCAAATGATATAAAGTTGAAAATCATGACATTTGTGTTCACTCCTAAACTCCATCGAAGCCTTAGTGAAGTTTTCTCCGTTTTACTAGCAAACACAAGTGTGGCGCCATATCAATAGTATAACAAATTCGCTGTCCCTGTCTGTCCGTCCCTATGTATGCTTAAATCTTTAAAACTACGTAACGGATTTTGATGCAGTTTTTTTAATAGATAGAATGATTCAAGAGGAAGGTTTTAAGCTATTTAACATTACGCTACAAGTGTGGCGCCCACTGACCTCTTTATCACTCTATAGGTACACGCATCGCCATATCCGATGACTGGATTAAAAAAAATTGAATACGTGACAGGTTGAGATGAAAGGCAACAAGGATCAATCAATCTTTTTGTGATTTTTTTGCATTTTCCATGCTAAGATTATAAAGTTATTTTAGTAAAGGAAAAATTCAATCGCGGGCAGGATTCGAACCTGCGTCTCCTGATCGAAATTTGCCTTCACATTCTGAATTTACGTCATAAGGTGACGTTAGGAGACGCAGGTTCGAATCCTGCCCGCGATTGAATTTTTCCTTTACTAAAATAACTTTATAATCTTAGCATGGAAAATGCAAAAAAAACACAAAAAGATAGTTAAAAAGGTAAGGTGGCATCGTAAGATAGTAAGTCATATCGGTTGACGAGCAAGGTAACTTGCTTTTCAATAGATGTCGCCAACGTCACGTTATGACGTAAATTCAGAATGTGAAGGGCAATTTCGATCAAGCGGGTGAGACTCGCGGTGGCTTAGCGGTCAGAGCGTCTGGTATATCTAACCAGGAGACGCAGGTTCGAATCCTGCCCGCGATTGAATTTTTCCTTTACTAAAATAAGGATTAATCAAATTAAGTACATTTTTAAATGCACCCTGGCCGCCCTGAACCAAGTCGATTTATTTCTGCTGCACTAAAAAGTAAAGTTCTTGCGCCACTATATTTGGTATTAAAAAAATTACTCTAAGAATTTCGTGAAGTTGCTCAGTATCGAAATATATCTAATAATCTAATAAAAAAAAATTTTGAGCAATATTTAATTATTCTATACGATAATAATTATTTTCTTAATTTAAGAGGTGTAGGGCATAGTGGAATCGAATAATTCCACTCACAATTGGAGCTGCCCGACTGGGGAAGTAACTCCACCTTGCAGAAAATCGTAGCCAAATAACATAGCAAGTGAGCAAGGTCGCCAGAGCTCCGCGAGGAAGCGTTGTGTTGGCAGTGTGGGGGACCGGTGGTGTTTTGTTACCGCCGCTGTCATGCATGGCAGCATGTCTCATAAGCTGCCGGTCCAATTATTCCTCCTTAATTTACAGGGTCAGCAACGCGCGAGTGATACCCCTGGTGTTGCAAGCGTCAATAGGCTACGGTAACCGCTTACCATCAGGCGGGCCGTATGCTTGGTTGCCACCTTGTATATTAAAAAAAATGTATTAGTTAAATCAAATATTTTTAATGCGATTGTACGGCAGGGCTGCGTTGACGTGGCGTAATGAAAATTTGCATATCTTCGAAACGGATACTAGTTTTCTTATTGTTATTTATAATAATTTAAATGAAACATTAAATTTCTTAGTTAATTTTTTAACACCTTAAGTATATTTCGCGAAGGGTCCTGACCCTTCGCGAAATATTATGTGTACGCCTACAATTCGCCCATGTAATCCTAGCGGGCGAGCCTATTGTCTGGCACAAATCCAAACTCCGAACTGCTACTAATTGTATAGAAAAACCGCAATACCTAATATCTACTTTGCTCGACTTGGGAACCAAACCCAGGACCAATAGTGTAGCAGTCGCCTTAGGCCTAAACAAGTAAATAATATCTATAATCTATACTTACCTATAATAAATCTGTAGAGAGGTCAATTCTGTACATGAAATATATTTCCAAAATAACTATCAGCAGGTGATTAGTGATCGATACTGACGTCAAAAATGCAATCAGTAAAATTTTTGTCTGTCTGTCTGTCTGTATGTTCGTTATAGAAACAAAAACCACTCGACGGATTTCAACGAAACTTGGTACAATTGTTCTTCATACTCCTGGGCAGGTTATAGTATACTTTTCATCACGCTACGATCAATAGGAGCAGAGCAGTGAAGGGAAATGTTGGTAAAATGAGTGATTCATGAGAAAGGTTTCAAGCTATAAAACATCACGCTACAACCCTTAGGAACGGGGCAACGCAGGTGAAACCGCGGGCGAAGAACTAGGGAACAAAGTAACTATTCCACGCGGACGAAGTCGCTGGCAAAAGCTAGTATATAATAACTGTGCAAAATAACGCATCTGAATTTATTTAGCCGTTCTGAACGCCCGGGCAGGAAATATCACTAGTTAATAAAAAAATTTGAGCAAAAATCACCGCGCGAGAGCCATGTGATACCACGGCCTCACAGAAAACCGGCGTGAAACAACGCTTACGTTGTGTTTTGCCGAGTGACTGAGGATACCGGAGGCCCAATCCCCTTTTAAAAGGCGGGCAACGCACTTGTGACTCCTCTGGTGTTGCGGGTGTCCATGGGCGGCGTTAATCGCTTACCATCAAGCGATTCGTCTGCTCGTTTATTCCATAAAAAATTGAAATAATCACGAATGCGAAACATTTATGATCTCGATTGTTTTTACACTTTAAAAAACCTAACATTGCGAATCGGCTTGCGGTTAATGCGGCTTCAGATGAGCACTATTATTTCGATCTTAGGTAAGTAAGTACTGTAGGTAGGTACCTTATCTATACTTATAATAAATCTGTAGAGAGGTCAATTCTGTACATGAAATATATTTCCAAAATAACTATCAGCGGGTTTTGGATTAGTGATCGATACTGACGCCAAAAATGCAATCAGTAAAATTTTTGTCTGTCTGTCTGTCTGTCTGTATGTTCGTTATAGAAACAAAAACCACTCGACGGATTTCAACGAAACTTGGTACAATTGTTCTTCATACTCCTGGGCAGGTTATATTATACTTTTCATCACGCTACGATCAATAGGAGCAGAGCAGTGAAGGGAAATGTTGGGAAAATGAGTGATTCATGAGAAAGGTTTCAAGCTATAAAACATTAGGCTACAACCCTTAGGAACGGGGCAACGCAGGTGAAACCGCGGGCGAAGAACTAGGGAACAAAGTAACTATTCCACGCGGACGAAGTCGCTGGCAAAAGCTAGTTTAACATATAGTTATGATATTGAAGCTATCCAAGGTGTGTTTGTAATGGCCTAGCCGCAGCGACAATTTGTCACATTTCAGTTGATATATTGTGTGAAATAGATTGTTGCCGGTCCAAGAAATCTATAAGAGGAGGAATTTTGGAGGAGAGAAAATAGGAAAACAATGAAAATCAATCACACTTAGAGTTTCTTTGAAGAAATGTATTTTTAATGGTTTTGGTCTACCTAATGAAAACGGTGGCCGACCCTTGCCATATATTCCAAGAAGGCTTAGGTTAGGGGTGTACTAATGTACACCCATGACCCACCAGTTCGTCGGTATGTTTTAAATCCCATGTAGGTAATAGGAGATCGTTTTATAGTTTCAGATTCCCAATTTTGTTAACTTCCAAGCAGTGATAGGTAGCAGTTGTGTTATGTTAGACTGCCACGTCAAAGGTCGAATCCAAGGCATGCACCTCTTTATAATCACTCGCTTAAACGATGAAGGCAGACATCGCTTTTTTATTCTTGATAGGCTTATGCTTGACCCCCAGTTCGTCTGATGTTAAGCGATACTGCGATCTAAGATGAAGCGCGCTTGCCTAGAAGAAACCGATGACACCCAGATTATATCTATCGGGGAAGACCTACTCGGGAAGCGCATTCCACATCTCAGCGGTACCTACGCATGATAAAAGACGACACGATTGGCGTAGCGGTTGAGCGATTGGCTTCTGCGCCACGTGTTGTGGGTTCGATCCTCACACGGAGCAAATATTTTTATGATCTACAGGTACTTGTTCCGTTTGTGTATGTGAGAATTTGTGTTTGTACGATACAGGAGAATATCCTAGTGGGGCAACGTTATTTAAAAAAAAAGAAAAAGTGGAGTTAAAACATTTCGTTCGGGTTTTTGATACCTATGTCCACAATGAAACGATGTCGCTTTTTCGTGCTTCGGGTTGTCCGACAGTAGGTAGCAAGGGAAAGGAAGAATAAGATCGTGGAGATCTGATGCAGACTCTCCGAAATGTATCCGATAAAAAACCGATAAACTAGCAATTTTGCGACGATGTTGCAGACTTTGGAGTTTAGAATCGTCGCCAATAAGCTATTTGGCACGTTTCTCAACGGATTCCAATGCCTCAGAGTGATCATCTACTTCGCTATTGTTGAGTATGGAAGGCAATGGTAAACATAGCACTCTGTCAGACGATTTCTGTATGCCTACTGCCTATTACCTACTGGCTTTTTGGCGCTGAATGCGAGAAATTACGGTCCGGTCAGTGTAAATTGGTTTTTCTGTTAAAAAACCCCAGTTTTAACCTTACTGAGGTACACTTTATACTTTTTTATTTTTGATAAGCTTACGCTTGCCCGCCAGTTAGCCTGTTGTTAAGCGACACTGTGATCTACGATTATCTGCCTGATCTATCAACGCACAGCAAATACTGTGCTAAGACTGGAACTAAAATTTGGATTATAGTTTATTTTACAAACGTAACCATCCACTAGGACAGGATTTTGGGAATTCTCCGACGAATTAGGAAATTATATGAGATTGTTTACAACGCAGGATAGGTACATCTAAGTAATAGTTCTTTGTATGTGGAAATCCTCATGGACTTCCGCTGCCTGGGGAAAACCGACGGGGCGTGTCGGACTCCAATCAGAGTGGGTGACCTACCGGCTAAAACCACACGGGTGTTTCGCTTCACCACTTTTTGCTGGGGTTACGGGAGCGAGGTTTCATTCCTCCTCGACCTCAGCAGTGCCTATTTTAGACCTAAACTTAACCTACGTGATGCCTATCACGTAGGTTAAGTAAACCTACACCGAGTAGGTACTCGGCGTTTCTGGTTAGAATTCCTTCATCTGACCTGTAGGGGAATACACGAACGTGGGTTTTTTGAGAGCGTAAAGTTAACCAACCTTGATTTGTTTCCTCTCCGCCATCACTCTCTGCTTCGCTACCAACACTAACAGGACTTTCTCTCTTCTCCTCTTCTCTGCTCTCTCTTACTGGCGCAGGAACTGACCCCAACACCCTTGACAACCACGGTTCCGGATATCCCAGTAAAAAAGGGAAGCCATTTTGTTGTAAAAATGGCGCGTAATATCGCATCTGATTTAATCCCTCTAACCTGTCACTGTCATCTTCTTCAGAATTTCTAGAATTTTCTGAAATGTTATTTTCTATGTCTATTTCTGGTGATTTTCTGTCTCCGATCAAGGATTCGATGGAAAATGGTTTTGGTACCTTCTTTTGAGTTTGGGTCTCCCCTATTTCTACTTTAGATTCCATTATCACACACTTTTTTTAGTCACTTGATAAATCACAGACAGTTTTTTATTTTTTAAACGTTACGTAATATTGGTTTAGAAACACATTCGGATACGCGTCCAATTTATAGATTGTTAATTTAGATTTTTCTTCTGTAGTTACTTCTTCATTGTCTCCAGAAACAGTTTTCTTTTACATTTTCATTATCCTATTATTTTTATTATATTAAAAACAATTTTTATAGCACATACTAAATTGGAAAATATTGTTCTTCATATGAACTTTAAATTCAAAGTTTTAAACTTTTAAATCAAGGATCACAATTTGTAAACGGAACGTCGAAACGTCCACACTTCGCGAGACTCCCGCGTTAACTCAGTCGCCACGCCTACATACGGGGTGTAGTCAAAACGTTATTTTATTTTATTAGTACTAACTACTGGACGGGGGAATGTAAGCTTTATTGCTAGCGTCATAACACTTCTGTCATTATCCTCTAACTACATTGTTAACAAGCATATTATTATCAAATGCAAACCAAAAATAACATCTACCTCTCTTGCATTAAAGATCACTTTTCCTTTACACAGATTTAAATCAAAATTCAAGCAATTACCACAGTAATTCCAACTCTGTTTCTTTTACAACAACATCTAACACCGAATACCCCAGTTCGTACATATAACTTTTTGGTTTTGCACAAGATATGATTAAGAACTCTTTTGTGTGACACGCGAAAGGGATAGCTACTGCTATTTAGATAAGTTGAAGGGAGATAGATATAGTGATATTTGTGGAGGCAGTGTACAGCGGTAATTGGTGGTGATCACAATGTTTTGCTGGTGTCAGCACGGGGTATAAATTTTATCGTTTTGTGCCCCGTTCGGTTTGGGCTGCTCACTTGATTGTGAATTTTTTGTTTGCTGTTGATGCTTGTCAGTCTTGTTTGGAAAAAAAAACAAAGTTCACTGTATACTTTTCGGTACCTATCTGTAAAGGAAAAGTCTATTTTGGATAGTTTCATAAAGATTCTCGACCTAAACATACCGGCGAACTGTGGGTACTTATATCTACTACTTAGGTTACCTACACCTTTTCGGGGAATACATGATGGTATATAATATTACTTCTAAGTATAATTAAGTGATATACTTTGCAATAAATAAATGAAATATGGAATGCAGTTCGGGAGTGGGTCTTCCCTGATAGATATAATCTGGGTGTCTTTAAATCACGAGTGAATTCGTTTCTTCTAGACAAGCGCGCTCCATGGTAGAACGCAGTATCGCTTATCTAACATCAGGCGAATTGGCGGTCAAGCGTAAGCCTATCACGAATTAAAAAAAATAGGTAATAACTTAAGATTTATTCCATATTGTATGTTTACCACATTATTTTCCTTGAAAACTTCCTCAAGTGAGAGATTTAGTTACTACATAGTTTGGTAATTAAGGGAAGCAACTATGTAGGTATCAGTTATTGTGGCTTGATTTACTGAAATTGGTCTTTAAATTTCGATAGATAAGCTGAAATTCTTACATGAATAATAATAATTTACTTCTGTTAACCATCGCTCGCGCAATGATTAGATTTCTTGATCTCCAATGCACATTATCTATATGACATGAGTTAGGATCATCCCTCCCACCCCACAAATCCCTCTTAACATGATTAGGTAGGTATACTTTGGATTAAAAGATACTACTATTTAGGTAGGTACCTATTCACCCCTTTATTTAGTTAGTTATTAGAGTGACTTCGCAGAATGAATGATGTACGGATGTCTAGTAGAGAATTAATGTGTAAACAGTAGAATTCATACCTATTTTTTTTTATGGGAAAGGGCGGCAAACGAGTAGCCGGATCGCCTGATGGTAAGCGATTACCGCCGCACATGGACACCCTCAACACCAGAGGAGGCACAAGTGCGTTGCTGGACTCTTAAAAGGTTTTGGGCCTCCGGTATTCTCCCTTACTCGGCGAAACACAACGTCAGCGTTGTTTCACGCCGGTTTTCTGTGATATGTGTGATGTCAAATTTGCTAGTTGTCCTTTTATTTAGATACAAAAGAAGGTCAGAAGCAGAAATCGATGCATAGGATTACTTACTTTGCTTTATTTAACTATCATTTTATGTATACCTTTTTGCTTGTAGGTATAACAGAAACTACGGAACACTCCTTGCTACGGTTCTTACATAGGAAGGTATCTATCCATTTCTATTTGCTTGATCCATGTTCACCAACTTCATCATCATCTTCCTGCCCTTGTCCCAATTTATTTGTGGTCAACGCAGCCTGTCCTTTTCTTCCATTCATATTAATCAACCGATTATTCTGTAAAGTTGGCCTTAATCCATCTCTTCTTTGGTCTCCCTCTTAGTTTCCATTCCCTCCTACATTCATATTCACCACTTTTTTAGTCACATGCGCATACCGAGACAATTCTCTCACTAGCGCCACTCTCAGACTTTCTGTAATGAACTCCTTCCACACATTCATATTATAATTTTGTGATTGTCTTAATGGACTTGATGTATAAGAGTACCTACTACACATCAGACCTTTTTAAAAGACCTCATCAATCAGATTAGCGTATCTCAACAGGTCCAAACTATATCCTTCCTTCAATTCTATTTGGTTCCATTCACCCTTCCAACACGTCTAAAGCCAGCACCGCCACTTGGCCAGCGTGGGGGTCATTAGCGAGCAATTTGTCCCCTCCCCACATCACTTAGGCACCCCCCTCTAAATTGATTGTGGCTCTTTGGCACACCGCTGATGTATCTACAAGATAATTTACGATTTCGTGAATAGGTGTGGTTGGCGAATTTGATGTCTTGAGATGTGGATGAGTGGCCGATTAGTTTGGAACAGTTTTTTGAATGACACTTTAGTCCATCTACTTATGGATAAATATTATAATGTTTATTGCACTCGCAAAACTAATGCAAATTACAATTTTGTTTGGTACCTACCTACAATGGGCGGTCTTATCACTAAGAGGGATCTATAACAGACAACCCAAATAGTTGATGTCTATTTATTACTGTAGTTGACATCCTTATTTAAAAAGTGAGTACGCTATAACACAACGTGTCATGAATACATTATAATTGTATTTAATTCATTAAAAAATCGTGACCTTCCATACTTTCAGAGGCTGATTGAAAAAGGATGAAATGAATGAAGTAACAATTGTTTTCTTACTGTAATTGTATCCATTACTTAATAAAAAAAGGTTAAAGACATTACGGCAGCAAAGCGTCCAAGGAGTATTAACATTGTTTTTTTGGATATTCGGGAAACGTTAGCAATAAGGAGAAGTAATAGGTAAGTAGGTCTTATTTCCCCCTTTTTTTCTGAAAATCTCAAGGAGTCTTTATACTAAATGCTTTAAGATTAGACAAAAGAATTCCATAGCCTCGAATCTTGACCCATCTGAATTCCTTCCTAGTCGGGTCTCGTCCAAGCTTCTCACATACAAAACTATAATATACCGTATTAAATTAGCTTCCCAAATGTCCTGCGCGAACTGAATGCGTTATGCAAGAGCTATAGATTTTAGAACAATAGATCATTAAATGAATATCTGCATAATAAAACTTTAACACTGACTGATTGGCAGCTTAAAACTGGTGAGTCAGAATCATAAAATGTAGCATAGAACTTCCTTTACTGATGTTTTGTCAAAGATTGGACATATAAAGCTTTGTTTCTCAACGTTTCTGAACTGGAGGTCTCCACTAGGGGATCGCGTTCAGTATGGGGATAGCAGTGAAATCGCAATCGCAATTCTTCAATACTTAAGATCTAAGTACTTAAAGTTTATTTTTTTACTGTTTAAGTGCGACAAATGAGCAGACGAGCCACAGATAAGTAGCTATCGTCGCCCATAGACATCTGCAAAACCAGAGGGGTTATTGTTGCGTTGTCGAGCCTCAGGTAAGAGCCTCTACGATCTGCAGAATGCTAGAACCACGGCAACCGAGAGGGGGAAAACTATATAAAATATTCTTAATGAAATGAGCAGGTATATTTGATGTGTTTTTGTGTTTTTTTTATTCGTGATAGTGTTACGCTTGATCGCCAGTTTGCCTGATGTTAAGCGACACTGCGATCTACACTGGAGCGCGCTTGCCTAGAAGAAACCGATTCACTCGTGATTTAAAAACACCGAGATTACCTAAACCTATATCCGGGAAAGACCCACTCAGGAAGCACATTCCACATTTCAGCGGTACGCGGCGTTTCGACTTAGGATCAAACTCAGGACCTCAAGTGAAGCAGTCGCGTTTGGGACCACTAGACTAATGAGGTAGTTTTTACTTAAGCCAGCCACTGAATATGACTCAAGGAACAATTGTAGTATCCATTTACATGACAATAGATAGAGGAAATGATTCATCACTTTATAAGTAATGAATACTGACTTAGATAAATACTATCTAATACTTACCTTAGCAAGAACTTATGTAACAATGGAACGGGTCTATAAATGTAGCTAGCACATCACACATTTGGCACGTCCACAGTGGGACTCTGTGCCTTGGAGTGCAATTTATGCCATCGGTCAGAAACTCAAAATGATAAATGATAGATATAACTATACAATATATTATATTTTTTAACTAAATGGCACCGGCATTTACTCCAGCTGATGACCTACAACGAAAATAGTTTGTCTTTTTGTTACATTGTGTGCCTAAACCGCTGAACCTATTTAGATAAATTTTGGTATAGAGATAGATTAAAGATTGGAGGAATTTGTTTGAAAAAGTTCTTTGAGATGCTTGTGAAACCGCGGGCAACAACTAGTGAAGTAAGTATAAATAAATAAATGTTCTATCTAAGTACCTAATTTTATAAAAGGCTTGGCAAACGCTAATGAGGAGCTAAGTATTAATAATTTCCAAAAAAATTTAATAACACGAAACCATTCGCAGAATTTTAGGTATAAAAATCAAAATAAACTATCACATGGGTTTTCTTAATCCCTAATGAACTCCAATAGGTATCTAAATGACATTTGAACCAAACTCATATCTCTAATCTAATCAACGACATCTAACGTGTAATATAAACAAATCACATTCCCAACCATTAATATGCCTCGAGATCGCACCATTAGCGCGCCCCCAACATAAATCCACAATAATATAATAAACTTATTCATAACAAACTTAATATGGCTATAAACTTAAATATTAAAACACGCTGTGAAGTGCTCAACGATCCGAGAAAATTGCTATGCACTCTACCCATCTCTTTCCAAACTTAATAAAAAAGAAAGAGATAGAACTATGTTGTATGTTTCGTCGTTGCAGTTGTTCTGTGAGTAATGAGCAGCGTCACGCCCCGCAATCAAATCCCGGCGCCATGATTGGTTGTTTAATAGGGTTCGATGTTTGAAACGCTTTTTTTTTTCGGTGTAATTTTCGTTCATTAAAATATGTGTAAATGACGCGCGGCGTTCAGCCGACGGCAGTTTCTAATCTTATTACAGAATTTACGTTTCATTAATCTGTTTAGTAATAAGTTTATTGTGGGTAATTTAATTTGGGAGAATTCGTTTTGGAGTGCAGCAGGACAGTTCCCATGGGACTCGCGGGTTCAATCCCGCTGTGGGTTTGCATGCATAGATACCTAGGTGCTCCCGTAAAATAAATCAAACTCAACAACTCAACTGACCAAATTCAGGACATAACATTTCTGGATATTTGCCTACCTAGATTGCCCAACTTGAAAAATCATTTCTTGAAATATCATCTTGATTAGATATTTATTTCAATTATTTAAAATAATTATTTTAGTTATGTATTATTTCTCAAACATCGAATCAGTTAAGGAGCCTCATTTGGACACCGTTCAATGAGAAAAAGTCTCCCAAAGAAAAACCGGACGTTTGGTCATTCTTTATCTATTAGGGTAGAGGGCATACTTATACAGACTGAGCCCCACTCCAGATTCCATCCCCATTCCTAGGACTTCTGGAGTATGGGTTGGTTTTGAGGCAAGTCAACATTAAAGAGATTGGAGAAGTCTACCATCGTCATTAACTCGACCTACTGGTCGTAGGTAGAGTAGGTTAGTATCTCATTGATTTTTTATTAGATATGATTTTTTCTATTTAAACATACTTAGTAGGTAATAAGATCATGTTTTGAAAAATAATAAAAATTCAATATAAATATAAATTGATAAAAATATTTCATCGAACTAGGTACCTAATTAAGTACCTATGGGGTAAAACTAGGACAGTTGCCTCAGGAGTATAATTGCCCCGATTGTAATTAAGTAGGTACCTACCTACTATAGTTTCGCGGATAAAACTCGAGTGCTTTATTCCTAATTCCTATCGAAAGATTCTCCAACTACCACTAAATTGATCGTGTCTCATGTCTCTGTAATTGCATGGAAAGGCAAAATGCGATCATGCGTTTTTGAGGCATAGATGTTCTGTTTCTCGGCGGAGTATCTATCCTAAACGTACAACTATCCCTAGGATAGATGTCCCAAAATATAGAGGGCCGCAAAAATTGCTAGTTCTCTGAATACCTATATTCAAGATAATGTTTATTACTTTTCATAAATTTGTAGATAAAAAACCAAAGTAACGGTCAGTTTTACAAATAAAGTATATAGATACCTATTTTGCTTTTTGTACTGAGAGATATAGAGTGGTTTTATAAAGTGTGGCATCTATTCATCTATCCCGGTTTTACTCTGGGTAATCGCCAGTCCCTATATCAAATCAGTCGATAGATTTTCTTACTAGAAATAGGATTTTGACTTATGGTTCATACAAGTAATGTCAAAATCCTATCTCTAGTTAGCAAATCTATCGACGGATTTGATATAGGGACTGGCTATTAGTGTCTTCGCTTGATGCTCAAATTAAACGATGTATGGTTTTAATTAATTGCTGCATGTAATTTCCTTAAACATAGGTATTTCCCAAAACATATACCTAGTACTTAATTAATAATTTTGAACCATTAAAAATGTCGTTGAGTTTTAAAAGGACGATTTATTTCGTATTGACAAGTGACAGTTGATAATTTTGTTTTTATCATAGCAGATAGTTTTTTTTTAATCGAAGGCGCAGACAGTAAGTTCCAACCAAAACTCCTACTTCAAAAAAACGAACTGAATAAAATATTCAAAACATTACAGAAAATATGAATTGCAAATGCTTACAACAAACACTTTTGATCCCCTAAGGCATTACAAAATTGTAACACATTCGTTACGCGAATCCGAACGTCATCTCCCATCACCATTTGAGTGCACATATAAACCGTTACTAATGTCACATTTTGATACAAACTTTAATATTGTATCTGAAATAAACAAAATTAGACTTTATCAGAAGTGGAAAAAGTCTTAATAGATGTGAAAATGACGTTTGTAATTTATGAGTAGAATAGAAAAGTGATATAGAACTAGCAAAGAAAATTAAACCGTAATAAGATACAAATTTGATTTCATTTTCAAGGAACAGTAAATAACATTTCACTAGTATAAAACAAAATTAAAACAAATGCTATGAAATAGTAATTGGATCTTATTTGTTCTATTATAAAGTTCAAAATGAATTAAAATAAATGTTCTCATCAGAAAAATTATGTTGTAAGGCGATGAGATTTAAACTTTCCAGAAATTATGGCGTTATGACAAATTTGACATTTGATATAGGGAAATCGGGGGAAATCACAGTTGTTATAAAATTAACGTAAGTCTTCTCTATTTAGGCTTTAATCTAAATAGAGAAGATTATAAAATAAAGTGGCCCTGAGTGCGACTGCTACGCTAGAGGACCTGGCTTCGATCCCCGGGTCGAGCAAAGCGTTTAGCAGTTCGGAGTTTGGAATTGCGCCCAGTTAATGTCAGTAGGTTCGCCCCCTATTACATGGGACCTAAACATACCGGCGAATTGTGGGTTTACATTAGTAGATACGTACGCCTCTGCCTAACCCTTCGGGGAATAAGGCGTGATGTTATGTCCTATGTCAAAAAAAAGTCAAAATGCTTTATTTCAATTAGACCACTAAAATAGGTAGGTAGGTACTTTTGAAAAGTCAAAACTAGATGCACGATTCCAAAAAGTGGGTCTTATGGAGAAGAGCCGGCAAGAAACTCCATAGAGAGGTACCTACTCTTTTAAAAATAACTTGATTACAATATTAAGGTTTAGGTACAACTTTGTTCCAAATAGTTGCTGAGAATTCTGCAGTTTGATGTATAAGATTTATTAATTACTAGCAACCCGCCCGCGGTTTCACCTGCACTGTCCCGTTCCTAAGAGTTGTAGCGTAATGTTAAATAGCTTAAAACCTTCCTCTTGAATCATTCTATCTATTAAAAAAAACCGCATCAAAATCCGTTGCGTAGTTTTAAAGATTTAAGCATACATAGGGACGGACAGACAGCGACAGCGACTTTGTTTTATACTATGTAGTGATAGTGATACAAAAAAACTTAGGGATTGCCACTGCAAGTAAGCTGACCTGGCTTATGTTTTAAAATAAATCGAGAATTGAACTTGAATTTCCCACAAAAACGTAATACCAAAATAAATCGTAATCCAGACAATATTATAACAAATTATGTTATTATTCGGATTTGGATAATGTTAATCTAGGTTTCTACGATAATTCGTCTAATACTTCACTGGAAATAAATGACCGAAACATCGTTCCTTGGTAAAGTTATCAAAAATTATATTCACTTACATTTCATCCAGTGAAGTAGGTAATTTTGACGAAATGGTAACGTAGGAATCTGAATAATAACAGAATTTGATTAAATTATGTTTGAAATTACAATTTATTTCGGTATTACGTTTGTAAGAGAAATTCGGTCCGCCGGACTCTTAACCAATTTTATTAATCAGTATTGGGCTGTACCTACCCATCTATTTCGGGTTTTCTAAAAAAAAGCCAATTATCTATCCTACTTACTTTGGTAGAAGCGCTTTCAAGAGCTTTCAACGCCTTGTTAACAAGAACTGCTTTCTAAAGTTAATGACGAACTGCCTCGTTAGTCTATTGGTCCTAAGAGCGAATGTGGGTAACATTGAGGTCGTGTATTCGATTCCTAGGTTGACCAAAATGTTAATCAATGGGCCTTTTGCATGAAATTCTCAGTAGCAGCTCGGAGTTTGAATGAATTCCAGGTAAAAGGCTCGCCCTCTGTTGCCTACATGGAACCTAAAGAAATACAAAAAACATAAAATTATCACTTCAGTATCTACCCATAAAATAGTAAAAAGTATATAATAGTAAGTTAAAATGTTAATACCTCAAAATAGATCATACCTAAAGCTGTCTCTTTCTAAATATCTACAACGAATTTTCCGACAAAAATCACCCAATAATCGTACTTATCCTGAATGAATAACAAAATATAAACAGATCATAACAGCTTATTGATTTATAGCGTTACCGTCTCGCCACTTAAACTGGAGTCCCCGACTCCCCTAGCTAACCACAATACGTGTGGGGGAACGGGGGAAATACTATAAAGGTAGAGCCACACTACTGATAGCCAATTTTTCAATCACCACTAAGTAATACTTAATTGTGGATTCACAAAAACAGCCTTCGTTTTTGACTAAAAATAAAAAAGTACTTATAAATAATAATATAGAAGTAAATTGTTTATGGATAATACCTATTTCATGCCTTTTCAGGAACGATTCGTGAGCGCCGAAAATCTCAAAAATATGTTTTTATTGCAACTTTTCGATCAGACGGTTTTGCACATTAACGGCCGATTTCTATATCCTATCTGTCAGTAGATTTGCTTACTCGAGGTAGGATTTTGACAGTAGCTGTATAGTTAGAGCTTATGTCAAAATTCTATCTCTAGTAAGCAAATCTATCGACAGATTGGATATAGAAACTGGCCGTAAGTATAAGTAGCTCTCTCTCCTTGGTATTATTTCAAATTTACACAACTTATAAAGCAGTAAGAAGTTTTTATCGTGACGTCAAATTAATTTTTTATCGTATATTCCACTCATTTTAGGTGGTTGCGTTTTTAGTTTCATAAGGTATGCTTCGTACTCGGCTGTTACGATAACCTACCCTCGTCGCTTAAGAAGATAAAAAAAACAGAATTTTGTATTTTTTTGTTTCGGCTACCTACTGCAATAATTCTCAAATACAAATTCAGAATTTTAAATCTAGTCGGCCGAGTATGCATTTTCCAGTGCCACGTGCGAGCACAGGATTTTCTTATGACATCGACCCATCTCGCTACCGGACGCCCCACACTTCTTCTGTTTGTCTCCAGTCTGATATTAACTAATAGGTAGGTACAGTTAAGGTAGTCATTGCGACATTCCAAAGTCTGATGAACAATCTGTCTTTAAGATATCGGCAATCTCCTTATCCAGGAATCTCATCTAATTCCTGCCAGCCCATTCCCTTATTCCAAACAGCCTTGTCTCCTGGAAAACACCCTATTAAATTGAGATATTGAACCGGATTGTATCGGGTGGTACGGCTGATAGTGTGACCCATACCTTATATCAGAAGTGAAGATACTTTATAATAGATAGTTATTTGATAATAGTTTCCGAATTGGAAAGATGAGTTTAAGTGGAATACCGCAGAAGAGTCATTTAAAGTTCCATTGGATGTAAATAACAATGTAAACATCGCCATAGATACCTACCTACTTATAGCCTGATCTTATAGTTTTTAAGAGTCCGGCGGACCGAATTTCTCTTACAAACGTAATACCGAAATAAATCGTAATTCAAACACAATTTAATAAATTTCTGTTAGTATTCGGATTCCGATACCGTTAATCTAGGTTCCTACGTTACCATTTCGTCCAAAATACTTCACTGGAAATAAATGTAAGCGAATGCAATTTTTGATAACTTTACCAAGTTTAGAACGATTTTTCGGTCTTTTATTTCTAGTGAAGTAGTAGTAGATGAAATAGTACCGTAGAAACCTAGATTAACGTTATTCAAATCCGAATAATATCATAATTTGATAGAATATTGCCTGGATTACGAATTATTTCGGTATTATGTTTTTGTGGGCAATTCAAGCTCCGCCGAACCCTTAAGTACGGTTTATGTAATGGAAAAATCATAACATATCATCCTTGTACTTACCTCTGAAAGGATAAGTAGAGGACTAGAAGTAGAGATGGACATCAGTTCGTCAGTAGGTACCTATGTTTTAGGTCCCATGTACTAATTTTACGTAATAGCAGGCAAGCCTATTCAAATTAACCGGGCACAAATTCAAACTTGACACTGACAAAGTAACAACTAAATTGAAACTGACGACATGTTTGGCGTAGCGGCTGAGCGATCGGCCTTTAATATTTTTATGTTCTACAGGTATGTTCTACAGTTGTTCTGGGTCTGGGCGTTTGTGTGTGTGAGAATCTGTGTTTGTAAACGCACCCATGATACAGGAAAAAATCGTACCTAGTGTGGAACAACATTAAAAAAAAAACTTCTTACTGCTACTGAAAGTTTCACTGAAAAGCTTAATGACACTGCTTGATCTTGGAATTGAACCCGGGATGTAACCCTCGGCAGGCGGCAGCGATCACTAGACCAATGAGGCAATACAAACAATTATTCGTAGGTAGGTATTTCCACAGATTAAATAGGTGTAATAGGTATACAAAGGAAATTAATTTCTATATCAAGTAATAAAACTTAAATCCCCAAACCTCTTTGCTGCTAACCGCAACATAATCTGTGGCATGTAATTTCGCGCGCTGTCACGATGACAGCCCAGCGGAAGGGGCGTGGCTTCCGGCCGCGTTCCGTTTTACTTAACGCACGCTCGCAAAATGACACGACCCATTAAAATCGGCCAGTATTAGTTGAACTACCCTCCGTTTGGCTTTGATCTTAAATGTTGACAATCTTTGAGATTCAAGTGTGTGGGGGAAGAGGATGTCTTAGATTGTTATCTGATTAGGTTTGCGTTATATTTTTAGGCTTGTTTTGTGTTCGGCCAATCTAACTAGGTGTAGATACCTATGTACATCTTTACTGGAAGGTAAGTTGATTTATCAGAGCATGATTGTAGCGGAATTTTAGTATTTTGCGAGCTGAAAAGTACCTACCTAAGTAGAATGATCATTTTTATTTCCTTAGCTTACATAGCTAACTACTTAAAATCAATACGGTACCTGAGACTTCTGTGGACGACTTCTGTCAGTATTTAAAAACTACGTGAGTACCTAAGTATTTTTCTTTATCTAATGAAGGCTAGAATCATCTGAGATCAATTTATTCAGTAGGTACTATCATAATGTAGCAACTAATGCACTATTTTGCCTCAAATACGAAAATAAATAAATTACCATTAAGGGTGGTCTCCTATAAATAATATTTAACAATATCTCCAGAGGTCTTCCTGAAATGGTCGTTTCACTAATGGGATAATTAATAATGTCAAGATTTATCGCGCGGAACGAAACGACGTGACGCCATTTTGTCTAAAAGAAATTGAAAAAAAAAGAATTGGAATATTTTCGAAGACGTGTTTACAAATGATTGGTGTTGCGGTTGGATTATTTTTACGTTAATTTTGTTCTGATAAGTGTGAATCCTAAATATTTTTGTAACAGGCACAATAAGTAACACGATTCAGAGAGGATGAAAAGATGTCGGTCTTTGACATTATGTCATCAACAATTTTTAAATTGCTGTTCAAAGATCTCCTATCAGGATGACAGGGTCTAGGAGTTAGGCCTATTACATTTGTCAAGTGTGGGTTGGTAGACCTCACAGGCCCGCGTCGCTATACACCCTATCATGTAGATACCTAGGTTTCCTCACGATGTTTCCTATCAAAAATATTATCTGGAATTAGAATAATAAGATGATGTGCCATGCCTTATTACGATTACCTAAATAAAGAAAATATATATTACTAGTTGTTGCCCGCGGTTTCACTCGTATCCCCAAGGATTTTTTAGACAAAACGTAGCCCATGTCCTCCTTCAAGGTGTAATCTTTCTCTATACCAAAATTCATCAAAATTAGTTAAGCGGTTTAAGCGTGAAAACGGAACAAAGAAAGTTATTTTCGCATATATGATGAAATGAAATTAAATGAAATGATATTTATTATATTTCTGTAAATAGATCTCTCAAGGATACTTTTACATGTCTTTTTTTTTTAATACTAGATGGTGTCGGCATTTCCT
Source organism: Acronicta aceris (assembly GCA_910591435.1). Lineage (NCBI taxonomy): Eukaryota > Metazoa > Arthropoda > Insecta > Lepidoptera > Noctuidae > Acronicta > Acronicta aceris. The sequence goes on from OU342784.1 coordinate 7,017,335, forward strand.
AGCTGACGACCTCTGAGAAGAAACACCGAATCAAACTCAGAGAATCTTGGTATCTTTTGAAGTCCAGACATAATAGTATAAGAATATGTGAGAGATACAATGCAGGGCAGTGTCTGAAATGACCTTTTGAAGAAAGATCCATAGCGGCTTTGAGTAGACCAGTCCCATCCGTCGGCACGCATGCATCAGTCATTGTGTAGCTCGACCATATTATAGGGAGCTCAACTATCCATCACACGACGATACCAGATCGGCGGAACATTTGCGTAGGCCACATAAAAATATCTCGAAGCCACCAGACAGTTAAATGTTCAAAGACGCCTATCTATCTAGCCTAAATCGTACTCACATATAATATTAAGTTTATATTATCTGACGATGAGAGAATTTTGTAATAACCTTGATATAGCATAACATACTATCACACCTGTATTTCCCGAAGGGTTAGGCAGAGGCGTAGTAAACCTACACCCTCAGGCCACAGTTCGCCGGTATGTTTAGGTCCCAAGTAATAGGGGGCGAGCCTATTGCAATTTGAACCGGGCACAAATTCCAAACTCCGAGCTGCTTGTGGCAAGCGCAAATGTTCCACTGATTTGGTACCGTCGTGCGGCAGATTGGATGTTGGTTAAGCTAGCGTTATGGATGGGTGGGCTGTCTTATCACAAAGAGAGCCCTTGTATGTACATCTGTTGGTCTTGTTGTCATAATATCCGTAAAAAGTAGTTTTGCTCGATCTAGGAATCGAACTCAGGACCTCTAGCGTAGCAGTTGCGCTCAGGACCACTAGGCTAATGAGGCAGTTCTTAATATCTTCAATAAATAAATTTGACAAAATTTGAAATGGAAATTATTAGTTATCATTTTTCCCCCAAAAACAAACATTCATATTGGCAAGTACACATTGAAACCTATAATAAACCTAATGCTTAGTTCACAGACACACATTAGAGGGGTGTAGGTACCAATTACCGGCCGCTACAAATTGTAGCATATTATCGAATTAATATTGATCTGTAATTAAATTATCCTACAATGTTCGAATACATTGGAGCCAACAATTTGAGCCAATGTTTGTCTTAGTTATGTGATGTCCCGGTTGTCACAATTTTTTTTATGGAATAGGAGGGCAAATGAGCAGACGGATCGCCTGATGGTAAGAGATTACCGCCGCCCATGGACACCCGCAACACTAGGAGTCACAAGTGCGTTGCCGACCTTTTAAAAGGCGATTGTGCCTCCGGTAACCTCACTCACTCGACAAAACACAACGTAAGCGTTGTTTAACGCCTGTTTTCTGTGAGGCCATGGTATCACTCCGGTCAAGCCGGCCCATTCGTGCCGAAGCATAGCTCTCCCACGTAAAAAAACATTGTTGTTTTTAAAATACATAATATACCATCACGCCTATATTCCCCGAAGGATTAGACAGAAGTGTACTAATGTATACCCACAGTCCGCCGGCATTTTTAGATTCTATGTAATAGGAGGCGAGCCTGCCATTTACCGGGCACAAGTCCAAACTCCGAGATACAATTGAGAATTTCATAGAAAAACCTAATGACACTGCTCAACCTGGGAATTGAACCCAGGACCTCTAGCATAGCAGTCGCGCTTGGGACCACTAGACTAACGAGGCAGTTGTTATTTTTTTCTTAATGTTTCTTCACTCTAAGATTTTCCCCTGTATCGTCGTTACGTTAAACACAGATTCTTTCGATTTTTACAAATATTCTTACATTCTCAAGCAAACATCCAGACCAACTATTTGTGTTTGCGCCGTGCGCGAATCGAGCTGCGACCCGTGGAGCACAATTCGATCACTCAACCACTACTTGCATGCCAACTAAATTATTGTATAGCAGTATTTGATTTATCCGTGTCAAAATTCTACCCATGACTATGGACGCTGTAAAGGGTCCGAAACGTTGGGATTTAATAATGTAAATATAACGCAATAGAATCCGTTAAGTGGTTTTATTTCAGTACTAGCGACCCGCTCGCGGTTTCACCCGCGCTGTTGCGTTCCTAAGAGGCGTAGAACGATGTTATATAACATATAACCTTCCTCGATAAATGACTATCCAACACAAAAAGAATTTTCAAAATCGCTTCAGTAGATCCAAAGATTACTCCCTACAACCTCAGAATTTTTACCTCTATACAATATTAATATAGATGGATAGCCAATTTTACTCAAACATATGTTCCAACACACTACCTAAATGTTGGTGACCAATACTCCCAGTGATCATGGGGCTATAATTGATAGCCGCTCAGGACTTAATACGTGTTATTTGTACCTCAATAGCACAGCGGTACTGTTTGTTTTGTTAAGTACTCTTCATAAAGTGTTAGAAGCGGCAGTCTTTTTGTGATTTTTTTGCATTTTCCATGGTAAGATTATAAAGTTATTTTAGTAAAGGAAAAATTCAATCGCGGGCAGGATTCGAATCTGCTTCTTTTGGTTATATACACCAGACGCTCTGACCTCAAAGCCAACCCCACCGGCCTGATTGAAATTTTGCCTTCACATTCCGAATTTACGTCATAAGGTGACGTTGGCGACATCTATGAAAAGCAAGTTACCGTCGATGCCACGTTACCTTATAACCTTACCAAAAAAGATAGTTAAAAGGTAAGGTGGCATCGTACGACATTGAACTAACTGTAAAGTAAGTCGTGTAAATTAATCTCACTGGCTAAATTGTCCTTCAAACTAGAAGACGACAATTTGTAAGTACGTATGACAGCAGTAATGAAACCTGTGGAGAAGATTATGTCAGACCGGATCTGACATGATGTTCTCCATGTAACATACCTACCATAAGTTCTCCCGTTTGTAATGCGAATATTAATGACTATTAGTAAGTATCAGAAGCCTAGTTAATCTGACATCCAATTTAGATGATTTATAAAGTTATATTTTTAGTAAAGGAAAAAATTCATTTTGAAAATTCAAGTTTGCCTTCATATTCAGAAGTTAGGTCAGAGCGTCTGGTGTATCGAACCAGGAGACGCAGGTTCGAATCCTGCCCACGATTAATTTTTTCCTTTACTAAAAAATAACTTTATAATCTTAGAAAATGCAAAAAAAAATCACAAAAAAAATTGATGAATTATGTTTTGCCCATAAATTGAGTAACGGAGCTCAAATGCTGATTATATTCAGTTACATACTGATTATACTGGAAGTCGACCCCAACTTCAGTCGATTAAAGGTTAGGATGAATTTTTACCGTGCCAAGTCTAAAACATCACAGCTCTGTGCGTTCATTTGTGTTATCAATATGTAATTTGATAATGACGGGGTGTGAGCCGCGCTTAAGCATCGACTCATTGTTAGTCACGATCATATTAAATTATGTTTCAATAATAAGGCACGAGAACCATGAAGCTTTGATGAAATTGTACGTAAATATTTTGATAACTAGGAGAAAATTTAAATAATGTGTTAAACATTATTGTGTTCTGGTTGGAAGGGCAATGCAGCTAGCGAAGAGAAGAAGCAGGCTTGCCTAGAAGAAACCGATTCACTCGTGATTTAATTAAAGACACCCAGATTATATTTATCGGGGAAGACCCACTTTCCAAGCGCGTTCCACATTTCAGCGGTACGCATGATAAAAGTGGACATTTAATAGCGTTTCGTTTGGGTTTTTGGAATGTCAATTACTAACTGAGTTTTCAAAATGGTAACGCGCGAGTTGCTACTGGTCTTACTAGGGTCTATAGGCTGCAGATAAAATACAAAAAAAATTAAAGCATTTTCATCAGTACCTAAATAAGTAAGTCCGTCAAATATATTGTTTGGAAAATCTAGTTCTTGAAGTAACTGTTAGAGTAACTAAACGTTCAGGTTTTCCAAGCAAAATATTTGTTAGGTCTGTGCCCTGTATTGTCTTAAATCATTGAATGCAGCCCGATAGCTTGCTTAAAAACTTATAAGACTATCTACTTATTTCACAGCGAAGTTATTGAGTCTCGAGTATCCATGGCACACACCTTTAACCATCAAAATCATATGTGTAATAATTATTTTTTAATCACTTTTTTTATGGTATAGGAGGGCAAACGAGCAGACGGATCGCCTGATGGTAAGCGATAACCGCCGCCCATGGACACCCGCAATACCAGAGGAGTCTAGAGTGCGTTGCCGGCCTTTTAAAAGGGGATTGGGCCTCCGGTAACCTCACTCACTCGGCGAAACACAACGTAAGCGTTGTTTAACGCCGGTTTTCTGTGAGGCTGTGGTAGCACTCCGGTCGAGCCGGCCCATTCGTGCCGAAGCATGGCTCTCCCACGTAAAATACTTAAAACAGTGAAGGGTATTCGGAAACATCGTGAGCAAACTTGCATGCCCGAGAGATTTTCTTGACGGCTTGTCAACTGTGTGAAGTCTGTCAATCCAGATGCACTAGACCATATCAAGATACGGGAAAACATCATAATGTAGATCAATAATTTTTAAGAAATCTAAAAGCGACACTCGCTTGAAAATGCAAGTTTTCAACAAAAGCTGCTTTCACCCCTTGTATTGTTTAAATTCAATCGATCATTGAGTAAGGTGGCTTATAAAATTAGGGTGCGCTTTGAAGGGTGACATCATACTCATTTAATATCATAGATTAAATAAGACACGATAATTTCATTGGGTTTTGTTACTGTGTTGTAATTAATAGCATCTACAATAAGTGATCATAACTAGAGATGGATTTATGCCGAGTTCTTTTTTATCCATAAGTAATACTTCGGCATAAACTCCTTGTGTAATTTTAGAACATTAATGTTAAAAATCACTTTATTTGTTGGAATAATAATTATTACATTCCTACAATAAACATTAATAATAAATTAACATTAAATAAATTAAACAACATACCATCACGCCTGTATTCCCCGAAGGGTTAGGCAGAGGCGTACTATAATGTACACTCACAGTTCGCCTGGTATGTTTAGGTCCCATGTTATAGGGGGCGAGCCTATAGCCATTAACCGGGCACAAATCCAGACTCCGAGCTGCTACTGAGAATTTCATAGAAAACTCAATAACACTTTGCTCGACCTGGGGATTGAACCCAGGACCTCTAGCGTAGCAGTCACGCTTGGGACCACTAGACTAATGAGGCAGTCTAAAATAATAAATAACTTAAATTAGCTACTATTATACTAACCTAACTATATATACCTATACTGTATGTTATGTATGTTATGTAATATATATTAACTATAGATGGGTTTCTGCCCAGGCATTTTGGGCGAAAAAAATAAATGCCCTGGAGAAACATGGCTTGATATACAACTCGAAGAAGAGTGAGCTCCTTGTAATTAAAGCGCCAAAGCAGCAGCCGCGCAGTGTTCCTCCCATAAGTCTCAACGGCGTAGTACTAAATATTGTAAATAGGTTTAGGTACCTCGGCCACATTGTCACAAGTGACTTAAGGGACGACGATGACATAGAGAGGGAACGCAGGGCGTTGTGTGTGAGGGGCAATATGCTAGCCCGCAGGTTCGCTCGTTGTACTACTAACGTCAAAGTAACCCTTTTTAGGTCGTTCTGTCAATCTTTTTACACGAGCGGCTTGTGGGTGTCGTATACGCGTCGAGCCTACAATGACCTGCGCGTCCAATTCAATAATTCTTTCAGAATGCTGTTGGGACTGCCATGGCGCTGTAGTGCGTCGGGAATGTTCGCAGAGGCTCGTACCGATGGTTTCCACGCCATCATGCGAAAGAAAGCGGCCTCCTTACTGCAGCGGTTGCATGGTAGTGACAATAGTATTCTGTAAATGATTGCGGCTAGATTTGACTGCCCCTTCCAGCAACATTGGGTGGGGACAGTAATAAGCATAAAATAAATTATAAATTAAGAACATTATACTAACAATACCAACCTAGTATTAAGCACAATTGTTACTAACAGAAATACTAACAAAATTATGGACTATTCTATTCGGTCTGAAATAAATTTATTAATAATAATAAATAATAAAATAAACCCATCTATAGAGATGGGTTTCCGCCCAGGCATTTTGGGCGAAAAAAATAAATGGAGGAGCTCATGCGTTGCCGAACCTTAAGAGTTATACGGACTGCAGACTGCCAGAGCCGCAGCAACCGAGGGGAACTGGCTCTTACGTTCAAAAGTCGAAACACACCAAGGTGCTTTACGACAATTGTCCTGTGCCTAAGGACTTGGGTTCGATTGTAAGGCCAAGCAAAGTGTTATTGGATTTTTGTGAATGGCAATGCTACTTTTACGAAGCAGTGATAGCCTAGTGGTATGACCGTTAGACTGCCAAGTCAAAGGTCTCGAGTTTGAACGCAAGGCACGCACCTCTGACTTTTCGAAGTCATATGCGTATTAAATAGTTAATTATCACGCGCTTAAACGGTGAAGGAAAACATCGTGAGGAAACGCATGCCTGAGAGATTTTCTCGATGGCGTGTGAAGTCTGCCAACACGCACTAGGCCAGCGTGGTGGACTGTAGCCTAATCCCTCTCACTCTGAGAGGAGACCCGTGCCCAGCAGTGGGACATTATAATGGGTTGATTATGTTATGTAAGGACTTGGGTTCATTTGTAAGGCCGAGCAAAGTGATACTGGATTTTTATGAATTGCAATGTTACTTAAATGTCGAGCCGTTTTAGTGTACGGTGGTTTTTAATATTCAGTCTGACCTTATTTTCATGGTCTGGCAACCATTAACATTAAAGCTATTTCAAAGACACCTGACTTAAAACAAACGGGAAGCAATTAGGTTCTGGACATTGTGTCTAAAGATACCCAAAACTACTAAGCATCAAAGGACTTGAAACATTTAGTACATCCAGGTGTTGCCAACATTACCTCATTTTCCCAACTATGTCGGACTTTGCTTCCCAGATGTAATGTGGCTTCGTTCTGATTAGATTGATACAGAAAATAATCAGTAGAGAAAAAGAGACTAATACTAAATCGATTGTCAATATCTTTTTTATTCGAGTCTAAAAAGTAACATACCATCACGCCTGTATTCCCCGAAAGGTTAGGCAGAGGCGTACTAATGTGCGCACAGTTCGCCGGTATGTTTAGGTCCCATGTAATAGGGGGCGAGCCTATTGCCGTTAATCGGGCACGACTCCCGAATTCCAAGCTGCTACTAAGAATTTCATAGAAAAACTCAATATAACACTTTTCTCGACCTGGGAATCGAACCCAGGACCTCTAGCGTAGCAGTCGCGCTCGGGACCACTAGGCTAACGAGGCAGTTCTAAAAAGTATTATCTTCCTATTTTTATTTATTTTTATGTAAGTACTTCTTCAGGATGCAATCTATTTCCTTGCCAATTTTTATCTAAATCTGTTCAGCGATTATGCGTGAAAGGGTAAAAAACAAAGATACTTTCGCATTTATAATATTAAAGGCATTACTAGCGGTATGATCCGGATTATGTCTATCTCAATTATATAATGTACCTTCCAAATAGTGTGAGTGTGTTTTTTCAAAGTGCATTTTAAAATGTATTTGTTCTAGAGGTTATCCACCAGATATAAACAAACATACAAAAAGTTCGCTCTCTCGCTATATAATATTCGTAGAGAGATGTATGGATTATTTAGATACGTTAAGTCTCCTTACGATTTAAAAATAAACAGCTTAAAGAGCGACACATATCTGCCTACAAAAAAAGACCACATAATTAAAAAACCAACCCGTCAACTCACATTGTCAACAGCCCTAATTAGAAATCCCCGTTCTATTTTTAAACGTAGCAATTAAACAATTTGTTTTCGACGCTGGCAGCACGCACCGCTTGGCGCACTTTATTACTGTGGCAACATTTTACTTGCAAGTGTGAATTACGTTTTAAAATTTCAATGAGACGTGAAATGGAGTGTTTTCGCGCCTTTGAATCTAAAAATGGCTGACAGCTGTGTCGCAGACGTTATGGATGAGTTGTTGGTGTTTTATTAGTCGTGGTGTGCTTGCTAACTATACCTAGTGATTAAACCTCTTTGTTTTAGTCATTGCGACATGGGAATTTTAAAATTACATGCATGTAATTTGGGTTAAAAAAAAGTTGGTTGATAAAACTTATTTCATCTCTATAATTCGTTCATAAGTATTCCATAAAAATCTATAGTATAGGTATTATATATTATATGCCGATAGGAAAGAGCAATCTATACTTAACCAGCTGTTGCCCGCGCCTTCACTCACATTCTAAAGAACTTTTTGAGAAAAAAGTAGCCTATGGCCTTCTCAAAAGTCCAATGTGCCTATCTGTTTATCAAAATTCATGCTCTTTGGTAGGACCTCTTGCGGTCTGACTGGCTGGCGACCACCCTTACGTCGGAGTCTGTCGCAAAGCACTTTGGTGTGTGTTTCGACTTTTGTACGTAAGAGGCAGTACCTGTCGGTTGCTGCTGCTCCGGCAGTTTGCAGTTCTTAGGGACTCTTAAGATTCGGCGATGCATCAGCAACTCCTCTGATTTTGCAGGTGTCAATGGGTGACGATGACTACTTACCACCAGGTGAAAAAAACATCAAATTTACTGCTGCGGCTTAGGTGTGAGAACGTTACAAACGGACGGACAAAGTTGCTTTCACATTTATATTACCTATTGATTATTCGGACTTACATCATTGTTATTTTTTTATTGGAACTAACTATGTTAATTGGAAAATTCACTATATTTCAGGAGCCTCGTAAAATTACCAGCATTGTAAGTACTCTTAAGTTTCTACGACTAGAGTACTTAAGTACCTTTACCAGGTCTTATTTTTAGCCTGCCTTTTTTTAAAACGTTTAACTTAAGATACCTACTTTTTAGTTCGAGGTACCTAACTACATATTAAAAAGAGATCCGTAGGTAACATCTATACTTTCATACTAATGTCTAACTAATGTTATAGATGCGACCGAGAGAGGGAGAGTAGGTACCTAACTCGGTCAGAAATAAAGTAACAAATTCTCTCTGCTTGTTAGGTACAATAGATTATTGTCACAATACTTACAACGCATTTATAATATTATTATAACTCTACCAAATTCAAATATCTACTTCATTGTACTAACTACTAACTAGTGCGAGTGGATAGGGCGACTTAGTCTAATGACAACCAATGCTCACTACGCTGTCGTAATGTTGTAATAGCATAAGATCAATCAACGACCAAAAATTTTATCCCGCACTTTGCTCTGGAGCTGATTATGTAAATTTTTGTGGTGAGAAATAAACGATTTTATTTATTTATTTATTGTCTGCTGAACCCGAAAAAGTACCTAGGTATAAACCAAACGATTTATCTTAAATCTATAATCAGAATCCTAAACGGTGACACATGTTTTAAAATCACTAAAAATAAATTAAACATCGATTGCACTAAATACTCATGAAACGAACGCGCCTCAAGCTGTTCGCGCCAAAACAAACGTCAAAATTTGCCGCCCATTTGTATCAATCACTTTGACAGCCCGATAACAGGGTTGACATATTCTAATCATCAATTAAAAAATTAAATATCAAATAGGTAGTTGGCTACATTCTAATGGCACGGCAATAAAAAATATTTGCAATTTAATTTATTAACCATCAAAATTAAAATAATGGTTAAATTAGTTTTATCTTAAAGCGTGCAATTATGATAATGCAAAAGCTTTTAAATAACTGATTTATTATATCGCTTAGCATTTTTATTTAATGCCGAAGTCTTTTAACTGTAGCAATATATCTTACTTTGCGCTACATGCTTTTTACCCGACTGCGACAGAAGGAGGGTTATCTTATAATTAGTTTGGTACAGTGCACAAAAAATATAACACCACAAACCTCCGCCCGTGATTTTTTCTGCGCATTTTTTTTAAATCTTGCTTGTTTACACGGGAACGGCGCAGCTTTTTACATTGCAATGTAATAGCGAATCTTTTTCACCGTGAATTAGAAAAAAGACGATATTATAATTATGTTTCACTACGTACTATTATGCTAGTAATAAAATGGCGTTGGCTACAGTACGACACGGGCGCCCGAGGGGAAGTGGAAGGGAAAGCGGGCGGAGAGCCACATTCCACGCGAGTCTCCTTACCTTACATTTTAACCGTCGTTTTGTGATTTCTTTTTTGCATTTTCCATGCTAAGTTTATAAAGTTTTTTTTACGGCTGTCGTCAAGCAATAAGACAAGAGTAAAAACAATCTGAACTAGAACGAGGTAGATATATAATGAGAAGAATGATTTTGTTAAAATTAAATTATTTTTAAATTATTTTATTAAATTATTCTTTTGAAATTTCTTCTGGTAGCAACCCTAACTTTCCACAATCGCTCGTTAGGCATTGATGGCTTTGTTAATTGTAAACGAACGCGTATTTAGATTGAAACAAAAACTAAAGACATCGGATTGATTGCCACGAGAGCTTCATCACGCGAAGCATGTTAATTTGAATTCTTTCACAGAGTTGTGACCGTATTTGAGCTGTCATGTTGGTAGCTTGGATTCCTGTGACAGTTGCCATTAAAAGTAAATTATGTTACGGATGTGTAATCATGTGTACCTACTGTAAGTACTGTAAGTACTTAATTTTTTTTATGGGATAGGAGGGCAATCGAGCAGACGGATCGCCTGATGGTAAGCGCTTACCGCCGCCCATGGACACTCGACACCATACGAGTAACAAGGGCGTTGCCGACCTTTTAAAAGAGGATTGGTCTCCGGTGACCTCACTCACTCGGCGAAAAACAACGTAAGCGTTGTTTAACGCCGGTTTTCTGTGAGGCCGTGTCTCCGTGACTCATGACTTTCCCACGTAAAAAAAAATATATATTCATGATTTATTAATATTTTTCTTTTTTTTTTCTAAAAAAACATTGCCCCACACATACCTACATAGGATTTTCTCCTGTGTCGTGGGTGCGTTTACAAACACAAATTCTCACATACACAAACACCCAGACCCGGAACAACTACCTGTAGATCATACAAATATTTGCTCCGAGTGGGGATCGAACCCACAACACGTGGCGCAGAAGCCTATCGCTCAGCCGCTGCGTCAAACGTGTCGTCAAAAAAAAATTCATATGCAATATGCTAATTTAATGTCATTGTTCGCAAGCTTCAAATCTATTATCTAGATTGTAGGAAGCTTGCAGGTATATCTATCTACTTACATATAATTAAACTAGCGACCCGACCCAGTCTCACAGCGCTAATAAAGCAAAAGCTCCCAAGCGGTTTGACTTTTTCCGACATTTTTAACAATTATTGTCATATTTCAACCGATTTATACAAAACTTTATAAAATATCACCTTAACCTTCCTCATGAATAGCATGAAAATCCGTTCAGCACTTTTTGAGTTTAGTACGAACAGATGGACAGACAGACGCGGCGGGGGACTTTGTTTCATAGTATGTATCTACCAAATCCGACCTAGTGAAATCAAATGCCGCATGTATGTGGCCTAAGCATATGTTTCACCGATCCAATCTGGTATGTTTTTTTTAAAAACATTACTGGTAATATGGGATGCACATTACTAATATTCTTGTTAAGCTCGTGCTAAGCTAAATGCTTGTGTTACGAGTGGGTTCACGTCGGTAGTGCAACGGATGGGTGTTGAACCGGCATCTTTTAATAGCGATAAGCTTGCTAAACATACCGCGAACTGTGTATGTAAAATAGTACGCCTCTGCCTAACCCTTCGAGGAATACAGGCGTGATGGTATGTTATATACATACATAGATACATTCACGCCTTTCTCCCACAGGGGTAGTAATGTAAGTATGCAATAATCGTAGCAAGTGGCAGTCTATAGTTTCTGCCTACCCCTGTGGGAGAAAGGTATGTTATATATTTTTTTTTATGGGATAGGAGGGCAGACGAGCAGATGGATCGCCTGATGGTAAGCGATTACCGCCGCCCATGTACACCCGCAACACCAGCGGCGTCACAAGTCCGTTGCTGACCTTTTAATAGGGGATTGGGCCTCCGGTTACCTCACTCACTCGGCGAAACACAACATAAGCGTTGTTTGACGCCGGTTTTCTGTGAGGCCGTGGTATCACTCCGGTCGAGCCGGCCCATTCGTGCCGAAGCATGGCTCTCCCACGTAAAAACGTATTATGTTTATTTGCTTAGAAAGGAATTGTGAAAATCTAGTAGCAGTTACAACTAACTAAGTTTTCTATATAATTACCATCATCATCAATATGATAACTCACTTTCTGTCCCACTGCTAGGTAAGGCTATCTTCTCAGAATAAGAGGATTAGGCGGTGGACTATTAGGAGGAGGCTGTAGACCACGATGCTAGCCTGGTGCGCATTTGTAGTACCTCGCAGGCTTTTTTTTTATACTGCTAACAAGCATACGTCCCACCTGATGGTAAGCGGTTACCGCAGCCTATGGACACTTGCAACACCAGGGGTATCACTTAAATTAAGGAGGAATAGTTGGGCGGGCAGCAGAGGAGACAATAGCGTGATGTTTATTCTATCTGCCAACACAACGCTTCCTCGCGGAGCTCTACCGACCTTGCTCACCGTTAGGAACACAACATAGCACGGAGCTATGTTATTTGGCTACGATTTTCTGCAAGGTGGAGGTACTTCCCCAGCCGAGCAGCTCCAATTGTGAGTGGTAAATGTTTCGATTTCACTATGCTCTACCTCTCTTGTAAGAATCTCTTTAGAAAATCTTTCATGCATGCAGGTTTTCTCACAATTTTTCTTTCGCCATTTCAGCCGGTGATCATTAATTAATTATATATTAATCTATGTTGTCCCTCTGCGTGGCAAAGGTCTCCCCATAAATAACCTTTACATTTTCGTTGGTGGTCTTATCCGTTTTTTTAAGAGCTCTCGCATTAGAGAACAAGTCTTGTATCGAAGAAGACATCACAAACATAAGATTAACAGACATAAAGTGCATCCAGACTCGAAACAAATTATCCTCGAACTAATATTTGTTGGAAATCGAAACGCCAGCCGTGAAGATTTAAATAAGTCCATACTTCTGTGTAGCAAACAGTTTCGTCGTGTAGTTGACCTGCAGTACCTAACTTCACTAGAATACCATAGGACTGCGTTTAGATACAATAAGCTAGAACTAAGTGATGATGTTGTAAAACGACGACATTTCCCGGGAAATAAAGATTGAAAAGGACGTACGATGATATAATAATTATAATTTAGTAATGATAAAATCTTGAAGAATAATCGGAAATAGTCAATTTCGCAGATATTGGTTTTAGATAGAACTAAAAAGCTGCAAGCTGCTACTGATGAACTGATATTACTATACTAGTGACATCTATTGTTCAATAGCTTAGGTCAGTTTTAAAGTTTTGATACGAGTAGCAACATCTAGTGTCGAATAGCAATTTCCAAGGTCACATGGAAGGAATCATAGACAACATCATAAATCATTCATTTTGCTTCTAGTATTATCCAACTTATTTACATATCCAAATTTTACTTGGACTAACATGCTACGAATACAACTCTAGAATTGCGTCGGCTAGTGTGATGTCAATTTAAACGGTGCGTTCTGAAAATTCGCAAACATACTCTCATATTTTATATGAGTTAGTTATTTATCTTAACTTTTAGATACATGTTAATTTTATAATAAAATGTAATTTATTAGAATCATAGAATGTTAATTAACAAAACTTTGCATATGTGTGACTTATTTTTCGGTAATATCTTATCCTGCAGGAGTACCGATTTCCGAACGCAATTATGTACCGGGAAGAAAAAAGAACAAAATAAACACGTCAGCTGTCAAAATTTGTTGTGTCATGTCGCTGTAATATTTTTGTAGCAAAACCAAACACTGTGAATTCGTCTCAAATAGAATAAATACCACTCATAGTTTATAACTGAGCTGGAAAACTTCCGTGTCAGTCTAACCACCATGCATTGGTACGGGGGAAGCATCGCGGAAGCGGTGACTTTATCGAAGCAAAGAAATGCCATTTTCGTCGTGTTTGTTGAAGGTAATTCTTTTATTTCACATTGATTTTTGAATTCAAGACCTGATCAACCTGAATGTGATATCAACCTCTGTATTTTTTGATTTTTCATGGTAAAAATGTAGGCCAAAATATGTCAGTGTTGTTAAGTTAATGGCAAACAGATTGACGTCAGAGAAGCGAGCAATGTCGCATTCAAGGTAATAAATATGCATTTGTGTTTAAATCCTGCTGAAAAACGATTAATGAGTCACCTGTTGTATTTCTTTCTGATTATAACAATACTTTTTTCTAGTGTTGATAATTATGTATTGTAAACTTTGTTAGATAGTTAGGTACCTACTTATTATTATACATTGCCAATAATGTAGTCTAAACATCTTCAAACATATAATTTTAATGAAAGAACCCTACTTACTAAGTATACTAGTGTGTTAGACAGTAAAAAATAACTATAGGCCTATATGGTAACCACTTACCATCAGGCGGGCCATACGCTTGTTTGCCTTCTTTTCGATACAGAGAGGTAAAAAGGTAGGCAATGTCATTCAGAATTGAAGTAAGTCATGTTATGTGATGCCTTGAGATGTAAAATGTGGGAGAGAAATTCAACATCACAATGAACGGTCCTGTTAGCTTAGTGGTTAAAGCATCTAGTGTATTTGACTGGAGGGATGCAGGTTCTAATTGTACCTGAGATCGGGATTTTCTTTTCAGAAAATTGATTTCTTTAAAGCAAACTTATTGCCATATACTGGGAATAAATCCAAAGAATGAGCTGTAAATTACATTTTAGGTTTTTATTAGAAATATTAGTTTTAACAACACACAGGAAATCAATGTATTTTGAAATTCTGCTGGTTTATGCTGTATAGTTGCTACTTATACATATTATACATATACATAATGAGGGCATCAGACTGGCAATCATGTGGTTGCGAGTTCAAAACCCACCCATTACACTACCGATGTGAACCCACTCGTAACACAAGCATTTAACTTAGCACAAGGGGTTAAGAAGAATATGCAACCCACATTAAAAAATAAGTGTATACTTACATGCTATACTTATTACAATAGACTATCTACGGTTGCAGTAATACAGGGTCATCAATAAATCACGTCACATTACAGGGGGGGGAGGCATGAGCTCTGTGTTGTCATATGTAAAAATTTAAATGATTACTAAGAAAAATGTAAACATAAATGAAAATCTTCCAAAAATATTATTATGTGACATCACACTTTTTTTTTTACTTGGGAGAGCCATGCTTCGGCATGAATGGGCCAGCTCGACCGGAGTGATACCACGGCCTCACAGAAAACCGGCGTCAAACTACGCTTACGTTGTGTTTCGCCGAGTGAGTGAGGTTACCGGAGGCCCAACCCCCTTTTAAATGGTCAGCACATGTGACTCCTATGGTGTTGCGGGTGTACATGAGCTGCGGTAATCGCTTACCATCAGGCGATCCGTCTACACGTTTGCCCTCCTATCCCATAAAAAAACACATGTTCGTTTGCCCCCTCTAAAGTAAAAATGGACATAATTTATGGATGGTTATACCCCTGCTATGTCTGCAAAACCGTGATAGTCTTGCTCATAAATATCAAGGGCTGGAAAGTGGTCTATGAATAAAAACAAATAAAAATTACTGATAAAAATCACTTGTTAACAGTGTGACGTCACATAATTATATGTGTTAATAAATTAGGATCAACCTTTTGGAACCATGCAACTAGAATCATAATGTTTCATAAACACTTTTAAAAGTTTATCTACATAAATAAAAATGAAAAAAGCTAAAGCCCCTTTTTCACTAGGGGGAAAATTATCCTGCGACCCGTGGTCGTTTGCGGCATCTATAGGTCGCGGGACCTGACGGTGTGTTCCTTGACCCGACAGTCGCCCGACAATCACTGAACAGCACTACCTCCTCAAATTTAAATGTTTTTATTTCAAATAAGCTTTTACAAGCGTTTATGAAACGTTATGATTCTAGTTGCACGGTTCCAAAAAGTTGATCCTATGGAGAAGAATCCGACAAGAAACTCCATGGACACTTAAAATATATTTATGGTGTTACAATCTTCGCTGATACATTATTGCGATATCAGGCACATCCTGATATCGCAATAATGTAATGAACATTGAATATAAAAGTTGTACCAAAGTCGATAGTTATAAGAAGGTCGGGCGACATAGGTACTATTCACCACTGGGTAGTGTGAACTAGGCAAATGTTGAGCGACATTATCTCACATAGTTGGCAAGACATACCACGTGAATTTTGGGGGATATGTTTCCGCGATATGTCCCCTAGTGAAAACGCGGCTTAATTCGCGGTCTCCATAATCATCACTACATAGTATAATACAAAGTCGCTGTCGCTGTCTGTCCGTCCCTATGTATGCTTAAATCTTTAAAACTACGCAACGGACTTTGAAGCGGTTTTTTTTAATAGATAGAGTGATTCAAGAGGAAGGTTTTAAACTATTTAACATCACGCTACGACTCTTAGGAATGGGGCAACGCGGGTGAAACCGCGGGCGGGTCGCTAGTAGTATTATAAAACAGTCTCCCTCCGCGTCGACCTGTCTGTCTGACCGCGATAAACTCAAAAACTACCGAACGGATTTCATATGGTTTTCACTAATTTTAGTACAGGTATAATTTAATATAATATATTTATTCATGTTTTCCTTGTCCGTGTGTCACTGCTAGGGTGCCAACTGAAAACCAGCGCTGGGTACGCCCAGCAAAACGCTGAGCTCGTAGCCCATTTGGGGCAAGCTGTCCGACAGCACATCCTGGTGACCTTGATTCATTTGTACATTTCTTTTTTTTATCTGTGTGTTGTACGGACCTTGTCTCAATAAATGTGTTTTTCTTCCTTTTTTTTTCTTTCTAATGATAAATATAAATGATATAATAAATTTTGTTTTCTTTAACATCACGCTACGACCCTTAGGAACAAGGCAAAGTGGGTGAAATCGCGACGTACACCTAGTTTACCTTATAAGTACAAATCGTTAAAGAACTCGATGTAAAAGTTAACAAGTACACAAATAAACTGTCGTTCCCACCTGTCTGTGAGTCAGTCTGTCACACATCACATGCAGCAGTGCCAACGCACACATTGGCACGGTGCCACAGTGCATCATTGTGAGAATTGGCACCGCAAACCGTGACAAAAAATGTTGTTATGGGTTTTAAGTTGTGGTTAACATATACTACGGGATATTATTAACTGTCGTACTAAAAATATAGTGATGGTTGAGTTATTTATAATAATGCCTAGACTGCCTCATTAGGCTACTCTTCCTGATCGCGATTATTACGCTAGATGTTCCATTCCCAGGTCAAGCAATGTGTTATTGGGTTTTTTTTATGTAAGCCTTGGGATTATTATTGAGGTAGTGAGCGCAAAAGCGGCCTACATTTTTTTAAGTTGAAATCGTTTGCAATAGTTAAGACACGAATCCAATATCGGGGAGTGGGTACCCACAAATTGTAAGTAGTATCGTCCTATTGGGAGAATGGATGATTACCAAAAGCGTGCAGACTAATAAAATAATGGGCACTTTTGCACTGGCGGCCTCAATTTATGCCTGGTTGATGGCAATAGGCTCGCACCTTATTACATGGGACCTAAACATACCGGCAAACTGTATGGAATAGGGAGACAAACGAGCAGACGGATCGCCTGATGGTAAGCGATTACCGCCGCCCATGGAAACCCGCAACACCAGAGGAGTCACAAGTGCGTTGCCCGCCTTTTAAAAGGGGATTGGGCCTCCGGTATCCTCACTCGGCGAAACACAACGTAAGCGTTGTTTGACGCCAGTTTTCTCTGAGGCCGTGGTATCACTCCGGTCGAGCCGGCCCATTCGTGCCGAAGCATAAAATTTCAATGTGTGATATTCGCGTGTCGTGAAACCACTACTTAAATCTGTTTGTTTTCTTGTCACCAGGCGACAATGATCTGTCGGCGGAGATGGCGGCTACCATTGACGACAGCGATGTGGTGAAGCGTCTGTCAGACCAGGGCAACTTCCTGGCCGTCAAGCTGAAGAGTGGCTCCACAAACTACACACATTTCGCACAAATCTGTATCCTTTGGCAAAAAAGAGTTTTTACCAGACTACGAAAAATAAAAAGTTGTAACACTATGTATGTTCGGATTTCAGATACTAGCTCAAAAACTACTGTTCAGATTAAACATATGTAAAAATGACGTTAAAGGACTTACCTCACAGAAAATCGTAGCCAAATAATGCTATGTTGTGTTCCTAACGGTGAGCAAGGTCGCTAGAGCTCCGCGAGGAAGCGTTGTGTTGGCAGTGTGGGGGACTGCTGGTGTTTTGTGACCGCCGCTGTCATGCATGGCAGCATGACTCCTATGCTGCTGGCCCAACGATTCCTCCTTAATTTACAACGTGCGAGTGATACCCTTGGTGTTGCAAGAGTCCATAGGCTACGGTAACCGCTTACCATCAGGCGGGCCGTATGCTTGTTTGCCACCTTAGTGGTATAAAAAAACCTAAGATATATCTTGAATAAATAAATGATTTTTGAGTTTCTTTCTTTAACTGGACACCAGATCAATTCGTGCCAGTCCCCTCGCTGTTTTTCATAGGTCGGAATGGAACTCCTCTGGAGGTGGTCTGCGCAGGAGTACAGCCCAGCAATCTCGCCGTCAGGATAGACAGGATCCTTGAAGAGCATTGTAAGTATCATTGTGTTTATTTTGTCATTAATTACTAGAATTATAGAATAGGGTAGTTCAAAATATATCAAAATTCACTAGATTTTAGATATATTTATCGATTTTGGTCCATCTTTGTCAATGTTCACACATTCTCATGTTGCAATATTGTTTGTACCAGTGAAGATTGTAAGATTGTAGGAGTGTCCATGGAGTTTCTTGCCGGATTCTTCTCCATAGGATCAACCTTTTGGAACCGTGCAATTAGAATCATAACGTTTCATAAACGCTTGTAAAAGCTTATTTGAAATAAAAACATTTGAACTTGAAATTGATTTGTTAAAAAAATATTATATGATAATAGTTACTTCTAGGCAAGCGCGCTCCATCGTAGATCGCAGTATCGCTTAACATCATGCGAACTGGCGATCAAGCGTAAGCCTGTCACGAATAAGAAAACATACCATCATAACATACCATCACGCCTGTATTCGCCGAAGGGTTAGGCAGAGGCGTACTTAATGTACACCCACAGTTCGCCGGTATGTTTAGGTCCCATGTTATAGGGGGCGAGCCTATAGCCATTAACCGGGCACAAATCCAGACTCCGAGCTGCTACTGAGAATTTCATAGAAAAAACCCAATAACACTTTGCTTGACCTGGGGATCGAACCCAGGACCTCTAGTGTAGCAGTCGCACTTGGGACAACTAGACTAATGAGGCAGTCATAAAAACAAATATAATACGTATATTGCATAAATAATAATGAAATCGTCTCAAATTGTAAGAACTTTTATAGCTTTTGGTGGGGATAGAGACAGGGTGCTCTGTTCCTTTCCTGCAATTCATTAGGGCTGCCAATCCCATCTCTCAAAATGGAGAATAGAAAAGCTCCTATGTATGTAGGTATTAAATATAAAATGCCTTATAATTTTATTGTTTTATTTCTTCAAATTGTAACTTACAACTTTTCTTCTTAACTTTTTTTATAATCTTAGCCACCATTATCCTTTTTTACTACTCCTATCGTTTTTTCCCGTCTCCCTACTTCCTTCCTGTCCCCTCTCGTTCATCTTTTGTCCCTTTCCCACATATACTTCTCTTTTACTCAACCTGTTCGAATACATTCATCCATCATATGCTGACTTACTAACAACATTCGGATACACACTCAATCAATCCCACATGTATCTCGTAGAACTAAATGCAGCCGACAAATTTCAAACGCACACACAAACAAAACAGCCTGTCGGCCTAATCACACACGTTCGCAATACCGTCGTGAGAAAAAATATTGTTTGGTTTACCAGTCAAAGACAAGCCAACTTCCGCCGGGGTCCAAGCATCGTCATCATCTCCGAACATGCGAGATCACACCGTCAGCTTCATGCAGACGGAGGCGGCTGCCATGGCACAGCAGGCTGCCCCCCACGAGGCCAAGACTGAGCCAGCTAAAGAGAAGCCAGCAAAGGAGAAACCAGAATCAGGTAGCTTTTATTTAATAGCATTATTATCATCAACGAGGAGGCATATATTTGGACAATATCCCTGTCTTTGGGGTAAAAAACAAAATTCATATAAATAATTATAACTCTCGGGGTGAGTTCTGACTGCCTAGCGAGTATCGCTGAGCGAGTATTATCTCCTGCCGGCAGTGTAAACAGTCAGCGATCAACTATTAATATATGCATCTCTTTTGTTTACACGGAATGTATTTCTTTTTATGGGATAGGAGGGCAAACGAGCGGATCGCCTGATGGTAAGCGATTACCGCCGCCCATGGACACCCGCAACACCAGAGGAGTCACGAGTGCGTTGCCCGCCTTTTAAAAGGGGATTGGGCCTCCGGTAACCTCACTCACTCGGCGAAACACAACGCAAGCGATGTTTAACGCCGGTTTTCTGTGAGGCCGTGGTATCACTCCGGTCGAGCCGGCCCATTCGTGCCGAAGCATGGCTCTCCCACGTAATTATATCTATTGTACGATTCTTGAGCGAGAAAATAGCCGATAGTCAGTCGTTAGTTAGTTAGTGGGACAGCTGCCTAACACTGCTCGACCTGGGAATCGAACCCAAGACTTCTAGCGTAGCAGTCCCACTTAGGACCACTACACTAATGAATCAATTCTCGACATAATTACATTCAAGAAAAGTATATTTGCAAGCATCAGGTTCACCTCGCGCCAAAATCCCGAAGACCGAGCATCCAGAGCAAGCGCCGAAGATTGCGGAAGACGAGATCGTGTGCGACGGAGACGTGTGCGTGCGGCGGCCGAGGGCGAAGCCCGACGAGCCCGGGCCCAGCCAGGCGCCCACGCCCAGCCTGCCCCACCCCGCAGCCGCAGACACACAGGTAACTATCAAAAGCCTCGAACAATCAAATACAGTACCTCCGACAATGCGAAAATTATCCGCATGTGGTTTTGCCGTCTATTAATAATAAATATTAAAAAAATATATTAATAAAAGCTTTAAAAAATTAAACTGTCTTGTTAGTCTAGGTCCTGGGTTCGATTCCCAGGTCGAGCAGTGTTATTGGGTTTTTCTATGAAATTCCTTTTCAATAGCAGCTCGGAGTTAGGGATCTGTGCCCGGTTAATGGCAATAGGCTCGCTCCCATTACATGGGACCTAAAACATACCGGCGAACTGTGGGTGTACATTAGTACGCCTCTGCCTAACCCGTCGGGGAATATACCTATTTAATATCCAAAGAGCTCTCCAACTCTGTTTCTCATTACTCTTTGCCGGTTGTTTAAAATCTTCTAGCTTCATAATGATTTACAGGAATCTCAACTCCACGCCACAGAGAGTGCAGGCAGTATGGAGGAGAAGATGGAACGGGCGAAGGAGCTGATCGAGGCCAGGAGGAGAGAGAAAGCCGACAAAGAGAAAGAGGTAGACGGCACTGATGTATAAATCGATTATTTGATCGTTGTCTGCGTGGACTTCAGGATTGTGTCCGGTTGTCTGTAACAGCCAGTCCCTAAATCAAATCCGCCAATAGATTTGCTTACTAGAGATAGGATTTTGACATTACTTGTATGGACTTTTATGTCAAAATCCGATCTCTAGTAAGTAAATCTATCGACTGATTTATTGTAGCGACTGGCCGTAAGAGATCGCTTTTAGCGATAAGACCGCCCATTGTACCTACCATTAAGTAAATTGTGCTTGGAAGCATTAGCTTTCGTTTTTCGTATGCAATAAAGAATATTCTATCAATCTATCTATTATGTGGGAGAGCCATGCTTCGGCACGAATGGGCAGGCTCAACCGGAGTGATACCACGGCCTCACAGAAAACCGGCCTTAAACAACGCTTACGTTGTGTTTCGCCGAGTTAGTGAGGTTACCGGAGGCCCAATCCCCATTTAAAAGGTCGGCAACGCACTCGTGACTCTTCTGGTGTTGCGGGTGTCCATGGGCGGCGGTGATCGCTTACCATCAGGCGATCCGTCTGCTTGTTTGCCCTCCTATCCCATAAAAAAAAATCTATCTATCTATCCTACCTGGATAAAAGTAGCCTCTGTGTTATTCCAGACTATAATCTATCTCTGTGCCAAATTTCATCCTGATCCGTTCCGCCGTTTTGGCGTGAAAGAGTAACAAAAATCCATACATTCATACTCAAAAACTTTCACGTTTATAATATTATTAAGGAAGTAAGGATGATCCGTGGTTAGCGTAGGTAGTTCTATTTAGGATGAATGATCTCAAAAGTATTATGTTAACATGGACATACCCCGGGATCCCAGGATTGTAAAATTGTATGGGTATGACCCATCAAACAAAAAACGAATCATCTTCATCTTCATCGTCATCAATCAAAAAGCTTACTAGCAATGTGGGTCGCACATTACTAGAATTCTTGTTAACCCCTCGTGCTAAGCTAAATGCTTGTGTTACGAGTGGGTTCACGTCGGTAGTGCAATCGGTGGGTGGCGAACCGGCAACCACATGATCGCAAGTCCGACGCCCTAGCCATTATGTTACCGCCGCTTCAAAAAACTCGACGAAAAGTAATGTTTTCTCTTTCCTCTTCTTCTCACAGCTGGAGAAAGAGAAAGAGATAGAGCGGCGAACGACAGGGAAGGGCGTTGCCGAACTGAAGCAATGGCAGGCGGACCAGGAACTCAAGCAAATACAGGTAACAATTACATACCATCACGCATGTATTCCCCGAAGGTTTAAGCAGAGGTGTACTAATAGCTATAAGTTGACTAAACAACAACTATATAGCTAAAAAAAATATATTTTGAAAAAGAAAAACTTGAGAGGTGTCAAGGGACACCCGGATGAAACGAAGTTCCTCAGACCTCATTGAGTCAGCTTTGTTTGGGGATGAACTCAAATCGCAAGAAGTAAAACCAAATCGACCGTTGAACTAATGGTTTATTGGAACTTGACCTTCTTTTACAGTTTTAGTTCATTTTAACTCAATATATAAATTTTCTACTGCGGGGGTCATTGAACGGCGGAGAATCTTAACACCGCCGTTCAGATTATGACGTCAACAGTACAGTGCCATCTATTAGACAAAATGCGTACTACAAAAAGTGTCGTGACAACTTTTCGTAAGAATTTTTTCCGTCTAGCCCCCTTTCACAACGCGCGATAAGGAACTTCGTTCCAAAAAATTGCAGTGAAGCAAAACTAAAATGCATTTGAAAGGAGAAGAGTACTACAGGCTGGTTCAGTTAGAAATGACCGCAAATACTCCAAAAAAGTGGCTTTAGATCGGTATATGTATGAATGTGGAAGAAGCAAAAGAAGTATGCAAGAATCGTAGCAAGTTGCGGTCTGTAGTGTCTGCCTACCCCTGTGGGAGAAAGGCGTGAGTGTATGTATGTATGTATGAGATTGGTATATCTCCAAATTCTCCGAATTTAGATTTAGCTTCAAAAATGATTTGAAATGAAATTATGTGTCTCACCCAGGTGTAAAAAGTCTAATGGCTGGGGTTTTCGACTGGCGATCATGTTGTTGCCGGTGCGAAACCCACCCATTGCACTACCGACGTGAACCCACTCGAAACACAAGCATTTAGCTTAGCACGAGGGGTTAACAATAATACTAGTAGTTATTTTAGTAAAGGAAAAATTCAATCGCGGGAACCCCACCCGCCTGATTGAAATTTTGCCGTCACATTCTGAATTTACGTCATAAGGTGACGTTGGCGACATCTATGAAAAGCAAGTTACCTTGCTTTTCAACCGACACGACTTACTTTACAGTTAGTTCAATGTCGTACGATGGCACCATACCTTTTAACTATCGTTTTGTGTTTTTTTTTTGCACTTTCCATGCTAAGATTGGATTTTACCTTTACTAAAATAACTTTATAATCTTAGCATGTAATGTGCGATTCACATTACTAGTAAGCTTTTGTTGACCAGTGTGATTTGTGTTGATCAGGAGGAGCGTCGTCGTGAGAAGATGGAGAATAACCTTGCTCGTCAGCGCATCTTGGAGCAGATTGCCCAGGACCGGCTGGAGAGGCGGGCCCGGGATCTGCCTCAACAAAACCAACCCCAGCAGTCTGTGCAGCCGCCAGTCAGTACGTATCTTTCAATCTACGAGTATGTGGGAGAGCCATGCTTCGGCACAAATGGGCCGGCTCGAACGGAGTGATACCACGGCGTCACAGGAAACCGGCGTCAAACAACGCTTACGTTGTGTTTCGCCGAGTGAGTGAGGTTACCGGAGGCCCAAACCCCTTTTAAAAGGCCGGCAACGCACTTGTGACTCCTCTGGTGTTGCGGGTTTCCATGGGCGGCGGTAATCCTTTACCATCAGGCGATCCGTCTGCTCGTTTGCCCTCCTATAGGTACCATAAAAAAGGCAATCTCACAACGTAATAGCTTGACGTTTAGTTTGACTTACGATCTTCTATTCATTGTCGTTAACAAGTGACACGCACTGGCTGTATCTAGCTCGCTCTTACTGTTCATAGCAATGTAATTCTTGGCGATCCGTCTGCTCGTTTGTCCCCCTATCCCACAAAAAAAGAGGCACCACTGCCCGGGGCAGGTGGTCCGGTTTAGAAGCTCGCCTAGATCCGGGGCTGATACGGCGTGTTATGTTATAGCATCTGGGGACGGCGGCGGTCGGGCGCGGATCCAGTTCAAGTTGCCGGACGGCACGTCGCATACGGCGCACTTCGATGCTGACGGCACTCTCGCTGACGTACAGAGATACGTCTCCGATAACCTACAGGTACCGATCTATTTATCTATACTAATATTATAATGAGGAAAGATTTGTATGTAAGTATGTTTCTAACGAATTGGCTCAAAAACTACTGGACCGATTTCAAAAATTCTTTTGCCGTTAGAAAGCTACATTATCATTGAGTAATATAGGCTATATAACAGCACGCTACGCCTCTTAGGAACGGAGCAGCGCGGGTGAAACCGCGAGCGGGTCGCTAGTTTATAATAATACCTAGACTGCCTCATTAGGCTACTCTTCCTGATCGCGATTACTACGCTAGATGTTCGATTCCCAGGTCAAGCAATGTGCTATTGGGTTTTGGGTGAAGCCGCGAGCGGGTCGCTAGTCTTCTATATATATACAGCGTGTAACAGAATAAGCGCCAGACCTCCAACAGGTCGATTAGAATATCGAGTCATAATTATAATAACGAAACCCGAAAGTCATTTTGAGACATGTACGCATATTTTTTTCAAGAAATAGTTATATCAGCTAAAACATAAAACTCGTGGCCGTACCACAATCGTACGCGTAACGACTACGATATCGATGCGCACACGCACACAATAACCATTTTTGCCAATAGGTTCCAGTTTTCCATACCTCGACCCACTGATGGATCAGGGGGCCATATTTCAGGATTACAAAAAAAATATTTTTTAATTAACACATTAAGAACCACTGTAATCGATTCAGTAGTCGATTCTGAACAAACTATTTTCAGGTCTTCCATTTATTCTGTTACATGTTGTATATAAAATAAGAACCAGACTGACTGACGTATTAACGCACAGCCGAAACTACAGGCGCTAGATCCCTGAAAGCTTGCATGCTGGTTCCTTTTGTAGTGTGGACGAGCACTAAGGGTTTTCTTTTTTAAGATTTTCTTATTTGGGGGGGGGGGTCGGTGTTACGGCGCGCCTTACAATTTGTTCACAGCAATGTGATAATTCATGTTAGGTTGCTTTCATATTTTTTGTAGGCACTTAATTTTGTCGGTAGATTGAAATATTTTTATAAATGTACATAGACGCCATACAATCTACACTGTCTCGTAAAACTATCGATAAAAATATAAAATTGTACCGAAGAAACGGCGTTTTCATTATAAAACCAGCATAAAAATCACCACGCTGTTTATGTCGACGATTGGCATAAAGATTCTGGCGACCGTGACAGGAAGGATGGCGTTAGCATAACTTTAGGTCGTTTTATGTACAATTATTATTTTATTCGCATTTTAGCATCTCACGGAAAACTAAAGTCAAATTAGATTATTTCACTCATTTTTCATCATGGAGCTGAAACATGGACTTTGAAGAAAGCTGATCGGAACCGAATTGATGCCTTCAAAATGTAGTGCTGGAACAAAAGTGCTAGGCTTACGCTTAACCTCCAATTCGCCTGATGTTAAGCGACACTGCGATCTACGATGGGGCGCGCTTGCCTAGAAGAAACCGATTCGGCAGGTTCCTTGGACTGCCTACCACCGATTCAGTAGGTTCCTTGCCTACCGCACCAATGCGTCAATTCTACATCAATTTGAATATTAATAAAACATGGCCACCATTTTCCTTTGTACAATACTAGAGTTTTGCGGTCATTGCCAGAAAAGATGGTCAAAACCTCAAACAGCTGATGGTTACTGGCAAAATCGTCGGCAAATACTCTAGAAGTAAAAGTGATATAAGATGGTCTGAGGCCGTATTATGACGTGTTAACGCCATCATTTTTAAGTTGTGAGAAAGAGATGCCGCTCTACAAATTAAATAGCCTCATCTCTTTCTTACAACCTAAAAATGATGGCCCCAGACCTGATTCGTTTTAACTATCTTTTTGTGATTTTTTTGCATTTTACATGCTAAGATTATTAAGTTATTTTTTAGTAAAGGAAAAATTTCAATCATGCGGGTAGGGTTCGCGGTGGCTTAGAGGTCAGAGCGTCTGGTATATCAAACCAGAAGACGCAGGTTCGAATCCTGCCCGCGATTGAATTTTTTCCTTTACTAAAAATAACTGATTCGTTTTGTCACGTAGCCACGATCCACTAGTGTTTAGGGTCAATTTTGTACAGTTAAATAACAAGTAAAATCTTTCAGTTATCAGCATCAAGTTTCTCGCTTTGGACGGCATTCCCTCGTCGTGAGCTGACGGAAGCCGATGCAAGTCTCCGCGGGCTACAATTGGCCCCCTCCGCGGCTTTGTTGGTGCTGCCCCGCCGCACTGCGCCCGTCGTGGTGTCTCCCTCTGCCTTCTCTAGCATTATCAGTAAGTATTTTCAAATAGGCATCTCGAGGCGAGAAAATACCAGACGTGCTCGGTGTTAGGACCTCTTGGGGTCTGACTGGCTGGCGACCGGCATTACGTCGTCTGTCGTAAAGCACCTTGGTGTGTGTTTCGACTTTTCCCCGTAAGAGTCAATTCCCCACGGTGGGTGCAGCTCTAGCAGTCTGCAGTCCGTAGGGGCTCTTAAGGCTCGGTAACGCATCAGCAACTCCTCTGGTGTTGCAGGTGTCGACGATGACTACTTACCACCAGGTGACTCATCAGCTCGTTTGCTAACTTAATCGATAAAAAAAGTTCTGCTCCTTAAAAACAACACAGAGAGAGACGTGGAAGATGAGAATAAGAAAGAAGATGATTGGATGACGACATGTTGGGCGTAGCGGCTGAGCGGTCCACTTCTCTGCCACGTGTTGTGGGTTCGATCCCCACATGCAGCAAATATTTGTATGATCTAGGTAGTTGTTCCGGGTCTGGGCGTTTGTGTATGTGAATATTTGTGTTTGTAAACTCACCGACGATACAGGAGAAAATCTTAGTGTGGGGCAACGTTTTTTAAAAAAAGATAAAAAAATACGCATGTACTATCGGCCAACTCCACATCTAGCCACCGTAAGGGCTATACATGCTTGCAGCGCTTGGCTGCTATACTAGCGCTTAATAAAGTGGAACGCTACGTAAATATGTTACATAAAAAGCTTTCTCATCCTTGGTATTTCTTTTGTTCTAATACTATTGGTCGTGCAAAAAGTGTCCTATTCTGTTTTAATACTATTGGGTAACGAAAAAAGGGTAATGAACAGCTGTGCATCGTGTGCATGGGATTTAGATTTCAAAATGGCTAGATATGGAGTTGGCTGATAGTACATTAGTATACCTCTGCCTATACCTTCGGGGAATACAGGCCTATGATTGTATGAGCCAAGAGCCTTGAGGTGGTAGAACTTCTGCTGAGTTTGCGGGAGATACCACAGGTGTCCGTCCCGTCTATACGCTGCGACTTAGGCGGGATGTATGCTTTTTGGCAAATTTATGGTAATATTGCCAAATATTACAATAAATATACCCTTTTAAAAGGTCGGCAACGCACTTGTGACTCCTATGGTGTTGCGGGTGTCCATGGGCGGCGTTAATCGCTTACCATCAGGCGATCCGTCTGCTCGTTTGCCCTCCTATCCCATAAAAAAAGATATAGAGGGTAATAACTGCAGGTACACAGCAAGTTTGGAATAAACACGTTTGAACTTAAAACTTTGGAGAAAATAAATGCGTGATGGTACTAAAAATATAATTTCCCCACAGCATTCTTCACACAGCTCTTCACAACAATGATACTCGAGCCATCACAGCAGATATTCGTGTGGCTTCGCAGCCGGCTGTTCCCCCCGCCCGCCGCCGGCCCCCGCGCTGTCCGCTCCCCGTCGCCGCCTCGCCCTGCGCCCCCTGCTGGGCCCTCTCCCCCCACTGGCCCCCGCCGCAGAGGGAACATACACCGCCTACCAAGCGATCGCGCCTCTGATGACGATAATAATACATGGAATGGTAATTCTACTCAGCAGATGTAAATACTGAGAAGGTAGCATTACTATGAGCTTTTGCCAAGCAATTTATGCGACTAATGGTAGAATTTTCACTCGATGTTAGCAACCCACTAGAAGTAATGGCAACACTGAAGAAATAAAAAACTTGACGTGCACAGAAGTAGACTTATGAATCTTATGTTGCATTTAAAAAAATCAGTGATTACTCGTATTGCTTTCTATTACGCGAATATGGAGAAAGGTTTTTATTTATTTAATATAAATATATCGAAGACTCCCTGTAAAGCCTACAATTTTGATTGGCATAGTGAAAATTTTCTTAAAAACAAATATTTTATCGAAATTACTTCCATTATAATTATCTATAAATTGAAATTCACCTTTCTCTAGATATGTTTGTTACAAGCCATATATACCCAGCGCTATTATACTTTTTAGAATCGCAATCACAAATACACGGATAACTTTAAAAAAAAACCACTCGATGTGTGCAGATTTCAAAATATTTTTTAATAATAATAATATTTAAATCCCTGCACTGCGCCTTAAGCCATACTTTGCAAGATAGTCTGCAATTACAATTAAGTGTAAGACTTTCGACACCGGTGGTTAAAGCGAGCACGCTGCAGAGTTCAAAAACCTATGCAGTCTGTAGTATAAGTAAGACTGCAGAGATTTTTCACTCTGCAAATTCACTTGAAAGTTGTTGATATAATTTTCTACACACATTCGTGCGATTGAATAAGTATTTCGACTATGTAGCATAAGTTACCGTAAATTATATAATAACTGCAGTAGAAAAAAAGTAAAAGTATCTTCCCCAAGAAACGAACTTTTTATTTGTAATTTATATCTTTTTATTAATTGATGACTTCAATAATATTAATTAAAGTCTATACCTAATTACATATTTCGTTCTATTATAACCTCCTTACGTATAAGCTGTGTAATGCTATGTTTTTTTTGGTATTTGACAAAAAAAACAATACAGTATGCTTATACATAGCTTATACTTAAATTAAGTATCATGTAAACTTTGCGTCATATCACAAATATTCTTAAAACTCTGCAATACCACTGAATATAATCGAAATACCGGTTATTTGAATACATAATAATAATAATGTCTAGATTTAAATGTTCGACAACAATGAAAATGTAACTATCATTAATTGTCGCTGTAATAATTATGAAAATAAATGTATAAAACCATTTTCTATGTATATATTGACCAATCTTTACAAAAAATACACACTTTGGAAATAAAAAAAAATAGTAAAATTATAATTTTACTGAACACTGAATTTTTTAATAATATATTTTAATATTTATGTTCGGATTCGTTTAAATTCAATGGAAGTATTGATCCATTCAATGCCACACTAGTCTCAAGGTTCGTTTCAAAATATTTGAAAGTCATAATTGGAAGATATTATAGCAATATGAGAGATATTCGATTTCTATATAGAAACTGCTATTCTTAGCTTTCAACAATCACCCAATAACCAATTAAATCACGAGGGAGTCGCTTTCTTCTAGGCGAGCGCGCTCCATCGTAGATCGCAGTATCGCTTAACATCAGGTAAACTGAGGGTCAAGCGTAAGCGAATATCACGAATAAAAAAACCGCGCATGAGACGGTGTCGAGTGTAGGCTTTTTTAAATTTTTGAAATATTAAATATGACCATATACTTTAAAAAGTATGTTACTAGTATAAAAAAAATATCAGTGTTGCCCTATAGCTGACAGGCCCGGAAACGAACGTTCCTTAGACACTAAGCCAAAAAAAAACGAAACATCGGATTTGAATATGGAATAGTTTTATTTAAATTTCCGCATTGGCTAAGGCGCTCTGACATAGATAACCAATAACATAACGATTACCTACTTGTTATCTATAATTAATTTTCAAGATGGCGCCTTTGTAGTTTGAATTTTATCGGTTCTTTTAATTAGCGTTGAATGGGTCAGCACTTCAATACTGTAAGATTTCTAGATTAGTTATGAACTATTATCAAATTTTTGTTGTAATTTATATTTGAAATAAATATTTGTTAAAAACATACCTTTTGTGTTTTATTGGCGTTTGAGGTTAAACAATATCTCTAACTGCTGCAATTAGGGCTGCTATTTCCATCGCCAGATAACTTCCTCAAAATGTACCAATTGACAATTGATCTAGAGACATGCTAAAAAAAAGCAAGGAGTGGATAATTTGTATCATTCTTACATCCTTTTCATGCCCTAAGATAGAACGAGACTAAAGACAGTTTTAGGTTCATATTTTTGCCTGGTCTCTATGTCTGTCTCCTCTGAGACTTTATCAAAAGAATAAATTCGAATTTTTGCTAGTTTTTCTATACAAAATCTATCAAATGTCAAATTTATTCCTCAGTAAAAAATATCTTTCGGCAATCAGGTCTTGAACTTTGTGTGCAACCAGTCTCTCAACAGACTTCGTAGGTACTCAGGTCAGCAAAGGTAACATGTTCCCGTGGAGATTCTCCAGTGGCACTAACTCATTTTGTAGGTGTGGTGCAGTGGAAGATATGGCCCAACTCAAGACCTAAGATCTGCAGGCTTACTCTTGAAAACAATACAATACCAATCCAAACGTGATCCGATTCCAATTTCAATTTGGCTGTCGGGCGATTTCGTACTCTTGAGCACAAATCCGTTAACCTTGTATCGGCATCTTGATTGGCTAATGGTTAGGTCGTACTGGTCGAATTTTAACGATTTACTGAATTCGAATCAACAGGAACAGTGATGTCCAGTTTATAGCCGGGCCCACATGATGCTGTAGCTAATTATAGGTAGGCAGTTCGCACCCACAGATCTTAGCAACTGACTCTGTATGTACAATGTAAATAAGTAGGTACATAACTATATGGGCGATTTGAAAATTGTCTACTACAGTACCTCTGAAATACCTCCTAACGCAGATAGCAGTGATAGCCGATGGTATGACCGTTGGACTGCCAAATCAAAGGTCTCGAGTTCGAACTCAAGGCACGCACCTCTGACTTTTCGAAGTCATGTGCGTATTAAATAGTTAATTATCACGCGCTTAAACGGTGAAGGAAAACATGGTGAGGAAACCTGAGAGATTTTGTGAAGTCTGTCAACACGCACTAGGCCAGCGTGGTGGACTGTAGCCTAATCCCTCTCATTCTGAGAGGAGACCCGTGCCCAGCAGTGGGACAGTATAATGGGTTGATTATGAAATAACGCGGATCTGAAGTTATCCGCAAGTAGTTTAGCCGTGGTGGTAAAATGTATTATAAACGCGAAGGCATTTGGCAGCAATTCAATTGGAAAACCATTATTTGTTACAAATTTATCAAATCTAAAGTATTCCCCAGTTGACCGTATAATATTATTATTATTGTAGGTAATAAAAAGTTGTGCGAAGGCAATGTAGGTAATAATGTTGATGTCGAAGTGATTAAAAATGCAAAAATATGGAATTATGGATATAAATAAACATGTGTAGAGTCCCGAATACAGACGAAATCAGTAAACTACAGGTAAATGAACCTGTAGTTTCATTTTTTACAATGAGTGCGTAATGTCACGCAAAGCAATCTGTTCACACGCATGCGATCCGTTATTTTTCTGAACCGTTCATTAGTTAGCGACGCTGATAAAGCTTTTTAATGTTTGAGAGTTCGTGATTTAATCAATTTCTCTTTTCAACCGACTTCAAAAAGGAGGAAGTTCTCAATTCGACTGTTTTTTTACTCTCGACTGGGTGAACCGATTTTGATGATTCTTTTTTTATTTGAAAACTTCCCGTGTGGTCCTATTTTAATTTGGTCCAGTGCCGACAATGGCATCCATGAGAAAACCATATAAGTCTTAAATTTGCATTAAGTATGTGCGCGACAAATGGACGAATAACTCAATATCACGCCAACCGATTTTGATGATTCTTTTTTGATCGATAGCTCATACTTCAGAGGTGGTCCCATAAAAATTTGGTCAAGATCTGATCACAAAATTTAGAACAAAATGACACGTAAATGATAAAATGATAACGTCGTCTAGGTATGCGTAGAATTTTACTCGCCACTAAAGTTTTACTCGCTCGTCTGGCACCTTTGAGATTTTTATCTGGCCTACGCAAATATTGCACTGATCTGGTATCGTCGTGCGACGGGTTGTTTAGCTCCCTAGATTATGGTCGAGCTATCCAATGACTGATGCATGCGTGCCGTCAGATGGGACTGGTCTACATAAAGCTGCAATGGCTTTTTCTTTTATAGGCCATTTCAGACATTGTCTTACATTGGAACTCACATATTTGCTACTAAGTATTACGTCTGGACTTTAAAAGAGACCATGATTCTCTGAGTTTGTTTCGGTGTTTCTTCTCAGAGGTCGTCAGATAGGAAATGCCGGCGACATCTAGTTTAAAAAAATAATTGACTGTAAAAGTGTCCTTAAAAGATCTATTTACAGAAATAAATATCATTTAATCATTCAATCATTTTATTATTGTCAGAAGTAGACCAAATTAAAATCGGACCACACGGGTAGCACCATCATTCAAATAAAAAAAGAATACTCCAAATCGGTTCACCCAGTCGACAGTTCTGAGGTAACAAACATAAAAAAAAAAAACAAAAAAAATACCGTCGAATTGAGAACCTCCTCCTTTTTGTTAAAGTCGGTTGAAAATTGAGCATATACATATTCCTTTAAGGCTGGCGACACTATTGTAATACTTAATCTTGTTATTGGTTTTCTTTGCGGCAGGAGTGTACAAGCGTGTATGCGCGTTGTGTTGTGTGCCCTGAGTTCACCAACACTCGTTCGTACTCTACCGTGACCATTCAACACGCAATGCGTCGACGACTTCTTATGAATTTCGTTATACGTTTTAACACTTACACTTTCATCTTTCACGGTAATAACACGTTGTCACTAATCTGTTAGCACATATGGTTACCGAACGAATTATCGACCGCATTGTTTTTTTTTAAGGTAAAGAATGCTAAAGTGTTCTAACGTCAGGTAATGAAAGAAAGTGATGTAGCGTTAGTGAATAAAAGAATGTCGGTCTAAATTAGCAAATATTTAATATTATCTAGTAAATATTAGCAAATAGCAAAAAGGTTACGTAGGTACCTACCTCAACAATACGTTATCTAAACGTTTTTTTTTAATAAAAACTTTTTACCAAAACCTTTGCTGAAATATCATGGATAAAGCTACGCAAAAATAACTTACCTCTAATGGCCAGTCCGTTTAACAAATCCGTTGATAGATTTGCTTACTGGAGACTTAGACGTAAGGTTCATACAAGTACCGTCAAAATCCTATCTATATATTTAATATATAATTATCGTAACGTAACGTCTGTAAGCAAATCTATCGACGGATTTGATATAGGGACTGGCCATAAGACAATTTGGTGATCCATGATGCCACGATTTGCGCAGTGGCTGTATGGCTTTTTTTTTTTTTGGATTTCACAACTTTGTATGGCTTACAGTGAGTCGTTCGTTTTCCCATTAAATATGTAATATAGGTTTTAAACGCACGCACCCACCCACAGTAAAGCAGTAAAGGAGAAAATCTAAGCGCTTTTTTTAAATATGAAAAAAAGAACACGAGTATTTTTTTTTTTCTACTTTTTAAAGCAAGGCTTAGACACTCCCTCGAAATAATGACACGCATTCTTCTGAGCCGCGTCTACACTCATTTCACGTGTTATTTTTATTTTTGATACGAGCAATTTCTTGCTATCCTACCTATCTATAACATTTTCAAGAATTTGTTGTTTTAAGTACGAGTACCTACCTAAATGCGTATGGAAATCGTTGATGTTAGTTAAAACTTTAAACGCCTGAAAACCTGAGAACCAGTTCATCCTGGTTGTAATTATCTGGAGATAATGTCAATTTTGCCCAGTAATTGATTTAGAGACAGCGGTGGAACCAGGATTATAGTTTGGGAGGGTATATTAAAATGTAGGATAATATCGAGTTTAAGATTTGTCGGACGCAGATGCTTTTGGGGGGGACCAGAGAGCCACATAGCTCTCCCTGGATTCGCTGCTGGTTAGGTACAAAGGTGTAATACCTACCTTACTTACCTACTCTTCGTGTAAAAATATAAGTAGGTACTTAGTATCCAGTTGCAATTGCATTGGTTGCACTGAAAGACCCCAACATTAATTGCATGACGACGATACTCCAGCTGTTGCTCTCCCGCTGAATGCTCACATCACATAGAAATCGGTAAGTTATTTCACGGTATTTCTGATTCAAGGCTTGGAATTTGGAAATGTCAATCATCCTAAAAAAAGTCAGTCAATCGTTGCATTCTTAATTCAAAACCGGACCCCACATTAAGACTAGATCACACTGTAACATACAATTAAATTATATTTTCTGAACTTTCTATTTTTTTAATTACTCGCGTAAAAACAATGATTGACAGTTATTTCACTAATGAAGAAGTTAAAACAATGGACTTCCGTCTAGTAGGTACTTAATAAAAACAACAATAGCTAAAACGAACGCGACCCAAATTTTAAAAAGAAAACTTTCTTGCCTTTTCTCCC
This sequence comes from Acronicta aceris, assembly GCA_910591435.1. Lineage (NCBI taxonomy): Eukaryota > Metazoa > Arthropoda > Insecta > Lepidoptera > Noctuidae > Acronicta > Acronicta aceris. The sequence goes on from OU342784.1 coordinate 7,052,615, forward strand.
ATTTTCTTAAGATCACTTGTTCATTGCACACTTTAACTTAAATCGGACAGGACATGAATTTTAATGTGGGAAAGCGAAAGTTACTCTCGAAGTCTAGAGGCGAAGTCGTTTATTTGGCATCGCAGTGTGCAAACGTCTTTAGACCATAGTGAAAGAAGAAATGGGTTACCGACCTCTTCGCTCTTAGTTTTGACGTAGCGTTTGGCGCGAAATGTCGTTTGCCGCACTTTTTGTTTCGCCGCGTGTGTATTTTATCAAAATACGTTTCTAAACACACAACAATAAAACGATGGATTTAAAAGAAATAATCAAGTGGTTTATACCGTGTTTTCATATTCTGCTAATTAAAACGGTGAAAATGTACGGTCGTTTGACTTACATTTGTTTGTTTTTACTTTTTATTTCGCGACCCAGTTGCGGCGCGGATGTAAACAGCCTAGTTAGTGGTGATATCGATACCAAAAATGTAGTTAAATATAATTATTTAGATTTAGACAATAAACTTAACCAAAGTGATTATTTCCATGTGAAAATGGCGAAAAGTGAAGGGAGAAGTTTAGACACATCTGTCGGTAAATAATATTTTTAACTAATTTGTTAAAACATCTACAGCTTATGAAAAGTAACAAATTTTTAAACCATATCGATCTAAAAGATTTTTTTATCGGTAGATTATTTTGATTCAGCGCTACATCAAAGTCAAAGTCAAAAGTCAAAATTATTTATTTCAATTAGACCATTAAAAAGGTACTTTTGAAAAGTCAAACTAATTGCACGGTTCCAAAAAGTGGGTCTTATGGAGAAGAGCCGGCAAGAAACTCCATAGATAGGAGGATACTCTTTTTTTAAAAAAAAACAAGATTATAATATTAATCTTTACAACTTTGTTTTAAATAGTTTCATCCTACATAATTAAAAAAATTATAATTTTTAGTGTAAGAAAAATTGATTTCGATTCGAAACTGCGCCTGTGCCTGCTGATTGCCACTGATTTCTATATTTCTCTATGCCATTAAAGAAGGTCTAAGGTCAGTAGCACACTCTGGTGCATCAGCATGCAAAATTAAAAATTGACCTTAAAATAGATGAAATATATAATAATATCTACTGAAAGCTGTGAAATGGGTTTCACCTTAAAAAAAAACAATTGGACTTTCCCGTGTGGGGACGGGTAAGAATACAGTTCCTATAGACATCTCGTAAGAACCGAGAAAATATCTGACTTGCTCGGTGGTAGGACCTCTCGGGTCTGACTGGCTGGCGACCACCCTTACGTCGGAGTTTGTCGTAAAGCACCGCGGTGTGTTTCGACTTTTGCGTGTAAGAGACAATTCCCCCTCGGTTGCTGCGGCTCTGACAGTCCGTTGGTGCTCTTAAAGCTCGGCAACGCATCAGCAACTCCTCTGGTGTTGCAGGTGTCCATGGGCGGCGATGACTACTTACCATCAGGTGGCTCGTCTGCTCATTTGCCGACCTAATAAAAAAAAAATTGAATAGCCTTCTAACTTAACATACCATCACGCCTGTATTCCCCGAAGGATTATGCAGACGCGTACTTAATGTACACCCACAGTTCGCCGGTATGTTTAGGTCCCATGTTATAGGGGGCGAGCCTATTGCCATTAACCGGGCACAAATCCAGACTCCGAGCTGCTACTGAGAATTTCATAGAAAAACCCAATAACACTTTGGGGATCGAACCAAGGACCTCTAGTGTAGCAGTCGCGCTTGGGACCTCTAGAATAATGAGGCAGTCATGAATAGCCTTCTAAAAGTCATACAAATGTGTCAAATGTGTTTCACTTGCAAATTCCATCATCTTCGCCTTTTCAGTAGGTATAACCAGATGCGGCTGTATAGATGTATTTTACACGACTGCTATACCATCACAACTCCGCAACATAATTTCGGGGCAACACCGATATTCAAAATAAATTCGCAGTATTACATTTTCTCTTCTAATTACTTAATTATTTTGTACAAATTGCTTAAGTTTATTTTAATTATATGACAATTAACTGACGACCCTAAACGTTAAAGCCATATTTATTGATGTATATATTAGTTATTCATATAATAATCATGCTAGGTAGATAAGCAACTATACCACCACGCCTATATTTCCCGAAGGATTAGGCAGAGAAGTACTAACATACAGAAACAGTTCGCCGGTATGTTTAGGTCCCATTTAATAGGGGTCATTAACCGATGGTAATCCTTACTTCCTTGCTAATATTATAAACGTGAAAGTTTGTGAGTATGGATTTCTGGATGTATGGATGTTTGTTACTCTTTCACGCCAGAACGGCTGAACTGATCTTGATGAAATTTGACACAGAGATAAATTATAGTCTGGAATAACACATAGGCTACTTTTTATCCAGGTCGGACCCAATTCTGATGTCCACGCAGACAGAGTCGCGGGCAGAACCTAGTTAATTATATTGCGATGGTAATTAACTGGCCCATTAGCCTATTGGTCTTGAGCGCGACTGCTACGCCAGAGGTCCTGGTTTTGATTCCCAGGTCGAGCAAAGTGTTATTGGGTTTTTCTACGAAATTCTCAGTAGCAGCTCAGAGTTTGGCATTAGTGCTCGTTTAATGATAACGCACGTGAGCGTACCGGCGAACTGTGGCTGGATATTAGTACCTACGCCTCTGCCTAACCCTTCAGGGAATACGGGCGTGATGAAACAATAAATTGATTCAACTGTAGTGTAGGGCAATTTCCCCGACAACCGGATTGGTTTAAAAGAGAAAGCCGTAAACATAATTAATAGAAAATACTCGAGTAGGCACATCAGTTTTAATATTGTCCCTAAATTATTAATTTTATGATACCAACTAGTTTCTGCCCGCGACTTTATCTGCATGGACTTCAGAAATAATGAGTGATACCACGGCCTCACAGAAAACCGGTGTTAAACAACGCTTACGTCGTGTTTCGCCGAGTTTTAAAAGGTCAGCAACGCACTCGTGACTACTTTGGTGTTGCGGGTGTCCATGAGCGGCGGTAATCGCTTACCATCAGGCGATCCGTCTGCTCGTTTGCCCTCCTATCCCATAAAAAAAGACTTGATTTCCCGTATTGCACGCTGGTGGTTACAAATTACCGAGTGTGATTTTGATATACAATACCACCCCAGCGTTAAAATGAGCAATGCTGATGCTCTTAGTAGAAATCCCCAGGATAATACAACACCTAGCACTTTGAATACCCTCAGTATTTCCACGGAAAACTGGATACTCACCATACAAATGGCGGATCCAGAACTCCAGCGTATTGTTAAAGTTCTAAAACCAAATCTAGATAATGATAACGTAAAAATTAGGAAAAACCTTGTCATTAAAAACCATGCATTACATAGGAAAGTGGATGATGATACGCGTTTAGTTATTCCCAGAAATGCTAGGTGGCAAATATGTAGGGCGAATCATGATGATTTGGGCCATTTTGGCTATGCAAAAACTGTTGAACGTATTCAAAGCCAGTATTGGTTCCCTAAATTACGATGATACGTAAAAAAATATGTAGCTAGTGAAGACGGGGCGCCTTGACACGATTCTCTTTACCATTCTCCTCATTCATTTTTGTGCCTATGTACCTAACGAGTATCATTGTACGTATCTATTTCAACCAGCTAGATAGGTTAGGGCGCCGGGAGATACGTAAACAATAGTAAACGTACCTTTGTATGTGCGCCGCGGACTGAAAAAGATTGGGAACCCGTCATGTAAGTAAAACCACTAATTACTGTCGAAATCAGAGAGCGATCTCATCATCCATCTAAAATATTCTATAGTTTGACCGCGGCTAGAGCTTAACCTTGCACTTTGATAGATCAGCGCAGTTACATAATACAAGTTAGACACGCAAGAGCTAAAATTATATCTAAAAAATAAGCACAAAACATACAATTAACCAACTCTATTATTCTAATTGACTCTTGATTTTAATTTCAGAAGACGTGTAGGTAGGTATAATAATTGTAATCTATCTACAAAACTAGCTGTTGGCCGCAGTTTCACTCGTATCTCAAAGGATGTTGACAACAGTGCCATCTAGCGGGTCCAACTATAGCTAAAAACTATTACAGTTGAACTCGTAGGTACAAAATCAATCCAACCGATAAAATCAAAGTTAGGTACTTAACTCCCTGAATCCCGAACTCTTTAATTCAACCCCTAGTTTGAATGAAAGCAAAGGGTTGTTCCTACATTATTCTGAGAGTATCTACGCCCAGTGGTTTAAGTTAGGCTGTGCGTTGTCAGGCAGTATTTTAATAATAAAATCGGCAAGCCAGATTCTTCTTGATTCCAAGAATGTTTAGATACTAAATAACAATCTTGCTTGAATATTATAAGTTTATAACATTGTAACAGTTTGATTCTTATCGATCATAAAGATGTATAAAATAAGATGATGTTTAGATATCATTGATTCTTCTTGGTGAGAACCTCTTCACAGATTACTTTAAACAAAAACTACATAATACCGCAATATTTACAATGATTACTTGCAATTTATCATGAGTTATAAACTTCCAGCTACATTAAGGTCAGTGCCATGTTTCCTGGTAATCTTTGGAAAGTTAACCAATATCTAATATTTACTTTTGTTTATCATTACGGTGAAGTGGCAAATGCTGACGCTTATCTTTTGTTGCTTATGCAACGTAACGACGACACGCATTGGTAGAAATTGCATTCTGAGATTTGCAAAGTAGGTAGGTATGTAATTTACGCCCAGTCCCCATAACAAATCCGTAGATAGATTTACTTACTAGAGATAGGATTTTGACATTACTTGTATGGACTTAATGTCAAAATGAAATGAAATGATTTATTCTGCAAGTAGATCTTTAGAGATACTTTTACATGGATTTTTTTTCAGCTAGATGGCTTCGGCATTTCCTGACTGACGACCTCTGAGAAGCACCGAAACAAATTCAGAGAATCATGTGCTCTTTTAAAGTCCAGACATGGAAGAACACTTTGATGTGCACGATGTAGGGTAATGTCTGAAATGGCCTTTTGAGGAAAGAACCATAGCAGCTTTGAGTAGAACAGTCCCAACCGACGGCACGCATGCATCAGTCATCGTGTAGCTCAACCATAATGTATAATTTAATCCTATAATAATAAAATCCTATCTCTGGTAAGCAAATCTTTCGGCAGAGTCAAACTGTATAAAGGTGTAACTATAACTACATAATGTAGCAAACTACAGTTCACCGGTATGCTATTTTTAGTCGGCATACCTTCCTGCCTTCTCAGGTCACACGATCTATCGGGATATTCTTTTAACCCTTCGGGAAACAGGCCTGATGGCGATGTTTCTTCTCAGAGATCTTCAGTTAAGAAAAGCCGGCGTCATCAAGCAATACAAAAAGAATATATTGACTTAACAAAATGTCATTTATTTTATTAAAGGAAAATCAAATCTTAGCATGGAAAATGAAAAAAAAAGTCACAAAAAGATACCAAAATGTCTTGAAACGTTTCATCATTTCATAAATATTAAAATGTTTAGCAGTGTTGTGACCATGAATTTAGTTTCGAGTTCAAATCCAAGTTGTACATCTTTAAGTCTCGAGTCTCGCATTAGCCGCGTTTTGATGCGGACGTGTTGCTGACACTTAAAATTTACTTTTAAGTAGTGTAGCGCGGCGTAAGCCGTTGCTCGTAATTTTTTATCGCCATGAGTGAACAACTTGTGGCGAATGAACTACTGGCGTTCCTGCAGCAGAAGCTGGACGTGATGGACGAGGTGTCTGCAGTCCAGATCTGCTCTACAAACTTCAGTGAGGAAGATATCGCCGCTGCAAAGCTGCTTCTGTACCGTCTGCTGAACAAGACAGACCAGATGATGTCCCGCCGACGCGACGGGACAAAGAAAAGCGTGCAAGACATTATAACGCTGCTGAAGGAGACCGACCCTGATGACGTGCCAACGTTTGTGGCGAAGGAGCTGCACAAGCTCCCACCAGTCACCTTCGACCACGTCGATGTAACAAGCCTACTGAAGGACATCGTTTTTCTGAAGGCAAGTCTAGTGGACGTGCAGAAGAGGTTAGATGCATCTCAAAATACCGTCACCGATTTGCGCAACGAACTTATAGAGTTGCGTAAATCGGTAGCGGTAACTGGGTCACCATCGAGTGCATCGAACGTAAACATGCGTCGCGGAGCGGCCCTCGATGTATCGGGTGCAAGTTTCGCGTCAGCAGTTTTGTCTTCGCCGTCACCATCGAACGCTAGGCGTGCAGAGTGCGCACCGTGCGCGCCCCGCACCCCCGCTCCTGCCCCTGCGGCTCCTCCCCTCGCCGCCGCGAGAGTTGCCCGACCTCCCGAACAGCTGCCGGTATCAGCAGCAGCAGCGAAAAATAAACCATTCGCTAACGTCGGCGTGAAGACTGATGCAACGAAGCCCTTGCCTGAAAAGGCATCGAAGCGGGCTGATGATGATGGTTTCGTGACGGTGCAAAGGAGGAAACGCCGTCAACGAACTAACAAGAACCGCTGCGGCGCGGCTCCTGCTGAGCCTAATGTAACCATACGTGCCGCGAAGCCGAACACTCCTGTGTACATCTCCCGCCTACACTACACCACTCAAGCGGAAGATATCGTGGAGTACGTGCGCCAGCGCATCAAGTACACGCCGAGAGTGCAGCTGTTGGAGTCGCACCGCAACGTCAACTTTAAGGCGTTTGTAGTGCGAGTACCAATGTGTTATCTGCACCTCGTCATGGAAGAGGACTTCTGGCCGCAGGACGTGGTGTTCCGTCGCTTCCGGGGACAAGTGCCACAAGAACGCACTGTGACAGTGACTAGTGCCAAGTGAAGTGACTTACTAACATAGGTTAAGTTTATATACTAACATCATTTGTTATTTATTTTATATATGTTAGTGTGTAAGGTATATATCTATGGGCCATAGATGCCTGAAAATAAATGATTTTGATTTGATTTTTGATTTGATTTTAACATTTCACAATGATGTGCTTATCAATAATTAAAATGAGAATTATTTTTTAGTAAAGGAAAAAATTCAATCGCGGGCAGGATTCGAACCTGCGTCTTCTGGTTTGATATACCAGACGCTCTGACCTCTAAGCCACCGCGAACCCTACCCGCATGATTGAAATTTTGCCTTCACATTCTGAATTTACGTCATTACGTCACGTTGAGAATGACGATGAGAATTATCATTTGCATAAACAGTGAAGGAAAAACATCGTGAGAAAACTTGCATGCCTGAGAGATTTTCTTGACGGCGGCGGCGTGTGAAGTCTAACCACACTAGGCCGGCGGCGTAGTGAAATAGAGCGTATTCCCTCTCATACTGAGTAAGCGGGTTCATGAAGATGGTTTTAAATAAAGTCCATTGAAGGAATGAATGACGTTTATTCGCAGGGACAGTATTTTAAAACTTTAAAAAAATAGCAGAAGGTACAATACCTCAATGTTCCTCTTTGGTTTTATGGGATGCTTTTTTTGAAGGATTGGCCGTAGAAGGCTCTGAAGAGTGTAAGACAGGTAGGGAAGCCTTTGCCGTGCAGAGGGACGATCGCAGCTGATAAAATAAGTAGATAACCTATCTTTTTCTTCGTATTAAGAGTCCAGCGGACCGAATTTCTCTTACCAACGTAATACCGAAATAAATCGTAATTCAAACACAATTTAATCAAATTCTGTTATTACTTAATCTAGGTTCCTACGTTACCATTTCGTCCAAAATACTTCACTGGAAATAAATGTAAGCGAATGCACTTTTTGATATATTTACCAAGTTTGGAACGATTTTTCGGTATTTTATTTCCAGTGAAGTAGTAGTAGACGAAATAGTACCTATCTACCGTAGAAACCTAGATTAACGGTATCCAAATCCGAATAATAACATAATTTGATATCATAAGTATTGCCTGCATTACGATTTATTTCGGTATTACGTTTTTGTGGGTAATTCAAGCTCCGCCGGACCCTTAATAGGCCATCGAATGGATGATGCTGGTGGGAGCAGGATGCAACAAGTGAAGGACAGGGCGAAATGGCACACATTAGGGTGCACACGTTCAGTAGTGGACTGATATAGACTGTTAATGATTATAATGATGAATAGATCATCGCACTGTTACATAATAACCGTTAACTTATTTCAAAGTCTAAATGAAAATGTTATATTTGCATTAAACCATTAAAATAGGTACTGTTGTAAAGTCAAAACTAGTTACACTGTATTTTAGTAAAGGAAAAATTCAATCGCGGGCAGGATTCGAACTTGCGTCTCCTGGTTGGATACACCAGACGCTCTGACCTCTAAGTCGTGACCTTATGACGTAAATTCAGAATGTGGAGGCAAAATTTCAATCAGGCGGGTGGGGTTTGCGGTGGCTTAGAGGTCAGAGCGTCTGGTGTATTCAACCACGAGACGCAGGTTCGAATCCGGCCCGCGATTGAATTTTTCCTTTACTTACATAAGTTTGTAATCTTAGCATGGAAAAAAGTGGGTCTTATGAAGCAGTTGAGCCGGCAAGAAACTCAATAACAATATTTGGACGGAGTCTTTTGAGTCCGTAGAGTTAAAAATATTTTAAGAGAACTCGTAGCTATGTCACAGTTGCACAAATCGATCGATGTCCGAGGTTAAGCACGCGGTTGCCGCAATCGTTTTTTGGATGAGTCGTTATTATTTATACATTGAAATCTCTTGAGCAACTGTATCAGTCGGACTGAGAGCGGCATGGCGCCTCTCCAGCCACTCCTCCATTGCTTAAACAACAAAGATTTTTCTTTCTTTTTTTCGTGCTCGTGCAAGTAATTACCGTTCAGTTTGTATGACAAGACATGCATGTCAAGGATTTCTTTAACATATGGCGGATGACACGAGACTAAACTCGTGTCAACTGCCATTTTTTTTATGTGATTGGGGGGCAAACGAGCAGACGGATCGCCTGATGGTAAGCGATTACCGCCGCCCATGGACACCCGCAACACCATAGGAGTCACAAGTGCGTTGAAGACCTTTTAAAAGGGGCCTTTGAGCCTCCGGTAACCTCACTCACACGGCGAAACACAACTTATGCGTTGTTTAAGGCCGGTTTTCTGTGAGGCCGTGGTATCACTCCGGTCGAGACGGCCCATTCGTGCCGAAGCATGGCTCTCCCACGCAGATATCGTCTATGTGTTCATTTACTGATGACAATGTAGGCGTGCCGTCAGCTTCTGTAGCGTTTGACACAACCGTCGTGTCACGGAACGTTTCTTAGCCACCACCAATGACATTATATAGACACGTTATCATCCTTCAAATGCGAATATTGTTTCGTGGGAAATGTGTTATTTGTAGTGTCACATATGCGATTGACCGACCTAAGGCGCAGAAGTGTGTTTGACAGCGCTATTGACAGCAATATCTATACTTATAATAAATCTGTAGAGAGGTCAATTCTGTAAATGAAATATATTTCCAAAATAACTATCAGCGGGTGATTAGTGATCGATACTGACGCCAAAAATGCAATCAGTAAAATTTTTGTCTGTCTGTCTGTCTGTCTGTCTGTCTGTCTGTCTGTATGTTCGTTATAGAAACAAAAACCACTCGACGGATTTCAACGAAACTTGGTACAATTGTTCTTCATACTCCTGGGCAGGTTATAGTATACTTTTCATCACGCTACAATCAATAGGAGCAGAGCAGTGAAGGGAAATGTTGGGAAAACAGGAGAACTTACTCCATTTTTTAAGCTTCCGTCGCGTGTGCAGCCTTAATGGTTAAAGCTACACAGAAATCATGTATGACGGAAATGTTCTCCTTAAAATTATATAAAAAATATTCCACGACAGCAAATGTCTATCTTTTATGGTTGACTCACAATAACACGTGTAACTCCCGATAGCTTAGCAGTTCGGAGCTTTCTGATTATATTTGTCTACTCTTACGTTAGGTGACTGACTGACTGACTGAGTGACTGACATAGTGATCTATCAACGCACAGCGCAAACCACAGGTTATAGTATACTTTTCATCACGCTACGATCAATAGGAACAGAGCAGTGAAGGGTTGAAAATGTTGGGAAAATGAGTGATTCATGAGAAAGGTTTCAAGCTATAAAACATCACGCTACAACCCTTAGGAACGGGGCAACGCAGTTGAAACCGCGGGCGAAGAACTAGGGAACAAAGTAACTATTCCACGCGGACGAAGTCGCTGGCAAAAGCTAGTACTATAATATAGCTATTACACTAAAGTAAGAAAAGAGCATAGAGTATCTTATCACAAGTAAGTTAATAAATTCTTAGCTTCCGTACAATTTATTTCATTTTTTTCGTTGCAAATAAAATTTGAAATGAAAGAAAGAGTCAGCGCATGCCTTATTAGTACGAGAGAAAGGGACCTAATACTTTTCATGTCACGTCACTATATACGGGCATACTGGACATATCAAATGTGTCATTTAAGACAACTGCTTAGTGCTAAGTATTTCTTTTCATCTTATGCTGCCTGTATCATCTATGCGCGCGCTCATAAGGAAAGCCTAAAATGTAGCGCGACTCAATTTTAAATGACATTTACTATGAACATGGAGTATACATTACTATTATATCATTGGCCACCATCGACATTTTTCTCGAACATATTTCCTTTCTACATATTCGATTTTACCACCAGGCTGTGCCAATAAAGATATCCGAGTCGATATAGTGATCTCGATGTATCGATAGAGCGATATCGATAAGTGTGTAGCACGCCTTACCTTAAAAAAATCATCGGGCCCTGTCGTCAAATCGTAAGAAAGGAACGTATTTAAGTGACTAACGTATTATTATATTCCGTTAAGATAACTGCATACCTCCAAAAATTAATAGAGTGTGAACAGTGTATGTATTTACGGTATCAAGTACTATATAGTTTTGGTGCTCCAATTTTATAGAATTTGGTTGAGCTTCAGTGACTAAAGATGCCAGGTGTTAGTTCAAAATATAATAGAAAAAAAATACCTCTCACGGTTGGACAATCTTACTTTGATTAACGAAAATGTAATTAATATAGTAACCTATATCTATACTTATAATAAATCTGTAGAGAGGTCAATTCTGTACATGAAATATATTTCCAAAATAACTATCAGCGGGTGATTAGTGATCGATACTGACGCCAAAAATACAATCAGTAAAATTTTTGTCTGTCTGTCTGTATGTTCGTTATAGAAACAAAAACCACTCGACGGATTTCAACGAAACTTGGTACAATTGTTCTTCATACTCCTGGGCAGGTTATAGTATACTTTTCATCACGCTACTATCAATAGGAGCAGAGCAGTGAAGGGAAATGTTGGGAAAATGAGTGATTCATGAGAAAGGTTTCAAGCTATAAAACATCACGCTACAAACCTTAGGAACGGGGCAACGCAGGTGAAACCGCGGGCGAAGAACTAGGGAACAAAGTAACTATTCCACGCGGACGAAGTCGCTGGCAAAAGCTAGTCTATAATAAAATTGTAACAAGCCGATGTCTGTACATTATAGATATTAAAGAAAAACAAAAACGAATATGGGGGAACAAAGTTGTAAAGCTTAATATTGTAATCAAGTTTTTTTACTAGAAGAGTGTCTATGGAGTTTCTTGCCGGCTCTTCTCCATACGATCCACTTTTTGGAAGCGCATAACTAGTTTTTGACTTTTCAAAAGTACCTATTGTGGTCTAATTGAAACAAAACATTTTGACTTTGACTTTATTAGAGCAACAGAAGCCAAAATAACATTTTTTAAATTATTGTCTGTCCGTCTGTATGTTTGTAGGCGCATCACGCAAAAACTACTGCATTGAATTGAATGCAGCTTTCACCAATGTATTGCTAGAGGTTTAACTTAAAATCTGGTGCATGTATCTATAATCTTGATACGCCGCCTAGAATCGGACATATATAGTATGTTAATCTTTTTGGTATGTGAGTGAAACTGCAGGCAACAGCTAGTGTAATATAAAACGGGAAAAGTAAATACTGGGGAAGCGGTCTGATTAAAAAGGACAACAAGCGACTGATGCCACTGGTGTTGCTTTCTTTAACCTGCAGTTACAGGTTAATCTATCTATATAAATAACGTAACATACATAATCAACCCATTACATTATCGCACTGCTGGGCACGGGCCTCCTCACAGAATGAGAGGGATTAGGCTATAGTCCGCCACGCTAGCCTAATGCGGGTTGACAGACTTCACGCGCCGTCGAGAAAATCTCTCAGACATGCAGGTTTCCTCACGATGTTTTCCTTCACAGTTTAACCGCGTGATAATTAACTATTAATGCGCACATGACTTCGAAAAGTCAGAGGAGCGTGCTTTGGATTCGAAGTAGAGACCTTTGACTTGGCAGTCCTATGGTCATATCACTAGGCTATCACTGACTCATGACCTATTCTATTTATTATATTTATATAAATAAAAATATGTTGTATGTTTGTCCTCTATGCATTGCTAAACCATTTATCCTATTATAAACTTTGATGATTTGTTGTGTGCATACCTGTGACGGATTGTGACAAAAAACAAAACAAAAAAGTGGCATGGGAACATATGCCACAGCACATAAGTATATAATAGTCTCAAAATCCCCTTTAAGATTTTACGAAATTTAATGTAAGTACACTTAACTAAATTAAGGTAAAACAAATAACATACTTACATAATTATTAATTAAATCCTAAATAAAACGAATTAACCTACATAATTTTAATAATATTCTACCAATTGTTGTCAAATCTATTTTACTTTTGACTATGCTGCAAGTTGAGGCTGAAGGGATTCTTAAGGGAAATTTTGATACTAACTCGTGCCGCTTAAGAATCCGGCGGACCAAATTTCTCTTACAAACCTAATACCGAAATAAATCGTAATTCAAACACAATTTAATCAAATTCTATTATTATTCGGATTCCGATACCGTTAATCTAGGTTCCTACTCTACCATTTCGTCCAAAATACTTCAACACTGGAAATAAATGTAAACGAATGCAATTTTTAATAACTTTTTCAAGTTTGGAAAGATTTTCCGGTCTTTTATTTCCAGTGAAGTAGACAAAATAGTACCGTAGGAACTTAGATTAATGGTGTCCAAATCCGAATAATAACATAATTTGATAGAATATTCGATTTATTTCGGTATTACGTTTTTGTGAGAAATTTAAGCTCCGCCGGATCTTTAACATCAGACGGCCGATATGCTTGTTTGACATAATTATTATTATACCTACTTACAATATCATCTCTATAAATCTCTCTCTAAATAGAATCTCTATAAATAATCCTTGGTACCTGAAATAAAATGGTCATTCAACCATTTTCAGGAAGGACATTCGGGCGTCCCTTCAAGAAGATGATGTCAGCGCTGATCCCGGTGATATTTCAAGTGGGTGCGGCGTCCACCTGGGCCGTGGTGGCTGCTCTGGTGGGAGTCAAGACCCTAGTCATCACCCTGGTCATATTGAAGCTGCTACTCATCGCGGGAGCTGCTAAGGTAATTTTTGAATTCATGCTATTTCCATGGGAATTTCCAAGCACGGTCAACTCCAAAGATTTAATTTAATTAATTATTTAGTGAAATAAAACAAATTTACGGATTTTAAAGAGATTGTGATTGTTAATATTCGCGTTTGTATCGGTGTTTCTTCAGAGACGTCAGTTAGGAAACGCCGGTGCTATCTAGATTAAAAAAATAAGAACATTGACTTGTAAAAAAATTATTTCTTTTGTAAATACGTAAGTAGATCATGTACATACGTAACATACATAATCAACCTATTATACTGTCCCACTGTTGGGCACGGGTCTCCTCTCAGAATGAGGAGGAATGCGCTATAGTTCACCACGCTGGCCTAGTGCGGGTTGGCAGACTTCACACGCCATCGAGAAAATCTCTGGTTTTTCCTTCACCGTTTAAGCGCGTGATAATTAACTATTTAATACGCACATGATTTTGAAAAGTCAGAGGTGTGTACCTTGGGTTCGAACTCGAGACCTTTGACTTGGCAGTCCACTAGGTTATCACTGCTATCATGTACTAGTTTCTGCCCGCGACTTTATCTGCGTGGACTTCAGAATTGGTTCCGACCTGAACAAAAAGTAGCCTATGTATTATTGCGGACTATAATCTATCTCTGTGCCAAATTTTATCCAGATCCCTTCAGCCGTTCTGGCGTGAAAGAGTAACAAACATCCATACATACAAACTTTCGCGTTGATAATATTAGTAAGGATTTATCATTTACCTAGTAAAGAACACTTAGACATGCTTTTGGGAAATTCCCACGTGATTGGGATAAAAGGGATCACTGCTAGTAACAACATCGCAGGCCCACAGTTATTTATAACACACATATTATTATTTGCACTACCATTTACTAAGTGAAAGTAACTTTTACAACCGGATTCTAGAGAGGGATGGATATACAATTTAGGATGAGATAGACAGAGACAGATTCAGTATCGGCTGTGTCTTATCTTCGCGAAACAATCGTATTGATGTCACTAGGTTTTGCAGGTACGACGATACGTTTGGCGTAGCGTCATGTGTTGTGGGTTCGATCCCCACACGGAGCAATTTTTTTTAAGTAGGTAGATATAATTATAAGCTTCTTTGCCCAACACTAAGATTTTCTCCTGTGTCGTGGGTGCGTTTACAAATACAAATTCTCACATACACTAACGCTCAGACCCAGGACCTCTGGGGGTTTGACTGGCTGGCGACCACCCTTACGTCAGAATCTGTCGTAAAGCACCTTGGTGTGTGTTTCGACTTTTGCACGTAAAAGCCAGTTCCCCTCGGTTACGTAGGCTCACGTAGTCTGTAGCCATAGGGGCTCTTAAGGGTCGGCAACGCATCAGCAACTCCTCTGGTGTTGCAGGGCGATGGACGATGACTACTTACGACCGAAAGCGAAATAGATAGATACAATGACACTAGTTAGGAATTAAAATGCATGAGGAGTATGGTAAAGAGAATCGCCTCACGTCGTCTTACCTGGGAGAGCCATGCTTCTGCACGAATGGGCCGGCTCGACCGGCGTGACCGGCGGCCTCACGGAAAACCGGCGTGGAACAACGCTTACGTTGTGTTTCGCCGAGTGAGTGAGGTTACCGGAGGCCCAATCCCCTTTTAAAAGGCCGGCAACGTACTTGTGACTCCTCTGGTGTTCCGGGTGTCCATGGGCGGCGGTAATCGCTTACCATCAGGCGATCCGTTTGCTCGTTTGCCCCCCATCCCATAAAAAAGAACGTCGCCCTTCTTCACTTTCTACGCACACTTTGGGAACCACTGCTGAATAACTCTTTGCTCGACCTGGGAATCGAACCCAGTAACCTCTAGCGTAACCGTCGCGCTTGTGACCACTTGACTAACGAGACAGTTTAGTTATGCTTTTACATCAAGATCATGAAGAACGACGACACGTGACAGACAACCATTTTGAATGAATGAATGAATGACAAATGACAATAGACTGCTGACATGAATGTCACTATTGTCAACGTCACGTTAAAGGGCCGTTATCTCACAACATATCAATTTCACTCTTACTTTCCCTTACAAAAAAACACATTGTTTACATTAGCAGAGGTTCTCTTTATTTTGTTTACTTTGAGAAATATTTTTTTTAGTACTTATTACACTCCCGAAGGCAGAAACTATAGACCGAGACGACTATATTCCCCGATAGACTATGCAGAGGTGTATTAATGTAGATAGAATATTGGATAGAATATTATTTATTCCACACCAAAAACTAATAGAAAGTATAAGTTATAAATCATAGAATATGATAGGTACGAGTATAATGGGATGGTCTTATCAAACAACCTTTGGATGGACTCAACAGAAAGAAAATACGTTTGTACCTACACCACACACTGCGAACTGTGGGTGCACATTAGTACACCTCTGTCTAATCCTTCGGGGAATATAGACGTGATGGTATGAAATATCATGCTAAAAGCCGAAAGTTACGTGCTGTGGCGATAACAAAACAAAGGATATAAGTGAATTCTTTTTCTTACAGGTGGGGGCTCTCTTTGGCCAGAAAGCCCACGGCCACGGCCATGGGTGGGAGCCTCCTGCGCAGAAGGAGATCCACCTTCACATACACAATGGTGGTCACCAGAGCCTGCATGAAGAACAAGTTCCAATATGTAAGTTTATTAATTAAAATTAACTACGATGGTTTTGTTGAAAAAATGAATGAAAGACGAAAGGAATTCATAAGGCGAATGTCAGCGGCAGCGTCGGAAGAGTGGTTCCCAACCCGTGGTCCGCAGACTATCAGTGGTCCACAAGAGATAAAGGTTCACTACAGATTTAAATCTTTTATTTACTTGTTAAATGTTTTGATTCAAGTTTGATTTCAGATTCACAGTTTGTTTTACTTTAAAATTATGGTCCCTGTAATCTATACTTATAATAAATCTGTAGAGAGGTCAATTCTGTACATGAAATATATTTCCAAAATAACTATCAGCGGGTGATTAGTGATCGATACTGACGCCAAAAATGCAATCAGTAAAATTTTTGTCTGTCTGTCTGTATGTTCGTTATAGAAACAAAAACCACTCGACGGATTTCAACGAAATTTGGTACAATTGTTCTTCATACTCCTGGGCAGGTTATAGTATACTTTTCATCACGCTACGATCAATAGGAGCAGAGCAGTGAAGGGAAATGTTGGGAAAATGAGTGATTCATGAGAAAGGTTTCAAGCTATAAAACATCACGCTACAACCCTTAGGAACGGGGCAACGCAGGTGAAACCGCGGGCGAAGAACTAGGGAACAAAGTAACTATTCCACGCGGACGAAGTCGCTGGCAAAAGCTAGTCAACAATAAAATCAAAGTGGTCCTTGGTAAAAAAAAGGTTGGGAACCACTGCCCTAGAAGGACGTACGCTGATCTAATTGGGGAAGTCTTTCAAGAAGTCAGGTGCGTAGTACTCGAGCCGGCGCGCATGTATGAGAAGATGTATGAATGTGGAAAGCAAAAGAAGTATGCAAGAATCTTAGCAAGTGGCAGTCTATAGTTTCTGCCTACCCCTGTGGGAGAAAGGCTTGAGTGTATGTATGTATGTAACTTGCTTTAAACATCTTGGGGAAAAACCCATGGATGTACACATTTCCCGAACGCGCCAACATGAGATGAAAGGAAAGTTGTAACACTTCTAGCGATTACCTGTGTATCCCCAAGATTGTTTTGGATTTGTAACTGTTATATGATTTACCCAGTGTCTGGGTGGAATCAAGTGCCCTACCCATCTGGAGTGAAGCCAGTGGATAATGGTTACTACATGGAGGCCACCCCAAGCGCGGCTACCCAGAGAATTCTTAACATTAAACTCTAGAACATTTTAGAAGAGTCTAGAAGGGAAGGTTCTAGAAGATACTAGAAGGTTCTACGTAAGTTATAATATTGAGGAAACTGGCATTGAAGCACTCAAGCACGCTTTTACTGGTCAGAAGACGTCTAGTGCTGCATAAAGATGTCTTATAAGGATTTCTTCAGCGATTTTCTCTGGAATACTTGCATCCATTGGCTTTATCAACTCCTCTGTCCATCTTGATATGCTATATTTGTATTATAAATGACCTCGAGTCATTTCAGCTTAAGCCTGGTCACATCTATTTTCAATAGCATTTGCGTAATGTTGTCTTTTTTCTGGAGAGGCACTGGCAAGCTGGCCACTTTTTTTAATTTTTAATATACAACAAACAAGCTTAAAGACTGCTTGATGTTGTATGGCAAGTCGGTAACTGCAGCCTATAGCCGCCAGCTACATCAGTGGTATCATTATCATTCGTTGCCATCTTGAGTCCATTTGCTCTGTAATGTCACTGGCTACATTCCTTCAAAAACTTTTTCTATCAAACGTCAATTTTATTCCTCAGTTAAAACTCAAAAAGTAGAGATGAAACGGATATCTATCCTATCCGGCCTATCCAGCCTTGATTTCACTATCCGGCCGGATACTGGATACAAATTTAGTATCCGGACGGATACCGGATAGTAAAATTTAAAAAAATATCATTATTTTACACAAGGCAAATCATACCACAATAGGTTATGGGCGCCGTTTATATTTATAGTCGCACGTCAAAAATGTTTGTTTTATTAATAAGTTTAGATATTACTGACACGCGCGATAACACTCAAACGTCTAGTCGTCTCGATCTCCGCTCACGTGTGATAACACCCAAACGCGCCCAAATATTTCCGATCTCGTTCACCACACCAATATTCAAATCAAACTAATCGCGTCATGTAATGCGGTATCTTGCCGAATATCCGGTATCCGGCCGAAATACTATCAGTTTCATCTGTAGTTAAAAGTTATCTAGTGATTGAAAAGTCGGCGCTAAATGAAATAAAAATTTTTGTCTTTGACTAGATCGAAATTAGCAGCAGCTGATCACGGTACTTAGACATAATTTGTATTTTTTGGTAAATGTATCTAATATTTAATCAACGTCATACGTAGTCATCAAATAATTAGCTGTACAATAATGCATATTTTATTGGCCACAGATGGCCTCGAGAAACACAACACTGGGTCACTTCTGAATTTAGTAAAAGTTCGTAGACCATTTGAAGGCATGTATGATATGTCTACGCAAACGATACGTGAAAGTGATACAACAAAAATGGTATTTTTCGGTGACTCATGACGACAACAGTTACCTTGATATTATGCTTAAATCAGTGAAAGTTTTTTGCAATCTGGGTAATAGGATGGTAGGCGATAGGTATTTTCAGCTGTTTTATTTACTTATTACAAAAAGTCTTACTTTTTCAATGATAAACAGCACCCATTGCCATATATAGGTACGTATGTATAGCACCATTGCTTTAGATTTCAATAGTTAACAGAAAAAAAAAGTTTTTGAAAGTGATAAAAAGGTTTTTACGGGCGCTTTACCTTCTTCTTAGCTACAAAAACCTTGTAACACTTTTTAAACTGATAAAGAACCTAGGATCTCTTATGAACAACCCCTATTTGTAGTATTCCTCTCTCCTAATTTTGCTGTGCCCGACTGGGTCCATAATGATCTAAGTTATTTATAGTCAACCTTTGTAAAACAAGGAATGCACTATAGTAATGAGTATTGAGTAGAACAGCTCCAATTTAATAATGAATAAGAAATTAAAGATATACTAGCGCCATCTATGATCAAATAGTATAACTATGATATAAACTAAATGCTGCTATATTAAGTACTAGATGGCGTTAAATAAGGTTTTTGAGGCTTAAGAATCTGAATTCGTAGGCTTACTTTTTACTTCTGTTTTACACCACTAGATGGTAGAAACGTAAACTGTTATTACTACTCACTACTAGATGGCAATTTAATAAAGTTTTATCTTTTACAGCCGCTTGGAGCAGAGAAGGTGCAGTTTCTACGACAGCGGATAATAAAAATATCAACCTAGTTTTAAACCCTTACGCCGCAGCTGCTGCGGGTCCCCAGACTATAAGCACGCCTTACGGAAACTACATAAGGGTTGGGTCACCTAATACCTTGGAATCTTTGTCATCTTTATCCAGTCTTAGCACTTAAATAATTAGGTACCTACATTAAATAACTGGGTGCCCATTCGTTATTAATTAATAATATAATAGTAATGTGTAACTTATTATGAGTCTGTGTTATTTTTAAATGAACAAGATGGCGCTAGCGTTGAAGTACACGCGCGTGCGCTGCTTTCGCTGACTACAAAGCCTATTACGAACTGTATAGGTTCGTGATAACGTCGTCCTACTTTTCATATAGGGACCTATATGAAATGTAGAGACGAGGTCCGTTGGTGTGGTACAGCTGTGATCATAGTAGGCTTTGGTCACCTTCTGTTTAATAAATTATATTATGGGTCCGGCGGAGCGTGAATTGCCCACAAAAACGTAGGTAATACCAAAATAAATCCTAATATTTTATACTAGAAATAAACGACCGAAAACTTATTATTTCCAATGAAGTATTTTAGACGAAATGCTGGAGTAGGAGCCTAGGTTAAAGGTATCGGAATCCGAATAATAATACAATTTGATTAAATTGTGTTTGAATTACGATTTATTTTGGAATTTCGTTTTTATGGGAAATTCGGTCTGCCGAACTCTTAATAATTATTAGATTTTAATTTTTTTATGTAGGTAGGTACCTATGTGACAAAGACAGATGAAAAAATGTACAGGTCTTATGATACCTATTTACCTAGGATTTAAGGGTCCGGCGGAGCTTGAATTGCCCACAAAACCGTAATTCCGGTATAAATCGTAATCCAGACAATATTCTATCAAATTATGTTATTATTCGGATTTGGATACCATTAATCTAGGTTCCTACGGTACGATTTCGTCTACTACTAGTTCACTGGATATAAAAGACCGAAAAATAGTTCCAAACTTGGTAAAGTTATCAAAAATTGCATTCGCTTACATTGATTTTCATTGAAGTATTTTGGACAAAATGGTAACGTAGGAACCTAGATTAACGATATCCGAATCCGAATAATAACAGAATTTGATTAAATTGCGTTCGAATTGCGATTTATTTCGGAATTACGTTTGTAAGAGAAATTCGCTCCGCCGGACTCTTAAGGCCGATTTCTATATCCTATCTGTCAGTAGATTTGCTTACTAGAGATAAGATTTTGACAGTAGCTGTATGGAGCTTATGTCAAAATTCTATCTCTAGTAAGCAAATCTATTGGATTTATAATCTAGAGATAGATTATATATAGAAATTGGCCGTTAGGAAGTAAATCCTTACATTTCTACGGTTACCTATACCTAATATATTAGTTATAAAAATAAACCTGAACTAATAATGAGTAGATAAAGGTTCTCTGTCATTTCTATTGTCAATCATCTGTGCTTGATTTTAGAAATACTAATGCCGTATCGTTTTAAAAAAGAAATAATGGAAGAGATAATTATTTTAGATTGATCTATTCATTTATGTCTCCAATGTAGATATTACTTACCTAAGTTTCTTTCCACTCATACCATCACGCGTGCATCTTCAAAGGGCTGGGCAGACATGTACTTCACCAACTACAGCCATTAACCGAGCACCATCTACAATTGCTGGGAATACCCAATAACTTTTCTCAACCCAGGATTCAAAAGAACTCACGCTCACCAGCCACACTTGTGGCTACTTGTCTATTGAGGTGATTTAGGCAATTTTTGAGTTCAGAATCACTTGTCTTTCTGGTGTATATGTTACTGTAAAAGTCCGAACTACAGTAAATCCGAAGATTGACCAACTCTGAATGGTAGTCAGAAATATGCCAATGATGAATGTTGTTAAAATATGATATAATGATCGATGATCAAAGAACATGCTTCACGTGGGAGAGCCATGCTTCGGCACGAATGGGCCGGCTCGACCGGAGTGATACCACGGCCTCACAGAAAACCGGCGTATAAACAACGCTTACGTTGTTTTGCCGACTGAGTGAGGTTACCGGAGGCCCAATCCCCTTTTAAAAGGTCGGTAACCCACTTTGACTCCTATGGTGTTGCGGGTGTCCATGGGTGGCGGTAATCGCTTACCATCAGGCGATCCGTCTGCTCGTTTGCCGTTTGCTTAATAGTATTTATTGGATAAGCGACTAATCTTTATTTTCGGAGCCCCGGTGAGAGTGGGAGCCCTGGGCCCGTGCCCCCTGTGCCCTTATGGTAAAGACGGTACTGCATATGCAATTACACGTGGTATCTTACATCACTTAACGAACACATTCTTCCTAAAATTATCAATATACCTAAGCCTTTTAAAATTCGCCTCCTTTCAAGGCTTTCGTATAATGTTACCAGTAATTATCATTCATATTACGAAATAGAATGTTATATTTTAAAATAAATAGACGTGTAGAACTTTTAATATTTATTTTGTAAAACATAATTTTTAAGTGTAATAAATTATTCCTAAGTAATTTTGTGAGTTTTATTTTCCAATGCAATAATCCGGGGGTATTTGGGGTCGAAACGCTCGGGTCGTGGGGTCCGAGTGCTCGTCTCCTTTTCAAGGAAATTTCGAGGAGACTGGTCGACACTTCGCGTGACCAGAGGGCTGGTTTATTTCTAGGACAGCGTATAAGCATTGTCATTCAGCGTGGCAATGCTGCCAGTCTTCTGGGCACCTTCCCGGACGACAGCGATGCCGAGGAATACTTTGACGCTTAGTCACGCCTCTGTCTTTTAGATGTATATATAGCTTTTTTTTACGTTCGTTGTAATTAGATTTAGTATTTATCTTATAAAGTATAATCCAGTAATACTTCGTTTGCATGAAAAAATATATTGGTCGGTAGTAAGACCTCCAGCTCTTAGAATCTGACTAACTGGCGACCACCCTTACATCGGAGTCTGTCGTAAAGCACCTTGGTATGTGTTTCGACTTTTGCACATAAGAGTCAGTCCCCCTCGGTTGCAGAGGGTCTGGCAGTCTGCAGTCCGTAGTGGCTCTTAAGGTCGGCATCGCATCAGCAACTCCTCTGGTGTTGCAGGTGTCCATGGGCGATGATAACTCAACTCGACATTAACCTTGAAAGCAAAAAGTAGTGCCCTGGGAATTGAACCCAAGGCCAGTGAGACAGTATACCTATTATTATATCTTCACTGTTAATTAAACATAACATCACGCCTGTATTCCCCGAAGAGTTAGGCAGAGGCGTACTTATTTATACACCCACAGTTCGTCGGTATGTTGAGGTCCCATATAACAGGGGGTGAGACTACTATTTCCAATAACCAAACACAAACTTAAACTCCAAACTTCTGCTGAGAATTTCATAGAAATACGCAATAACACTTTGCTTGACCTGGGAATCGAAGCCAGGACCTGTAGCGTAGCACCGTGGTTAGGACCACTAGACCCTTGAGTCAATTTATCGCGAACAACTATGTAGTCTACGCTAATATTATAAAGAGGAAAGATTTGATAGTTTGTAATCGATAAACTCAAAAACCACTGGACCGACTTTAAAAATGCTTTCACTAATAGAATGCTAGGTACAGTAAACGCTCAAAAGTCCATAAGCACGCTAAAGATTACATTGCTATGAACAGTACGAGCGAGCTCGATACAGCCAGTGAGTGTCACTTTTGTTAACGATAATGAATAGAAGGTCGTAAGTCAAACTAAACGTCAAGCTATTGCATTGTGAGATTGCCTATGGACTTTTGGTCGCCACTGTACATTATCACTGAGTAAAAGACCGAGCGAGTGAATCCGCGGCCAGCAGCTAGTTCTAAGATAAATAAAAGCTTACAGTCCAGTGTGAGTGAGAGACGCCATACTGTCGGTTTTAGATCTGTAGAGAGAACCCGCTACCCTTGACATGTAACCTTGCGAACTGGTTTGTAGCGATCA
Organism: Acronicta aceris; assembly: GCA_910591435.1. Classification (NCBI taxonomy): domain Eukaryota; kingdom Metazoa; phylum Arthropoda; class Insecta; order Lepidoptera; family Noctuidae; genus Acronicta; species Acronicta aceris. The sequence continues at coordinate 7,076,029 of OU342784.1, forward strand.
AAATGTTAGAATTCACTTCTACTCTAGCAACGATATTTCCATGTTTGTCGTTATATAAGGTTAGTTTATGGATAATCTATACCTACCTACTCGTATATTAAAATTGTAACAGGCCGATGTCTGTACATTATAGATATTAAAGAAAAATTTATATGAGGGTCTTTATTAGAGCAACAGAAGCCAAAATATATTTTTTTTGAATTTTTGTCCGTCTGCCTGTCCGTATGTTTGTACGCGCATCACGCAAAAACGAATACATGGAATTAAATGCAGTTTTCACCGATGTGTTTCATTTTGATACGCCGCCTAGAATCAGACTTATAGTATGTTAATCTTTTTGGGACACGAGTGAAACTGCGGGCAACAGCTAGTTATAAAATATAATTTATACATACATACACTCACGCCATTTTCCTGTAGGGGTAGGCAGAAACTATAGACACACCTCTTTCGCTTCATCCACATTCATACATCTTGTCATACACACGCGCCGGTTGCGAGTACTACGCACCTGACCTTCTTGCAGGATCTCACCGATAAGGTCGATGTATGTCTTTCTAGGGGGTTCCCTTCCGGCGGCTCCACTGACATTCATTTTATAAATCCCTTTCGTTAATCACCTTTCATCCATTCTCTCAACATGCCCATTTCTGTCAGTTCCAATCCTTTGGATTTGTGCCCGGTTAATGGCAAGAAGGTCGTCCATCATTACACAGGACCTCAATATACTGGAGAACTGTGGATGTTCTTTAGCAAGCCATTGGCTAATCCTTCGAGGAATACACGAAAAATAAAAATAAAATACCTACTTATATGATTTTATGACCTTATCGCTGAGATCCTGCAAAAAGGTCAGGTGCGTAGTACTCGCAACTGGCGCTTGTTTATGATAGGATGTATAAATTTGGAAGAAGCAAAAGAGGTGTGCGAGAATCGTAGCAAGTGACGTTCTGTTGCTTCTGCCTACTCCTATGGGAAAAAGACGTAAGTGTATTTATGTAATTTTTTTTTCATGGGATAGGACGGCAAACGAGCAGACGGATCGCCTGATGGTAAGCGATTACCGCCGCCCATAGACACCCGCAACTCCAGAGGAGGCACAAGTGCGTTGCCGACCTTTTAAAATGGGATTGGGCCTCCGGTAACCTCACTCACTCGACGAAACACAACTTAAGCGTTGTTTGATGCCGGTTTTCTGTGAGGCCGTGGTATCACTCCGGTCGAGCCGACCCATTCGTGTCGAAGCATGGCTCTCCCACGTAAATCCACAAAAAACTCCACCAAAGTCCAACTACTAAGAGTCAACATTCCTAACACGCACCACATAGTTAGATGCTACATAAGTATAATTTCTAAGAACCTATGACCTCACAGCATGACGACATCACTTTGTAATCTTTGGACGTTAAGTTAGCACCAATTCTTACACACGATCTCGCCCACATAGGATTTGTAAGGTAGTTTACTAACGGCCGATTTCTATATCGAATCTGTCCGTAGATTTGCTTACTAGGGATAGGAATTTGACATAAGGTCCATTATACGTACGAGTATAAGCAATGTCAAAATCCTGTGTCTAGTTAGCAAATCCACTGGCAGATTTGATATATAAGGAAATAAAGGAAATATTAAATTACGATATATTTAGAACAACATTAAATAAATATCTTATGCAAAAATGCTACTACAGCCTACAAGAGTTTTTCGAGGACAAGAAAAAATACAACCCATCACCACCAGAACACAATATCTAAGTAACATTACATTAGAAAATATACAAAATAATAAATAAAATAAAAATAAAACTGACTGCCTCATTAGTCTAGTGGTCCCAAGCGCGACTGCTACGCTAGAGGTCCTGGGTTCGATCCCCGGGTCGAGCAAAGTGTTATTGAGTTTTTCTATGAAATTCTCAGTAGCAGCTCGGAGTCTGGAGTTGTGCCCGGTGAATGGCTATAGGCTCGCCCCCTATAACATGGGACCTAAACATACCAGGCGAACTGTGGGTGTACATTATAGTACGCCTCTGCCTAACCCTTCGAGGAATACAGGCGTGATGGTATGGTATGTAAAAATAAAATTATAATTGTACACCTGCCAATAATAATAACTGTACCTTTATGCCTTTAAGTCCCCAGTCTTTTTCAAAGTAGGCAATAACGCTCCCTTTTGAGTGCTAGAGGCCTACAGGAGGACGAGAAAATTAGGGGTGTTGAAGCGGTTTAAGATGTGGTAAAGCTGAAAATTTTGGGGGCGCTAAAATTAATTGATTCTCAAAATGGGCATAAGTTTGAGAACCTCTGCATTAGAGCATAAAAAAATACAATAAAAATACGGCAAAAACCGAATCATTTATAACGACCATTTCATCTGAAATCAACTTTAAACGCGTTTATATATTTTTATGGCATAAAATAAAAAGGAAAATGAGTAGCTTCATTTCTACATTACTTCATGAAACGCAATTTGGTGCGAATTTATCCATTCTGACAGGTATTTCGAATTTATTGGTATTCAATCAATGACATTATATAGTTAAATAGAGGTTATGGTTGATTAAGTAGGCACTTGATTTATTTCTCATTACCCATTGGTCGCACTTAATTTGTTTAGACCTTCTATGCATAGGGTCTAGTGAAGGGTATAAACTTATTCATTTTTACCCGACTACGCCAGAAGAAGGGTTATGTTTTTCGAGTACACTCGGAAAACATAACCCTCCTTTTAGCGCAGTCGGGTTAAAAGATGGAAACAATCCCAATCCCTTGTCCGGGCTAAACTCCAAAGTCTTGAACATCGCCGCAAAGTTGCTAGCTTATCGGTTTTTTATCGGATACATTTCGGAGAGTGTGCATCAGATCTCCACGATCTTATCTCCCCTAGCCCTTTCCACTATCGTACGACCAGAAGCACGAAAAAGCGTCATCGATTCACGGTGGACATTCCAAAAGCCCGAACGAAACGCTTTAAGTCCACTTTTATAATGCGTACTGCTGAAATATGGAATGCACTTCCCGAGTGGGTCTTCCCTGATAGTTATAATCTGGGTGTCTTTAAATCACGAGTGAATCGGTTTCTACTAGGCAAGCGCGCTCCATCGTAGATCGCAGTATCGCTTAACATCAGGCATCAGTAAAATACATACATTTCTGGTAGGCATTTAAACACAAACCATATTATTATATGTATCTTGGAATGTTCAGAATGCGTTTATGCAAAATATAATAAAAAATGATAGGTGTCTTACCATTCCGTTTAGGCGACACACAATTCTAAATGTCAATAATATATTTAAAATATCACTAGCAACTGGTTGTCAGCTTGGCAACTGGTTATTAAGCAACCAGTTATAACACGTGCCGTGAACTTATACGTGTTACGAATTAATTTGTAGATTAATATGATATTTGTATGTGGTATTATTAAATTGACTGCCTTATTTTTTTATGGATTAAGTCGGCAAACGAGCTGACGAGCCACCTGGTGGTAAGTAGTCATCGTCGCCCAAGTACACCTGTAACACCAGAAGAGTTGCTGATGCGTTGCCGAGCCGTAAGAGCCCTTACGGACTGCAGACTGCCAGAGCCACAGCAACCGAGAGGGAACTGGCCTTACGATAGACTTCGACGTAAGGGTGGTCTCCAGCCAGTCAAACCCCAAGAGGTCCTACCACCGAGCAAGTCAGATATTTTCACGCCTCTTACGGGATGCCTATCTGAAAGGCAGTGAGGAACAGTATTCTAACCCGTCCCCACACGAGGTAAATATATCCTTAATACTTATTCATGAGGTTCATAAGGTAAAATTTATATACTAACATCTATTGTTATTTATTTGTTAGTGTGTAAGGTATATATCTATGGGCCATAGATGCCTGATAATAAATGATTTTGATTTGATTTTTTTGATAACATAATACCTACAATAATACCCGAAATAAGATGCGGTTTTCACAGTTGTATTACTGAGAGTCTAACTTAAAATCTGATGCATGTTTCATCTTGATACGCCGTCTAGAAGCCAAGTAATTAAAACCTTTATGGGTCGCGAGTGAAACCGCCGGCAATGGCAGGTACCTTATCTGAAACAAGCGACCCGCCCGCGGTTTCACCCGCGCTGCTCCGTTTCTTTTGGTCGTAGCGTGATGTTATATAGCCTATAACCTTCCTCGGTAAATGGACTATCCAACACAAAAAGATTTTTTCAATTCCACCCAGTAGCTCCTGAGATTAGCGCGTTCAAACATACAAACAAAATCTTTTACTTTATAATATTATTAGCCACCCACCAGCGGTTTCAGCCGCGCTGCTCCGTACCTAAGTGGCGTAGCGTAATGTTATATAGCCTATAACCTTCCTCGGTAAATAGACTATCCAACACAAAAAAAAAATTCAATTCCACCCAGTAGCTTCTGAGATTAGCGCGTTCAAACAAACAAAATCTTTAACTTTATAATATTATCAGCGACCCACCAGTGGTTTCACCCGCGCTGCTCCGTTTCTTTTGGTCGTAGCGTGATGTTATATAGCCTATAACCTTCCTCGGTAAATGGACTATCCAACACAAAAAGAATTTTTCAATTCCACCCAGTAGCTCCTGAGATTAGCGCGTTCAAACAAACACTTCAGCTTTATAATATTAGTATAGATTTAAGATACCCAAGCCAACTATTTTTTTCCAACGAAGTTTTGCATTTTTAGTAGGTGTATAGTGTATACTCTTGTCTTCTGTTATAGACTGCTACCCCCCCCCCCCCCCTAATTTGCAACCAAGCCAAAAATTGGCGGAAGTCATACAAATATTTGTTGCGTGCGGGTTCGAACCCCCACCCCGTGGCTCAGAAGCCGATCGCTCAGCTGCTACGCACAACCTTTTGAGTTGGCAGTCCAATATCTTTTTGTGATTTTTTTTGCATTTTCCATGCTAAGATTATAAAGTTATTTTACTGAAGGAATAATTCAATCGCGGGCAGGATTCGATCCTTCGTCTTTTGGTTAGATACATCAGACGCTCTGACCGCTAAGCCACCGCGAGTCCCACCCGCTTGATCGAAATTTGCCTTCACATTCTGAATTTACGTTATAAGGTGACGTTGGCGACATCTATTGAAAAGCATGTTACCTTGCTCCAAAACCGACATGACTTACTTTACAGTTAGTTCGATATCGTACGATGCCACCTTATCTTTTAACTATCTTTTTGTGATCATTTTGCATTATCCATGCTAAGATTACAAAGTTTACACCAATGTTTATTATCATTGGTTCTACTGCCACTGTCGCGACCAACTGTACGCAAGCAATTTATTAAGAAGTTTCAAATCCGCAGCCAAAAATAAAACATTTCAATATAAAACGTGTAATCATTTCAAAATAGATGAACTATTTGACTTTAAATATTAGGCGATGTGTGTGTGTGTTCCAAGGGCGACGGGCTGTGACGTCACTCGATCGTCGCCTGCGCACCGCGGCTCGACTTGGTGATTTAGAATTTTACAAGATTTTAACATAAAATTGTATGTGGAGATTTCGTAATAATACGTTAATACGTTGGTTGATTGTTAATGTGTATTTTATGTTGATATTGATTTTTTCGGCCTTATCTATTATATCATCTATTACATAAAAAGGGGCTCATGACTACCGATAGGGGTCAGTATATTTATACAATTGAAATGGCAAAAAAGTATAAATTAAAAATATTAGATATTAATTTTTTTTTGTGAATTTTCATTCACAAAAAAAAAATTAACTCGAACTTAGCACCAAGATGGGCCGCTTTCTGTATCTAAATTGGTTTTCAAATTTCGATGTAACCAAACAGAAAATGCAGGTTCGAATCCTGGCCGAGGAATATTTATTTGATAAAATTTATGACTTTTCAAGATTTTTTATTAACATTCTTTGACTTACATGTTAGAAATCTTAGTAAAGTTTCAAAAATATATTGAGCTGTCTGCCTGGGACGTGTTACCGCGATCATTTTGATGGTTGTGAGAAAGAGATGCCGCTCTACATATTAAATAGCCTCATCTCTTTCTTACATCCTAAAAATGATGGCGTTAACACGTTATAATACGGCCCCTGATAAGTCGTATCCGTGGCTGGTGTTCGGGACCAACGGGATCTCAATGGCCGTTTTACAAACCTTTTAAAATCTCTCTGTAAATACACAAATATTGAAATAAAACTACTTTTACGAATTTTATCGCGTTGTATTAAAAAACGTACCTATTAAAGGATCCGAAACGTCGGGAATTAAACAATATCACTACACCCCGATAAAATCCGTGAAAGTAGTTTTATTCCAATGTCTAATATTCGCGTAAGTATTATTATTATTATAGCGTATTATTTTTTAAATAATGATGTTAAAAATTCAAATTTAAAAATTTTGCAAGTACCTATTATTTATTTTAATTATTGCGTAATTATTAAGAATAGATAACTACACAAAAATGAAAATAAAATAATATACAACCTTTTCTGCACTTCATCTATAGCTTCTTGAAAACGAAATAATTCTCCTCAGTAAGTACGTAAAAAAAATACCATTTTCAATGTATCTTCTTTCTTCTTTCGCTTCTTGAAATGCATCGTGAAGACCTCTAGGAAACATAACACAACATAATAACATAAAAAAAGCATAAAAAGTACAAAAAAAGAATAGAAAAAATTATATATAATATTATATATTATCTTCTTTCTTCTTAAGCTTCTTGAAATCCATCGTAGAGACCAAGGAATGAAACGTAACCTCTATCAGGCTATGTCTGAAACATCCTTAAGATACAGACAAAGCCAAGGAGAGGCTAGGTCAACATCCCGGTGTGGAGAGGAGAGGCTGGCTCGAAGAGTCTTCAGGGTCACATTGCCCAATGACCTTGAAGATTTAGTCTTCGTGCTAGTATTTGTTTGTCACAGGCATTGCGGGGGTGCTTCACGCGCGGTGCTAGTGAGTTTAGGGGTATTTCTTTATTATTGCAAAATATTCAAAGAAATAAGAAAATAAAAACATTTTTTTTGGTATAAAATTCATGACTAACTATCTTTTTGTGTTTTTTTTTGCATTTTCCATGCTAAGATTATTAAGTTATTTAATAGTAAAGGAAAAAATTCAATCGGTGTATCAAACCAGAAGACGCAGGTTCGAATCCTGCCCGCGATTGAATTTTTTCCTTTACTATTAAATAATTCATGAGTAACTGTTAAGCCGTTAAAGAGAAAAATTAAAAATTAGGTTAAAAAAGGCCTATTTACTTCAATTATTATCCAAAATTGGGGCAAATTTATAAAAAAATTAAACAATATGATTTGTTTGTGATGACCTTATGTATAACATATCTAACTAGAAACTTCTTTAATGCTAGAGTGTTTTTTGGACTTCGTGTTTCCGAAGATGACCGACACATCTAGGCAGTATAATGCAATGTCATCGAGTACAACGTACAGCAATAAGACACAGCTGATTCGTAGCAAAGTTTATTCCGAACTGGCGCAACTCATCTAAAAGGTACTTGCAAAATAAATGTGATGCCGTATTCATAAAGATCTACCTACAGTACAATTATTTTGGTGTGGAGAGGTCCAAGGAGTCTTTATTCTGGTGTGGAGACGTTGGCCCTAGGAGTTATGTGACTTCGCTTGAGGTCGTAAGCGTATAATATGGTCGAGCTACACAATGACTGATGCATGTGTGCCGTCAGCTGGGACTGGTCTACTCAAAGCTGTCGTATTTTTTTATGGGATAGGGGGACAAACGATAAGACGGATCACCTGATGGTAAGCAATTACCGCCGTCCATGGACAGACGCAACACCAGAGGAGTCACAAGTGTGTTTCAGGCTACGAAGTGCAAAACTTTTACAAATTAACAATTACAATGAAACTAAAGTATCCTATGTAATAATAGGAATATTTTACAAGAAAGCTACAGTTAGGAATACAGGCGCGATGGTATGTATGAATGTTTCTCTCGACATCATCAGTGAAATGCCACCGCTATCTACAAATTGTTCGTAAAAATCTAAAAAAAATGAGTTCACCGCAAACCCCGGCCGCTATAATAAACTACAGGATTATGCTTGACGTAACTATGAATGCTAAAGACATATTTTTTTAATCTTTATTTAAAGGGTTTTAAAGCAGTGATAGCCTAGTGGTATGACCGTTGGACGCACCTGTGACTTTTCGAAGTCATGTGGATATTAAATAGTTAATTATCACGCGCTTAAACGGTGAAGGAAAACATCGTGAGGAAACCTGCATGCCTGAGAGATTTTCTCGATGGCGTGTGAAGTCTGCCAACCCGCACTAGGCCAGCGTGGTGGACTATAACCTAATCCCTCTCATTCTGAGAGGAGACCCGTGCCCAGCAGTGGGACGGTATAATGGATTGATTATGTTATGTTAAAGGGTTTTGTCGTTAGACAACTTGTGTCACCCTGTAGAAAACAAATCATCTAGATTTTACAACTACATTTACATTTTTAAACCTTCATCAATTACCTTAAATAAACATCTAGATTTATCAGACAACGGTAATGCTAATATACTATTATACAATCCAATATTTAATGACATATTTGCAAAATATGTCAATATATGTTGGGTATGGCAGAAGAGACATGAAAGTAGAATAAATGCAGTGGAAATGCGTTCCTTGCGAAGTATGTGTGGTGTAACTCGGAATGATAGATTGAGGAACAGTGTGATAAGACAACGTTGCGGGCTGGAAGATGATGTAGTGACGCGTATTGAAAAGAATATGCTGATATGGTTTGGACATGTTGAAAGAATGAATGTAAGACGATTAACGAAAGGAATTTATAAGGCGAATGTCAGCGGCAGCGCCGATAGAGGTCGCCCTAGAAGGACATACGCCGATCTTATTGGCGAAATCCTTCAAAAAGGTCAGGTGCGTAGCACTCGCAACTGGCAACCGAAAAACCGCGACAGCAACTGTATGTATGAGATGTTAGAATGTGGAAGAAGGAAAAGATGTATGCAAGAATCGTATCAAGTGGCAGTCTATAGTTTCTGCCTACCCCTGTGGGAGAAAGGCGTGAGTGTATGTATGTATGTATATATATTTGCAAAAGTTTGCCTTCCTAAAGACATTTGAAACAGCTCTAAATATAGCACCACACATCGTCTCTAATTATGCAATTTATATTAAAAACTGTTACCAAACCTGCGTTCGCTAATGAATTGTTACCAAAGCCTGATTTGACTGCCATGTTTCGACACTTTTATCTAAATTTGATAGGCTTAATTAGGAAGATGGGGTCAGTTATCCAATTAGTATAATTAATAGCCTAACTGCCTTGTTAGCCTTGTGGTAAAACGCGACTGCTATGCTAGAGATCTTGGGTTCAGTCCCAGGTTTAGCAAAGTGTTATTGATTTTTTTCCTTTTTGACCATTTTAGGCTGGCACCGCACTTGCAACCCCTCTGATGTTGTTGATGTCAATGGACGTGATGGGCAATGGGCCTACAAAAACGTAATACCGAAATAAATTGTAATCCAGACAATATTTTATCAAATAATGATATTATTCGGATTTGGATACCGTTAATATATGTCCCTACGGTTCTATTTCGTCTGCTACTATTTCACTGGAAATAAATGACCGGAAAATCGTTACAAACTTGGTAAAGTTATCAAAAATTGCATTCGCTTACATTTATTTCCAGTGCTTCTTACGAGGACGACTAAAATCATTACCCTCACCTAACAAGGCCTTTAACAATGAAAAATACGGATTTTATCGCGTTGTATTGATATTATTTGATTCCCGACGTTTCGGATCCTTTACAGGATCCATGGTCACGGGTAGACTAAGTTGTTGAACGTCTTAAAAAGATAAAATCCGTAAAAAGTCGTTTTATTTCAATGTCTAATATTCGCGTAAGTGTCGGAAACCAGTAAATAACTCTGTAGTTCAAAAGATTTCAACGCGCGTATCACTTTCACCGATATTTTTTAGTAATTTCGTGCAATCCGTGGGTTTCGAACCGGCAATCACATAATGCAAGTCCGACGCCCTAGCCATTAGGCTACTGCCGCTTTTACCATTATCTATAAAAACGGCAAATAAATCATGTCTGTTGTATGGGAGCCCCCTTAAGCTCCCATCATATTTATATTATTATGTTTTTTAGTATTTGTTATTATAGCGGCTACAGAAATACATCATCTGTGAAAATTTCATGAGATACAGCCTGGTGATAGACAGACAGACGGATGGACAGCGGAGTCTTAGTAATAGGGTCCCGTTTTACCCTTTGGGTACGGAACCTTACAAAAGGTAAATAAATTCAATATATAACCTTAACCTTAAGACATCATTAGTCTAGTGGTCCCAAGCGCGACTGTTACGCTAAAGGTCCTGGGTCGATCTCCAGTTCGAGGAAAGTGTTATTGGAATTTTCTATGAAATTCTCAGCAGCAGCTTGGAGTCTGGATTTGTGCCCGGTTCATAGCAAAGCGCACCCTAGTAGATGGGACCTAAACATACCGATGAACTGAGGGTGTACATTAGTACACCTCTGCCGAACCCCTCGAGGAATACAAGCGTGATGGTATGTTATGTTATGGCTTAACCGCAAAACCCTCCAAATGTACGTACCTATCAGTAAATAAATTATAATATTGGTACTAGAAATATTGTTTGAACACATTATTAGAGACACTTGTACAAATATATGGACGAGGTACTCAATCTGTGTAGGTTGATATAAAATAGGTCTTATTATATGACAGTTCGTGGTGGCGCCACTAGCGAAGGTAATTTACCTACTTGAACTAGGGTTGGCAACATCTGTTACGACCGTGGGTAATCTAATATATAAAAGAAGAACCTGACTGACTGACGTATCAACGTACAGCCGAAACTGCAGGAGCTACATCGCTGAAAGTTTGCATGCTGGTACCTTTTGCACTGTAGACGAGCATTAAGAAAGGATTTTTGGGAATTCAACCCACTGCCATGCATTTTTTTTTTTAAACGTTGCCCCACACTAGGATTTTCTCCTGTATCGTGGGTGCGTTTACAAACACAAATTCTCACAAACACAAACGCCCAGACCCGGAACAACTACCTGTAGATCATACAAATATTTGCTCCGTGTGGGGATCGAACTCACAACACGCGGCGCAGAAGCCGATCGCTCAGCCGCTACGCCAAACGTGTTTTAACACACACACACACACAGGCTTATAGATATTAATTTAAGGGTTCGGCGGAGCTTGAATTGCTCACAAAAACATAATACGTAAACGTAATACATGGTAATTATTATTTATAATTATTATTTATAACGAAGGATTAACTTACCATCATGCCTGTATTCCCCGAAGGGTTAGGCAGAAGTGTAGATATTATTGTACAATACACACACAGTTCGCCTTTATTAGTTCTTATGTAAGCCTATTGCCATTAGCAAGGCACAAATCTAAATGCCGAGCTGCTACTTACTGAGAATATTATAGAAAAACGAATATCTACTAAACTCATAACACATTGCTCCAGCTAGGAACCGAATATTGGCAGTTCTTTGAAATGACACAAGTATATGGTATCGGGTGGGAATCCAACATAACCCTTAGCGCAAAGATAGTGACAAGACAACCACCAAAGACTGACAAGGCAAAACAAGAAATCAAATATGGAGTGACAACCCTACTGTGTTTATTTAAATATTTAGTTCAGTTTTTCTCCGCAAACAATATACGTTGACCAATGAGCGTAGCCTATTCGTATTTATTACATATCATGAATTAGTTGAACTAACTTTTTGAGGGATTCCATTCATTCATTCGTTCATTCATGTGCTAGCTTCGAAGGTCGCATGAATAATAATTTGTCCTTTATTACAATATTTTGTAATATTTATTTTCAATGGTGTGTTTTGATAGACCTACTTTAACGCCAAGTAAATAAATAACAGACGCAATGTAAAATCGATTGTTTTTGTGTCCCCTTATAATTAATTTTATTACTAACTAGCTTTTGCCAGCGACTTCGTCCGCGTGGAATAGTTACTTTGTTCCCTAGTTCTTCGCCCGCGGTTTCACCTGCGTTGCCCCGTTCCTAAGGGTTGTAGCGTGATGTTTTATAGCTTGAAACCTTTCTCATGAATCACTCATTTTCCCAACATTTCCCTTCACTGCTCTGCTCCTATTGATCGTAGCGTGATGAAAAGTATACTATAACCTGCCCAGGAGTATGAAGAACAATTGTACCAAGTTTCGTTGAAATCCGTCGAGTGGTTTTTGTTTCTATAACGAACATACAGACAGACAGACAGACTGACAAAAATTTTACTGATTGCATTTTTGGCATCAGTATCGATCACTAATCACCCGCTGATAGTTATTTTGGAAATATATTTCATGTACAGAATTGACCTCTCTACAGATTTATTATAAGTATAGATTACCAATCTATAGTTCCATCTAAATAATATATAGAGGTAAAGTTTGTAGGGGGTAATCTCTGGATCTACTGAACCGATTTTGAAAAATATTTTTGTGTTGGATAGTCCATTTATCGAAGAAGGTTATAGCTATATAACATCGCGCTATTCCTTTTAGGAACGGAGCAGCGCTGGTGTAACCGCGAGCGGGTCGCTAGTAATATTATAAAGCTAAAAGCTGAAGAGTTTGTTTGGTTGGTTGAACGCGCTTATCCTAGGACCTAGTAGTTCGAATTGAAAAATTCTTTTTGTTTTGGATAGTCCATTTATTGAGGTCGTACCGTAATGTTAAATAACCTATAACCTTTATAGGTTATTTAACATTACGGTACGACTGTTAAGAGCGGAGCATCAATGAAAAATGTTGGAAAAATTATTTGATTATTTTGAGCTGGGAAGTGATATGGGTTGTTGATAAAGATTAAAGACGCGGGCGAGGCCGCGGGCGGGAGCTTGTGACATTATATAGTTTATCAATTTTGTAATAAGTTATTTCAAAAAGCAAGAGATTCTTCTGTCGGATTTTGGTTTTGACAACAGTGATTTGTATACTATTATATTATTTAAGCCTATAAGGTCCTGGGTTCGATTCCCAGGTCAAGCAAAGGAAATGCCGACACCATCTAGTACTTAAAAAATTGACATGTAAAAGTATCTTTAAACAGAAAAAAATATCATTGTATACTAATGAGGGAATTTCTCAATATCTAGAATCATATTATTCGTATCAAAGAATCAATAATACAAAACAAACCAACACTAGATTCGCCTGTCTCAATAGATATAAGCTTATTATCATATATTAATAATTACCATTATAAGTTGACATTTACGAGGCGCGGGTTTCCCCCGCGGGGCCGCGGATTACTTCAACCAGAGGAGGGCAGGGCATCTCTAGGAGAACTGGTCACGTTTGTGATAGCGACCATTTCAAGGTTTTAGTAGATTTCCATTCAAACCGAGTTTTTTTCACATTCTATGAATTATTCTTGAATAGAAGTAGATAATAGTTAAGTTTGCAAGTTTAAGTGCCTCTAGATTGAGTAGAGTAGTTACTAGCCGTGAAGTGTTAGCTTCGTTTCCCTGTCCGGTCCATGTTTTGTTTAAGGGATGGGTGGCAAACGAGCAGACGGATCGCCTGACGGTAAGCGATCACCGCCGCCCATGGACACCCACAGGAGTCACAAGTGCGTTGCCGGCCTAGTAAAAGGGATTGGGCCTCCGGTAACCTCACTCACTCGGCGAAACCCAACGTAAGCGTTGTTTAACGCCGGTTTTCTATGAGGCCGTGGTATCACTCTGGTCGAGCCGGCCCATTCGTGCCGAAGCATAATATGGCTCTCCCACGGCGTAAGTATGTAAGTTATTTTTCTAAACTTACCTACGATAAGGGAGGATTGAAAGTGTGATGGGGGAAAGCAGATATATTTCTTATTATCAGTCCTACTGCTGGAAACGGGTCTCCCTCAGAATGAGAGGGATTAGTTCGGCTATACCTGGTCCACACTTTTCTTTCTCCGACCAACTAATAGCATATTAATTATTAAACTTTGCTCAAGCTGAGAATCGAATCCTCTCATGCTTAGTTGTACGTGTGCTTAGTCATGTAGTTAGTCTAGTGGTCCCAAGCGCGACTGCTACACTAGAGATCCTGGATTCGATCCCCAGGTCGAGCAAAGTGTCATTCGGATTTTCTATGAAATTCTCATTAGCAGCTCGGAGATTTGATTTTTGCGCTTGCCTCCTATTACATAGAACCTAAATATACTGTGGGTAGGGATGATGACTAGATTAAAAAAATATCATTATATTCGGTCTGTCGGTTAGATTATCCAAAAATATGGGACACGTATTTTTTGCTTCACCAAAATAATAAGAATTGACAAACAAAGAGCATCAAAGTTCCAGAGTGGGAGGTTGTGACATCACTATACCGTAAAAATTGTACGAAACCGTGACGTCACGCGAAACTAAAATGCGCTGTATCGCTGTTATTTTTTGTTTGTTAAACAAAGGGAAACATACTATGTACATTATTTTTTATAATCTAACTGACGGATCAAACGATTTTTTTTAATCATCTAGCCTATAGTATACATCTGCCCAACCCTTCGGGGAATACAGGCGTGAAGGTATGTAACAAAAAAAACTAAAAATTATTATGCTAGTTACCTTTTAAAATATTCTTGAATTGAAAAGCAAATATGTTTCAAATATGTATATCCTTGATGAAGAGAACGGTTGTCCTTTGCAATAAAAAAAAAGGTAGGTATAATGTATTTGACCTGTTCTCAAAAGTGACTTTGGAACGATCTTCCTACGTACAGTATGATGTCATTTGAATCCGGATTCGATTCGTAGGTATCGAGTTATAACGAGTTTTGAATCGATTACTAAAATATGTGTTTTTGTCCAAAAATATCGAAGTCAGTTAGGACAATGGTCACAAATGCGAAATATTTACGACCATAATTGTCTTTGTTACAGCGACTGTTTATATTGAAACGAGCTGTACCCCGCGGTTTCACTCGTACTGTCCCACTGCTGGGCACGGTCCTCCTCTCAGAATGAAAGGAAATACGGCCATAGCCCACCCCACCTGGCCTAGAGCGGGTTGGCAGACTTCACACGCCACCGTCGAGAAAATCTCTCAGGCATGCACCTGAAGTCTGCCTAACGGTAAAGGAAAACATCGTGAGGAAACCTTTCCTCACGATTTTTTCCTTTACCGTTTAAGCGCGTTACGCACATGAATTTGATTCATACTGGAGGCCTTGGACTTAGCAGTCCAATGGTTCTGTCACTAGGCTATCAGGACTCAAGATGGATGGATGGGTCTTAAGGCTGTTATGGAATAGGGAGTGAATGTTACAGGGATGAATAGAAAAAAAGGAGATGCTGCGCCGACCACAAATGGGTGAATATTTGAAAATCATTAGAACGTCATTAACTTCATCCCAAAGTTATTAATGCAGATGTTTAAAACTGCAATTATGATAATGAAAACTTAAACTACACCACTGCCGTCAAGCAATAAGACAAGAATAAAAACAATCTGAACTGTGAAAGAGAGAACTACTATGATGAGAAGAATGATTTGTTAAATAATGTGTTTTTTTATGGGATAGGAGGTCAAACGAGCAGACGAATCGCCTGTTGGTAACCGATTACCGCCGGCCATGGACACCCGCAACACCAGAGGCGTCACAAGTGCGTTGCCGGCCTTTTAAAAGGGGATTGGGCCTCCGGTAACCTCACTCACTCGGCGAAACACAAAGTATGCGTTGTTTGATGCCGGTTTTCTGAGAGGCCGTGGTATTACTCAGGTCGAGCCGGCCCATTCGTGCCGAAGCATGGCTCTCCCACAAAATGTTCGAATATAACCCAAATAAATAAATTGGGACAAGGTCAGGAAGATAAGGATGGTACGGCATTGAGTTGACTTGTCCTAACAATTAATTAATCAAGTAACAATGCCAAATCTATAATTTTTTGTACCTCAAGGCTGGGTATTTTTTTTTTCTTATAAAACATTGCCCCACACTAGTATTTTCTCCTGTATCGTGGGTGCGTTTACAAACACAGATTCTCACATACACAAACGCCCAGACCCGGAACAACTACCTGTAGATCATACAAATATTTGCTCCGTGTGGGGATCGAACCCACATCACGTGACACAGAAGCCGATCGCTCAGCCGCTACGCCAAACGTGTCTTAAATGGTTTGCATTCGCGATTACTGTCCTTACGGTGTTCAATTATTTTTGTGTAAAAACACCTATGATGAAAAAGTCAAAGGTCAAAATGTTTTATTTCAATTAGACCATTAAATAGGTACTTTTGAAAAGTCAAAACTAGTTGCACGGTTCTAAAATGTGGGTCATAAGGAGAAGACCCGGCAAGAAACTCCATAGATACTCTTTTAAAAATAAATGATTACAATATTATGCGTTACAACTTTGTTCCAAATAGTTGCTGAGAATTCTGCAGTTTGATGTATAAGATTTATTTAATATACAAAAAGAATTAGGGATTGCCACAGCAAGTAAGAGCTGACCAGCCCCGACAGACAGCACCCGTTCAAGAGCATGACGTTCGTATCGGCATGGTTCGACTCAACCATATTGTAGGGAATAAAACAACCCGACACACAACGCCACCATCAGCAGGACATTTAAGTGAGCATGACAAGCTCAGACCGCGGGCACAACAATTTTACATATAAATATATGTATGTACTAAATATTGGTTTCTGATGCGAATATTAGATATGGAAATAAAACGACTCTTTACGTATTTTATCGTGTTGTATCGATATCCATACATATAAAATGCCTTGTCCTGAATGACTGACTGACGGATCAACGCACACCCTAAACCGCTGATCGTAGAGACCTGAAACTTGCAGGGTGTGTTCTTTGTATGACGTAGGCATCCGATAAGAAAGGATTTTTGGAAATTCAACCCCTAAGGTGGTGCAAAGGGGGGTGAAAATTTGTATGAAAATCTCTCATTTTTAGCGGGTGGGACCGCGGGGTACAGCTAGTTATATAAAACACCCTAATTTCAATAGAGAAGATGGCTGGGTCTTACCACCTGCTTAGAACTCCAATAAAGAAACTATTAAATCTAAATCCAAGCCCAAAACTGCAAGACACAACACGGTGAGCTCATTCTGCATAAATCGAATCGCTAATAATTAACAAAAATGTAAGGTAGTTGTTGTTAATGTTAATATTAATACGTCCAACGCCTCAGTCTACCCGTGACCATGGATGCTGCAAAGGATCCGAAACGTTGCGAAAAAAAATATCGCAAGACTTAATGCGCTATAAAAAATCTATAGTAATATGTACTAGTTCTGCGGGAAAGGGACAAAGCATCCTTTCTCAATAGGCTATTTGACTGATTATTTTTTATAGTCTTATGCAAATGTTTACGATAAATAGAACCCATCAACGAAAACTACATTAAAATCGGCTCAAAAATAACGAAGTTACAAGAATTTTAATTTTATACTAGACAGAGAACGTACTATACTTGCTTATGACGTCACAAACCAATGCGCCATACAAATCCTACACTAACACTCATTCGGGGGAGAGGGACAAAGCATACCCTCTCAATCCCCACCAAAAAATGTAAATGGTTATATCTTTGAACTCTAATAACGAATTTAAATTATTTTTTCAGAATACGATTTGTATTTAATTTCATTTTTTTTAGCTTGGTATTTTTAATTATTCAAACATTAGTCACCTATCCCCACCAAAAACTATATACGCTTACAATACCCCCGAAATCTAAATCGTGAGTCTGAAGTTAGCTGTTGCGAACAGCCGCATAGGTCAATTAACTTAATTAAGTGTTCGATATATGCGAAACAATTACGACCTCAACTGTCTTTACATGGAGTTTTGAGTTATTATTTCAGGTAATGTTCACCTATGTTTGGACAGAATAATTATAAATATATTCCCAAGAGAGGTAGGGTATAGTGGAATTGAATAATTCCACTCACAATTGGAGCTGCTTGACTGGGGAAGTAAAGAAAATCGTAGCCAAATAACATAGCTCCGTGCTATGTTGTATTCCTAACGGTGAGCAAGGTCGCCAGAGCTCCGCGAGGAAGCGTTGTGTTAGCAGATAAGCATCACGTTATTGTCTCCTATGCTGCCAACCCAACTATTCCTCCTTGATTTACAAGTGCGGCAACGCGCGAGTGTAACTATGGTGTTGCAAGGGTCAATAGATTACGGTAACCGCTTACCATCAGGCGGGCCTTATGCATGAAATAGTGGTATGAAAAAAAATATGAATTGTTATTCCTGTCCATTTATCCAGCACTACTTAACATTTTAATTTTTTAATAAGCCTATTTTTAATATATTGACAACTCCCCTAGGTAATCGGTATTATTAGGTTATGCTATGAAATTCTCAGCAGAACGCATTCGGCCTAACGACCGGTTAATGGTAATTGGAACTGTCCTAATGTGGCTCTCTGACCACCTATGTGTAAATAATACATGTGACCTTGAAACATAAGGATCTGGAGACCCTGTGCGTATACATTTGTACATCTCTGTATTTTTATATAAAAGGGTATCTTCATCTGTGTGACACAGTTTTTCTCAGAAACGGCTGAGCCTACACGAATGATTGCATCATAGCTTATAAAGGTGATAATCACTTACGCTATTACATAAAACTAACAACCTTGTACTATCGTTTTTTAGATTTTTACTTTAAGGAAATTCTCAGTAAAAACTAAAACTGCGAATAATTTGATTAAATATTTTGGGCACGTCGAGCAGTGTTGGTCGGTTTTTCCCATGGTCGGTTTTGAGACTTGTGTGCGGTTAATGGTAATAGGCTAGTCCCCTATTACATGTAACCAAACTAAAAGGTACCGAGGAACTGGGTAACTAAAACTGTGCGTAAAAATCCTTAAAAAAAACGTAAGTTTAAATCTAGACTGAAATAGGGTATCAGAGTCAGACGTTTAATTAATTTCAAATGAATAATTTTCATTACCTACACAACACTTTCTAATGTCATACTTATCACAATAATTGTATTATTAGACTTTTTTAAAACCTGGGTTTTTTATATCATCTTTTGTGAGGTTAGTCTAACTATATTCGCTACGAAAGAGGACAAAATGCAAATTGAGAATCTGTGTTGCGAACTTGCGAATTAAATGGCGGGTAAAATCTAAGTTGGTATCATCGTACCGCGTCAAGCAAAGGTATTCGCGTATAATGCCACATGTTTTAAATTCTTGAATCTCGATATACCACCTCCTTTACAATGTAAATAAGAATCACGTATTACTTTAGCACAGTTACAAGATTCTTGTAAGATTGTGCAATATTTATAATTAAGCGACCTACGTCAGGTTTTTAATATATAGGTAAGTTTTAAAAGTTAAATGAACATATATTTTTCATGACATGACAAAAATATAATTAAAAAAAGTACCCATTAAATTAAATCATAATAAGAAAAAGTTCACCAACTTTTTTTAAATATTTGGATTCCATTATTAAAAAATCTCACAGAAAAACAAAAGACAAAAAAATACCAACGTAATAAAAATCAAACTCACCATCAACCAAGCATTTTGGGTAAAGGAAAACACAAATTAAAAAATATATAGAAAGTAAAACCCTGAGACCTCCACACGTCCGTACACACAGGCACACAAACCAAACTGAACGATAATCGCTACGAACCGAGATATCGATGTGAGAATCGATTAAAAATATCGACAAAACTGGTTGTAAATTTAATTATGTGGCATTATGATGAGACTGTTAGGTTAGAGACTCGGCGGATTTTAAAACGACTATATTCGAAAAAATATGGCGCGGATTCGTAGACGGCCTTTTTTACTTTTTGGAGGGAAATTTGGAGTAGGGTTCTGTATGAAAGTTGAATATTATTATTTTACTGATACGTTATATATATTTACCTATATGTATTATTGGCGAACTGTGGCTTAATCCATCTCATTCTTACATATAACGGGTTTATAAACCTAAAAATAAAATAATTATAATGCCTCATCAGTCTAGTGGTCCCAAGCGCGACTGCTACACTAGAGGTCCTGGGTTCGATCCCCAGGTCGAGCAAAGTGTTATTGGGTTTTTCTATGAAATTCTCAGTAGCAGCTCGGAGTCTGGATTTGTGCCCGGTTAATGGCTATAGGCTCGCCCCCTATAACATGGGACCTAAACATACCGGCGAACTGTGGATGTACATTAAGTACGCCTCTGCCTAACCCTTCAGGGAATACAGGCGTGATGGTATGTATGTAAATAAAACCAGTATACGGATTCTATTGCGTCAAATTCACATGAACATATCCCGACGTTTCGGACTCTTTTTAACGGGGTTAATAAGATTCATGGCGTATGTGATCATGTGTCCCATTACCCATAGGGTAATGTCTAGGCAATAAAAAACATGTGTTTTAGTCGGTACAAGTCTGACATCTCTCGCGATTTTCCTTTCAGATTGAAATTTACTCATTTCTGATACGTAAGCGAATATTAGACATTGAAATAAAACTATTTTTTAAGGGCGGTCTACCCGTGACCATGGACGATGTAAAAAGTCCGAAACGTCGGATTTTTTAAAATGATATAATATAATATAACGCGATAAAATCCACAAAAATACGTTTACTTTTACGGGTAATTAATTTCTTGAATTTGTTCGTGTAACGGCACTTGATAATCTTGGAATGGATACATTATACATTATTTATTTGCTTATCAACTTTTTTTTTCTTGATAGGGTAACGCTTGACCACTGCGATCTACGATGGAGCGCGCTTGCCTAGAAGATACCGATTCACTCGTGATTTAAAGACACCCAGATTATATCTAAGTATCGGGGAAGACATACTCGAGAAACGTATTCCACATTTCCGCGGTACGCATGATAAAAGTGGACTTATAGCGTTTCACCATGCGTCCACCATGAAACGCTTTTTCGTGCTTCTTGGAAGACTTTCATTTAAGGCCCTTGCAGAACTATGAGTGTATTGAGTATACCTCTGCCTAACCCTTTAGGGAATACAAGCGTGGCAATATGTCACGTCATTTTTATTCTTTCAAAAAGCGACGAACCGACGCGTATTTATGAATGTGGATTAAGCAAAAGAGATATGCAAGAATCATAGCAAGTGGCATTCTGTAGTCTCTGCTTATTTTAAATAACGCTTGACTGAATATAATATTATTTAATTCATTATACCGTTTTCTAATCTGTCCACGGAACTCCGCGCCCCTTCTCCCAAATGTCAATGTTCAAGGGCGTCGCCGAGAACCGAAATGTCAAACGTATTATTATTATGCGAATAGATATTAGCTACAGACTGTAACACTTAGTGACACAGTGTGGCAAATGTATGAGGTTATGTGTGATCTTGATGTAATTTTTCTAATGTTGGCACCTATTTAGAAAGGGTTTTCGGAAAAATTGTTTTAAGTTTTGTCGTTACTTATTGGCTTTTGGCATTACATCGCTCAAATCCAAAAAATACCCTAGCTTTAAAGAAGTTTCTAGTGAAATCCTTATGTGCGTTTGCCATATAAAAATATATGTTATACTTAAGGTCATCACAAACAAATTGTATTGTTTAAATTTTTTTTATAAATTTGCCCCAATTTTAGATAATAATTGAAGTAAATAGGCCTTTTTAACCTAATTTGTATTTTTTCTCTTTAACGGCTTAATAGTCAGTCATGAATTTTATACCAAAAAATTTGTAATTACGTAATTAACAATTTGTATTGTTTTTATTTTCTTATTTCTTTTTATATTTTGAAATAATAAAGAAATACCCAAAACCTCACTAGCACCCCGCGTGAAGCACCCCCACAATGCTTGTGACTAACAAATACTAGCACAAAGACCAAATCCTCAAGGTCATTGGGCAATGTAATATCCTTAACTAACTACACTCTTTGCGCTGTAGCATGGTGCGGGTGACAGTTGCCTGTATGACGTTGATTTAATTGTTTAATTTAATTTACTACAGTTATTAATGATTTAATAATTAATTTGTAAATGGCGACAACCTTTAAGAGTGAAACGAAATTTTATGAAACTGTCACTGGCACCATGCTACAGCGCACAAAGTGTAGGTACTGTAGAGGTTGCCACAGTACCTACTAGTGTCCGTCTTTCCTCTGAGTATTAGATCTAATAAAATGTAATCTCTATGTAATCTAAATGTAATGTAATAGTAAAAAATCACTTTATATTATCTGTTTGTGATTTTTTTGCATTTTCCATGCTATCTTTTTTATATTGCCAAAAATAGTAAATGATCACCAAAATAATTCCCCATTTTAGCGTGATGTTAGAACCAAAAGTTTTACAACTTGCGAACCTCCGATGACCATTTAACATTTATCCATTTTAGTGATCTCTTTACTAAATTTGGTGGTCATTATATATATGAGTATTGTGTAGACTGATGTTACGATCACAAAACCTATGATAAGTCTTTCGATTTTCTGGCAGTTAGAGGCTGTCATGCTCACTTAAATGTCCTGCTGATGGTGGCGGTGTGTGTCGGGTTGTTTTATTCCCTACAACTTGGTTGACTCGAACAACGCTGATACACACGTCATGCTCGTGAACGGGTGCTGTCTGTCGGGACTGGTCAACTCTTACATGCCATGTCAATCCGGATTCAGTTATGTTATCTTTTGGAGGATAACCTACTTTTATCACTCACATCAAACTCCACAATACTCAAATTGATAGAATAAAAAATATGTAAACATCAATTATTTATTTAAAAGGGTATCTATGGAGTTTCTTGCCGGCTCTTCTCCATAAGACCTACTATTTGGAACCGTGCATGTAGTTTTGACATTTCAAAAGTACCTGTATATGGTCTAAGTGAAATAAAAAATTTGAGTTTGAGTTTATTTATCCCCTTTTTTAATTCTTGACATAATTACGTTTGACACATGTTTGTTGATATTCGACCCCCGGGGGTTCCATAGGGGATTAAGTTTGTATAAAAATGAGTTAAGTAACACAACGCCTGTTTTCTCCAGTGTTAGGCAGAGGTGTGTTAATTTTCTCTTATCTTATCTCTTAACCTGCTGAGAATTTCATAGAAAAATATATTTTTTCTCAAACTGGAGCCTGACCTACCTATAAATAATACCATCATGACTGTATTTCCCGGGGGTTAGACAAACCTACAAGCACGGGTCCACAGTTCACCGGTATGTTTAGGTTCCATGTAATACGGACTCAGGACATCTAGCGCTTAGGACCACTAGACTAATGAGGCAGTTAGGTTACTCAAGGTGCTGACATAATTACTTGGAACTTTGCGTTTACGTTATACCTACTCAAGTTGTGTTAACTAATATCATTAACACTTAGTTTAACACAACTTTGCTATTTGTCACTCCACCTTTAACTTAGATGGGTTTTCCAAATACTCTAATGGGACTTTTTGGAATTGAATTAGTCACTAAAAAAACAGGTCAAGTTCGAGTCGAACTTGCGCGCCTAAGGTTCTGTACCTACCCATTATACTGCCATATTGGCAAAATTGGCTGTAAAACCTTGCTTTTTGCCAAATTTCGGAACTACCGTATAGGTTTTCGACCCAAAACCTATAGGGTAATTTTGGTAAATTATTACGTTTTACGGGAAATTCAGCGTCCGCCGGACCCTTAACGTGTTCTTCGAAGCATACAGAACTGCAAGTTGGTTAAAATACAATTGTTCACTGTCATTCTGATAGACATCTCGATGGAGAGGCGAAAAAATATGTATGGAAGGTAAGAAAGACCTCTTGGGGTTCAACTGACTGGCGACCACCCTTACTTCGAAGTCTATTGAAAAGCATCTTGGTATGTGTTTCGACTTTTACGCGTGAGAGCCAGTTCCCCCTTGGTTGTTGCAGCTCCGATAGTCTGCAGCCCATACCCATCCTTAGTCTGACCGCAGCAAACTGTGCAGATCAATAGACCAGCGTAGTAAACACTTAGCCACGAGCCCCTCACGTGTATATTCAAGCTATATTATCATAGAACAGGGTCTAAGCGCCGGCGCCATTTTTTGCGAAGCGTTTTAGTTTCAACTGGTTTGAATACCGGTTGTCGGGTGCTTATGTCATCTACACTCCGTCATACGTGGTTCGAAATGTAACCGCGAAGACTGTGTATCCAAACATAATAATAATTTTAGGATCCTCCCTTTGGTGGGAGGGGCAACAGTCCTCGCCCCTCCACTGCTAGGGTGAAATTGTCCCACTGCTGAGCACGAATCTCCTCTCATAATGAGATGGATTAGGCTTCCACCACATTGATGTCATGGGGCCAAATTGGCAGACTTCACACGCCGTCGAGAAAATTTATCCGGCATGCAGGTTTCCTCACGATGTTTTCCTTCACCGTTTAAGCACAAATGATAATTAACTGTAAAATTAATATGAAATAAATTAGTTTGCCCCCTCTGATATAAAAAAAAAATATTATGAAAAATCAGAGGTGTGCCTTGGATTCGAACTTGAAACTTTGAACGACCAACGGTCATTGTCAAAATCAAAGTCAAAATGTTTTATTTCAATTAAACCATTAAAATAGGTACTTTGAAAAGTTAAATATAGTTGTACCTATTATATGTAGGTACTAGTTGTATATATAAGAGAGGTAGGGCATAGTGGAATCGAATAATTCCACTCACAATTGGAGCTGCCCGACTGGGGAAATACCTCAACCTTGCAGAAAATCGTAGCCAAATAACATAGCTCCGTGCTATGTTGTGTTACTAACGGTGAGCAAGGTCGCCAGAGCACCGCGAGGAAGCGTTTAACACCAACATTTCTCCTATGCTGCCAGCCCAACTTTTCCTCTTTAATTTACAGGGTCGCCCCGGTGTTGCAAGCATCTATGGGCTACGGTAGCGGCTTACCATCAGGTCGGCTGTATGCTTGTTTGCCACCTTAGTGGTATAAAAAAACAAAACTGACTACACCTACATACCACTAGGCCATCACTGATAAAATTATTACAGGCTTGAAAAAATTGTACTAAAGAAAAACTAATACGAGTATGGAGGGTCTTTAATAGAGCAACAGAAGCTAAAATAACAATTTTTAGAATTTTTGTCTGTCTGTCTGTATGTTTGTATGCGCATCACGTAAAAACTACTCCATGGAATTGAATGCAGTTTTCACCGATATATTGTTAGAGGTGTAACTTAAAATCTGGTGTATGTTTCATCTTGATAACTACGTCGCCTAGAATTATAATTATTGTATGTTAATCTTTTTGGGACGGTATGTTTGTATCCCATGTTATAGGGGGCGAGCCTATAGCCATTAACCGGGCACAAATCCAGACTCCGAGCTGCTACTGAGAATTTCATAGAAAAACCCAATAACACTTTGCACGACCTGGGGATCGAAACCAGGACCTCTAGTGTAGCAGTCGCGCTTAGGAACACTAGACAAATGAGGCAGTCATGTCTCAGATTTTTTATTTAAATGTCTTAGATTTTTAGTACCTACAACATGCATTCCTTAACTCGACGACCTCTGAGAACCTATCTTCGTAAGTAGTTTCCCTTACCCAGGGTGACGTTAAGGCCACGGACCATAATTTTCCTGGTTTCCTAACGATCGTGACAGACTAATTGCTAGCAACTGATCGTACGACGATTGATTGTGTAAAAACAAGAAGGCTGCATATAATTGATCAGTTATTATTATTGTTTTGATTAAGTTTTACCTTCGCGTCCGTCATTACAAGAAAAAAAAATAGTTTTATTATGCTTTTTAAAAGATAAAGGAATCTAATTTAATTTAACTATCTTTTTGTGATATTTTTGCATTTTCCATGCTAAGATTATAAAGTTATTTCGTCACCTTATGACGTAAATTCAGAATGTGAAGGCAAAATTTCAATTAGGCGTGTAGGGTTCGCGGTGGCTTAGAGGTCAGAGCGTCTGGTGTATTCAACCAGGAGACGCAGGTTTGAATTCTGCCCACGATTGATTTTTTTCATTTACTAAAAAATAATTTAATTTAAATTTATTTTGCTAAGTATGGTGGATTGTTGGACTCTTGGGCCCGTTCGCCCCCGATTTTTTGCCCCTTAGTGATAAAAAGTGTCCTGTTTGACCTCTTTTAGGGTACCCTTAGGGTCTCCCTACATTTATCGACGCGGAATCGGCATAAGCCGAGTGCGTATCACCACACTACTCGACGGATGCGATCAGCTAATCAACAAACGGCTCGTTTCGCCGTCGGTCGGCGTCGCGACGCGTCGTCCGAGCCGAGCCGATGAGAATGGTATTAGTAACACCCTTATTACGTAGACATAAAGGCTTTTCTGACCGGTGTTAGCCGATTCCGCGTCGATAAATGTGGGGAGACCCTTATGCTCCTTACGAGGTAAACCTATTTTATTTATTAAAGCTCAGCTCAGTCATACTGTCGAAGTATCGATTTCCGTACGGAACAAATATTTGTAATATACCATCACGCCTGTAGGTATTCCCCAAAGAGTCAAGCAGAGGTGTACTAAAATTATCTACACCAAACGTTCGTCTCTATGATTAGGTCCCATGTCAAATTCCGAGCTGCTACTGTGAATTTCTTGGAAAAACCCAAGAACATTTTTCTCAAACTGGAGGTAGAGAGGTTCTTGGTAATCGAACCTAGGACCTCAGCGGTTACAACCACTAGGCTAATGACTTAATGACGCAATATTGGTGTGGTCTTAAAATAGCTTCTCCAGGACTGCGTGTTTGTGAATGTGGGATTTTTGTTTGTAAAAAACCCAATTGTGGAAAAAATTATATTCTAAACACTTATTTTTAACAGTACCTAATTAACAATTATTTTGTATTTAAAATAAAATGCAAAATAGGTACTTACAATAACATTTTTTAAAGAACACTCACCCATCCACAATACCTGCGTGGAAGGGTTTTTTGGCACCTAAAAGGAAGGCCCAAAAAATGCTAACCTTGACGTACGCATACCTATTAAAATATTTGAAGAATCCAATCTATTGTCATCATGAGGGGGTGATAAAGTCGCCATTTTTTTATGCATCTAGCATTACATAAATGATTAAATGATATTGATTTCTGTAAATAGATCTTATAAGGACACTTTTACAAGTTTTTTTTTTTTTAAATTAAATGATATCGTCATTTGCTAACTGACGACCTCTGAGAAGAAACACCGAAACAAACTCAGAGAATCATGGTCTCTTTTAAGGTCCAGACATAATACTTAGTAGCAAATATGTGAGTTCCAATGTAAGACAATGTCTGAAATGGCCTTTAGAAGAAAGAGCCATTGCAGCTTTAAGTAGTCCAGTCCCATCTGACGGCACGCATGCATCAGTCATTGGATAGCTCGACCATAATCTACGGAGCTAAACAACCCGTCGCACGACGATACCAGATCAGTGGAACATTTGCGTAGGCCAGATAAAAATCTCAAAGCCGTCAGACGTATATAAAATAGGTAGTAAAAAAATTTTAACAGGCCGATGTCTGTACATTATTATAGATACTTAATATTGAAGAAACACATAGGTATTATATGGGAAAAACATATAGGGAGTGAGTCTTTATTAGAGCAAAAGCCAAAACATTTTTTTTTAGAATTTTTGTCCTAAACATACAAAGCGAACTGTGGGTGTACATTAGTACACCTCTGCCTAAACCTTCGGAGAATACAGGCGTGATGGTATGTTATGTAATTATTTAAATGCTTAGCAAATTTCGATCTGGCGGGTGGGACTCGCGCTGGCTTAGAGGTCAGAGCATCTGGTGTATCTAACCAGAAGACGCAGGTTCGAATCCTGCCCGCGAATTTTCCTTCACAAAAAAAATTAACGTCCTATTTTTATTTTTATGTCCTTAGGGAATACGACTTTTTATCCATCGCTCGTTCAAAACGTCTGGCAACACCGGCTTAAACTAAACTTTCCTTAAACATTAACATGAGGAAAAGTGTTAGCACGCTATTGGTTAGGTGCGATTTTTTGGCAATGATATCACCATCAGCCCAAACAAACTCAGCAACAGTTCTACCACCTCAGAAGTTGAAAAATAACAGTGTAGGTACCTCCTCCTTTCACGAGAGAAAATAATAATATCGCAAAATCAGCTGTTACCGGTCCGCCATTTTAGATGTTCTTTTTTTAATCAAACGGCAAAGGAATGCAAGGTTATGCCAGTCACGGATTATTTAATATTATATTAATGATGTAGTGTGGACTGTATGTTCGCCAGTGTATTTATTATATCGCTTGTGCTATCAAACTAAGGGTATATTACATTGCCCAATGACCTTGAGGATTTAGTCTTTGTGCTAGTATTTGTTAGTCACAGGCATTGCGGGGGTGCTTCACGCGGGGTGCTAATGAGGTTTCGGGTATTTCTTTATTATTTCAAAATATCCAAAAAAATAAAAAAAAATTGCACAAATTGTTAATTACGTCATTATATTTTTTTGGTATAAAATTCATGTCTAAATATTGTGCCGTTAAAGAGAAAAAATACAAATTAGGTTAAAAAAGGCCTATTTACTTCAATTATTATCCATATTGGGGCAAATTTAGAAAAACTTTAAACAATATCAATTTGTTTGTGATGACCTTAAGTATAACATATATTTTTTAAATGGCAAACGCACATAAGGATTCCACTAGAAACTTCTTTAAAGCTAGGGTGTTTTTTTATTTGAGCGATGTAATGCCCATAAGGAACTGACTAAGTACATCACTAGCAGCAACATCGATAACTTATGGCCAGTTTCTATAACAAATCAGTCACTAGATTTGCTAACTAGATATAGGATTTTGACATAAGGACAGTTTGTAGTTTTACTAATCTACGTTTACACTATGTTAAAAATAACCTTATTACGTGGGAGAGCCATGCTTTGGCACGAATGGGCCGGCTCGACCGGAGTGATACCACGGCCTCACAGAAAACTGGCGTTAAACTACGCTTACGTTGTGTGTCGCCGAGTGAGTGAGGTTACCGGAGGCCCAATCCCCTTTTAAAAGGTCGGAAACGCACTTGTGAATCCTATGGTGCTGCGGGTGTCCATGGGCGGCGGTAATCGCTTACCATCAGGCGATCCGTCTGCTCGTTTGCCCTCCTATTCCATAAAAAAAACCTGCCCGATGCGAAAAAGATAGATGTCTCAATCACATCACCGAATTACTTATGAAAGAAATTATTACTCATAAAAGATTATTATACCAGCTTCGGCTTGCGACTTTGTCTGTGTGGATTGCAGAAATTGGTCCGACCTGGATAAAAATTATGTTATTCCATTTATGTTATTCCAGACTATGTATAATCTATCGCTCTGCCTAATTTCATCCAGACCAGATCCGTCCAGCTGTTCTGGCGTGAAAGAGTAACAAACATCCAGATATCCATACTCACAAACTTTCACGTTTATTATTAAGGATTCATGAAATTTAAAATGTACGATTAGCGTGCCCAAATTGCCGCATTACTCCATTATCCATCATTTTTTTTTTATGTGTTAAAAGCATCATCGAACTTATGTTTGGCAGTTGACCCAGGGACGGTGTCGCTGCCACCGTAAGTATAATAATAATAATACTTTATTTTATTTCAGCCAAAACAAAAGCCAAAAGCTGTGGCTATATAATGTAGCAGGTTTCAAATTCCGTTGACTCTCAAACTAGGTGAGTTCCTGTGTTTTGAGTCATCAGTGGTGTCTAACTGTGACTACGTTAGGTAGCAATTACAATTAACATTATCTATGAGTACATTAAAAAGTAAAAAGTGACAGCTTACAGGTTTACATAGTGCTTTGTGTGTGTAGGGTGTATGTGTGCGAGTGTATGTGGGTGAGTGTGGGTGCATGTGTGGGTGTGTGTGGGTGTAACGCCGTTTCATATTTCGAACAGTGAAAACCTGTAACAGAATAAGCGCAAAATCTGAAAGTAGTTTGTTCAGAATCGACTAGTGAATCGATTACAGTGGTTTTTAATATATATGTATTAATGAAAAAAAAAACCTGAAATATGTCCCCCAGATCCATCAGTGGGTCGAGGTATGGAAAACTGAAACCTATTTGCACAAATTGTTATTGTGTGCGTGTGCGCATCGATATCGTAGTCGTTGCAAGTACGATAGTTGTACAGCCACAAGTTTTGTGTTTAGCTGATATAACTTGCTTTGCTTTGCTTTTAGTCTCAAAATGTTTTTCGGGTTTCGTTATTAAAATTATGACTCGATATTCGAATCGACCTGTTCGAGGTTATTCAGTTACACGTTGTACATAGAACTGGATCTCGATACCTAACAATGCCTCCACGGGTCGGACAGAGTTAAACACGTTGTTTAAGTACCTATATTTGAATTTGACGACACGATTGGCGTAGCGGTTGAGCGATCCGCTTCTGCGCCACGTGTTTTGGGTTCGATCCCCACACGGAGCAAATATTTGTATGATCTACAAGTAGTTGTTCCGGGTCTGGGCGTTTGTGTATGTGAGAATTTGTGTTTGTAAACGCACCCACGATACAGGAGATAATCCTAGTGTGGGGCAACGTTTAATTAAAAAAAAAAGAAACTTGTAACTAAACTGTATCATTAGTTCTAATCTTGTCTAGTTTTTTTTTTACTTACTAGCAATGTGCGTCGCACATTACTAGTATTCTTGTTAACCCCTCGTGCTAAGCTTAATGCTTGTGTTACGAGTGGGTGCACGTCGGTAGTGCAATGGGTGGATTTCGAACCGGTAATCACATGATCGCCAGTCCGACGCCCTAGCCATTAGGCTACCGCTGCCTTAATTTTGTGACCGGTTAATGGCAATAGACTCTCCCGCTATTACATGGGACGTAAACATACCGGCTAACTGTGGGTATACATTAGGTAGTACGCCTCTGCTTTACCCTTCGGGGAATACAGGCGTGATAGATGTGTATTTTTAACCGATCTAAAATATAACTAATTTCATAATACATGTACATATATGTTTTGCCTTTATAGATATAATAGCTTGAACACAATAACAGGTAAGACAGGATCAAAATCTAGCTCTGTCACAAAGTCTAGACTCATTCGGTCTAAAGGTCACTTGTTAGTCTAGGTCATTCGACCGATGTGGGTAGGACAAACCTACACGTCATATAAAACTATTAAAAGTATCTTTTATTTATAAAAGAAGGACATAATTATGAATTTCACGTGGGAGAGCCATGCTTCGGCACGAATGGGCCCGCTCGACCGGAGTGATACCACGGCCTCACAGAAAACCGCCGTCAAATAACGCTTACGTTGTGTTTCGCCGAGTGAGTGAGGTTACCGGAGGCCCAATCCCTTTTAAAAGGCCGGCAACGCACTTGTGACTCCTCTGGTGTTGCGGGTGTCCATGGGCGGCGGTAATCGCTAACCATCAGGTGATCCGTCTGCTCGTTTGCCCTCCTATCACATAAAAAAAAAACAAAGTCTAATAATTTATTTTGCTTGGTACTTTGAAATATCTAGAACTAGTTGCATGCTTCTAAATAGTGCGATTTCTGGAGAAGAAACACATAAACATACCATCACGCCTGTATTCCCCGAAGAGTAAGTCAGAGGACTACCAATGTATGCTCACAGTTCAGAGCCTTTTGTTAACCAGACACATATTATCCCAAACTCGAAGCTGGCAATGAGAATTTTATAGAAAAACCCAATTACACTTTGGACTTTCGCTGGACCTGTGAATCGAACACAGGAGTAGAACGTAACAGTCACGCTCAGGGCCACTAAGCTAACAAGGCAGTTCCGTCTAAAATAATTTTCCAATTAACATTTCGTTTCTGTTTTTATTAAAAAATATAAACGCTGAATGTCAATTTGGTGTTATTTACATCAAATGTCAAATATCGACAACTGTCTGACATTAATCTGTCATTTTATAATGTCAAAAGTTACATTCCAAATAAAATCAATGACATTACATACCTTTAATAAATCATTGAGTCTAACCGAGACATTTATATTTAACATGCGACCTGCTCGCGGTTGCAGCCGCGCTGCTGCGTTCCTAAGAGGCGTAGCGTGATGTTATATAGCCTATAACCTTTCTCGATAAATAGACTATCCAACACAAAAATAATTTTCAAAATCGGTTCAGTAGATTCAGAGATTACCCCCTACAAGCTCACAAACTTTACCTCTGTAAAATACTAGAATAGATTAGCTACCCGCTCCAGCTTCCCATGGGTATCTCAAAGAGGCAGTACTCTTGATCTTCTTCTGCTTCTTATTCTGTCAATGGTTAAACAATTTCCGAGTAATAGGAGATCACTTCAAAGACGTTAGGCGTGGCCGCGTAGAGATTTCTTTTGTTTTTTTATTCGTGATAGGCTTACGCTTGACCGCCAGTTATACTGCGATCTACGATGGAGCGCACTTGCCTAGAAGGAACCGATTCACTCGTGATTTAAAGACACCCAGATTATATCTATAAGGGAAGACCCACTCGGGAAGTGAATTCCATATTTCAGCAGTACGCATTATAAAAGTGATCGTCCCTCGTGCAGGTGTTTGGGCACAGAGGACACCATTAGATGTGACATAGATTGCTGTGGGTCGCCGCACTCATATTGAGCAAGATTAGGATCTCTGAACCCCCATTAGCACATATTCATTCTGCACCTGCCAATCGGGGTGAGAAGTCAATTTAGGGTAAGCGTTAGCTAGTCGAGGCAGCGTTTTTGATGAAAGCTTCCAGGCCGGTTGACTTTTTCCGACATTTTCAGCAATCATCGTCTTATTTCAACCTATTTACACAAAACCTTAATAAATTATATACCTAAACCTTCCTCACAAATCACTCTGTCTATTGGTGAAAACTGTTTAAAAATCTGTTCAATAGTTTTTGAATTTACCGAACAGGCAGACAGACAGACAGTGCACTTCCTTATAAGAAATCAATTCACTCGTTTCTTTCTTCGATTTAAAGATACCCAGATTATATACGTCGGGGAAGACCCATTCGGGAAGCGCATTTCACATTTTAGTGGTACCGCTGTAATGTGAAATGTATGTGGTTAAACCCCAATAACACTGCTCGACCAGGGAATCGAAACCAGGACCCCAGCGTAGTAGTCGCGCTGAGAGCCAGACTAAAGAGGCAGTCGTGATGCTATATTATGTTAAAATTTAATTATTTTGAAAAGTATGATAAAAATGCTGTATGATATTTATTTCTGTATATCTAATAGAGCTTTTATGGACATTTTTAGAAGTCAATGTTTTTTTTAACTAGATGACACCGGCATTTCCTAACTGACAACCTCTGAGAAGAAACACCGAAACAAACTCAGAGAATCATGGTCTCTTTTGAAGTCCAGACATAATACTTAGTAGCAAATATGTGAGTTCCAATGTAAGACGCTATCTTAAATAGCCTTTTGAAGAAAGAGCCTTTGCGGTTAAGTAGACCAGTCCGATCTGACGGCACATATCAGTCATTGGATGACCATTGGACAGCCAAGTCACAGGTAAGCAGCAGTGATACCCTAATGATATGAATCATTAGGGTATCACTGCTTACCTGTTTCCATATCTCAAGTAGTAATTTGCAGACATCGGGGTCTGAGAGAGAATATCGTTTGATATTCAAAATGTTGACCGGGCCGGATGTGTTTGAATACCAGTGTGGGACTTATCGAGTGGGGATCCTTGAGAACGATGATAAAACCATTGTTTAATTACTATAGAAAACGAAACAGGTATTAAAGCGCTATAAATATCTACCTTTAATTTTGCTTGACGTTTCGACCAGGTTGCACTGATCGTGGTCACAAGCAGACTGATGCAGTGAGTTCACTCCGTCATTGCGTTGATAGATTTTTCTTTATCTACCTCCACATTTTCATTATATTTAGAAAGCGCGCGACACACTACATTCACTGTGTCCGTATTTTTAACCGACTTAAAATAGCGAGGTTTTGATATTTTAATCACTGGATTCCACGTTGCTGATAATTTAAAAATCAATTTGATTAAAATATATACAGGGTGTTTGGTAGAACATTGAACATACGAAAATTGTGGTTAGTTGGGGTCATCTGCTACCCACTGGGCCCAAATTATTTGACCTTGGTCGCACCGTTTTTTTTTTTTACTTTTTTTAATTTCACTGAAAATTACCAGTTTTTTTTAACTTTAAATTCGAATATATTTACTTGTGTCGGGTAAAACAGGCAGGATGTTGTTTTGTATTAATGTCTAATTGTAGCAAACTCTCATAAAATTATTGTTTGGTACAGATTTTAATGGGAAAAAAATTTATGAGTTTTTAAAGGTACAAAAAGATGTAAAACATAGATGCATAACTTTGACTTTAAATTGATAAAAAACTGATAATTTTCTGTGAAATTAAAAACAAGTAAAAAAAGAAACGGTGCGGCCAAGGTTAAATAATTTGGGCCCAGTGGGTAGCAGATGACCCCAACTAACCACCATTTTCGTATGTTCAACGTTCTACCAAACACCCTGTATAACCACAGAGCGATATGGCGTCCAATGCGTCCAGCGTTTTCGTCAAATTATGCGCGAAATTTGAAAATGTAAATTTTAAAAGTGCTTTTTTTGGCATTTATCTATGGAATAAAAATGTTATGGTTTTTCTGTGGTTTATTTGCACTATAGAATCGAATTAAGGCACTTTTCAAAAGAGTGTAATACAGGACAAACTCCTAGTGTGTGGCAAAAATTATTAAAAAAAAAATGATCCGCTAATCTGGTATCGTCGTGCGACAGGTTGTTGAGTTTCCCTAAAATGATGGTCGAGCTACACAATGACTGATGCATGCATGCCTGTTGGGACTACTTGGGACTGGTCTACTCAAAGCCGCTGCGGATCCCTCTACAATAGGCCATTTCATATTATCCTGCATGGTAACTCACATAATCAGATCTGTGGAGGTTGCTCAGATCCCCTCATGAACCAGAAAACAGCTGATAATATTGAATATTATCAGCTGTTTTCTGGTTCATGTTTTCTGGTGCAGCTGGTCAGATTTTCTTAAATCATAGCTTAGAACATTCTTAATCAAGTCACCTTTCAAACAAACAACGTTAAATATACAACGCTCCTCTTTTTGCGTCGGGATAAAACAATATGCGAGGAACCTCGAAAATTTTATTCAAGATCACACTTTGCATATTTTTTTTCGTATCTCAAAAAGCTCTGGCATTTTAATGGCCAGTAGTATGGGCCAAATAAAACTACAAAGTTTTAAGCCCCGAAAAATCGTGGTACGCTTGTGTGTACGTAAAATTTGTATCCGATCATCACGCCTTTATTCCCCGAAGGGTTAGGCAGAGGCGTACTAAAGTACATCCATAGTTCACCGTATATTTAAGTCCCATGTACCTAATAGTAGGCGAGCCTATTGCTATTAACTGGGCATAAATCAAGACCTCAAGCGTAGCACTCATACTTGTAGGAGAGATATCCTGTAATCTTAAGGGTCCGGTGGAGCCTGAATTGTCCACAAAAACGTAATACTAAAATAAATCGTCATTCAAACAATATTGTATCGAATTGTGTTATTATTCGGATTCAGATACCGTTAATCTAGGCTGCTGTACCATTTCGTCTACTACTGGCAGTTAGAGGCTGTCATGCTCACTTAAATGTCCTGCTGATGGTGGCGTTGTGTGTCGGGTTGTTTTATTCCCTACAACTTGGTTGAGTCGAACAACGCTGATACACACGTCATGCTCGTGAACGGGTGCTGTCTGTCGGGACTGGTCAACTCTTACATGCCATGTCAATCCAGATTCAGTTATGTTATCTTTTGGAGGGTAACCTACTTTTATCACTCACATTAAACTCCACAATACTCACATTGATAGAATAAAAAATATGTAAACATCAATTATTTATTTAAAAGAGTATCTATGGAGTTTCTTGCCGGCTAAGACCTACTATTTGGAACCGTGCATGTAGTTTTGACATTTCAAAAGTAGGTACCTGTATATGGTCTAATTGAAATAAAAAAAATTGAGTTTGAGTTTGAATCATAGTCTGGAATGATACATAGGCTACTTTTTGTCCAAGGACTCAATACAAAGTTGCGGGCAGAAGCCAGTATTTTATAATTTTGTATTACGGTATGTTTGCCGAGGTCGGCCCCTTCCAACTCTTCCATCCATATTCGCCTTGTTTACTAAAACTAAATTTATTATTTAATAGTTAGCTTCGGGTTACATAAGAAATTTAAACTCCGTTAGAGCCGTGGATTAAATAGCAAGGCTGTGACGTCACGCGGCTCTAGCTGCCAGTTTTTTATCACTGTTGAGACACCGTTGTGATCAAATGAGTGTTGTTTAGGAGCTAGGAGACAGCTATGTAACTTTAAGGGTCCGGCGGAGCTTGAATTGCCCACATAAACGTAATACCGAAATAAATCGTAATCCAGACAATATTCTATCAAATTATGTTATTATTCGGATTTGGATACCGTTAATCTAGGTTCCTACGGTACTATTTTGTCTACTATTACTTCACTGGAAATAATAGACCGGAAAATCGTTCCAAACTTGGTAAAGTTATAAAAAATTGCATTGCATTTATTTCCAGGAAAGTATTGTGGACGAAATGGTAGATTAGTAATCTAGATTAACGGTATGGGAATCCGAATAATCAGAATTTTATTAAATTGTGTTTGAATTAGGATTTATTTCGGTATTACGTTTGTATTAGAAATTCGGTCCGCCGGACTCTTAAGGAGTGCCGTAACCAAGAACGTTATATATATTTTTCTCGGGTGCTGCGGCTCTGGCAGTCTGCAGTCCGTAGGGGCTCTTAAGGCTCGGCAACGCATCAGCAACTCCTCTGGTATTGCAGGTGTCCATGGGCGACGATGACTACTTACCATCAGGTGGCTTGTCTGCTCGTTTGCTGACCTCATCAATAAAAAAAATATACCAAGTAGCTGTTACTCACGTCCCAAACTGCTGACCCTTTGCTGACCTCATCAATAAATTAAGATACTATAAGTCCGATTCTAGGCGGCGTATCAAGATGAAACATGCACCAGATTTTAAATTAGACTTCTAGTAGTATTTAGATGAAAATTGCATTCAATTCCATGCATTAGTTTTTGCGTGATGCGCGTACGAACATACAGACAGACAAATTCTATACATTTTTATTTTTATTTTTGTTGCTCTAATATAGACCTTCCATACAAGTTTTTTTTAAATATAGTGTTTCCAAGCGTGACTGCTACGCTAGAGGTCCTGGGTTTAATCCCCAGGTCGAGCAGTGTTATTGGGTTTTTCTATGAAATTCTCAGTAGCAGCTCGGAGTCTAGATTTGTGCCCGGTTAATGGCAATAGGGTCGCCTATTACATGGGACTTAAACATACCGGCGAACTGTGGGTGTATATTAAGTATGCCTAACCCTTCGGGGAATACATGCGTGATGGTATGTATGTTAAGGTGAGAATTTTTGCGTAATCAAAAATAGCAACGAGATGTCGGTGACATCACAGCTCTGTCTCCTAGACAATGACATCCGGGTCATCTCATGCATAATGCATGGCTAGTCTCTCAGCTGTTGGTTAAAGATCGCCAAACCGCGCCGAGCTACAGTCAGAATACTGATACACACAATTATTAGCTTGAAGAATGAGATTGAGCAGATTTATACAACTTGTAACAGAATAAGCGCCAAACCTGGAACAGGTCGATTAGAATATCGAGTCATAATTATAATAACGAAACCCGAAAGACATTTCGAGACATGTAAGCGTATTTTTTTCAAGAAATTAGTTATATCAGCTAAACATAAAACTTGTGGCCGTACCACAATCGTACGCGCAACGACTACGATATCGATGCGCACACGCACACAATAACAATTTGTGCAAATATGTTTCATTTTGTCATATCTCGACCCACTGATGGATCTGGGGAATATTTGAGGTATTAAAAATATTTTTGTTGAAAAATTAACATATTAAAAACCACTGTAATCGATTCAGTAGTCGATTCTGAACAAACTACTTTCAGGTCTTGCGCTTATCCTGTTACAGGTTGTGTAGGTAAAGAGAAAGTACATAGTAAAAGAAATTTGGTGATTTGGTTTAATAGAGGTATTATTCTATAATTATTCTATCTATCCATTCCATTCCATTCCATGCCATTCCATCCCATCGAATTATTCGATTCCACTATGGGCATAGTGGAATCGAATAATTCTACTTACAATTGCAGCCGCCCGACTCGAGAAGTACCTCCACCTTGCAGAAAATCGTAGCCAACCGTAGCTCCGTGCTATTTTGTTTTCCTAACGGTGAGCAAGGTCGCCAAAGCTCCGCGAGGAAGCGTTGTGTTGGCAGTGGGGGGGAGCAGAGGTAACAAAAATCCAACATGTCTCCTTTGCTGCCTAGACTTCAAGGCCTGAGGCCCTACCGACAACGGAGGAGTCACAAGTGTGACTCCTATGGTGTTGCAATATCAATATCAAACATTATTTAGACAACATATTTTATGGAGTTTCTTGCCGGCTCTTCTCAATAAGACCCACTTTTTGGAACCGTGCCACTAGAATTAACTTTTCAGAAGTACCTATTTTGGTGGTCTAATTGATAAAACATTTTGGCTTTGAATGCGGTGATACCACAGAGGAACTCAGCATCAGAGTTCTAAGTTAATAGTCTATGGTTTAGCTCAAGAAACAGGTAATAATACTGACAGCATTCTCGACACTAAGGTTGTACCTATGTTAGGCTGACGTCAGTCTACCTGAGCTTGTTCTAAGAACCGACGTTAGACCAGTCCCGACCAAGGAGGTGTGAATATATTTACTAACGGACATGGTATTTATTTTATGACGTAAATTTCGACTTTTCTGTTGGATTAAGAAAACAATTATTTTCTACAAATCTTGTCCTGATAATTACGAACACAACAAAAATCTTATCCGATTTAGTGCAGTCGTTCAGAAGTTATTGCGCGTACACACATTTTATCGATTCATTTTTAGGGTTCCGTACCCAAAGGATAAAACGGAACCCTATTACTAAGACTCAACTGTCCGTCTGTCACCAGGCTGTATTTCATGAACTGTAATAGTTAGACAGTTGAAATTTTCACAGATGATGTATTTCTGTTGCTGCTATAAAAACGAATACTAAAAAACAGAATAAGGTAAATATTTAAGGGGGCTCCCATACAACAGACATAATTTTTTGGCCGTTTTTATAGATAATGGTATGGACCCCTTCGTGCGCGAGTCCGACTCGCACTTGGCCGGTTTTTATTTTTATACAGGTTGACTAGTGAGACACTAACGATATTGAAGGAGAGTACTCGGTACTCGATTCTCATTATAATTAAGTATGTAATAAAATTAGGTACCTACATACTTAATTTTTGATCAAACATAACATACCATCACGCCTGTACTCCCCGAAGGATTAGGCAGAGGCGTACTAATGTACACCCACAGTTCGCCTGGTATGTTTAGATCCCATGTAATAGGGGGCGAGCCTATTGCCATTAACCGGGCACACATCCAGACTCTGAGCTGCTACTGAAAATTTCAAAGAAAAACTAAGTGTAGGTGCGTATTTATTCTTTAAATTAGCAAAGTCCTTAAGGACCTAAGGAGCCCCGGTGTACAAGACAATGGATTTTGCATTGTGTCTGTTTTTTTATAATTTGCTTGAAGGTTATTTTCACATAATTATCTATATCTATACTTATAATAAATCTGTAGAGAAGTCAATTCTGTACATGAAATATATTTCCAAAATAATAACTATCAGCAGGTGATTAGTGATCGATTCTAACGCCAAAAATGCAATCAGTAAAATTTTTGTCTGTCTGTCTGTCTGTATGTTCGTTATAGAAACAAAAACCACTCGACGGATTTCAACGAATCTTGGTACAATTGTTCTTCATACTCCTGGGCAGGTTATAGTATACTTTTCATCATGCTACGATCAATAGGAGCAGAGCAGTGAAGGGAAATGTTGGGAAAACAGGAGAACTTACTCCATTTTTTAAGCTTCCGTCGCGTGTGCAGCCTTAATGGTTAAAGCTATACAGAAATCATGTATGACGGAAATGTTCTCCTTAAAATTATATAAAAAATATGCCACGACAGCAAATGTCTATCTTTTATGGTTGACTCACAATAACACGTGTAACTCCCGATAGCTTAGCAGTTCGGAGCTTTCTGATTATATTTGTCTACTCTTACGTTAGGTGACTGACTGACTGACATAGTGATCTATCAACGCACAGCCCAAACCACAGGTTATAGTATACTTTTCATCTCGCTACGATCAATAGGAGCAGAGCAGTGAAGGGAAATGTTGGGAAAATGAGTGATTCATGAGAAAGGTTTCAAGCTATAAAACATCACGCTACAACTCTTAGGAACGGGGCAACGCAGGTGAAACCGTGGGCGAACAACTAGGGAACAAAGTAACTATTCCACACGGACGAAGTCGCTGGCAAAAGCTAGTATTTTAATATTATACTTACTAACAATACTTTCTAATATGTAAGTAGGTATTAGAAATTATTTAGGACATATTCCATAATCAACCCATTATACTGTCCCACTGCTGGGTACGGGTCTCCTCTCAGAATGAGAGGGATTAGGCTATTCCACCACGCTGGCCTAGTGCGGGTTGGCAGACTTCACACGCCGTCGAGAAAATCTGTCAGGCATGCAGGTTTCCTCACGATGTTTTCCTTCACCGTTTAAGCGCGTGATAATTAACTATTTAATACGCACATGACTTCGAAAAATCAGAGGTGCGTAGCCTTGGATTTGAACTCGAGACCTTTGACTTGGCAGTCCAACGGTCATTATAGGGTATTACTGCTTCTTATTATTTAGGACATTATACATAAAAAAAAATTGGATATAATATTCACACAAAATAAACTGTGTCACTCGGGGCGACCCATAGTACCAACCTACTTAACTTTATGTAACTTTATGTGGTGGCCAGGCGTAGCTACCGCTCTATCACCCATATCAATCAGAATCAGGTGTGTTACACCTAATAGGTAAAATGTTACCTATCTCACTCTAACTTTTATGTCGTACGCTAAACTCTCCAAAGAAAACATATCTGATAATATTTTTGGATTCATATATATGATCGGTCGGATAACGGGGACCGCCGACAAATGTTGATACAGGGCCCGTCTAAAGCAAGCTACACCGCTGGTGGTGGCATAATGATCTACTAATGAGTAAAAGAATTTTCAGAATTGGATCAGTAGTTTTTTTTATGGGGTAAGGGGACAAACTAGCAGACTCATTGCCTGATGGTAAGTGATTAACGCCGCCCATGGAGACCCGCAACACCAGAGGAGTCACAAGTGCGTTGCCCGCCTTTTAAAAGGGGATTGGGCCTCCGGTAATTTCACTCACTCGACGAAACACAACGTAAGCGTTGTTTAACGCCGGTTTTCTGTGAGGCCGTGGTATCACTCCGGTCGAGCCGGACCATTCGTGCCGAAGCATGGCTTTCCCACGTTAAAAAGTAGTTCAAAAGATTACCTTCTACAAAGAAAATTTACGTCTTTATTATGATAATCTTATTATAAATATAGCATAATCCCTCTCATTCTGAGAGGAGACCCGTACCCAACAGTGTAACCACCCTGCTAATTGATGCCACATCCGTATTTTCGTACATCGCAGTTTTAACGACCACGCGTTCTTGGGTCATTCGTATTTTTGGGACAAATATGCGCGTTTGATTCGCCATATTGATACGTACAGACCTAACTTTGTCACAAACTGAGATTTGTACAAAAAAAAACTTGGTTTTAAATTCTTTCCATGACAATAACGATACAGAATTATCTTGAATGAGGTATTTTTATGGATAAAGCTAGTAATTAACAGATTAAGTCTGAGTAAGAAATTAAATTGCCGTTTTTATACTTTGTGTAATTCATTGAATACTAATTGATTCAAGTTGTGATGTAATTTAACATTGAGACCGCTGACATTGCTGAGACTGAATGATTTTATTGTCACAAAATACAAACCCATTTTTCATTCATCATTGTTTATATAGTTCTGAGTATATTGGAAGGCTTCATTTGCATTAAACAATGGTGTTTACCTTAAGAAAGTATCCGGGCGAATAGTTTAGCTCTAATTGCTAAATACAAAAATTGATACCGCCAGCGCCATCTACATTTACGATTATGATTTAAGACGAAACTACGACATCTATTATTGACTAGCTATACTTTTTTAAATAAAGCGTGTAAAGGTAACAAAATTTAGTACACTTCGAAAACTAGATGCCGCTAGCTACACACAAATGGAGTGCGCATGTCAAAAATTCATGTCATTCATTCAATTCACACATCATTTTATTTAGAGCGTTATCGTGGAAAACGAGTAGAATTTGTGAAAATAAAAGGACGTGGTGACTTTGGGCATGTGTGCCCTAAATAAATCGACGATTGTGTTAAATAAATTATCCCAAACAATGTATTAGTGAACGAAAAAACGGGAGTGCAAACCGTGATCGGGTCCTGAAAAGAAAATCGACTATATTCGCAATTTCCCCCTGATTTTCTGTGTGGTGTATTCAGTTCAGTAAATATATAATTTTGATTTACATTCCGACTATAATGTGACTGTATTTTAACTGGTGTGTGTAGTGGATAACTAATTGTCTATTTTTGACTGCGTTTTCGATCTATATTTATCGGGAGTGCTTGAGTTTTAGATGAATTAATTGCATGAAGGCAGACAAATTGCGTAAGTTCAACGTTTGTTTTTAGTATTTCAGCGTTCAATTCGTTACTGACTAGATATATTGCAGATACTTTGGAGAAATCCATTGATTTGTTCTAATAAACACACTATGTTTACATACATAGTACACAAAGACTTTGACTGAATTTCAGGTCTTGACGAAAACCACCTCATCCGTTTTGAGTTTTTATTTACCATAAAGATTCCACATTGCAGATTTTTTTTTTAAACAAAAAAAATTTTTTGATTATTGAAATTTTGATCAGATGGTCATCTTAGAGGAGATTTTTTTACACTATACTAAAAAGAAAAAATATATGCTATTAGCTACAGTGATTGACTCTTGTCTTGAATGTTTAAAGGTTAAATTAAATAAATCAAGACTGCCTCATTAGTCTAGTGGTCCCAAGCGCGATTGCTACACTAGAGGTCCTGGGTTCAATCCCCAGGTCGAGCAAAGTGTTATTGGGTTTTTCTATGAAATTCTCAGTAGCAGCTCGGTGTCTGGATTTGTGCCCGGTTAATGGTAATAGGCTCGCCTCCTATTACATGAGACGTAAACATACCGGTGAACTGTGGATGCACATTGGTGTACCTCTGTCTAGCCCTTCGGGGAATACAGATGAGATAGTATGTTATGTTAATTTAATCCTACAAATAATATAATATTAATTGGCATTATTGGTGGGTCTGTAAAGCTTCAGAAAAAAAATTATGTTTATTCATTTAGAAATGTACTTACAGTCACATGCATAAATATATATCCATTGTCCTTTGGATGCTTTTCCATTACTGGAGGTTGCCCGTCAGCTCAGCGAACTTCTCCCGATCAGAGAGATTTCTTTGGATTTGAATTAAATATATAAGTAATCACTTGACATAATTAATTTTTTTGTTCGGTATTGACATTCTGCCGCAGTTTGCTGGTATGTTTTAGGTCCCATGCAATAGAGGCTAAAAATTTCATACCTTTATGTATAATATCTAAATTACAATCTAGTTGGCTAAGCATGAAATGAAATCAGAATCATGACTGCCTCATTTGTGGTCCCAAGCAAGATTCCTACGCTAGAGGTCCTGGGTTCGATCTCCAGATCGAGCAAAGTGTTATTGGGTTTTTCTATGAAATTCTCAGTAGCAGCTCAGAGTCTGGATTTGTGCCTGGTTAATGGCAATGTCTACCGTACTGTTAGATTTCAAAACTGAATCCTGTGTACATTACCCCGAAATAACAAAGAAAGGTCTAAAGAAAGTTGGGGTCTTCATTGTTTCGCATTTGTGTCCTTACTGATTTCGATATTTTTGTCTATGAACACTTACTTATTTAAGACTAGCTTCTACCCGCGACTTTGTCTGCGTGGACTTCAGGATTGGTTCCGACCTGAATAAAAAGTAGCCCATGTGTTATTCCAGACTATAATCTATCTCTGTGCCTAATTTCATCCAGATCCGTTCAGCTGTTCTGGCGTGAAAGAGTAACAAACATCCATACATCCATACTCA
Source organism: Acronicta aceris (assembly GCA_910591435.1). Lineage (NCBI taxonomy): Eukaryota > Metazoa > Arthropoda > Insecta > Lepidoptera > Noctuidae > Acronicta > Acronicta aceris. Next base: position 7,120,338 of record OU342784.1, read on the forward strand.
CAAACTTTCCCGTTTATAATATTAGTAAGGACTAGCTTTTGCCAGCGACTTCGTCCGCGTGGAATAGTTACTTTGTTCCCTAGTTCTTCGCCCGCTTCGTTTCACCTGCGTTGCCCCGTTCCTAAGGGTTGTAGCGTGATGTTCTATAGCTTGAGACCTTTCTCATGAATCACTCATTTTCCCAACATTTCCCTTCACTGCTCTGCTCCTATTGATCGTAGCGTGATGAAAAGTATACTATAACCTGCCCAGGAGTATGAAGAACGATTGTACCAAGTTTCGTTGAAATCCGTCGAGTGGTTTTTGTTTCTATAACGAACATACAGACAGACAGACAGACAAAAATTTTACTGATTGCATTTTTGGCGTCAGTATCTAATCACCCGCTGATAGTTATTTTGGAAATATATTTCATGTACAGAATTGACCTCTCTACAGATTTATTATAAGTATAGATAATTGACCCGTATGTACTGTATCTACAGTAGGCTGTGATTGCTTATAGCTATTTTAAAATGCTAATACTTAATCAAATCATGTGATTTCGAACCATTATTTATCACTCATTACGTATGAAACATTGTTAATTAATAATAATTAACACAAAATCTAGTTCAGGGAACATTTTACATTGATTTCGTTAATGATTAGTTCGAGGTCGACAAAGTGTGAATATAATGAGCTCTATGTTTTTAAACTTACAGTATTAAGTATATGTATTATAATCAACCCATTGTACTGTACCACTGCTGGGCACGGGTCTCCTCTTACGAGTGAGAGGGATTAGGCTATAGTCCACCGCGCTGCCCTAGTGCGGGTTGGAAGACTTCACAAGCCATCGAGAAAATCTCTCAGGCATGCAGGATTCCTCACGATGTTTTCCTTCACCATTTAAATGCAGAGAATTAAGTAGAATATTTAGTGGGATTGAGCCTCGAAGAGCATGCAAAGCCGTCGGTCCCGGTTGTCATACGAAAATCTATGACAATTGTTAGTGGCAGTCAGAAGCACAAAAAATCCTGACATGATTGTCATTGTTTACCCTCCGGATATCGGTATTGCCCAGAAATTGGGTTTTCGGAGGTCTGATGGCAGTCGCTTCGTGTAAAATTTATATTCAGATGCATTTGGTTGGACTGGAAGCTGACCCCAACATAGTTGGGAAAAGGCTCGGAGGATGAAAAGTGGGATTGAGACGAAAAACACGGGACGCAGAAAATATGCATATCAATAAACTTAGCGCGAATCGCTAACTATCTAGGGGGCTTACTCTTGAACTCAATTCCGATACATCGACATGGGAATTAGGCCGTTTCGTACTCTTGAATCCGAGACTAGCGCCAAATCGTTTCAATATTGCGCGGTGATTGAGTGAACTAAATAGGATTGGGAAACGACCCAACCATTGGCCAATCAGGATGCCGATACAAGGTTATCGGATTTGTGCTCAAGAGTACGAAATCTCCCGACAGCCAAATTGACATTGGAATCGGATTACGTTTGGATTGGTATTGTATTGTTTTCAAGAGTAAGCCTGCAGTGCACTGTCCTCGTTTGCCTCGTGCCCTTTGTTCAGAGGCTGGCTGGCTAACAAGCAGGATTTTACTGTCCCGAGATGGCTAATAAACGAGATATCTGGCCGCAATAGTCGCAACGCGCGATTGATACTCCTGGTGAGAATCTAAAAAGATTGCTACCCTTAACAGAGCATCATTCTTCATTAGCTTCACCTTTAATGTCACGGCCGTTGAGTCACTGAAGCTGATTCATGCGGGGGTAAGCAGAGCTGCCGTACCTTAACTATGTAAACTTGCCGTAGATCGTTTGATAAACATTATTTATGACTAGGTTTTGGGCTTGGAATTGGTACAATGAAATTTTCTCGGAAAACGAGTTCAACCTAGAAAAGGGCTCACGAGGTCGTGCTTTTACCATGGTCTACTTTTTTTTAAAAAAAAAGGTTACTGGTAATGTGGGTCGCACACTACTAGTATTCTTGTAAACCCCTCGTGCTATGGTAAATATGATTGTGTTACGAGTGGGTTCATGTCGGTAATGCGATGGCTTTCGAATCGGCAACCACATGATCGCAAGCCCGACGCCCCAGCCATTAGACTACCGCCGTGCTTTCTTTTCTAGATGACTCATTAGTGTAGTGGTAGGGCTACTGCTGAGTAAGAGATCCAGGGTTCAATGGATCGAGCAGTGCCGTCTGCCGTCGGTATCGTCGTGTGACGGATTGTTGAGCTCCCTATAATATGGTTGTTTTATTATATTTTTTTATTACATTATATTTTATTCTAAAGCCGATATTAAAAGAGAATCTTGTAAAACACATAGTTCAATGTATGGTATGTTGTAAACAAAGTCAGAGTTTATGTTCACCGCTAGATCCGGGAGAAATGACGTCACTTTTTGCAGTTATGTACGCACGTAGGTACAGTCAACAACACAAGTTACCCACGAACTGACAAATTTCTCCTATGGATAATAAACTCTATTATTTGGAGATTAAATTAAGAATCGATGGAAGGAATTTGACACTTGCATTATACCACGGGGGTAGGCAGAAACTATAGACCGCCAATTGCTACGATTCTTGCATACCTACTTCTTTTGCTTCTTCCACATTCATACATCTTCTCATACATACGCGCCGATTGCGAGTGACCTTTTAGAAAGATTTCGCCATTAAGACGGCGTATGTCCTTCTAGGGCGACCTCTACTGACGCTGCCGCTGACAAAGGCGTGAGTATATGTATTTATGTGCCATACCATGGTACCATGGTGTTGACCGTATTCTACCACGCTATTCATTTTCAGTATAAGCTGATCTCTCATTGAACAGAAAGCATTATATACAATCGGAAGTCAACTTATTCTGGAAATGCATTTAAACTTAAACTGCCTCATTAGTCTAGTGGTCCCGAGCACGACTGGTACTAGGGTTCCTGGGTTCAATTCTCAGTTCTCCGGAGAAGTGTATTATTGATTTTCTCTATTAAATTCTCAGTAGCACATCGGAGTTTAAGATTTGTGCCCGGTCAATGACAAAAGGTTCGCTCCCTATTACATGTGACACTGCAGGCTTACGCTACACTACGCGCTTCTCTAGAAGATACCGATTCACTCGTGGTTTAAAGACACCCAGATTATATCTATCGGGGAAGACCCACTCGGGAAGCGCATTCCACATTTCAACGGTACGCATGATAAAAGTGGACTTAAAGCGTCTCGTTCGGGTCTTTGGAATGTCCACCATGAATCGACGTCGCTTTTTCGTGCTTCTGGTCGTTAATGCCTATTTCCATTAACCGGGCACAAATCCAAACAGCAAGATGCTGTTCAGATTTTTATCCCAGAAAATCCCAGTAACACTGCTCGACCTGGAAATCGAAATCAGAACCTCTAGCGTAGCAGTCGCACTCAGGACCACTATACTAATGACGCACTACTAAATAATAAATTTTAAAAAATCTTAATCGTTTAATCTTTTCAACCTTGAGAAAAATCACCTATATTGTTTGAAAGTTAAACAAAACAATGTTATTTTAGTAGGTAATCAAAAATATTTATAAACAGACTTTTTATGTGGGTAGTTTGTTGAGCATAAACTTTTTTACTGTGATGAATTTAGAAGAAGCCAAAAACCCATGCGAAACGCTTTAAGTCCACTTATCATGCGTACTGCTGAAATGTGGATTGCGCTTCCTAAGTGGGTCTTCCCTGATAGATACAATCTAGGTGTCTTTAAATCACGAGTGTTTTCTTCTAGGCAAGCGCGCTCCATCGTAGATCGCAGTATCGCTTAACATCAGGCGAACTGACAGTCAAGCATAAGCCTATCACAAATAAAAAAAATGCTTTTGAATTGACAACATTTCAGAACATCATTCATTTTCTATATTGACGTGGAAGAGCCATGCTTCGGCACGAATGGGCCGGCTCGACCGGAGTGATACCACAGAAAACCGGCGTTAAACAACGCTTACGTTGTGTTTCGCCGAGTTAGTGAGGTTACCGGAGGGCCGATCCCCGATCCGATCCTGTTGTTGCGGGTGTCCATGGGTGGCGGTAATCGCTTACCATCAGGCGATCCGTATGCTCGTTTGCCCTCCTATGCCATAAAAAAAATATATACCGGTGAACTGTGGGTGTACATTAGTACATCTATACACCCTTCGGGGATTACAGGCGTGTTAGTATGTTAAGTTTATATTCTGCTATTTTTTTACAACCTTATTAAACTTATAAACAATATAAAAGAAGAGGTAACGTAGTTATTTTCTCTATGGTTCGAACAAAAATAAGGTACGCATTGTTTTCCCAAATATTTTTAACATCGCGAAGACATCTTTTTTTCACTGTAAACATTTTACAGGGTTTCCTTTTAGAAAAGTTGGTGAATTGTACAAAAAACGATTGTAAAATACATAATTGTGGTAGGTAAACAGAGGTGTTCACTTCATTGTCTGATTGTCCCAAATACCGTGGGAATATTTTTTTTAGCAGTGCGGAAAATCTTGCAAGAAATAAAACTACTCTTTTACAGACTTTATCGCGTCGTATTGATATTATTTGATTCCCGATACGGTGAGCTCGTTCTGCGTGAATCGGATCGCCAATCATTAACAAAAATGTAAGGTAGCTGTTAGTAATTGTAACATTAAGACGTCCAACAACTTAGTCTACCCGTGACCATGGATGCTGTAACGGATCCGAAACGTCGGGAATCAAATAATATCAATACAACGCGATAAAATCCGTAAAAATGTAGTTTTATTTCAATGTCTAATATTCGCGTAAGTGTCAGAAACCAGTATCTTGCAAGAAACATTATAATATTATACCTTGCCTGTATTTCCCGAAGCGTTAAGCTTACTAATGTACACCCACAGATCGCCGATATGTTTAGGTCCCATGTAATAGCCTGTTACCATTAACCGGGCACAGATTCAAACTCACTGCTGCAATTGAGAATAATGAGAATTTTAGAAAATCCGTGTGGGTGTGTGTTTCGACTTTTGCGCGTAAGAGCCAGATTCCCTCGGTTGCAGCGGCTCTAGCAGTCTGTAGTCCGTAGGGGCTCTTAAGGCTCGGCAACGCATCAGCAACTTCTCTATTGTTTCATGTGTCCATGGGCGACGTTGACTACTTACCACCAACTGGCTGATCAGCTCGTTTGGTTTGCCGACTTAATCCATAAAAAAATATAATTCTAGTCTGCTTAAGCCGTATATTTCAGTAAAAAATAAATGTTTAGTAATGATATTGTTTATGCGATAAGCTTGCGACGCACGGGCATCTGTTGATAGATACTTTTTTCGCGTTATTTCCGGCGTTTACGGGCGTAGTGATGTGCCAATTGCTTTTATCGATAGTTTTGTCAATTAATAATAATATAGTTATCATATCATAATTTTGTAGTAAGTAAGTATTATATTACTAGCTTTTGCCAGCGACTTCGTCCGCGTGGAATAGTTACTTTGTTCCCTAGTTCTTCGCCCGTTGTTTCACCTGCGTTGCCCCGTTCCTAAGGGTTGTAGCGTGATGTTTTATAGCTTGAAATCCCTTGAAATTCCTTTCCCATGAATCACTCATTTTCCCAACTTTCCCTTCACTGCTCTGCTCCTATTGATCGTAGCGTGATGAAAAGTATACTATAACCTGTGGTTTGGGCTGTGCGTTGATAGATCCCTATGTCAGTCAGTCAGTCACCTAACGTAAGAGTAGACAAATATAATCAGAAAGCTCCGAACTGCTAAGCTATCGGGAGTTACACGTGTTATTGTGAGTCAACCATAAAAGATAGACATTTGCTGTCGTGGAATATTTTTTATATAATTTTAAGGAGAACATTTCCGTCATACATGATTTCTGTGTAGCTTTAACCATTAAGGCTGCACACGCGACGGAAGCTTAAAAAATGGAGTAAGTTCTCCTGTTTTCCCAACATTTCCCTTCACTGCTCTGCTCCTATTGATCGTAGCGTGATGAAAAGTATACTATAACCTGCCCAGGAGTATGAAGAACAATTGTACCAAGTTTCGTTGAAATCCGTCGAGTGGTTTTTGTTTCTATAACGAACATACAGACAGACAGACAGACAGACAAAAATTTTACTTATTGCATTTTTGGCGTCAGTATAGATCACTAATCACCCGCTGATAGTTATTTTGGAAATATATTTCATGTACAGAATTGACCTCTCTACAGATTTATTATAAGTATAGATTAGTTACTAAACAGTGTCTTCCTCGTCTCTTCTAAATTGTAGTGCCCAACAATATCCACGATTGATAACTTTAAATTTATTTTTTGAGCTTTGAGTAATTACCTTAAATAACATTTTTGTGACAGTTCAGTAGACAGGCAGAGGACCCATTTTTCTCTTTGCAAGATGGGACGCACTACCGAAGTCGTGACAAAGTAATAACTACGGTGATTAACTGATCTACCTACAAGGTTAAGCTGCACTTATCACAGTCAGTCTGTAGTCTGTGTCTGTGTCCATTCTTAACACATCGAGACTCGTGCCCCAAAGAGGACACCTAAGATTGTTAGTTACTCGGTATGATATTCTGTCGCATCTGGTAAGAGTGAAAGCCACCAGCTTCCTAACTTTTAACGGTAAGAATTTAAAACAATAATTAAGAATTTAAAATATATAACAATCTAAACATAACACCTTTATATTTATATCTAATTTCGATATTAAATATCTTGTAAAACTTATCGACAAACAGTCCAACGTCATTTCCCCTCCCTAAAACATCAGTCGACATTGACCGCTGTTGTTCCCATTTTTGCTAGTGATGCAACCTCGATGATATTTGATTTCTAATGAACTGAAATACAACTGCCGAAACTATAGCAGCTAGATCCCTGAAAGTTTGCATGCCGGTTCCATTTGCACTGTAGACGAGTACTAAGAAAGGATTTTTGGAAATTTGACCCCTAAGGTGGTGAATAGGAGGGTGAAGGTTGAATGAAAGTACACACACTACCATGCGTTTGACACATACATAATATCTGTGTGTGGGTCAATCAATACATATTTATCAAACGATGACATCGTCAAGATATGTACAGCTGTCATTCGCTGTTGACATTTTGACAATTGTTTTCTTCCTTATAAATTAGATTTAAAACATTTTGTGATATGAAACCTCCATGGTGTAGGTACAATGGGCACAGTATATTATAGAAACGAAAATTACCTAAGTACGCAGGCGAAGTTGCGCACAGGAACTAGTCTAGTCTAGTCTAGTCTTCACATACAATATTGGAGTTACTTCCCGGATTCTTCTCCATAGGATCAACCTTTTGGAACCGTGCAACTAGAATCATAACGTTTCATAAACGCTTGCAAAAGCTTATTTGAAATAAAATCATTTGAACTTGAATAAAGGTGCTTTTAGATCGATAAGGCGAGGCGTTGGATGGGCGAGAATTTATTTTTGTATGGTAAAATTTCTGGTGTAAAAGGTAGATGTGCGAGGAGAGAATTGAAATATTTGTTAATACAATATTGAACTTTCGAGCTGCAAGAACAGAGTATTACTTTGTGCAACGGTTACACAAATCTCGCCCTCACCCCCCGTAAGCTGTCAAACGTAGCCGGCGCGAGACATCTTTCGATGTAAAAGGGTCAGCGAGATTTTAATTCACCCCCATCCCATCCTCGCGGGTTCACAACCGCCTTAAGAGTCCGGCGGACCGAATTTCTCTTACAAACGTAATACCGAAATAAATCGTAGTTCAGACACAATTTAATCAAATTCTGTTATTATTCGGATACCGATACCGTTAATCTAGGTACCTTTGTTACCATTTCATCCAAAATATTTCACTGGAAATAATTGTCGCTTACAATGCAATTTTTGATAACTTTACCAAGTTTGGAACGATTTTCCGGTTTTTTATTTCCAGTGAAGTATTAATTACTTCACTGGAATAATTAATTATTATTAATAACATATTAATTTAATACAGTATTAATTACTATTAATACTGTTAATTTAGTTAACGGTATCCAAACCCGAATAATAACATAATTTGATAGAATATTGTCTGGATTACGATTTATTTCGGTATTACGTTTTTGTGGCCAATTCAACCTCCGCCGGACCCTTAATACACGACATTGGATGTGGTTTTTTACAGTTGTATTGCTGAAGGCTATTGCTAACATAAAATATAGTGTACCTATATATCATTAGGCGAACTGGCGGTCAAGAGTAAGCCTATGCGAATAAAAAAAACTCCAAACGCATAGAAGCCGGTTATAGTAAGTAAATGCTTTCGGGACGCGAGTGAAACCACTGCTTGTGATTTTTCGAAATTTTGAAAGTCAATACATTTACATTATATATAAATTTTAGCCATGGAGAAAGAGAAAGACAATTATGTGATTATTATCTTTCTCTTATTGTAACATACCATCACGCCTGTATTCCCCGAAGGGTTAGGCAGAGGCGTACTTAATGTACACCCACAATTCGCCTGGTATGAATATCCAGATCCACAAATCCACATTACACAAATCCAGATTCCGAGCTGCTACTGAGAATTTCGTAGAAAACCCAATTCAGTAACACTTTGCTCGACCTGGGGATCGAACCCAACAGGAACAGGACTTCTAGCGTAACAGTCGGGCTTGGGACCACTAGACTAATGAGGCAGACATCTCTCATTGTTACTGACTTCGATATGTTTTCAGAAAATACTTATGTATAAGTTTCTACTTACACATAAGTTTTTTCTTCTTTCTTTCTGCGCGGCCGCTCGGATAGAACATTCACAATTTTGCGTCATCTTAAGATGACGACACACAATATCCCTCCCTTCTGAAAACTACAAACAGTTTGAAAAATCAATTTCGGAGATTATGCATCAAATCTCCAGGATCTTATTCCTTCTTGCCCTTTTTACCGTCGGACGACCAGAAACATGAAAAAGTGACATTATTTCATCGTGGACATTCCAAAAACCCCTAACGAAACGCTTTAAGTCCTTTTATCATGCGTACCGCTGAAATGTGGAATGTTCTTCCCGAGTAGGTCTTCCCCGATAGATATAATCTGGGTGTCTTTAAATCACGAGTGAATCGGTACCCTCTAGGCAAGCGCGCTCCATCTTAGATCGCAGTGTTGCTTAACATCAGGCGAACTGGCGGTCAAGCGTAAGGTTTATTTTTATTATACTTTATGATCTATTTACAGAAATAAATATAATTTCATTTCTATCAAGAAAAAAGAAAAAATCATTGCTGCAGCTAGTTCATACTTGCTGCAGCATAGTGCTGTAATAGAGGGCTTTTCTGACGTTGACACTACAATCATTTACCTGCATAAATTTATTTCTTATTAGTTCTGCCTTGTGTTGTGTTGTTGCTTTCAAAGCTAGACGGCAAATTCTGTAATCACCACTAATCGCTAAGCCATCTTGCTTTAAGAGCTAATTAGCACGCGCCACATGGATGTTAAAAACATGCATTAGCAACATGTTTTAAGTAGGTATTTGAAAGACGTAATGTAATGACAGTTGGCTCGAAGCCATACTGCCATAATAGTCATATCCTTTCACCATGTAATGATTCAAGATTGACAAAATCTAAAGTCACTTAAGGGTCCGGCGGAGCTTGAATTGCCCACAAAAACATAATACCGAAAATAAATCGTAATCCAGACAATATTCTATCAAATGATGGTATTATACGGATTTGGATACCGTTACTCTAGGTTCCTACTCTACCATTTCGTCCAAAATACTTCACTGGAAATAAATGTAAGCGAATGCAATTTTGATTTACCAAGTTTGAAACGATTTTCCGGTCTTTCATTTCCAGTGAAGTAGTAGTAGATGAATTGGTACGGTAGGAACCTAGATTAACAGTATCCAAATCCGAATAATGACACAATTTGATAATATTGTGTTTGGATTACGATTTATTTCGGTATTACGTTTTTGTGGGCAATTCAAGCTCCGCCGGACCCTTAAGAAACCATGAATGGGCTTTGGGTCGTCAACATCATTCCACTCCTTCCTCTCGGAATGAAAGGGATCATACTATAGTCCACCACGCTGGCGTTGTGGGTTGATAGACTTCACACGCCATCGAGAAAATCTCCCAGGCATGCAAGTTTCCTCACGATATTTTCCTTCATCCTCTAAGAGAGCGATAAATTAATCACCCCTCCAAACCTCGGCCTAGGCAAACGTCGCTTAACGCTAAGCATATGTCAGATAGACGTGGAAGGCACGTGTTCCGGGAGACATGTTTCAAAAACTTGTAATAACGTCCATCCTGTGTCATTTGTTTGGCATTTCGCCATTTTTATGACTAATATCTGCCATGATGTTTCCTCATAGTTATTATAACACTCGTTATCCCATAAGATAGGTACTTTCTATTCCATTTTTTTTATTTAACATTCTTTTCAGGCATCTATGGCTCATAGATATATACCTTACAAGCTAACATGTATAAAACATACCTACAAATAAGTTTAAATTTAAAAAAAAAAAACTGCCCCACACTAGGATTTTCTCCAGTATTGTGGGTGCGTTTACAAACACAAATTCTCACATACACAAAAAACAAACATCCAGACCCGGAACAACTACCTGTAGATCATACAAATATTTGCTCCGTGTGGGGATCGAACCCACAACACGTGGCGCAGAAGCCGATCGCTCAACCGCTACGCCAATCGTGTCGTCAAGTGTTAGTAGATTGGGCTTAAGACCATGTTAGTAGTACTTCACTTTGCACTTATTGTGTTTGTGCTGTCCTGTGACACATGTCCGCGGAAGCGACGGAACGCCACGTCCTGCTGCCAAAAGTCCTCTTCCATGACGAGGTGCAGAAAGCAATTCGGTACTCGCACCACGAACGCCTTAAAGTTGACGTTCCGGCGCGACTGCAGTGGCACTGGACACTGCACCCTCGGCGTGTACTTCGTCTTCTGGTGCACGTACTCGACGATGTCCTCCGTCCTAGTGGTGTAGTGCAGGCGGGAGATATACACCGGTGCGTTCGGCTTGGAGGCACGTAGACTCATGTTGGGTTCCGTAGGAGCGTTGCCGCAACGGTTCATATTGCTTTGCATTCGGCGCTTCCTACTCTTCACCGTCACGAAACAAAATATGAATTATAATTATTTACCTACATACCACGCCTGTATTCTCCGAAGGGTTAGGTCTGCCTAACCCTTCGGGGAATACAGCGCACACCGACAGTTCGCCGGTATATTTACGTGCCATGTAATAGGGGGCGAGCGAGCCTATTGCCATTAACTGGGCACAAATCCCAAACTCTGAGCTGATACTGAGAATTTCATAAAAAATTTACTTTCCTCCTATACTGATCAAACCATATGCCGAGCTAATTACCCGAGAAAGTAGTCTTGTAATACATGCGGCGCGGGCGCAGATGACGTCACATTACATTTGCCCGTCTATTAATACGAAGCGTTCACCGGCCCGCCGAGCGTGCCAACTATGTATACGTGTTTACAAATACCACGCTTGACTGTGAAGGTGTCGGCAGAGTGATAAGAGTCAAGTCAAAATGATATTTTTTTTTTTCAATTATACTACTAAAATAGGTGCTCTTGAAAAGTCAAAACTAGTTATTTTTAGTAAAGGAAAAATTCAATCGCGGGCAGGATTCGAACTTGCGTCTCCTGGTTAGATACACCAGACGCTCTGATCTCTAAGCCACTGCGAGTCCCACCCGCTTGATCGAAATTTGCCTTCACATTCTGAATTTACGTCATAAGGTGACGTGGCGACATCTATTGAATCGTACCAATTTACCATATTCTTGCAATATCATTGAAGTAACAAGATCTTCTTCTTCTTAGTCGGGTACTCTTGACAGAGTGTTCGTGGTTGTCGATGGACAGGGTTGCGTCCCGGCATCGCCGCTGGATCAAAGGCTGCACGTCGCGCTATGTCCCTCCACTTCTGGCGACTTTCAGCATTGCGAGCACACTGTACTGCAGTAGATTGCATAGTTTTGGTGATGAGGTCAATCCAGCGAGTTGGAGATCGACCACGAGGTCTTCTGCCTTCTATGCGACCTTGTACTACAAATCTCTCCATCGAGTCTTCATTTCTGGAGATATGCCCAAAGAACTTCATTATTCGTAGCTGCACAGTCGACGAAAATCTGTCGTGTATGTGGAGCTCTTCGAGGATGGAGTTATTGGTGCGGAACGCTGTCCAGGGTATTTTGAGCATGCGTCTCCAACACATCTCCAGTGTATCGATTTCCCGGCGATCTTGTAACGTAAGTTTCAGCCTCATAAAGAAACATTGGAATAACTAGACATTTCATAAGTGGAACCTTAGTATTTTTGGTTATTCGTCTCTCTTTCCAAATTTTTCCCAGTCTCTGTACTGCTGACTTCGTGATACCGGATCGGCGCTTAACCTCTTCTTCACATGCTCTATTGTTCGTAATAGTGGAACCGAGGTAGATATAGCTCTGTACATCTTCGCAGTTTGCTATACGCAGTGTACCTGTCAAATTGTGACATTACCGAAAGCGACGGTAGCCTAATGGCTAGGGCGTCGGACTTCCGATCATGTGGTTGCCGGTTCAAAACCCACCCATTGCACTACCGACGTGAACCCACTCGTAACACAAGCATTTAGCTTAGTACGAGGGGTTCAAAAGAATTAAATAAAATGTCTTATCATTACTTGTACCTTCTTTAGTGGTGTAATTAAAATAAATCATTTTGACTTGACAGTCCAAAAATTGGGTTCCGGAAGTCTGATGGTAGTCGCTTTGTGTAAAATATAGATACATATTAAGACGCTTTTCAGACGATATTCAGACGCTAGATATTCAGATACTACGCATTAGGTTAAACTGGAATTCGATCCCAATATAGTTACGAAAAGGCCGTGAACATGAATTTTCTTAAGCACCAAATATATTTTATATTGAGGCTGCGTCTGCTTTGCTGCTAATTGTGTAGGTAGTTTATTATTAGAACAAATTATTGATTTTGGTCTGCTTAGGCGGGGCGGAGACGAGACGCTTCTCTTTTTATTATGATTGGCTGTCATCTTATTACATCCATACACCCACGCGTTTTTCCCATAACGGTCGGTAGAAACTATAGACCGCCACTTGCTAAGATTCTTGCATACCTCTTTTGCTTCGTTTACATTCATACATCTTGTCATACACACGCGCTAGATGCGAGTATGCACCTGACCTTGAAGGACCTCACCGATGAGGTTGGTGTATGTCTTTCTAGGGCGTCCTCTCCTGGAGGCTACTGACATTCTCTTTATAAATCCTTTTCGTTAGTCGCCTTTCATCCATTTTTTCGACATGCCCCAACCATCTGAGTATATTCTTCTCAATTCGTGTCACTACATCATCTTTTTAGTCGCTACGTTCTCTTATCACAGTGTTCATCTTATGACATTTAAAAATATCATAACAGCTAATCCGCTCATGATTGTCCAATGATCCGGTTTGATTTTACGTCATATCAACCAAAAGAGGTCCACTGCTGAACAGAGGCCTCGTCCATTCATTTCCGCAAGGACCGTTTATATGCCGCCAACAACCAATGATTCCTATCAATCCATCTCGTTGGAGGTTGTCTCATGCTTCGGAAAACGTAGAATTGGTGCTTGGTCTCCACTCGAAAACCTTTCTGTCTCACCGGCCATCAGATCTACGAGCTACGTGCCCCGCCCACTGCGACTTAACCTTGCTAATCCGATGTGTCGTTAACTTTGGTTCTTCTACGGATCTTCTCATGGAGATTATTGTTAGACGTGGTCGCGCACTATGGATTTTTTACGTGCCGAGTCAGAAATCCGAAAATAAGTTTAAATTACATGGCTGATCTACTGAATTCGGTATTAATAGTTTTTTCACTTGCATGAATTTTCAAAGCGTTACCGCCAACAAATTGACGGAGTCTACATGCAAGAAAGAATTTAACTCGATCTAAGACACCGTTTATAAAATACAAACGGATCATAGACAAAACAAACTTCAAATAAAGAACGAAAAGCTATTACATAAACATTGCAATAACGATTTCTTTAAAAAAACTTCAAAAATTCAATTGATGTTTACCGTCAAAATATTTCTTGATGTCTGTACAAATATATCAAAATGTGAATTAGTAATACATAGTAGAATTTCATTCAGTAAATGACGTCATTTGCATATGTGTTTGTGACCTTGTCTATGTATTAATGACGTTGGCTTAAGAACAGGGTGTCCATTTTATCTTGACACCGCTACAGCGCTGATTGCTAAGAAAATTTTCTCTTTTACATCGATCTTAGTACAATACCAAGAGTTACTATTTATACTGGGCGTGTTTTTACGAGTGTGTGTGAACTTTATGACGTTGTGTATTGATGTTGTATATGTGTTGACCTTGTATGTGTGGGTGTCTGCACGTAACGCACTGGTATTTCCTGCGTCGGCGCGTGTTTTAAATAACTGTAGTATGTTGTGGTTGAGAAAAATTTAATAGAATGGTCAATATTTTTGATGTTAATACTGTTTAATATACACATACCATCACGGCTGTACTCCCCGAGGGGTTAAGCAGATGTGCTGTACACCCACAGTTCGCTGGTATGTTTAGGTAAATTCTCTTTGTTTTTTTATGGTATTCTCAGTAAGAGCTGGGAATTAGGATAATCATGTGCCCGGATTGAGAGGAAATTGCCAATACTCACTAAACTTGGCAGGCGGGTTGGTTCAACCTGGTAAACGTCTAAGAAAGACTGTCCATGGAGTTTCTTGCCGGATTCTTCTCCATGGGATCAACCTTTTGGAACCGTGCAACTAGAATCATAACGTTTCATAAACGCTTGTAAAAGCTTATTTGAAATAAAATCTTTGAACCTGAAGTTGAGTTACACCGCACATACTTCGCAAAGAACTCATTTTTTTTATTCATGATAAGCTTACGCTTGACCGCCAGTTCGCCTGATGTTAAGCGACACTGCGATCTACGATGGAGCGCGCTTGCCTAGAAGAAACCGATTCACTCTTGATTTGGAGACACCCAGATTGTATCTATCAGGGAAGACCCACTCAGGAAGCGCATTCCACATTTCAGCAGTACGCATGATAAAAGTGGACTTAAAGCGTTTCGTTCGGGTTTTTGGAATGTCCACCATGAATCGATGTCGCTTTTTCCTGCTTCTGGTCGTCCGATAGTAGAAAGGGCTAGGGGGAATAAGATCGTGGAGATCTGATGCACATTCTCCGAAATGTATCCGATTTATTCTACTTTCATCTCTTCTACCACACCCGACGTTCACTTCCATACATAAGTGTAGTAACTGCACACTATTGTGGATAGCCAATGTTCTATGTTTTATCATACCTTTTATCTAACATACTTAATGTCCATCTATACCATTTCACCCCATGTGCCCTTGACGGCTAAAAATAAAAGCTTACACGGTGCCATGGCCCCTTATCTAGACGCATAGCAGTGTTTAAGCCAGGTTTATGGTATATTACACCAGTATTTCTCCAAGTGGGCGATAATGACCCCTTGTGAGCACTGCCTACAAGGGGCGAGTAAAGGACCCAGAGAAAATTGGTGCTGTTAGAACTGTTTATACAGTTACTTAAAGTAAAAAAAATTGGGGACACTAATTTTTTTTTATGGGATAGGGTTACAAACGAGCAGACGGATCACCTGATGGTAGGCGATTAACGCCGCCCATGGACACCCGCAACACCAGAGGAGTCACAAGTGCGTTGCCCACCTTTCAAAAGGGGATTGGGCCTCCGGTATCCTCACTATCTCGACGAAACACAACGCAAGCGTTGTTTAACGCTGGTTTTCTGGGAGGCTGTGGTATCACCCCGGTCGAGCCGGCCCATTCGTGCTGAAGCATGGCTCTCCAACGGTCGAAAATAATTGATTCTCAAAGTAGGCAGTAAACGAAATAAGTTAGAGAACCTCTGTATTACAAGAACTGTTTCGATCTACTTTCTACCCTTCGACTCCCTATAACTCAAATCTATTGACCCTACACATTTTATTAAATGTTTTAGTCCCATCTCTTCCCCTATGCGATTATACCTACAAAAATCCTATCTCGTCCCCCAACGGCCTAGGGGAAGAGATGGTAAGGGGAAGGGATGGGACTAACTACTTAAACCAATAAAATTGTAACAGGTCGATGTCTATATAATAAAGATATTGAAAAAAAAACTAATATGGGGTTCTTTAATAGAACAATAGAAGCCAAAAAAACCTTTTTTTTTTTAAATTTTTGTCTGTCTGTATATTTTTATGCGTACAACGCAAAAACTACTCCATGAAATTGGATGCAGTTTTCACAGTCGTATTGCTGGAGGTTTAACTTGAAATCTTGTGCATATTTCATCTTTATACACAGTCAGAAGTCTGATTATAGTAAATGCTTTTTGGGAAGCGAGTGAAAACGCGGGCAGTAGCTTGTTCTGAATAAAATTAAAAAAAAATGCCTGACAGCTAGTTTATCCTTAGGGTACACGCCTGTATTCCCTTAAGAGTCAAGCAGAGGTGTAGTTACTAATGTACACCCACATTTCGCCGGTATGCTTACGTCACATGTAATACAGGGCGAGCCTATTTACACTACGCTAGAGGTCCTGGGTTCGATTCCCGAGCAAAGTGTTATTGGTTTTATCTATGAATTTCTCAGTAGCAGATCGGAATTTGGTATTTAAACATACCATCACGCCTGTACTCCCCGAAGGGTTGGGCAGAGGCGCTCTAATGTACACCCACAGTTCGCCAGTATGTTTGGTCCCATGTAATAGGCGAGCCTATTGCCATTAACCGGGCACAAATCCAAACTCCAAGCTGCTACTGAGAATTTCATAAAACACCAATAAAACTGCTCGACCTGGGAATCGAACCCAGGACCTTTAGCATAGCAGTCGCGCTTGGGACCACTAGACTAATGAGGCAGTTCAGACAATAGGGAATATGCATAAGATTCAAATTTGAGTAAAATATTTTTATTTGTAATCTTTACTGCTAAAGAATGATGTCCATGCCATAATTTTTTTACATAATCGCTTTTCTACAAAGATTTTAATTATATCAAATTAGAAAAAGTGCGCGGCAAATTTAACAGATCAAAACTGAACTTACGACAAAGTCTACGTTGTGACGCTCTCATGACGTCACCGTAAACATTTAGGTTTGTAATTACTAGGTATAACATTGATTTCAGTACTCTCCCGTGTTTGAATTAGTTAGTAAATTTAAAAATATAGATAAATTATTGGACACAACGATCAATAAATTTTAAAATCGATAAAACAGTGACTGCTTTTGCGGAAACTGACGTCACAGTACACGCGGCCAATATGGCGGCGTTTAAATCTCCCGTATCTGATTGCAGTTTTGAATATTTATTTTTATGATTAAATAATAATATTTTTGGTAAAGAAATATTTTTACGGTGCTTTAATAATGTAATCTATTGATTAAAAATATAAAAAAAGACATGCATATTCCCTATTCCAATAACATTCTTCAGTTTACAATTTGTAATTTTGTTCTGAAAAGTTGGTGCTTTCAAAGCTTTTAAACAACAGCAAATAAGGTACTAGGAAAACGTCATGAACTAAAATGACTCCGCATCAAAAACTGCTAATTTGCATCCAATAAAATTGCCCATCTCCGTTCGGTAAAGATCGGCAAAGTTCGCGATAGCCGAACGATCCGGATTCAGCCGGTTATTAGGTCATTGGGGCATCGCACACGCGCGTCGCATCCTCGCACCCAGTGTCCTTTGTGTATGCAGTTTGTATGCAAGGAAAAATTACATTTTGGTGTACATCTATACTCCATTTCTTATAATATTATACTATCGATAGATGCCACCATGTAAGCGTCTAAAAGCTCTATTATCTATTCATATAAAATGCTTTGTTCTGAATGATTGACTGACGGATCAACGCACAGCCTAAACCACTGATCATAGAGACCTGAAACTTGGAGGATGTGTTCTTTGTATGACGTAGGCATCCGATAAGAAAGGCTTTTCCGAAATTCTTTCCCTAAGGGGGTGAAAAATGAAATCGCAGTGTACAGCTGGTTTTTATGATAAATACAAAGGAATGTAATCTAGTACTATCTATTACTACAAATTGCAACGTTTTACGTTATTTACCACTACGTTAACCACCATGAAGCAGTGATAGCCTAGTGGTATGACCGTTGGACTGCCAAATCAAAGGTCTCGAGTTCGAACCCAAGGCACGCACCTCTGACTTTTCGAAGTTAATTATCACGCGCTTAAACGGTGAAGGAAAACATCGTGAGGAAACCTGCGCGCCTGAGAGATGTTCTCGACGGCGCGTGAAGTCTGCCCACCCGCACTAGGCCAGCGTGGTGGACTATAGCCTGATCCCTCTCATTCTGATAGGAGACCCAAGCCCAACAGTGGGACAGTATAATGGGTTGATTATGTAACCACCATGATCAAGCGCTTAGGCTATGCTATATTGCTGCAGTCTATGGATAGAGCAACCCGAGACACGTCCGTACTTCGGAGAGCACGTAGCCATCTATCCCGGTTATCAAAACATTTTTTTTTTTTTCGATTTGTTTCTTTTTCCCACCAAACATTAAATCCTCCAACATAACTCACACGTTAGTTTCAAATAACGCCTAAATAGCGATAACATTTCTATCTATCCACCTTATACTTGCAATCTTGAACTTTACACGTGCTGGACATGTACAGGTTGCTTATTTAATCACCCTAAATCTATATCTATCTATACTTATAATAAATCTGTAGAGAGGTCAATTCTGTACATGAAATATATTTCCAAAATAACTATCAGCGGGTGATTAGTGATCGATACTAACGCCAAAAATGCAATCAGTAAAATTTTTGTCTGTCTGTCTGTCTGTCTGTATGTTCGTTATAGAAACAAAAACCACTCGACGGATTTCAACGAAACTTGGTACAATTGTTCTTCATACTCCTGGGCAGGTTATAGTATACTTTTCATCACGCTACGATAAATAGGAGCGGAGCACAATTAAAAAATGTTGCAAAAACGGGAAAATTATTTGATTATTTTGTTCTGGGAAGTGACATGGGTCGTTGATAAAGCGGGCGTAGCCGCTGGCGGAAGCTAGTATATAATATAATAATATATAATAAATAGATCTATTAACGACACTTTTACAAGTCAATGTTTTTTTTTATCTAGATGACACCGGCATTTCCTAACTGACGACCTCTGAGAAGCGCTTTAACTCGCTACTAAGTACTAAAAATGTTGAAATAAAATAACTTATTTAATAGTAAAGGAAAAAATTCAATCGCGGGCAGGATTCGAACCT
This sequence comes from Acronicta aceris, assembly GCA_910591435.1. Lineage (NCBI taxonomy): Eukaryota > Metazoa > Arthropoda > Insecta > Lepidoptera > Noctuidae > Acronicta > Acronicta aceris. The sequence continues at coordinate 7,139,718 of OU342784.1, forward strand.
GCGTCTTCTGGTTTGATATACCAGACGCTCTGACCTCTAAGCCACCGCGAACCCTACCCGCATGATTGAAATTTTGCCTTCACATTCTGAATTTACGTCATAAGGTGACGTTTGGTGACATCTAGGTCTTTGGTCACATCTCTGCCCTAGCGGTCGAACGCTCAAGTTTACGTATGTTTTTGCTCTTTGCTAAAATACTTAAATAATTATAATCTGGACTCATTTCGCAATCAAAAGTGCACAAAGTGATTGACTATTCTATTTACAAGTGTAATTCTGTCTAAAAGTTGTAATAAGTGTTAATTTGGAACGATTTTTTTTGGTGTGAACCGTTTGAAATTTTAAATCCGGACAAGTCAAACGGTGAGTGAGTGACAAGACATTTTACGCACAGTGCATGCGACCGTCACGGTTATGCGGACCGCGTAAGTGTCATATCTGCGCGCGGTTACGCTCAGTGACGTATGTGAGCGCTCGCACCAAAGACTAAGTAACAAAGACGGCGCATTACTTCTTACCTAACTCACACTGCCTCAGTGAGGACGACTTTTTGTTTTTGTTTTCCTCTATTTGTTTTTCCCTACTTTTACATTATTAATCGCTTATTCTGTACAAAGTAAATTGCCCCCGCTCACTTGATCCACGCGTGACCTGGATATGCCTAAGATACATCGTACACCGCCTACATCCCCGAAAGTAGGGGGACCAGGACAATCACAATCTGTTCCTGACATAGCATCTGCCTCTAGTTGCCAGGAGCCTGATGATAATGTTACATTCAGGGGCAAGCGGCCACGCATCGACGACTCACCCAACAACCCCGCTATCCACAACTCATGTGTATGTCGCGAATTGAAGAGTGAAATACTAGAAATGTTGGCTTCCTGGAAGGCCGACTTCGATCTTAAGTTGTCGGCATGGAAAACTGAGCAAGACAAAATGCTATCCGCCTTGGTTAAGGATGTCTTTGAAATTAAAAACCAATGTGCGACAATCCGAAAAGCCACAACGGAGCTCGAGGCTAAAACTAGCATAGCCACTCCCCAAGTCAAAACGAATGGGAAAGATACTATTAAACATGGGCAACAAAAATATCCCCGCTCGTACACTGAAGTTACTCAACGTCGTGCTGCTACACCAAAAGTAAGCGGAAAGGTCACAGATCCCTTGGAGATCGCGTCTAAAGGAACGGAGGATGTTGATCGGAAAAATCCCGAGACAAGTCTGCAGGATTGTTTGAAACCCCGTGTCGTTGTGCCGGTGGCTGCCGCTGTTGTTGACATCTCAATGGGCGACACGGAAAAAGATGGTTGGACAGAAGTTCGACACAGACGTTCCCAACGCTCACTCAGTAATGTGTTGCGTGGAACAGCAGCGCCTGGTACCACCAATCTAGAAGCCTCTGAAAGATGGAGATACCTACACCTCTTCTACGTTAAGCAAGGCACATCTGATAATCAGGTACGTGATCACCTAACTACCATTTGCGGAATAGATGTTTGCACGGTTGAAGTCCTCAAATCCCGTGGTAAATACGCATCCTTCAAGCTGGGTGTGCCCTCAAAATTGGCTGATCAAGTTGTGGCTCCTGAAAACTGGGCAGAGGATATTTGCGTCAAACCATGGCGCCGTAATTTTCGTGCCCGAAGCGATGAGACCCAATAAGCCCTATTGCGCACTTGCCGCTCCCGCCTCTCGTGGTTGTACTGATCGCAACGTCTATCTGTGCGTACTATACCAGAATGTGCGTGGGCTCAAAACTAAGCTCCCCATATGGAGGTCAAGCTTATTACAGTCTGAGCATGATTTGATAGCCGTGACCGAGACAAACCTGGACAACTCAGTGGAGGACTCAGAAATATCGGCTGGAGATTGGCGTACTCTTCGACGAGACAGAGAGACCACAGGTGGTGGTGTGCTGCTTGCTGCGCGGCCTGGGGTTACCATGAATAGGCTACATGAACTTGAGACGGCCTGTGGCGAAGATTTGTGGGCTAAGATCACAATTTATGGCATAAATATATATGTGTGTGTTATTTACGTCAAACCTAGTGCAACTGACAATGATTACCTGGCGTGGTTTTGCAAGGTCGAGGACATTATTCACAGTTTGAAGGGAACTATTATTATTTTAGGCGACCTTAATCTTAAAAGTGCGTCAGTAAATGTAAATAATTACTACTGTTATTTCCTAAGCTTTTGTAGTCTGGTAGAGATGAACGAGGTGATGAATATGCGTGGCAGTAAGTTAGATGTAGTGTTAGCTCGGGAGGGCGCTGCTGTAAACTGTGAGTATGTCGAGGGTACGGAACTAGTTCCTATTGATCTGTATCACCCTCCGTTAGATATTGCTGTTACCATCCCAAGGCATAAGGTACATGAAAAACTTCACCCTAGCAATATTGACCGTAGTAAGGATTGGAACTTTTGTAAGGGGGACTACACATTATTGTTCGATCTTGTTCGCTCTGCTCCATGGCAGGACGTTTTTCGCTGCAATGACGCGACCACCGCTGCTTGTAAGTTTTATAATCTAATGTACGATGTATTTGATTCTTCTATTCCAAAGAAGACGAGAAGGACCTCTGGTTATAGGCGGTACCCAGTTTGGTTTACTAGAGATATCGTAAGCGACACTCGACGTAAATTAAAACTCCATAATAAATGGAAACAATCCCGATGTGATGCCACATATGCTCAGTTTAGCGCACTGCGGTCGGAATTAAAAGTGAGAACCGAGGAGGCATATAGAATGCATTGTTCTAATGTGGAAAACAGCCTAGGCAGAAACCCAAAACTGTTCTGGCAGCACATTTCAAGCCTGCGATCTAAGGGTGGGTTTGAGCCAAACGTTGTGCTTGATGGCACGGTCTATTCAGGTGTCAAAGCTGCTGAGGCATTTGCCGAGTATTTTTCCAGCGTATTTCTGCCGGACACACCAGAACTGGACCCGAATTCAAACACGGTGAACAGTGAGGGAGGTAATTTTCCCCTACCCGTTTTAGTCCCTCCGGACGTGGTTAGGGGTATTTCCAAACTGAAACCCTGCAGTTCGGTTGGCCCAGATAACATCCCTGCATATATCGTTAAGGGATGTAACAGTATATTAGCAGCCCCTTTATGTCATGTTTTTAATCTAGCTCTTCAGTCAGGCGTGTATCCGGAGCTGTGGAAAACTTCACGTGTTACCCCCATCCCAAAAACCAGTGACAAGACATCTGTCGAGGAACACAGACCCATCGCTATTTTATCAACCATTGCAAAAGTCTTTGAACATATACTTCACACTGTTATCTGTAAAAAAACCAATATGTATCTTTCTGATGCTCAACATGGTTTTCGACCTGGTCGCTCCGTGAACACAAACCTGCTGATTCATGTTGACTTCATATCCAGTAGCCTGGAATCCGGTAGGCAGGTCGACACTCTGTATTTTGATTTCCGGAAGGCGTTCGACAAAGTGGACAACGATGTGCTTTTGGCAAAATTAGGGGCTACGGGTTTCTCATCCGGCCTTCTTAACTTCTTCGCCGACTACCTACGGGATCGCAAACAGTTCGTCCGGCATGGCTGCTTTGAGTCGAAGTCTTATTACACTCGCTCGGGCGTGAGTCAGGGATCCGTATTAGGGCCGCCTCTGTTTCTGATCATGATCAATGACCTAATTTGTAAGATTCGATTCGCTAAATGTTTACTATATGCCGATGATCTAAAACTAGCTGCACAGATCAGGACAGAGGAGGATTGCGAACTCCTACAAAAAGATATCGATACCGTCTATGGGTGGAGCATTGCGAACAAGTTGTTGTTTAATATTAGTAAATGCAGCGTTATGACTTATGGTCGAGGGTTGAGACCAATAAAATATGATTATAATTTGGGGGGTACAGTGATCACTCGTGTGACCAGTGTTAAGGACTTAGGAGTGATTTTCGACCGCAGTCTGACATTTAGAGACCACGTGTCTGCCCTTACAAAGGAATCCTTCAGGCGTCTGGGATTTGTCTTGAGGAACGCTCGTGACTTTCGCAATCCCAGTATTATTAAACTCCTATACACCACTTTGGTTCGGAGTAAACTCGAGTCCAGCGCCTGTGTCTGGCATCCGCATACAGCGTCTCAGACACTTATGCTTGAGAAAGTTCAGAAAACCTTCCTAAGATTTTTGTATCAAAGGCTGTACTATTTCTTTCCATTCATGTACCCAACGAATTATCTCCTTGGAGTATTGGGCTTTAATTCGTTGGAGGTAAGAAGGGGCTTTGATCAGCTCACGATTGCCTGTAAAACCCTAACCGGTCGTATTGACTGCCCGGAACTCCACGGACTTTTCTGCCGCCTATTTGTGCCCGACAAATATCTTGGGCACCGTCAAGCCCGCCGTCATAAGCTGTTCGCACCACCGCAATCTAGATCTGTTGCTAGAGCCGAATCCCCAGTATGTCGAACTCTAAGGATGCTAAACGCCCTGCTGACTGCCGACCCTGAATGTGATGTGTTTGCTGATGAATGGAAGAAAGTAATGCGTGCTTGTCTGGTGTTCTGTGAGAGACAATATGCGAGGGTGTCCACTGTTACATGCTAATTTATGTTAGTTTGGGATTTTACTCAAAATCAATTCCATTTACTTAAATAATTATAAATAATTTTATCCAAGAATTGTATATCTTTGAATCTAATTTTTGTATTGTATGTTATTTGAATGCCTATTTTATTTTAATATTTATAACTCTATGTTAATTAATGTAATTGGACCTGTGCCGTTTTAATTAACTATAAATAAATAAATAAATCTATGAGAAGCAAGTTACCTTACCTCTCAACCGTCTGGTATATCAAACCAGAAGACGCAGGTTCGAATCCTGCCCGCGATTGAATTTTTTCCTTTACTATTAAATAACTTAATAATCTTAGCATGGAAAATGCAAAAAAATCACAAAAAGATATAAAATAACTTGTAAGTAACAAAAATAATTTCTCATCAAAAACTTTAAAAGCTTATATCTTAAAAATGTATGGCTCGATTTAAATATTTTTTTCAGTCTAGGGATACTAAAATATACAAATACAAATTAATTTATTTCTTTAAGAAATGGTTTTACTTTAAGCAAGTAATGCCTGTGTTAGGAGAGTCCGCTCTTTCATACCAAAGAAGAAATAATGAAATAGAGATGTTTAAGTAGATGAAGATTAAAAAAAAAAATTTAATAACATTTATATTAGAAACATTATTTTTAATAAATTAAAGACCAGTCAACTATTGTTGAGTACGATGGGTTGAATCACCCTGTATAAGCCTGGCCCCGAAGCACCTTGGCTAGCTGACTCATACGACCTTCACCTTCGTAGCTTTACGAGACACCAGCAAGCGGTATCGCCAGAAAATTATACTTTGGAAAGTGTTAGTCACAGTTGATTGCAAATTATAGTGGAGAAAAAGGTTTTGGATAAAATGAGGTCGGTTGGCGATGTAATGTGTTTTTTTTTATTGGTGTTTTTATAGATTTGACGATTGTAATCGGTAGAATTAGGCTTATTAGTCTTGTAGTCCCAAGCGCAACTGTTAGCGGATCCTAGGTTCTATTTTCGAGCAGTGTTATTGAGTGTTTTTTTTTATTGGATAGGGGGGCAAACGACCAGACGGATCGCCTGATGGTAAGCGCTTAACGCCGCCCATAGACACCCGCAACACCAGAGGAGTCACGAGTGCGTTGCCGACCTTTTAAAAGGGGATTGGGCCTCCGGTAACCTCACTCACTCGGCGAAACACAACGTAAGCGTTGTTTAACGCCGGTCTTCTGTGAGGCCGTGGTATCATTCCGGTCGAGCCGGCCCATTCGAAAATTCGTTTTTCTATGAAATTCTCAATTCTCTAAAACCCAACAATACTTTGCTCGGCTTGGGGATCGAACCCAGGATCTCTAGCGTAGCAGTCGCGCTTGGGACCACTAAACTAATGAGGCAGTCATATAAAAAAAAAACTAGACAAATTACTGAGTGCTTGATAGAGGTACCTACATAGCCTAGATAGATAGACTGGATCCTGTAAGTAGGTCACCTGTACCCCACCTCCCCTTCGCATCGATTATACACTATATAATCGTCCAATCTGGAGAGATAGGTCCTTAACATCATCACGCCTATATTATCGGAAGGGTAGGCAGAATATATTCTTGTACAGAGATTATAAAGTAACGAAAAGCCAAATAAATAAGTAAAATAACACAGCTCCGTGCTATGTTATGTTCCTAACGGTGAGCAAGGTCGCCAGAGCTCCGCGAGTAAGCGTTGTGTTGGCAGATAAGCATCACGCATTGTCTCCTATGCTGCCAGCCCAACTATTCGAACGGCTGAACGGATCTGGATGAAATTTGGCACATAGATTATAGCCTGGAATAACACGTGTTAAGTCTGATTTATAACAAAGAAAACAATTGTCAAAATGTCAACAGCGAATGACAGCTGTACATATCTGGACAATGTCATCTTTTATTAAATATGTATATGTGTGTGTGCGTATGTCAAACGCATGGTAGTGTGTGCGGACTTTCATACGAACTTTCACTCCCCATTTCACCACCTTAGGGGTTGAATTCCCAAAAATCCTTTCTTAATGCTCATCTATATCTTAGTGCTCTGCATCAGTGCAAAGGGACCCAGCATGCAAACTTTCAGGCATCTAGCTCCTGTAGCTTCGGCTGTACGTTGATACGTCAGTAGATAGAAGATTTAGTGATTCATGTCGAACTGTGAGTGTTTATTCTACACGACTCTGTCTCACCTCCGGTGAATACAAGGGTGATGGTATGTCAAAGGCAAAGACAAAATGTTTTATTTCAATAAGACCATTATAAAAGGTACTTTTGAAAAGTCAAAACTAGTTGCACGGTTCCAAAACGTGAACCTTATGGAGAAGAGCCGGAAAGAAACTCTATAGATACTCTTTTAAAAAAAACTTGACATGCAACTTGTTAATTCTAACATAACATAACATAATCAATCCATGACATTATCCCACTGCTAGGCACGGGTCTCCTCTCACAATGAGAGGGATTAGGCTATAGTCTACCACGCTAGCCTAATGAGGGTTGACAGACTTCACACGCCGTCGAGAAAATCTCTCAGGCATGCAGGTTTGCTAATTCTAACTACATAGGTATATAGGTACTTAATATTAATTATGTCTGTTTGCACGTCTGATGATAAATAAATGTTACATTCTTTCAACTTTGTTTTTTTTTTAAAACAATGCCCCATATTGAGATTTTCTCCTGTATGCTGGGTGTGTACAAACACAAATTCTCACATACACAAACGCCCAGACCCGGAACAACGACCTGTAGGTCATAAAAATATTTGCTCCGTGTGGAGATCGAACCCACAACACGTGACGCAGAAGCTCAGCCGCTACGCCAAACGTATCGTCGTTTTAAAAAGTTGCTTAGATAATTTTTTAGTAAAGGAAAAAATTCAATCGCGGGCAGGATTCGAACCTGCGTCTTCTGGTTTGATATACCAGACGCTCTGACCTCTAAGCCACCGCGAACCCTACCCGCATGATTGAAATTTTTCCTTCACATTCCGAATTTACGTCATAAGGTGACGTTGGTGACATCTATGAGAGGTAAGTACCTCTCAACCGACACGACTTACTTTACAGTTAGTTCAGTGTCGTACGATGCCACCTTACCTTTTAACTATCTTTTTGAGATTTTTTTGCATTTTCTTTTTTAATGCAAAAAAATCACAAAAAGATAAGTTGCTTAGAATCATGCAGTTTCATGTGTAAGATTTATTAAATAGGTGTTATATTATGATTTCGGCGGACCGAATTTCTCTTACAAACGTAATACCGAAATAAATCGTAATTTAATCACATTCCATTATTATTCGGATTCCGATACCGTTAATCTAGGTTCTTACGTTACCTTTCCGTCCAAAATACTTCACTGGAAATAAATATAAGCGAATCCAGTTTTTGATAACTTTACCAAGTTTGGAATGATTTTTCGGTCTTTTATTTCCAGGGAAGGAGTAGTACACGAAATAGTATCGTAGAAACCTAGATTAACGGTATCTAAATCCGAATAATAACATAATTTGATTGAATATTGTCTGGATTAAGATTTATTTCGGTATTACGTTTATGTGAGCAATTCAAGCTCCGCCGGACCCTTAAAGAGAAAGGGATTGTCACAGCAAGTAAGAGCTGACCAGTCAGTATGTTATATTATGTAAAATCGGTAATATGCAATCACCTACATAGGAACTGGATCCTGCAATGGGGTCACACCGCCGGTGCACTGGGCGGGGTGCACGCTGACCTATTTCTAGGGGTCAACGACACAGCTCGCTCCGGGATACAGTAAGCGAAGCTAGGATCTTGGGGTAGACAGTGACATTGAAAGTAATCTGTATAAATAGAAATGTAATGCTGTTTCGTCGGTAAAAACTTAAGAAAGGCTGACCATTTGGCTCATTTAAAAAAAAATGTTTCTATAGGTCAAGAAAAATTCCAAAAAAGGCCGAAAAATGGAAAATTTCCTTTCTTTCTAAATCTCAATCGAAGACACTGACTTTTAACTGTTTTGCACATAACATTATTTAGATTATTATTATTATAACATATTGTGTTCCAGTTTGTAAGATAATGTAGGCACTGAAATTACGTGGAAAATTGAAAATTAGCGAGCGCAACTCTGGTGTTGCAAACGTCCATAGGCTACGGTAACCGCTTACTATCAGGCGGTCCGTATGCTTGTTTGCCACCTTAGTGGTATAAAAACATATAAATAAGCGATTCATGGTGGACATCCAAAAACCCGAACGAAACGCTTTAAGTCTACTTTTGTCATGCATACCGCTGAAATGTTGAACGAGCTTCCCGAGTGGGTCTTCCCCGATAGATATAATCTGGGTGTCTTTAGATCACGAGTGAATCACGGTGATCACGGTTCCTTCTAGGCAAGCGCGCTCCATCGTAGATCGCAGTATCGCTTAACATCAGGTGAACTGGCGGTCAAGCGTAAGCCTATCTATACTATAATATTATTTAAGTTTGTGAGGTTATAGGGAGTAACCTCTGGATCTACTGAACCGATTTTGAAAATTCTTTTGGTGTTGGATAGTCCATTTATCGAGAACGGTTATAGGTTATATAACATCACGCTACGCCTCATAAGAACGGAGCAGGGTCGCTAGTCAAAAATAAAAAAAGTACTCGACTAAACCTTCCACTCAATACTTGATTACTCATAACATTACTCGTAGATCGAATCATTTCACAGTAATGGGCTTTATTCCCCATAAACCACGTAATTTAAAGGTAAACTATGAGTCATAGGCGCTCTGACACAAGGGCAATAGGTCACGGCTGTTTGACATTGTACAGACATAACACACAAAAAAATACACACGGTTCGCTTTGTTTAGGTCCCATGTAATAGGGGGCGAGCTTTTTTTATGAATTAAGTCGGCAAACGAGCTAAGGAGCCACCGGATAGTAAGTAGTCGACACCTGCAACACCAGAGGAGTTGCTGATGCGTTGCCGATCTTTAAGAGCCCATATGGACTGCAGACTGCCAGAGCCGCAGCAACCGAGGGGAACTGACACTATACAGGAGTGTGAGAAGTGTGTCAGAATTCTAATGTGAGGCAACGTTTTTTTTTTTAAATGTCCAAAATTCGCGTAACGCTCAAAAATCTGTAAATTTACTTGTTTAAAAAAATAATTTTAAAATTATACAGATCATTTAAGCAGTGGTAGCTTAATGGCTAGGGCGTCGGACTGGCGATCATGTGGTTGCCGGTTCGAAATCCACCCATTACACTGCCGACGTGAACCCACTCGTAACACAAGCATTTAGCTTAGCACGAGGGGTTAACAAGAATACTAGTAATGGGCGGCCCACATTACTAGTAAGCTTTAAAAAAAAATATTGTGTTTGCATGCAGATAATGAACAAAACAAACATATAAATACGCTGGCCAATCAAAGTTAAAAAAAAATGTGTGAATCATCGGAACCTACGAATATCTAGCCTACATAAAACTATTAAATCGTAAACATTAGTAATGACTCAACTCAATTATACGACTATTACAGCTTACCCCCAAACGGTATACGAGTCAACCATGACTCACGAGACCACGGGTGAGGCATGGACATAATTCCCCTCACAATTGGAGCTGCCACCTTGCAGCCAAATAACATAGCTCCGTGCTATGTTGTGTTCCTAACGGTGAGCAAGGTCGCCAGAGCTCCCCGAGGAAACGTTGTGTTGGCAGTGTGGGGGACCGGTGGTGTTTTGTTACCGCCGCTGTAGAGCATGGCAGCATGACTCGTGTGCTACGAGCACAACTATTCCTCCTTGATTTACAGGGTTGGCAACGCGCGAGTGATATCCCAAGCGTCTATTGGCTACGGTAGCCGCTTACCATCAGGCGGGCCGCTTGTTTGCCACCTTAGTGGTATGAAAAAAACTTTTTGTCCACATTGAATTTTCATTCAAAATCATTTATTGAGGAGGAGTATTCAACTGTGTTTTTTTATGTTTGTTACGAGATTACTTTAACTTTGATTAATTATGAATCTACGTCAATAAAGGTCAGGTGCGTAGCACTCGCAACCGGCGTGTATGTATGAGAAGATGTATGAATGTGGAAAGCAAAAGAAGTATGCAAGAATCGTAGCAAGTGGCGGTCTATAGTTTCTGCCTACCCCTGTGGGAGAAAGGCGTGAGTGTATGTATGTATTATAAATCGATTTTGATGATTCAATTTTTGATCGGTAGGTCATACTTCAGAGGTGGTTCCATAAAAATTTGGTCAAGATCTGATCATAAAATGACAATAACACGTAACGTATACGTAAAATTCTACTCGCTACTAAAAATGTTGAATTAAAATAAACTTTTAAGACAATAAATAAATAATAACAGTTTTCGAAGTCGGTGGCGAAATCAAAGGATCCGATCAAATCAAAGGCACCGACTTCCGAAACTGTTTCGCACATAACATTATCTATACATATAATAAAAATTTATTTGAAAAATTTGTTGCTAAGCTCAAATCTCGAAGACGGCTGGACCAATTGGGGTATTTTTATTTGTAATTTATTCCTGGAACTCTGGAAGGTTTTTATGGAGAGAAAAATTGGAAAAATTGCAAAAAAACGGGTCAACGCGGGTGAAACCGCGGGCGGGTCGCTAGTTTAAAATATGATTGTAGGCAGTTTTACGTTTTCTTAAAATTAGCAGGCTGTATGAAAAAAAGTCGCAGGTGTGACGTATGAAAGATGATTTTTCTCTTGCTATCTGCGAAATGTTCCATGCCTACTACGGGTTTTCGCTACGGACTACGCGGCTGTACTTGCTACGGCTACGGCAGCATTAGGTCAGGGCTACGCTGCTACGCCGTAGCGGTTAATTACATTTTGATATAGTTTTTATGGATTGGATTGGATCGGAGGATCTTTTTACTATTATTTCTGTATCTTTTTACGTTATTATTACGCTTGTATTCCCCGAAGGGTTAGACAGAGGTGTATTAATGTACACCAACAGTTCGCCGGTATGTTTAGGTCCCATGTAATGGGGGCAAGCCTATTGCCAACCGGGCAGAAATCTCATACTCCTTGAGGATTTCATAGAACAACCCAATAACACTACTCTACCTAGGAATCGAACCCAGAATCTCTAGCGTAGCAGTTGCGCTTAGAATGACTGCAATAATGAGGCAGTCCTAATCTTAGCAAGCAATATTTGTATATTTTTTCTTTCTACTATTATAATATGCAGCTTCGTTAGTTCTAGTGGTTCCAAGCGCGACTGCTACGCTAGAGGTCCTGGGTTCGATTCCCGAGCAAAGTGTTATTGGTTTTATCTATGAAATTCTCAGTAGCAGCTCGGAGTTTGGTATTTAAACATACCATCACGCCTGTACTCCCCGAAGGATTAGGCAGAGGCGCTCTAATGTAAACCCACAGTTCGCCGGTATGTTTGGTCCCATGTAATAGGGGGCGAGCCTATTGCCATTAACCGGGCACAAATCCAGACTCCGAGCTGCTACTGATAATTTCATAGAAAAACCCAATAACACTGCTCGACCTGGGATCGAACCCAGCACCTCTAGCGTAGCAGTCACGCTTGGGGCCACTAGACTAATGAGGCAGTTTGGTATTTATGCCCGGTTAATGGCAATAGGCTATCACATGGAGCCTAAACATACCGGTCAACTGTGGGTGTACATTAGTACGCCTCTGCCTAACCCTTCGGGGAATACAGGCGTGATGGTTTATATTATAATTATATTACTATTATAATGCTTGAGTGTTAACATTGCATATTGATGTCCTAATATGTATGCGCTAGCTAACAATGCAGCAATGAAACATCAATTATGTACTGCGAGCAAAAAAAAAAACAATATTTACATAATATTTTCTTAAAAAAATACAAGTTATGGGAAACAACAGCTGCAAATAAAGGTATCCGATGAGTCAGCGGCGCGGTGGTAGCATCTGAACTTGTTACAAAGGCATTAGGTCATGGCTATTTCGCGATACTGTGTCCATTGACGTCATACGTCACGAGATTCCTCGTACAATAATTATTTACGATTTTATTTTTTTATTCGTGATAGGTTTAAACTTGACCGCCAGTTCGCCTGATGTTAAGCGATACTGCGATCTACGATGCAGCGCGCTTGCCTAGAAGATACCGATTCACTCGTGATTTAAAGACACCCAGATTATATCTCTATGTCAAAATTCATCAAAATTGGTTGAGCGGTTTAAACGTCAAAACGCAACAAACAAACACGAGAGTTACTTTTACATTTATAATATTAGTTAAATAGTTATTTTAGTAAAGGAAAAATTGAATCGCGGGCAGGATTCGAACATGCGTATCCTGGTTGGAAACACCAGACGCTCTGACCTCTAAGCCACCGCGAACCCAACCCGCCTGATTGAAATTTTGCCTTCATATTCTGAATTTACGTCATAAGGTGACGTTGGTGATATTTGATATATTCTACTTTTGACGTTTTAGTCTATTATTGATTATTGACATATTCTACATTTGACAGATAAAACTGTAGAACTAACTGGTATCAACACGCTATAAAGTTATTTAGCATCGTACAACATGATAGTTCAAAATTAAGATTATTAATGTCGTGCCGTAAGCAACAGTGGACTCAAACGCAGATGGTTCGATAACACTGAGTGATTGCCGCATTTTGTTCCGTTCTTACATAAGTTACGATGGCGGCCGTTGATTGCGATGTTTTACTGCTTACACCCTTGAATATAGCGGTGTTATGTTGCTGTAATAAATTATATTAAAGTTAGACAAACTTTGCATCGTGCGATTTTTTGCGAGAAGATTTTGTAACACGTATTGAAAAGAATATGTTAGAGATGGTTTGGACGTTGAGAGAATGAATGAAAGACGATTAACGAAAGGAATTTATAAGGCGAATGTCAGCAGCGTCGGATGTACAGATAGTTTTTTTTTATGGGATAGGAGGGCAAGCGAGCAGACGGATCGCCTGATGGTCAGCGATCACCGCCGCCCATGGACACCCGCAACACCAGAGGAGTCACGAGTGCGTTGCCGGCCTTTTAAAAGGGGATTGGGCCTCCGGTAACCTCATTCACTCGGCGAAACACAACGCAAGCGATGTTTAACGCCGGTCTTCTGTGAGGCCGTGGTATCACTCCGGTCGAGCCGGCCCATTCGTGCCGAAGCATGGCTCTCCCACGTAGTTGATAGTAGATAGTAGATACAGATAGTTTCCAAGTTATCATAAGGAAAAGAGCAGCATCCCTGATGTGCAGGATCCGCGGCAGTACCAACAGCATGATTGAGAGGGTATTGTTAGTAAGCCAGACTGCCCTTTCCTGAGGCCTGACTGGACTCGCATTCACTGTTGCGGGCCAAGTGCCCCAGGAAGATACATGAGTTAATTTAAATTTGGAGGGAATAATGTTCAATAATGTTTAATGATTTATTTATTTATTTATTTATTTACACAAGGCACATCAACAATATAAACACAAACATTGGTTAGTAGCAAAATACAGAGACAAAGACTAGTGTTTATATCAATTATAGATATGCACAACATTTAGGATAACATTTCACAGTAGTTATATATTATAATTATATTAAATAAGCTGTTGTTAATGTAGTACTAACATAGGCCAAGTTCTTAATTGTATTACTAACATAATATGGATTATGGCCCGAATTAAATTGATATTATTATTATTTGTATCTCCTTATTCCTTGACTGCCTCATTAGTCTAGTGGTCCCAAGCGCGACTGCTACGCTAGAGGTCCTGGGTTCGATTCCCAGGTCGAGCAAAGTGTTATTGGGTTTTTCTATGAAATTCTCAGTAGCAGCTCGGAGTATGGATTTGTGCCCGGTTAATGACAACGACCTAAACATACCGGCGAACTGTGGGTGTACATTAGTACACCTCTGCCTAACTCTTCGGGGAATACAGGCGTGATGGTATGTTATGTTATGTTGTATCTCCTTTTTGGATATCACGGCATGCCTCCCGTGAGTAAGACATCCGGTCCTTTGGAAGTATTGTTATTATTATTATTGGCGAGGTCCTTCAAAGATGTGGAAGAAGCAAAAGAAGTATGCAAGAATCGTAGCAAGTGACGGTCTATACTTTCTGCCTACCCCTGTGAGAGAAATCGTGAGTGTATGTATATATGTTTCCAAGTAGTTCACGTAAGCAGTAAGCACATTAGACATAAGCTGAGTCATATTAGCAAATTTTTCGTTTCTATGGTTTCTCTCTGCCATTCACGCTAATTACGCTAACCGCAATTACTTGACACGTTTTTATTACCGGCTTTACTACTATTGTTTATATCATTGTAGGTATCAGGGGCCTTAAATGATAAATCACAATATAATTCACAAACACACAACTACCCAACGTACTCGTACTATGATTAGGTACTTGATTGGTGTTTGATATATTAAACACTAGCGACGCGTGCGCAGCTTTGCTTGCGTCAATTTTCCCGACTTTTCCAGAGGATTAAAACACTGAAAATAACGAACACAGAAAAAGAATTATCCAATTTGGTGCAGTCGTTAGGAAGTTATGCGCGTACAAACATTTCACAGCGATCCATTTTTACTTATATAGAAGTAGAAGACTAGCTTCTGCCTGTGATTTCGTTTGCGTGGACTTCAGAATTAGATCTGACGTTGATAAAAAGTGCCTATATGCTATTCCAGACTATAATCTATCTCTGTGCCAAATTTCATCCAGATTCGTTCAGCCGTTCTGACGTGATTTTTTCTTTTTTAAACTGCGCCACACTAGGATTTTCTCCTGTATCGTGGGTGCGTTTAAAGTCAAAGTCAAAGTCAAAATTATTTATTTCAATTAGACCATTAAAAAGGTACTTTTGAAAAGTCAAACTAATTGCACGGTTCCAAAAAGTGGGTCTTATGGAGAAGAGCCGGCAAGAAACTCCATAGATACTCTTTTAAACATGATTACAATATTAATCTTTACAACTTTGTTTTAAATAGTTTGACAATTATGCAGTTTGATGTGTATGATGATTTATTCAGTATAAGTAGGCGTTATATTTAGTAATTATATAGAAAGAAAGGGATTGCCACAGCAAGTAAGAGCTGACCAGTCCCGACAGACAGCACCCGTTCACGAGCATGACGTGTGTATCGGCGCGGTTCGACTCAACCATATTGTAGGGAATAAAACGACCCGACACACAACGCCACCATCAGCAGGACATTTAAGTGAGCATGACAAGCTCAGACCGTGGGCACAATATTCTTATAGATAAATATACTAACACAATTGTTACATCAATATCTGCACGATCCCCACACTTTACAGTAGGTATACTAATTAGGAAATTATACCATACTAGTTCAATCAATATGTACATCAAATTGTTATCATAATGTATACTCGTATATTGTATGGTATATTCAATTAAATAATTATGCTGACAAATGGTAATAGAAAATAAATATTAATATAATGTCATCAAATATAATATTGCCAATTGGGTATGTCAAATTGTATAGTCTACATTAAAATTATCCATGACATCATCCTGTGGAGCTGGACCAGCAATTTGCCAAACATTTTTATCTAAAAGATAATCTTCCAATTTATAGTAAGCTTGCCTGCACAGAGTAAACTTAATAATTTTTTTGAATTTGTTTTCTGGGAATTTTAAAATGAATTCCGGAATTTTATTATAAAATCTTACACAGTATCCCATAAAAGAAGTATGGACTTTAGCGAGACGAAACTGCGGCTGCATTAGTTTTGATTTATGTCTCGTATTATAACTATGCAGTTCACATTTTTTTTAATAAAGGTGTAGATTTTTTCTTACGTACATAATATTCTCATAGATGTACTGAGAAGGTACTGTCAATATATTTATTTCTTTGAAGAGTTCTCTGAGTGAATCGCGACTACGTAGGTTGTAAATGGCTCTAACAGCTCTTTTCTGCAGTATAAAAATAGATTCTATATCTGCAGCGCGGCCCCATAGCAATATTCCGTAAGACATAATGCTATGAAAGTAGCTAAAGTAAACTAGTCTTGCGGTGGCTTCATCTGTAAGTAGTCTGATTTTTCGAACCGCATAAGCAGCCGAACTCAGGCGTCCTGCTAAAGTCCTAATGTGCGGCCCCCATTGTAGCTTTGAATCTATCTTTATTCCTAGGAAAACCGTGTGGTCGACAAATTCCAGCTTATCATTATTTAGTACGATGTCACAATCTACACACTTTACATTGGGTAGAGCAAACTTTATACATTTAGTTTTCTGCCCATTTAATACTAAATTATTAACTGTGAACCACTCATGGACCTTAAGAAGTGCGTTATTTACATCGTCAGTATTAGGTGTACGCCTGTTTAGTTTAAAAATTAAAGAAGTATCATCTGCAAATAACACAATCTTCGCTTGATCCTCAAGCACGTATGGTAAATCATTTATATACACTAAAAACAAGAATGGACCCAAAATAGAACCCTGGGGTACGCCCATTTTCACCTGCGTGCCGGGCGATTTAACCCCATTTATTTGGACTTGTTGTTGCCTATCGCACAAGTATGATTTGACAAGTTTCAAAGACTTATGCTTCAAACCATAATGCTCTAATTTAGACAGCAAAGTTTCATGACTTACGCAGTCAAAGGCTTTCGAGAGGTCACAGAATATACCGATCGCGTCCTGAGACTCTTCCCAGGCATCGAAAATGTGTTTAATAAGCCTGATACCCGCGTCAGTAGTATTACGCCCTTTTGTGAAGCCGTATTGCTGGTCATGAAAAAGTCTATTTAAACTGAAATGCAATAGCATTTGGTTGAGCATTATCCTTTCAAACACCTTGCTAAGCACAGGCAGAACAGACACCGGCCTAAAATTGCCAGGATCTTGACAATCTCCAGATTTAAACAAGGGTATAACTTTGCTGGGCTTCATTAAATCTGGGAATATTCCTTGGTCGACACACTTGTTAAATAGTATCGCTAGGTGTGGTGCTATAGTGTTTATTATACTTTTGCAAACATTTACCGATAAACCCCACAAGTCTTCAGTTAATTTCATTTTTATTTCTTTAAAGGCTTTTGTAATACACAAGGGGCGAACATGCTTGAATCTAAACGTTACAGGACAGGGAGCTACATTCCGTTTCAGCAAAGCCGCAGAAAGTGCGGGGGAAGAATTTAATGAAGCTGTAATTTTTAAGGGAACATTTGCAAAGAAGTTCTCAAATTCCTGGGCTACTTCGGCATCTGTGCTTACGAGACCATGTGTCGTTTGCACAGAGAAATTGTTGTTGCCCTGCAATTTCGATTTACCGCTTTCAGCATTAATTATCTTCCAAGTGGTTTTGACCTTATTATCGGCGCACCTTATTTTATTACTAATATAATGAGATTTTGCTATCTGACATACTTTTTTAAAAGTTTTTGAGAAAGTACTCACATACTGAATAAATTTCTCACTTTTGTTATAACGCTTTAAGCCGTACAATTCAAATAAACGCTCCCTACTTTTACGAATACCTGCAGTTGCCCAGTCACTGAATTTAAATTGACAGTTTATTTTCTTTGATTTTATTTTAAAAAAGGTATCAAATTCGCTTTTCACAATAGAAAAGAAATGCGAATAATGTTTATCACAGTTATTAAAATGGTTTCTTTGAACAGATAATTTATTAATTAAGGAATTATTAAAATTTTCTAATTTATGTGATGTGATATGCCTCGATTTTATTTGTATTTTACTTGGAGGTTTATGAGTATTAAATGTAACGGTTTGTCCACTGTGATCAGATGATAAACAATGTATGATAGCTGCCTCTAAGTAATCACAGTTGCAGAAAACATTATCAATGCAAGTTGCAGATGTAGACGTAATTCTAGTAGGTTCCAAAAATACATTTACTAAGTTAAAAGACTTAAATAGGCACAATAACTTGCACGTAACTGCATTATCAACTAAAATATTAACGTTAAAGTCACCACACACAATTAAGGATTTCTTTGACTCTAAAAGTATTTTAAGTATATCCTCCATTACGGATTCAAATGTTGTATAATTTTGGCTAGGAGGTCTATAAACACATAATACAATATGCTTATCCAGCTCAACACAGGAGATTTCAATACAATGTTCAACCGACTTCGACACTATGTCCTTACGACCTTTTGCTTTTAGCGAGTTCCTAACTAATATAAGCGAACCACCGTGTATCATAGACTTGCGGTTGAAACAACTAGCTACAAAATAATTTTCATAACTTATTGATATCTGGTAATCTTTTAACCAGTGTTCTGTTATACAAACTATGTCGAATTGATATTTTTCCAAGAATAGTTCAACTTCTAACATTTTGGAAGAAAACCCTTGAATATTCTGATGACATATTTTCAAAGTATTCAAACTATTTCCCTTTGTAACCGAGTGTGTTGAACAGCCAGAAGATATGTTTTTGTTATTGTCTTCTGTTGTCTTATTAACTAGTTTAAACTATGATCCGGAGTAAGATCCACAACACCTGTGTCAAAACTAGTTGGCAAGGCCGTACTTCGCGTACGTCTCCCCATTTGTGAACAAAAGTCCACTTTACTGGTGAGGTCATTAGGCGTCATGGAGTCCAAAATCGGACACTCCTTCGTTTTACCGCCAGTGTTATCTGTACAACTAGATACCACTTGCTTGTCATATAAGTTAATATTGTGGGCTATCAATGTAGCGATCAAACACTTGTATTTCTTAGGAAGAAACATAGCTTCCTTTGTCAATTGAAATCCACTAACAAACTTGTTTGTGTCGAAATACATTAATTTGTCACTATGGTAACATGTCATTAAGTGCATTGTGTTATTTAAATTATATAAACAATTGTTTTCATTTTCTGTCAAAGTATTCGAATATGGAAATGCACATAACAATATTTTTCCTACATGTAATTTTAATAAGGTGTTTATACCATCCACAATGTCCTTTTTTTTAACCCCTGAACTATTACCTAACAATAAGACTAAAGAGGTGTGGGCATCCATAGGTTTGTTAACAATTTCCTTAATAATTGCATTTAATTCAAGATTAGGATAGCAATAATTAGTTATATTTTGAGACAGGTGGTTCCGTAATAATGAGCCAAAACCAGATCCAAATTGATCTGTGAAGACTAAAGTTTTATTTCTACCACTTGCCGCTGGCTGAACCATTTTAGGTGTGGGTGCAGCTGGTTGGAGCTTGGGAGACAGCGGGCCACAGGCACAACTACACAAGAGACTGTTAGTCAACGACTCATATCTCTCAGCATTGTACCTGACCAAGTCCGCCAACTCCCCAGCCTCCAACATGTGCTTGCTCAGTTCTTGTTGAGCAGCCTCATATTTACCAAAAATATCAGCTAACAAGTTCTCCCTGAGAAATAATTCCTCACGCAAGCCCTTGGTATCATGGTCATACATGGCCCTACTATGTTCTAAATCTGAGGTACATGTGTTTAATTGATTAAGTAAGTTAATACGGTCTTTTCTTAAATTTAAATTAAGTTTCCAACTGTTTTTCTTATTAATTGATTTACGGCATCTTTTAATTAATTTCTTAATTTTAATATATTTCTTTAACTTATTGTGACTGTATATTATAGGGCATGTGGATGCAGTATCATCACCAGTCAAATCAATAGTCACGGCTTCCTCGCACCCAGCCGTGAACCCACTCTGACCAACCAACTCATTAAACAGACTGTGGGTGTGAGCAGTCTGCAAGTTGGCTTTGAACGACTCCATGACAACTATGGACTTATGAGCATCGGATAATTCCTGTTCCAGTTCTGAAATTCGTTGCAGAGCCAACTCATATGTGTCCGTACAAACCTGAAAGTTTGACACTTTTTGTTTTAAGTGGTTGTGTTGGTCGAGCAAGTCCATATGCTGTACGTGCAGCTCAGCCAGGTCATTTTTGAGCCCGGTGTTTTTGTCAATAATGTTCTTGACCTCCACTTCACTGTCCTCCCTTTCCTGTAGAAGTTGTTCACACAGGCGTTTAGAAGCCTCTAGTTCCTTAAGGGTTGCTCTTAGTTTGACCTCCATATCCCTTGCTATTGCATTGCGGGTCATCATTTCCACTATATGATCCAGTCACCTGGAATGTGAAAATAGATAGCTGAATAGCAAGAAATAAAAGAAAGACAAAGTGAGATACAGAATAGGGGGTAGTATGTGAGTAATTAAGGGTATGTTTTAAGAAAATTAAAGGGATTAATTACAATATCAGTGAAAAATCTAAAGATTTATAAAAGTTAATTATGTTTTTTTGCAATAACAATATTGTCGAGCAAAACTGTGACAATGAGTGGTGGACGTAGCTCAGGACTAGAAATAATTACTGTGGGAATAGAGCAGTAGCTATATTAGATAAAAATAAAACAAGATACTCCCCGGGATTGATGAAATTTAGATATTTTTGTTCAAATTAATTCGAATCCGTCCGTTGACCCCGTCGATGGTTGACAGCCGGTATACGTATTCTTGATTTTCCAACAAAAACACCACTTATGGCTCACAAACACTTGGCACATCAGTTAGGTTGTAGTTTAGATGTAATTACATTAATCTATCACGTTATTTACACAGTATTTTAATTTTAATTTAAAATATTTTACACAGCAGATGTTTTTGACAACCGGCTACCAGTGTTGCCACCAAAAAAACCAAACACAAACACAAATTCTCACATACACAAACGCCCAGACCCGGAACAACTACCTGTAGATCATACAAATATTTGCTCCGTGTGGGGATCGAACCCACAACACGTGACGCAGAAGCTGATCGCTCAGCCGCTACGCCAAACGTGTCGTCAAATTGTGATTGAGTAACAAACATTCATATAACCATATATCCTCACAAACTTTCATGTTTATAATATTACTAGGATAGAATGGATAAAAGGCCTCTGCCTCATTAGTCTAGTGGTCCCAAGTGAGACTGCTACACTAGAGGTCCTGGGTTCGATCCCCAGGTCGAGCAAAGTGTTATTGGGTTTTTCTATGAAATTCTCATTAGCAGCTCGGAGTCTGGATTTGTGCCCGGTTAATGGCTATAGGCTCGCCCCCTATAACATGGGACCTAAACATACCGTCGATCTGTGGGTGTACATTAAGTACACCTCTGCCTAACCCTTCGGGGAATACAGACGTGATGGTATGTTATGCTAGGATAAAAGGCCTAGGGAAAAATGTAATTGAATACAATTCGCATTCTGAAAAAAAAATTTAAATCGACTTCTAAAGTTCCAAGATATTAATAAATCTCTAGATGAGAAGACAATTTTCTTCTAATAAAAAAAAAACATCTTAAACAAATACTAATATTTTTTTCTTTTTGTTACAGATAAATGGCGTCCGTGGTAGCGAAGAGACACCTTATAAACTCCCCAACAGACCCTCTCTTTTCCGCCATCTTGCAATAACAAA
Source organism: Acronicta aceris (assembly GCA_910591435.1). Taxonomy (NCBI): domain Eukaryota; kingdom Metazoa; phylum Arthropoda; class Insecta; order Lepidoptera; family Noctuidae; genus Acronicta; species Acronicta aceris. The sequence goes on from OU342784.1 coordinate 7,161,754, forward strand.
TTGAAAAAAAAATGCACTCCGCCAACAGCCGTCCACGTGCACAGATAGCAAAACCGAACGTCATAAAAAAACTAAAAATAAAAAAGAAATACGAGCTTACCAACATCAATATACTGTGTTCTAAATAGTTACCAACTTTAGCGCGCGAATTTTTTGTTCTTTTTTCCAAAAAGGAGTTTTTTGACTAAAGAGGCTTTATCTCTCTGTAGTTTATGGTACTTATAATAAATAGTTGCCTTCTATTAGTGGTAGACAGTGTTGGTCCAATCTCTTAGTAAATAATAATCATTTTCCCCCTTTATAATAAAAACTGTGTTTTAGACGTGTTATATTTAAAGAGTGAGTGAAGGTTTGTATATTCGTCTTATTATTACCTCCACTACATGATCGCCGATCATCGACGAACGACTTCGTGTAGCTTCGTCCACGTTCGACAAAGTTCGCCTCTTGTTCGGTACGAACTAGCTGTTAGCGAGTACCTATCTACCTACACGAAGGTGCGTTAGCGTGTCTTTGTATGTGGCGGGAATCCTCTGAATATGAACCATAAGTTCATACGCCAGGCGCATGATTCTGAATGTGCGCTCAGTATAGTTCGTCGAACTTTGAAGAACTTGCATGCGTCAATCATCGGCGATCGTGAAGTGGAGCTTTTAACAGTATCCATCTTATTATTATCTATACGCAAATACATTGAGCAAGAAATACTGGCGAACAGTGGATGATTAAAGTCACTACTAACTGTCTTCCGCAAGTGTTTTTATGGATTAAGTCGGCACACGAGCTGACGAGCCACCTGGTTGTAAGTAATCATCATGGCCCATGGACACCTGCAACACCAGAGGAGTTGCTGATGCGTTCCCGACCGTTAAAAGCACCCTGCATACTGTCAGAGCCGCAGCAACCGAGGGGGAACTGGCTCTTAAATGCAAAAGTCGAAACACACCGCGGTGTTTTACGACAGACTCCGACGTAAGGGTGGGTGGTCGCCAGCCAGTCAGACCACAAGAGGTCCTACCACCGAACAAGTCGTCACTACGCTTGCGTAGACGTGGTCTCCACACTGGATCGTATGCTCCATCAACTGCTTATCTTGTGGCGACATCTATCGCCTACTTAAGCATACGCACCAATGTACGTCAATGTCAACACGTCAACTCCACTGACCAATCAGAAAGTAAATCCTAAATGGCGATATCAACAGTTGCATTGTAAATGTTGTCAAAACACCAGCCTGGTCGGAGGGTTATCCCTCTGGAAGGAGAGACAGCGTGCTTTCACAGATTCATTAAAGAACCGTGAACCCTCAAGACCTATTGTATCTGCTAATAGATTGATAGGTTAATATGGTTTTATTTCCAAACCAGTGTTTTTTTTAAATTCCAGTGTGAATACATAAACGATGGAGACTACAGAAGTGGAAAAGAGTACCGGGTCCGAGGATACCGGCCAACTCAACAGGAATAGGGTGAGTGGAACTATCAATACCCCCATAGACAATCTGGACCAGAGATCCCCCAACTGTTTTATCTTGTCGACCACTTCATAAATGCACCCGCAAATTAAATATACCATATTAACCCATTTACATCTCATGGCTCCCTATTTTTTTCCTGCTGACATGGATCCCTTGTAGGTCGTTGCAACCCTGGGGCTCAATATAGACCACTTTGGGTATTGATCACTTCAAAGTTCAAGTTCAAAGTTCAAATGTTTTTATTTCAAATAAGCTTTGACAAGCTTTTATGAAACGTTATGATTCTAGTTGCTCGGTTCCAAAAGGTTGATCCTATGGAGAAGAATCCGGCAAGAAACTCCATGGACACTCTTTTAAAATAAATGGTGTTACAATCTTCATTGGTACAATATTGCGATATGAGGATGTGTGAACATTGGATGTCAAAGTGATCTAGACAATCATATTCCGACATTTTATTAAGGGTCCGGCAGAGCTTGAATTGCCCACAAAAACGTAATACCGAAATAAATCGTAATCCAGACTTATACTTATAAAATTATGTTATTATTCGGATTTGGATACCGTTAATCTAGGTTCCTACGATACTATTTTGCCTACTACTACTTTACTGGAAATAAAAGACCGGAAAATCGTTCCAAACTAGGTAAAGTTATCAAAAATTACATTCGCTTATATTTATTTCCAGTGAAGTATTTTGGATGAAATGGTAAAGTAGGAACCTAGATTAACGGTATCAGAATCAGAATAATAATAGAATTAGATTAAATTGTGTTTGAATTACGATTTATTTCGGAATTACGTTTGTAAGAGAAATTTGGTCCGCCGGACTCTTAAGTAAAACACTAGATTCTGCCCGCGAATTCATAATTTTGTAGAATTACCTTGAGCTCCGTAGAATGATACTTCCTAAGTATAATGAGTGAACTGATTTTGTTACACTAACTTGTAAGATCATGGTTTATTATGTATGTATATAAAAAAAAACTTGAAACGTTCAGAGTCTAATTGCATGGCTCCAAAAAGTTGATCCTATGGAGTAGAATCCAAAAATAAACTTTATGAACACTCTTTTAAAATAAGAAGTGGCTTTTAAAAGGCCCGATCACGAATTTCAACGTTAGTGTCAATAATTGGTGCTGGATTTAGATAATATTCGATGGTAAAAGTAAATACCAAATGCTTCTTCTTTTTCAAGTTTTAACCGAGTTTATAAACAAAAACACATTTATTTAAGACACCCCCCTTTCTCCATTAATTCCAGAGTTTTAAATCCAAACAGCTCGTGCGCAGCCAAGCGATACGCGAAACGCATTCGCCACCACGCGCCATATCACCCGCGCAGCGGTCCACGCCTACTGTCACAATCTCTGGCACTACCGTTGGTAACTCCGCGCCTACCATTGCTAACTCCGCGCCTACAACTGGAAACTCCGCGCCTAACATCAGCAACTCCGCTCCTACCGGCATAAAATCACCTAGCGCGGAAATCTCGCCTAGCGCAGATGTCTCTCCACCTAGCCCAGACTCCATTGCTGCTGCTGAGAAAGTGAATGAACGAACTGTGAGCGCTATTGAGGACTCTAGTCATATTAGTAGTGATGTGAAAAATAGTGATAGTGATGATTTTAAGAAGAAATTGCCGGTTGAGATTCAGGTGAGTGGAGTTCTTATTGAATCCTCTTAAAATTGCTACCAATCTTTTAAAGGGATCACACATGATCATAGCTTGTTAAATAGGAAATTATTCGTCATTTAAACAAATACATAACAGTTTTTATACACTCCTTTGTTTGCTTAGACCGTTGTTATATACTGACCTCTCATTTTACGAAACGCCCACGGACGGGTTAGATTACTGTTCCTCACTGCCATTCAGATAGACATCCCGTAAGAGGCGCGAAAATATCTGACTTGCTCGATGGTAGGACCTCTTGGGGTCTGACTGGCTGGCGACCACCCTTACGTCCGAGTCTGCTGTAAAGCACCACGGTATGTGTTTCGACTTTGGCACGTAAGAGCCAGTTTCATCTTGGTTGCAGCGGCTTTGGTAGTCTGCAGTCCGTAGGCATATAGACTCTATATAGACTTGAGGGTCGGCAACGCATCAGCAACTCCTCTGGTGTTGCAGGTGTATATGGGTGACGATGACTACCACTAGGTGGCTCATCAGCTCGTTTGCCGACATAATCTATATAAAAAAAATACAATTTGAGATCAGCTTATACCTGTTAAGCATAACAGGCTATGCAGCTGCTTGTCCGCGAATTATGATTCTCCAAAAGTATCCATTTTGCTCCCCTGTTCGCCTGTTTCATGCAGAGTCCAGCAAAAACCTTCCTTTTAATGTTGGTTCTTCCAATATTGGTCTTTGTAGATTGAAGTGTCTAAAGAATTATTAAAGTAAAGGAAACTTCTTAGCATCGAAAATGCAAAAAAAAAATCACAAAAAGATATGTCTAAAGAATTTCAAGTCGTTGATTCAGGCGGAGTACAAAACGGCTCTAACAGTAAATAAATCTTCCTTTGTTAATATTGGTTTCTGTAAATTGAAGTGTCCTGCAGCTCACTTCATGGTATATCTCTTACAGATAACATCAGGCGGTTGGGATGACTCTCACCACGACCGCCAGCGCGCGCGCCGCTGGCACTCGGACGCACATCGAGACTTACTGTCCAACAATCCGCGCGTTTGTTGCGTCTGCGGCTCTTGTGCTGCTTGCACACACTGCAGGTACTAAGAGAATATTCAAATCTCCTACGTCAATAAGGCATTTCTAGACAAGTGTGATCGCATCGCTAGACAAATGTGCTCCATTGTCGATCGCATCGTCGCTAAGTACAGCACGGGCGGAATAACTGTACGTGTTTTTGTATTAAAATTAGAAAGGCCAATAATCACGTATGCGAATAGTAGTTAGTTTAGCATAGTTACAAACACCGAATATTTTTTTTGGAAAACCACTTGCGGTTAATTTCAGATCCGTCGTATGTAAATGGTCAATTCTAGACAAGTGTGCTCCATCGTCGAACGCATTGTCGCTAAGCACTAGTTATGTTAATCAATCGATTTGCAAGATTAAGCTAAGCTTACCGCGGTCAGTATATGGATGAGTGACCCTTCTTAAAATAGACAGAGAGAGATAAAACTCTTCGTGCCTCGGAGAGCACGTTAGGTCAAAAAAGGTAGAACGATAATGAATAAATGATTTTTACTGTAACTATTATTTGTAGGGGACGCCGCCGCCGCCACTATTGCCCCACGAAGCAGGACTCTGGCATTGTGTGCTCTGACGAGTGTCCTGACTGCTCTGATAACGACACAGGTAATAATTTTAAGCTTTTGACCGCTACAGTCATGTATAGACGACAAACCAAAGTGTGGCCAGCACAGATTTTTATAGGAAATTAGGAGCTTGGTGCTCAAGGCACGCTTTTTCTGTTTTGAAAAAAGGTTTCTGTCAAAAGGTTAATAGGCTAACTTCTGTCTCTACATCACCTTAGAGATTAAACCATTGCAGTTAGTTTACCTCGGTACTATAAATAATAAAAAAAAGTATTTTTATGCCCTCATAATAATGTGATTGCCTCGTTGGTCTAGTGGTCCCAAGCGCGACTGCTACACTAGAGGTCCCGGATTCGATCCCCAGTTCGAGCAGTGTTATTGGGTTTTTCTATTAAATACTCAGTAGCAGCTCGGAGTCTGGATTTGTACCCGGTGAATGGCTATAGGCTCGCCCCCCATAACATGGGACCTAAACATACCGGCGAACTGTGGGTGTATATTAAGTATGCCTCTGCCTAACCCCTAACGGGGAATACAGGCGTGATGGTATGTTATGTTCTGTCATAATAATGTTTACCATAACAGAGCCGATCCACAATAACAAAATTAAAGTTGGTTCAAAAATAAGGAAAATACAAGTTAGCATTTATTAGGGTTCCGTACCTCAACGTTATGCCGCAAAAAACATCAGTACTCAAGGGAATCAAAATTTATAGGGTATTTTCCGTTGACCTAGAACTATGAAATTTGGCAAGTAATAGGTACCGTCTTATACCACAAGTAAAGGGAAAAAATTTGAAAACTACACATTTGTAATTAATTATAATATGTACCTACAAATTTTTACGGAACCCCGACTCGCGCAACAATTACTTTCACCTGGCATTTATTTTCATCCAGTATTTATTTTTATCTAGCATTTTTTTTCTACAGGTGGGTCCAATGACGTGATAAGGAAATCAAGCAGTCTCGATGTTGATGACCAACCCTATTATTGTAGGTAAGTGGAAACCACAAATTTATTTTCATTTCTTATGCGGTACAATAGGTCTTACGAAGTAATACAAAGCCCCACAAAACTGTACAAACAGTTTGAATGTGGGATCAATTTTAGTCTTAATAACATGTAGGTAGGTACATAACTTATGTACCTACCTACATGTTACGTCACTTATGTAACATAAGTGACGACACGTTTGGCGTAGCGGCTGAGCGATCGACTTCTACGCAACGTGTTGTGGGTTCGATCCCCACACGGAACAAATATTTGTTTGATCTACAGGTAGTTGTTCCGGGTCTGGGCGTTTTTGTATGTGAGAATTTGTGTTTGTAAACGCACCCACGACACAGGAGAAAATCCTAGTGTGGGGCAAAGTTTTATTTAAAAAAAAAAGTAATGGAGGGCACAATTAATGTATTATGGTAGGGTATCTATAAGGTATGTTCTTAACTTTCTTTTAAATTTATTTTTATTAGGTTCGATTCTGTCGGCGGGTAAAAAGTACATACGGTAACAGTCTTTCTCAAAGTACGCTTGTAGGCGATGGAAGCCTACAGGGTAAAGGCACAGTATAAATATGAAACAGTGCGGAAACTAAGACTAGTTAATGAAATAATTACCTACGCTCCATTGAAGCAATAATAGGGTTGTAACTTTTAATGTTTTTGATATTATTTTTAAATGAAATCATTTTTGTTCTGTACTGATCAATCAATCGAATTGAAATAACTAGCTTTTCGTGTTCTTTTTTGCATTTTCCATGCTAAGATTATAAAGTTATTTTTTGGTAAAGGCAAAAAATTCAACCGCGGGCATCCAACTGGTGTATCCAATCAGGAGACGCGGGTTCGCATCCTGCCCACGATTGATTTTTTTCCTTTACTAAAAAATAACTGAAAAAGACGTGTGGCACTCGGGGACTGCCGCGGTAAAGCTATTGCATAGCGTTTTTTATCAACTTATGTAATACAACCAATGCCACCTAAAGTCGGGTTGCTGAACTAAAGAGACAAGCGTGTTTCTCTTTAGTTTAGCAACCCGCCTTTAGGTGGCATTGGTTTTTATCAACTTATGTAATACAACCAATGCCACCTAAAGGCGGGTTGCTGAACTAAAGAGACAAGCGTGTTAGGTTTTTTTCGTTACGGAATTTCTGGATTCGGTCCCCACGCTCAAGGCTCGCGATAGAAGCTATGCAATAGCTTAATAACTAGCTTAGAAATACACGGAATTCTTTATGAATGTGAAAAATGATCATTCTAATGAACAGTTTTTATAAATAAACTGTTGAGAAACAACATATGTATATATAAAGGGCCCAGATAAATTCTTAAAGGTAAACGAAATAAGTTTGAGGAACTCTGATTTTAGAATAGACACTTTATTCAACTTGTGGATTATTATTTCGTAACTGCCTCATTAGTCTAGAGGTCCAAACGCGACAGCTACGCTATAGGTCCTGGGTTCGAATCCCAGATCGAGCAAAGTGTTATTGGGTTTTTCTATGAAATTCTCAGTTGCAGCAAGGAGTCTATAACATGGGACCTAAACATACCGGCGAATTAGTATGCCTCTGCCTAACCCTTCGGGGAAAACAGGCGTGATGGTATGTTATGTTGTTATGTTAGGTCCTGGATTCGATACCCAGATCGAGCAAAGTGTTATTGGGTATTTTCATTAAATTCTCACTAGCAGCAGGGAGTGTGGATTTGTTTACATGCTAAATAATAAGACATAAAGTACACTTCTGCCTATCTCTTCGAGGACTACAGGCGTAAGTATCGGGAACCGGTGTTTTATTTTTCAATCGACACTTTATTTTCAGATGCCCGGAGCGCAAAGAGAGACCAAAGAATATATCATTAAGTAGAAATGATTCAGGTAAGAATTTATCGTCGCTATTCAACTAGGTAGGTAGCTTATTTTTTTTTATAGGGGGGTAAATGAGCCGGATCGGCTGATGGTAAGCGATTACCGCCGCCCATGGAGACCCGCAACACCAGAGGAGTCACAAGTGCGTTGCCGACCTTTTAAAAGGGGATTGGGCCTCCGGTAACCTCACTCACTCGGCGAAACACAATGTAAGCGTTGTTTGACGCCGGTTTTCTGTGAGGCCGTGGTGTCACTCCGATCCAGCCGGCCCATTCGTGCCGAAGCATGGCTCTCATGGCATGGCTATAAAATGTTGTATAATGCTATTTTACCGTGTGAGGACGGGTTAGAATACTGTTCCTCACTGCCTTTCAGATAGGCATCCCGTAAGAGGCGTGAAAATATCTGACTTGCTCGGTGGTAGGACCTCTTGGTCGTCTGAAACTCTCTTGTTTGGAGATTAATTTGTAATTAGATCGAAGAAATTTACCAATTTTGGATTCCATCCAATGACGTACTGTTGTTGCTGTACTTTCGAAAAGTCAAAACCAGTTGCACGGTTCCAAAAAGTGTACTTTAATACTTCGTGTGATAATGATTAGAATACAGCTCCTTACTCCCATTCAGATGGGCAGAAAATATCTGACTTGCTCGGTGGTACGATCTCTTGGGGTCTGACTGGCTGGCGACCACCCTTACGTCGGAGTCTGTCGTAAAGCACTGCGGTGTGTGTTTCGACTTTTGCACATTAGAGCCAGTTCCCCTCGGTTGCTGCAGCTCTGGTAGTCTGCAGTCCGTAGGGGCTCTTAAAGCTCGGCAACGCATCAGCAACTCCTCTAGTGTTGCGGGTGTCCATGGGCGACGATGACTACTTACCACCAGGTGGCTCGTCAGCTGGTTTATCGACTTAATCCATAATTCGTCGTCGTTCGTCCGATAAAATTATCTGGCGGTGGAAATAATCAGGCCTTAAAGATATATATTACCAATTCTGAAGGAGGTATCGTTCTGGTGTGGAGATGGTGCTAGCTTGAAGCTGAGCTACTCATGAGCAGCTTTAGTTGTTTTCCATGAGCAGAGATGATAACTTACCATCAGGCGTCGTAAAAAAAAAATATATATAACCTCTTTTCAGATGACCGATACGAGCCTACAGGGCCGGAACTGGTTGCGTTTTTAAAGGACACCCTTAACAAGAACGTGCGCGACAGGATGGCTCTGCTCAAGATAGAGAGGGAGCTGCACGCCCTCGTCAACGATACGGGGTAAACAGTCACATATACATAATCATATTAATATATCTAGTGCTCTCTGACTTCCTTATTAGCTTAGTGATCCTGAGCGCGACTGCTCCGCTAGATGTCATGGGTTCGATTCCTAGGTCGAGCAAAATGTTAGGGGTTTTCTATGGAATTTGTGCCCGGTTAATGGCAATAGTATCCCCCCTATTATGTATATGGGATCTAAACATACCGGCAAACTGTGGGTGTAAAGTAGTACGCCCTGCCTAACCCTTCGGGGAATATACAGGCGTGATGGTATATAGGTATATATACATAAATTAATCCATACTTCCTTACTAATATTATAAACGTGAAAGTTTGTGAGTATGGATGTATGGATGTTTGTTACACTTTCTCGCCAGAACGGCTGTACGGATTGGCTGAAATTTGGCACACAGATAGATTATAGCCTGGAATAACACGGGCTCCTTTTTATTCAAGTCGGACCCAATCCTGAAGTCCACGCAAAGTAGCGGGCATTAGCTAGTATGATAATATAGCGGGATTAATCCATAAAAAGTAGTTTTATTAGAATTTCTAATATTCGCATACTTAATTATGTTTCAGAAATAATTATAATTAATTCTTGTACTCCAGTATATCATTTCTTCCCCAGACGGTGCATAGTCCGGTTCCCAGTTATGACGTCATACGGCCGTATGCTGGTACACCGTTGCGCCGCTCTGTTCCAACTGTCGCACCATCTCGACCAGACCAACAAGAATTCGGTATTGGTCTCCAAAAGCGGTAAGTAACGATAAAATCAGTCCCTATTATGTAAGATCTATTTTAGGAGAGGTAGGGCATAGTGGAATCGAATAATTCCACTCACAATCGGAGCTGCTCGTCTGGGGAAGTACCTCCACCTCGCAGAAAATCGTAGCCAAATAACATAGCTCCGTGCTATGTTGTGTTCCTAACGGCGAGCAAGGTCGCCAGAGCTCCGCGAGGAAGCGTTGTGTTGGCAGATAGAATAAACATCACGCTATTGTCTCCTATGCTGCCAGTGCAACTATTCCTCCTTAATTTACAGGGTCAGCAACGTGCGCGTGATACCCCTAGTGTTGCAACGGTAACCGCTTACCATCAGGCGGGCCGTATCCTTATTTGCCACCTTAGTGGTATAAAAAAAGGATCCGGCCGAGATCTCGGCCGACGGTCTCGGTCATTCTCGCAAAAAATTCATTCTCGGTCACGGCTTAATTTTTGGGCGTGTCTCGGCCAAGGCTAGGAATCACTAGTTCTTGTATTGTTTTTGACCATAAATAGATCTGAACAACAACAAAAAATAATTAAATCGGTTCAAAAATGTTAATGTTATAAGCATTTTCATTTTATGCTTGATAGAGAGCGCACTAGTGCACGTTGTGACGTCATACAGTACGTGCGCCATACAAATTCTATACTGACATTAGGGATGGGCAAAAAATATCGATATATTATATCAAAATATCGAGATTTTTCACTCGATAGTTATCGATACTGTTTAAAAATAGCTATACGATAAATATTGATGCTGATATTTTTTTCATTTGCCCATCCCTCAATGACACTTTTGTGGGAAAGGGACAGGTCATCCCTTCTCCATCTCCACCGAATTTTAAAAGTTACTTTCAATTGTTCAGTATCTGAATTATATTTTTTTTTTTAATTTCAATACGACTGTTATCTCTACTGTTCTCGACAGGCACGTCGGGTGGACGTATACCGTGCACGAGTTTCCGCGAGTGGTGCACGGCATCGTTCCCCCCCGCCAGCCCGCAGCGCCAGCCCCCCCACCACGCGCACCACGCGCACCAGACCCACCAGCCCCACCAGGGACATCAGCCTCACCAGACCGATGCCACACATGCCAAGTTAGTAGCGCTGGGCAAAAAATATTACTATCGTTTTCTTTTTAACCGATTTCATATTAATAAAGGACGAAGGAGAAATTAATTCAAATTAAGGAAGGAGGTTCATGTTTTTTATATTTTCACAATTTCTTTAGTTTACATTTTTTTTCTGAGGTGGTGGTCACATTCAAATTTGGTGAAGATCTGATCACAATAAGAACAAAATAATAATAAAAAGTACCGTTCTAAGAACTAAGAAGAACTAAGAACTAGAGAGGTCAATTCTGTACATGAAATATATTTCCAAAATAACTATCAGCGGGTGATTAGTGATCGATACTGATGCCAAAAATGCAATCAGTAAAATTTTTGTCTATCTGTCTGTCTGTATGTTCGTTATAGAAACAAAAACCACTCGACGGATTTCAACGAAACTTGTACAATTGTTCTTCATACTCCTGGGCAGGTTATAGTATACTTTTCATCACGCTACGATCAATAGAAGCAGAGCAGTGAAGGAAAATGTTGGGAAAATGAGTGATTCATGAGAAAGGTTTCAAGCTATAAAACATCACGCTACAACCCTTAGGAACGGGGCAACGCAGGTGAAACCGCGGGCAAAGAACTAGGGAACACAGTAACTATTCCACGCAGACGAAGTCGCTGGCAAAAGCTAGTTGTAAATATAAGTAAAATTATACTTACCTACAAGAAATACAAACTTTTAACATAAGTAAATGCGTTATTTTAGTAAAGGAAAAATTCAATCGCGGACAGGATTTGAACCTGCGTCTCCTGGTTGGATACACCAGACGCTCTGACCTCTAAGCCACCGCGAACCCCACCCGCCTGATTGAAATTTTGCCTTCACATTCTGAATTTACGTCATAAGGTGACGTTGTCGACATCTATGAAAAACAAGTTACGTTGCTTCACATTATGAATTTTTCCTTTACTAAAATAACTTTATAATCTATAGGCACTACCAAGGAAATGGTGACGGCCTATTTACTGTTATATTATTTTAAGTAAAAAGTGACTTTCGTTAAAAAACTGTTGATTTTTATTTCTTTACTACTGTCGAAATATACTTTATATTTTTTGTGGTATGACCGTTGGACTGCCAAGTCAAAGGTCTCGAGTTCGAACCCAAGACACGCACCGCTGACTTTTCGAAGTCATGTGCGTATTAATAGTTAATTATCACGCGTTTAAACGATGAAGGAAAACATCGTGAGGAAACCTGCATGCTTGAGAGATTTTCTCGATGGCGTGTGAAGTCTGCCAACCCGCACTGGGCCAGCGTGGTGGACTATAGCCTAATCCCTCTCATTCTGAGAGGAAACCCGTGCCCAACAGTGGGACAGTCTAATGGGTTGATTATGTTATGTTATGTATATTTTTTTACGTATTATTTGTAAAGTATATTTATTTATTACCAGGTCCATATTGAAACGGGACACCCAATCTCTAGACGAGCCTGGAGCCGGCTCTCTCGCCTCAAACAGAAGTAAATCTCTAGAACAGAGGGAGAAAGAGTACGAGAGAGTGAGAAGAAGGATATTCAGCTCCGTAAGTACCTATACTTTTTTTATAGAGCGGAATATTTCATGGATCGTCACCTGGGGAAGCTAGGGACGGGCAAATTAAAAAAGTATATCGATATTTATCGTATTGATATTTTTAAACATTATCAAAAACTGTGGAGTGAACAATATCAATATTTCCATATAATATCAATATTTTTTATAAAAAAAAAAAATTATGTGACTTGATGACTTTTTTTGGTCCAAGTCAAATTCCAGGTACGTAAAAAAATATCGTAACGTAATATAAAGATACTTATTCATATAAATATCAAATATATATAAAAATCGATACGATCGATACGATATATCTATATCGGAATTAAAAATATCGACGATATATATCGATATTTTGAAATATCGATATTTTATCGAAACCTCGGACTGCCTCATTAGTCTAGTGGCACCAAGCGCGACTGTTACGCTAGAGATCCTGGGTTCAATCCCCAGGTCGAGCAAAGTGTTATTGAGATTTTCTATGAAATTCTCAGTAGCAGCTCGGAGTCTGGATTTGTGCCCGGTTAATAGCAATAGGCTCGCCCCCTATTACATGGGACCTAAACATACCGACGAACTGTGGGTGTACACCTCTGCCTAATACTTCGGAGAACACGAGGCGTGATTTTTCCTATTCTCAGTAGCAGCACGGAGTTTGCTTATGTGCCCGGTTAATGGAACTAGTCTCTACTTGAAAAATAATATCATTAAAGCGGCGGTAGTCTAATGGCTAGGGCTTCGGCCTTGCAATCATGTGGTTGCCGGTTCGAATCCCACTCATTGCACTACCGACGTGAACCCACTCGTAACACAAGCATTTAGCTTAGCACGAGGGGTTATTTTTTTTATGTGATAGGAGGGCAAACGAGCAGACGGATCGCCTGATGGTAAGCAATTACCGCCGCCCATGGACACCCGCAACACCAGAGGAGTCACGAACGCGTTGCCGACCTTTTAAAAGGGAATTGGGCCTCCGGTAACCTCACTCACTCGGCAAAACACAACGTAAGCGTTGTTTGACGGCGGTTTTCTGTGAGGCCGTGGTATCACTCCGGTCGAGCCGGCCCATTCGTGCCGAAGCATGGCTCTCCCACGTAAAAAAACAACAACAACAACAAGTTAACAAGAATACTAGTAATGTGCGACCCACATTGCTTTTTAAATAAAAAAAACTGCGGCTGTACATCAGCACACCTCTGCCTAACCCATGTAGGAATACAGCCGTGAAAGTATGTTATTTTTTTTCTCTTGCAGCAGGATGAAGCACAATGGCCTTGGCTAACATCAGGACCTATCCGACTGCTCACTTCTGAAGGTGGCAGGAACAAATTATTGAAGGTTTGTTCCTTATAATTATCCAAAGGACATCCATGCATGTAGACATTGAAATAAAACTACTTTTTACGGATTTTATCGCGTTGTATTGATATTATTTGATTCCCGACGTTTCGGATCCTTTACAGCAACCATGGTCACGGGTAGACTAAGTTGTTGGACGTGTTAAGAGTCCGGCGGACCGAATCTCTCTTACAAACGTAATACCGAAATAAATCGTAATTCAAACACAATTTGATCAAATTCTGTTATTATTCGGATTCCGATACCGTTGATCTAGGTTCCTACGTTACCATTTCGTCCAAAATACTTCACAATTTTTGATAACTTTACCAAGTTTGGAGCTATTTTCCGGTCTTTTATTTTCAGTGAAGTAGTAGCAGACGAAATAGAACCGCAGGAACCTAGATTAACAGTATCTAAATCCGAATAATAGCATAATTTGATAGAATATTGTCTGGATTACGATTTATTTCGGTATTACGTTTTTGTGGGCAATTCACGCTCCGCTGGAGTCTTAATGTTGCAATTACTAACAGCTACCTTACATTTTTGTTAATTATTGGCGATTCGATTCACGCAGAATGAGCTCACTGTATCCTTCGGTCTTGCAGTTTTGGAGTTGGATTTTGCGATAAAATCCGTACAAGTAGTTTTATTTCAACATCGAGTCTGCTTTGTTTATGTCAGCATACGAGCAACCTCGGAGCGAGTTGCTGATGCGTTGCCAAGTCTTTGTCAGTTCCTACGGACTGCAGACTACTGTTGCTACAGTAACTGAGGGAGATTTGGCTCTCATACATGAGCTTCTCTCGAGAGGTCTATCTCAATTGCATTTTGTATTATATTGTAATTGTATTTTGATCATGACGACTACTTATCATCAGGTGTTCGGTCGTTAGTCGACATAAGCAGTAAAAAATAGAATTGCTATTTTCTGCTTACGGTGATTAAAAGACTTGCGAAGATTTGAAGATTATAATTGCGAAAGTTTGGATCGATGTTTGTTACTCAATCACGCCAGAATCGCTGAACGGATCTGAATGAAATTTGGCACAAATTTCGATTATAGTTGGGAATAGCACAAAGTGAACTTTTTATCCAGGTCGGACCTAACTCAGTCCATCCAGACGAAGTCGGAAGTTGGTATTATGTATCCTAAAAATATTTGTTGTCATGTTCTCAAAGGTACAGTCGTTGGAGGGCAGTGGACCAGGCGGGGCGGGGGCCGGGGCTGGGGCGGTGGCGGGGGGGTCCTGGCGCGGGGCGCGGGGGCCGGTGGCCAAGAGCCACAGCTTCGGCGGGTACGCCGCCACACAGCCACACGCGCCGCGCCTGCTCAGCAGACAAGGTACACCATGGTAGATGGCCCAACAGGGTAGCTTTTTTTATTGATCAAATCGCCAAACGAGCTGACGAGCCACCTGGTAGTAAGTAGTCATAGTCGCCCATAGACACCTGCAACACCAGAGGAGTTGCCGACTTTTAAGAGCCCCTACGGACTGCAGACTGCCAGAGCCGCAACAACCGAGGAGGAACTGGCTAACACAAAAGTTTCTTCATGACAGACAACACCAGTGAAATACTTTTTTTTCTTTTTTTGTACCACTGAGGTGGCAAACAATCATACGGCCCGCCTGATGGTAAGCGGTTACAACACCAGGGGTATCACTCGGGCGTTGCCGACCCTGTAAATTAAGGAGGAATAGTTGGGCTGGCAGCATAGGAGACAATGCGTGATGCTTATCCTATCTGCCAATACAACGCTTCCTCGCGGAGCTCTTGCTCACCGTTAGGAACACAACATAGCAAGGAGCTGTTATTTGGCTACAATTTTCTGCAAGGTGGAGATACTTCCCCAGTCGAGCAGCTTCAATTGTGAGTGGAATTATTCAATTCCACTATGCCCTACCTCTCTTAAATAACTTCAATAACTGTCACAGGTGACCTGGCCTCCAGTAGTTGGCGGCTGTCTCCATCCAGCTCTGGTTACAAGACCCTCAGTCTTCGAAGCACCGACTCCATCACACCCTCGCCTACCGGTAAGCGTTAAAGAGGTTGTATACCAAGATTTAATAAATACTGATATGTAATAATAAATTCTTTATTTTCAGACATAAATAAAGTGCACTTTGTTAGTAACAATTTTACATATAAACTATGTTAGTATAACATTTACATAGTATAAATCTAAAGTTTAAAATTGAACGTTAAAAAGTAGGACGATTCATTCAGGCTTTGATCAAATATCCTACTAAGAGATTTGTATAATAACTTTCGTGAGGCGTATTCATAATTATATAAAGACTACACGGTTAACTCACGCGCATTCTCGGGATCGCCCGACTAGTTTCAGACTCAATAGGAGTCATTAATCATGAGCTGACGGCGGCGGTGGTGTCGCGAGTCGAACAGTTCGACTCGCGATCCCGAGAATGCGCGTGAGTAAACCGTGTAGTCTTTAAATAATTACTAAGAGATTATTCGATCAAAACGCAAATGACCGCCTTCATAATTGGAGAATCGAATTTCTCCGCAATGTCCTGTAAGATTTTGTTAAAAGCAATAGGCTCACCTAACCCTGATGTATGTATGTTTTTTTATTATTATTACAGGGGGCGCTAGTCCAGAGCCAGCATCGAATATCAATGCCAGTATACCTGTCTCCAACATAGAGGGCGCCACCGTAGTGTGGGCCGTCACAGACCTGTCTGCCGTGCCAGCTGGCGCCATGGTTATACACCCACAGGTAACTTACCAAAGAACAGAATAGAATAGAAAAACATTTATTCAGAGGAGATGGACACATACACATCAAAAGAAAGAAAGAAAGAAAAACGTTTATTTGAAGCGAAACACTCACACATACAACATAAGATTCAATTATATTATTAGGAAATGTGTACAAAAGAAATTAATCATATCAATAAAATTACAAAAGGAAGAAAGTTGTCAAAATGCAACATGTGCTGGGTATCAGATGCCGAGCGCTGATTTTCAGTTCTGACATGGTGAAACTCTGCTGAAAGTGAAAAAAGAAAGTGTCCATGGAGTTTCTTTCCGGATTCTTCTCCATAGGATCAACTTTTTGGAACCGTGCAACTAGAATATTTTTTTATGCGATAGGAGGGCAAACGAGCCTACGGATCGCCTGATGGTAAGCGATTACACCCGCAACACCAGAGGAGTCACAAGTGCGTTGCCAGCCTTTAAAAAGGGGATTGGGCCTCCGGTAACCTCACTCACTCAGCGAAACACAACGTAAGCGTTGTTTGCCGCCGGTTTTCTGTGAGGCCGTGGTATCACTTCGGTCGAGCCGACCCATTCGTGCCGAAGTATGGCTCTCCCACGTAATCATAACGTTTCATAAACGCTTGTAAAAGCCTAATTCATTACTTTTACTATGCTTAGGGTATTTTTAAAAGAATAGGGGAATACAGGGGTCTGTATGGCTTTTTTTTCAGACGGGTCGTCCGCTCACCAACCCTGACGGCACAATTTACCAGTTTGACCCGGCCAACCCTCCAATATTGTACGACCCGAGTGTTGTACAGAACGACCAGCAAAAAGTGAGTCAACTTTATTATTATTACTAGCTTCTGCCCGCGACTTTGTCTGCGTAGACTTCAGAATTGGATCGGACCTGGATAAAAAGTAGCCTATGTGTTATTCCAGACTATAACCTATCTCTGTGCCAAATTGCACCCAAATCCGTTCTGGCGTGAAAGAGTAACAAACATCCATCCATACTAAGAAACTTTCAAGTTTTTCTATGAAATTCTCAGTAGCAGCTCGGAGTCTGGATTTGTGCCCGGTAAATGGCTATAGGCTCGCCCCCTATAACATGGGACCTAAACATACCGGCGAACTGTGGGTTTACATTAAGTACGCCTCTGCCTAACCCTTCGGAGATTACAGGCGTGATGGTATGTAATTAACGCTCATCAATAATTCTGCCTAGCCTAGTGGTATGACCGTTATAGAAGCAGTGATAGCCTAGTGGTATGACCGTTGGACTGCCAAGTCAAAGGTCTCGAGTTCGAACCCAAGGCACGCACCGCTGACTTTTCGAAGTCATGTGCGTATTAATAGTTAATTATCACGCGCTTTAACGGTGAAGGAAAACATCGTGAGGAAACCTGCATGCCTGAGAGATTTTCTCGATGGCGTGTGAAGTCTGCCAACCCGCACTAGCCCAGCGTGGTGGACTATAGCCTAATCCCTCTCATTCTGAGAGGAGACCCGTGCCCAGCAGTGGGACAATATAATGGGTTGATGATGTTATGTATGTAATAATTCTGCCAGAATAATCTGCGCTTGCCGCGGTCAATATAGGATGGGTGACCCGTATGTTATCCTAATACATTTATTGTATCTTCACAGTTGGATCCGTGTAATGATAAACGTCGTGGCAGACTGGAGAAACAGCATTCATTCATTGATAATGGTAAGTCTGAACTGTGTTGCGAGCTTAGTATTTACCCGTTTGGGGACAGGTAATATACAATTCCTCACTGCCAATGAGATAGGCATCTCTTAAGAGCTGAAAAAATATCTGACTTGCTCTGTGGTAGGACCTGTCGGGGTCTGACTGGCTGGCGACCACCCTTACGTCGGAGTCTGTCGTAAAGCACCGCGGTGTGTGTTTCGACTTTTGCACGTAAGAGCCAGTTCCCCCTCGGTTGCTGCGGCTCTGACAGTCTGCAGTCCGTAAGGGCTCTTAAAGCTCGGCAATTTCTTACGGTGTTGGAGGTGCTGCTAATCAATAAATGGAACAAATCGTTATACGTGTCGATACAATGATTATGTACTAAGCGATAACATGTAACTTCCAAATTTAACGATCGATAAATATGTCAACACGATTAAATATAATCAAAAAAATAATTAATGAGTATTTAATGTATCTTATTTTATTTGGTGATGTGATTGGGATACCTATATGCCCCTTTCGGATCCGACAGGGGTTTTTAACATAGTGTGTAGGTAGAATCGGATATCGATACCTGAAAATACCTTCTTTGGTGGGACAAAATTAGGAATATGCATAAGATTCAAATTTGAGTAAAATATTTTTATTTGTAATCTTTATTGCTGAAGAATGATGTCCATGCCATAATTTTTTTACATAATCACTTTTCCAGCAAGCAACAAAACGGAACTTACGACAAAGTCTAAGGTCTAGGAATAAAATTGATTTCAGTCCTCTCCCATGTTCGAATTAGGTAGTTAGTAAACTAAAAAATATAGATAATTGGACTGTTTTTGCGGAAACTGACGTCACAGTACACGCAGCCAATATCGCGGTGTTTAAATCTGCCGTATCTGATTGCATTTGAATATTTATTTTTGATTATACATTATTGTTTTTGTCAAAGAAATATTTTACGATGCTTTAATAATGTAAAAAAAACGCTTGCATATTCCCTATTTTCTTGAAATGTTGTAGAGATACATTACATCGTATTACACAGATTGCGAGTGTCAGCCGAGCGAGGAGTGTCGCAGCAAGTGTTGCTGCGAGTGTCGAAGACATGAGAGTCAGCAGAAAACCACCACAGAAAAGGTTAGTAAAATATTACCCTCCTCTAAGAATTTCCTTTGTATTGTGGGTGCATTTCACCGAAATTTGTTCAACGATTTAGGCGTGAAAAGGTGACAGACAAATAGAAAGAGTAACTTTCGGATTTTTTCTCTCGGCAATCAAATCAATGAAATTATTCTTATTCGCCGAAGGTGCTTTCAAAATCTCAACAGGTGGCGATACTATCGCTATAACTCTTGTTGATTATTGTGTTCACCGATCAATAGATGGCGCTGCTAGTCTTACGGATCAGAAGCTGACTGCCTCATTAGTCTAGTGGTCCCAAGCGCGACTGCTACACTGGAGGTCGTGGGGTTTTTCTATGAAATTCTCAGTAGCAGTTAGTTGGAGTTTAGATTTGTGCCTGGTTAATGGTAAAAGGCTCGCCTCCTATTACATAGGACCTAAACATACCGGCGGACTGTGAGTGTACATTAGTACCCCTCTGCCTAACCCGTCGGGATGATGGTAATAATTAGTATACCTACTGTAATGTGTGGGGATCCTGCAGATATTGATGTAACAATTGTGTAAGTATATTTATCAATAGGAATATTGTGCCCGCGGTCTGAGCTTGTCATGCTCACTTAAATGTCCTGCTGATGGTGGCGTTGTGTGTCGGGTCGTTTTATTCCCTAAAATATGGTTGAGTCGAACCACGCCGATACACACGTCATGCTCGTGAACGGGTGCTGTCTGTCGGGACTGGTCAGCTCTTGCTGTGGCAATCCCTTTCTTTCTAAATATAACACCTACATATACTTAATAAATCTTACACATCAAATTGCATAATTGTCAAACTGTTTAAAACAAAGTTGTAACGATTAATACTGTAATCATGTTTTTTTTAAAAGAGTATCTATGGAGTTTCTTGCCGGCTCTTCTCCATAAGACCCACTTTTTGGAACCGTGCGATTAGTTACCTTTTTAATGGTCTAATTGAAATAAATAATTTTGACTTTGACTTTGAAATATCAGTACTTCTTGATTAAAATATTGTAAATCAAATTTCACAGGAAACCAACACAAAACCGCCAACTCCCCAATTTGAAACGAACACACAACACAACGCACAAGAAACAACCAATCAACAAGTCGAACAAACCAATCAACAGCCGGAACAATACGAGGAGACAGCCAATCACCACCAAGTATACGAACAAACGACCAATCAGAAGCCGTATGAGACACGGAGTTACGAGGCAGCCAATCAGAACGCTGGAAATAATGGTTTGCCCAACCGACAAGTTCAGTCGACCAATGAGGTGCAAGAATTGCAGTATCAACAGTATCCTCAAGGATATAGGACTGAGGAGGTAAGAATTGAACTTTGACGACACGATTGGCGTAGCGGTTGAGCGATCGGCTTCTGCGCCATGTGTTGTGGGTTCGATCCCCATACTGAGCAAATATTTGTATGATCTATAGGTAGTTGTTATGGGTCTGGGCGTTGTTGTATGTGTGAATTTGTGTTTGTAAACGCACCCACGATACAGGAGAAAATCCTAGTGTGGGGCAACGTTTTTTTAAAAAAACAAAAAACAATTAGTGATGTAACGAACGCATCGCATAATTTTGCATATTCGGATTCGCAAAATGTTTTGCGAATATGGATATACAAAAAAAAACAATTTGAAGATAATAATAGGTTAATAAAATCAAAATCCATTCATTTCTTGTTTTTAATGTAAGAAAAAAAGTAAAATAAATTGCCCCAAAGTAAAGTAAATAA
This sequence comes from Acronicta aceris, assembly GCA_910591435.1. NCBI lineage: Eukaryota > Metazoa > Arthropoda > Insecta > Lepidoptera > Noctuidae > Acronicta > Acronicta aceris. Next base: position 7,182,741 of record OU342784.1, read on the forward strand.
TTAAATAATACCAAATGATTTTTATCTTGTCAAATGTCAAACACCTATCAGATTCATATGGGACAAACAAAACAGGACAAAAAGAAAAAAGAAAAACTTTGATGATGATATTTTAACGCATAGTTCATTTGTTTTCCTATAATGACATCGAGTTCTCAAACACTGAGAACGCTCTAGTAATTATCGTCTTTGGTCCAACTTTGGCATTCAATGTTCACACATCCTCATATCGCAACATTGTACCAGTGAAGATTGTAACGCCATTTATTTTAAACTAGCGACCCGCCCGCGGTTTCACCCGCGTTGCCCCATTCCTAAGAGTCGTTGCGTAATGTTAAATAGCTTAAAACCTTCCTCTTGAATCACTCTGTCTATTAAAAGAAACCGCTTCAAAATCCGTTGCGTAGTTTTTAAGATTTAAGCATACATGGGGACGGACAGACAGCGACAGCGACTTTGTTTTATACTATGTAAAGAAGAGTGTCCATGGAGTTTCTTGCCGGTTTCTTCTCCATAGGATCAACCTTTTGGAACCGTGCAACTAGAATCATAACGTTTCATAAACGCTTGCAAAAGCTTATTCGAAATAAAATCTTTTGAACTTGAACTTTGAAAACATCGAGATAAGCACCTCCCGCTTTTTTGAAGTTGGTTTAACACTACGCTAATCACTTATTATCACCAGGTGACCTCACCACCACAGCTGGTGAACCAGTACGTGCCCCACGATGTCAGCATGCAAATGATGCCGCAAGCCAAGGTCACGCCTCTACCTCTGCCGGACCCGAATATACGTGAGTATTATAGTCTTTACAAAACATATATATATATAAAAATTATATAATAAATCACAAAAAGATAGTTAAGAGATAAGGTGGCATCGTACGATATCGAACTAACTGTAAAGTAAGTCGTGTCGGTTGAGAAGCGAGTTACCTTGCTTTTCAATAGATGTCGCTAACGTCACCTTATGACGTAAATTCAGAATGTGAAGGCAAATTTCGATCAAGCGGGTGGAACTCGCGGTGGCTTAACGGTGAGAGCGTCTGGTGTATCTAACCAGAAGACGCAGGTTCGAATCCTGCCCGCGATTTAATTTTTCCTTCACTAAAATAACTTGCAAAAAAATCACAAAAAGATAATTATAGTCTTTGTTATTTATTATAATATAAAACGTCGTCATACGCTGAACTTATTGGCGAAGTCCTTCAAAAAGGTCAGGTGCGTAGCACTCGCAACCGGCGCGTATGTATGAGAAGGTGTATGAATGTGGAAGAAGCGAAAGAAGTATGCAAGAATCGTAGCAAGTGGCGGTCTATAGGTTCTGCCTACCCCTGTGGGAGAAAGGCGGGAGTGTATGTATGTATAAACCGTCTAATAAACCTATAGCTATATTTTTTCCCTGACACAAAATATCACGTGTCAAAACAAAATATTTTAGTGAAGGAAAAATTCTACTGAAGGCAGAATTCGAACGTGCGTCTTCTAGTTTGATACACCAGACGCTATGATCCACAAAGCCACCGCGAGTCCCCCCCACCAGGCCGAAACTTGCCTTCACATTCTGTATTTACGTATCCCATCAAAAACATAAAAGTGGAATCGGAAGCCAAGTGGGTATCAAGTTCTGTAGATAATCCTGCTAAACAGTTTTATGTGGGAGAGCCATGCTTCGGCACGAATGGGCCGGCTCGACCGGAGTGATACCACGGCCTCACAGAAAACCGGCGGCAAACAACGCTTACGTTGTGTTTCGCCGAGTGAGTGAGGTGACTGGAGATTCAATCCCCTTTTAAAAGGCCGGCAACGCACTCGTGACTCCTCTGGTGTTGCGGATGTCCATGGGCGGCGGTAATCGCTTACCATCAGGCGATCCGCGTGCTCGTTTGCCCTCCTATCCCATAAAAAAACATGTATGTAGGTTAAACAGGTTGCGAGTTGTGAAGGGGTCAAAAGTAGCTCGAAATGGTTCCTGTAATATTACATAGTTCCTTTCTCTTTGAACGTGTTTAGATTTAAGGTGACGTCACGTTCAAAAGTCCGAATCTTGCCCGCAGTCGAACTGTTCTTTTACTCAAACAACTTTATAATTTTAGTTTGGAAAATGCAAAAAAAAACATATTAAAGCTATAGGAGGGTTTTTAAGATGAAGCAGAAAAATCAACATCAATTCATGGTGGTCATTCCAAAAACCCGAACGAAACGCTTTAAGGCGGATTGTTTCGCTTTGCCCGCGAAATTCAAATTTCAAGTGATTTTTCGCAGTTTGTAGGTCTATAACAAGTTCTAGATTCATGGCAGTTGTAATCGCGACATCGATCAAACGATCCGCCTTAAGTCCACTTTTATCATGCGTACCGCTGAAATGTGGAATACGCTTCCCGAGTGGGTCTTCCCCGATAGATATAATCTGGGTGTCTTTAAATCACGAGTGAATCGGTTTCTTCTAGGTAGGCGTCTCGTCTTGCGACAGGTTGCTTAGCTCCCTAGATTATGGTCGAGCTATCCAATGACTGATGCATGCGTGCCGTCAGATGGGACTGGTCTACTTAAAGCTGCAATGGCTCTTTCTTCTAAAGGCCATTTCAGACATTGTCTTACATTGGAACTCACATATTTGCTACTAAGTATTATGTCTGGACTTTAAAAGAAACCATGATTCTCTGAGTTTGTTTCGGTGTTTCTTCTCAGAGGTCGTCAGTAAGGAAATGACGGTGTCATCTGGTTTAAAAAAAAATGACTTGTAAAAGTGTCCTTATAAGATTTATTTACAGAAATAAATATCATTCATTTATTTATATCATTTATATCGTAGATCGCAGTGTCGCTTAACATCAGGCGAACTAGCGGTAAAGCAACCAAATTTTTTTTTTTATTAAATAACGACTTTGACCCAATAGAATCGGACTTATGACTCAGTTGTATTGTTTTGCAGGACCAATGTCATTAACTAACATGACAAACGTGGTGTATCCGGCTGCGATGGCACAAGCGTACCCCTACCAGTGCAGAGTAGTGAGTACACATTATGACGTAATACATACTGCATAATACATAAAACAAATCATTTATTTTGCGAATATGGGTAGGTGCAGGAGGAGTCCGGTATCCAAATCAGAATAATACCATAATTTGATAGAATATTGTCTGGATTACGATTTATTTCGGTATTACGTTTTTGTGGGCAATTCAAGCTCCGCTAGACCCATAAATGAAAATTATCGATTGTAAATTATACACGACTAGCTTCTGCCCGCGACTTTGTCTGCGTGAACTTCAGAAAAAGTAGCCTATGTGTTATTCCAGACTATAATCTATCTCTGTGCCTAAGTTCACTCAGGTCCGTTCAGCCGTTCTGGCGTGAAACTGTAACAAACATCCATATATCCATACTAAACTTTCACATTTATAATATTATTAAGAATTAAGGATATATTGTAAAATCAAATATTTAAAAATGTGTTGAGACCGCATGTCATTATTATCACTGTTCCCAGGAGCCATCTCTGCAGATGTACCAGCAGGTACTACAGCCAGAGGAACAGAAGCTAGCACCATCCCCACACCAGAACGATACCTCCTTCAGAATTGGTAATATATATCTTTAAGGCCTGATTATTTCCACCGCCAGATAATTTTATCGGACGAACGACGACGAATTATGGATTAAGTCGATAAACCAGCTGACGAGCCACCTGGTGGTAAGTAGTCATCGTCGCCCATGGACACCTGCAACACCAGAGGAGTTGCTGATGCGTTGCCGAGCTTTAAGAGCCCCTACGGACTGCAGACTGCCAGAGCCGCAGCAACCGAGGGGAACTGGCTCTTACGCGCAAAAGTCGAAACACACACCGCAGTGCTTTACGACAGACTCCGACGTAAGGGTGGTCGCCTGCCAGTCAGACCTCAAGAGGTCCTACCACAGAGCAAGTCAGATATTGTCACGCCTCTTACGGGATGCCTATCTGAAAGGCAGTGAGGAACAGTATTCTTACCAGTCCCCACACGGGGAACAAAATTCTATACAAAATCTGACGAAACGTCAATTTTATTGCTGTATATTGTTTAACTAACACAGAGAAGAGACGATTTTAAGCGTAATGTGTCAAATTAGAATGAATAAATTTTGACATTATTCAATTTAATTGAAATTCAAAATGTTTTTATTTCAAATAAGCTTTTACAAGCGTTTATGAAACGTTAATGAGTCTAGGTGCACGGTTCCAAAAAAGTTGATCCTATGGAGAAGAATCCGGCAAGAAACTCCATGGACAATCTTTTTAAAATAATTTGTATTACAATCTTCAAGTAGGTACAATAATGCAATAACAGGATGTGCTGACATTGATTTAATGTCCAAGTATTAAGGCAGTTGTCCCACCGCCGGCGAGGAAGTGACATCTATCAGCTATTTTCTCGCTCAAGAAACGTACAATAGATATAAATTCCGTGTAAACAAAAGAGATGCATATATTAATAGTTGATCGCTGACTGTTTACACTGCCGGCAGGAGATAATACTCGCTCAGCGATGCTCGCTAGGCAGTCAGAACTCACCCCGAGAGTTATAATTGTTTAAATGATTATCTTGTAAATGTTTTTTTACGTGGGAGAGCCATGCTTCGGCACGAATGGGCCGGCTCGACCGGAGTGATACCACGGCCTCACAGAAAACCGGCGTCAAACAATGCTTACGTTGTGTTTCGCCGAGTGAGTGAAGTTACCCGAGGCCCAATCCCCTTTTAAAAGGTCGGCAACGCACTCTTGGCTCCTCTGGTGCCAAGAGTGCGAGACTCTGGTCTAGAGATAGGATTTTGACATAAGGTTCATACAAGTAATGTCAAAATCCTATCACTAGTGAGCAAATCTATCGACGGATTTGATATAGGGCCTGGCCATAAGTGGACACCTAGCTTTAATCTTTGATGGTGTGTCTTCCACATAGTTTATTTCCATTTCTTTTATAATGACCAGTTCTCTAATGCTGGGAACCTTTTCTTCATAATACCGACGTCGTGCCAACTTGGACATAACCTACAATATCCACACATCCTGTTCGCACTATTGTACCAGACGAACTCAAACACTGAGAACCTTCTAGTAATTATCGTCTTTGGTCCAACTTTGGCATTCAATGTTCACACATCCTCATATCGCAACATTGTACCAGTGAAGATTGTAACGCAATTTATTTTAATGGACTGTCCATGAAGTTTCTTGCCGGATTCTTCTCCATAGGATCAACTTTTTGGAACCGTGCAACTAGACTCAATAACGTTTCATGAATGCTTGTTAAAGCTTCTTCTTTTTCTTTCTGCCCTTGTCCCTTGTAAAAGCTTATTTGAAATAAAAACATTTGAACTTGAACCTACAATGTCCACACATCCTGAAGAATGTAATACCTCTTAATTTAAAAGAGTGTCCATGGAGTTTCTTGCCGGATTCTTCTCCATAGGATCAATAACGTTTCATAAACGATTGTAAAAGCTTATTTTAAACTAGCTTTTGCCAGTTACTTTGTTCCCTAGTTCTTCGCCCGCGGTTTCACCTGCGTTGCCCCGTTCCGGTTGTAGCGTGATGTTTTATAGCTTGAAACCTTTCTCATGAATCACTCATTTTCCCAACATTTCCCTTCACTGCTCTGCTCCTATTGATCGTAGCGTGATGAAAAGTATACTATAAACCTGCCCAGGAGTATGAAGAACAATTGTACCAAGTTTCGTTGAAATCCGTCAAGTGGTTTTTGTTTCTATAACGAACATACAGACAGACAGACAGACAAAAATTTTACGGATTGCATTTTTGGCGTCAGTATCGATCACTAATCACCCCCTGATAGTTATTTTGGAAATATATTTCATGTACAGAATTGACCTCTCTACAGATTTATTATAAGTATAGAAGATAAAAACATTTGAACTTGCCCTTGAACTATGAATTCAGTTTGGTATCCCAAAGACAGGGATATTGTCGGACACTTTCACATCGCTCTTTTCTCGTTGGGAACACGTGTATCGTGCGTGCAGGTTTGCGCACTCGCACACTCGCTTATAGCTCGGCGACAAAACTATCGGAACTACACACCCGCTTCCCGCTGCTCGCCAACTCGTTTCCAGTTTCTAGCTCTACTCGCTTCTCGTTCATCGTCCGCGGTGGGACAAGTGCCTAAAATGTTAACTATATTTTGACTAAAATCATCAATCTTTTTGTGATTTTTTTGCATTTTCCATGCTAAGATTATAAAGTTATTTTAGTAAAGGAAAAATTCACTAACACCAGACGCTCTGACCGCCATTGCGAGTCCCAACGTCACCTTATGACGTAAATTCAGAATGTGAAAGCAAATTTCGATCAAGCGGGTGGGACTCGCTGTGGCTGAGCGGTCAGAGCGTCTGGTGTATTTATCCAGGAGACGCAGGTTCGAATCCCGCCCGCGATTGAATTTTTCCTTTACTAAAATAACTTTAAAATCGTCAACTCAAAAGTTCCTATTAGACCATTATTACCAGTACCTTTGAAATGTCTAAAACTGCTTGCACGGTTCCAAATAGTGGTTACCTTCTTCGTATTTGTCAGATCCGAGCTACCCGTATGCGGCGGTGGACTACACGGCGGCGGCGTGCGGGCAATGCGTGGACACCAACACACTACCGATGCAGCATCAGCAGAGAAGGTATGTTTTGGTCATTATAGAGTGCCAACTGAAAACCAGCGCTGGGTAATAAATACGTCCAGCATAATGCTGAGCTAGCAACCCGTTCGGGGCAAGCATGCCGACAGCACATCCTGGTGACCTTGTTTTGTATGTTCACTTTTCATTTTATCTGTGTGTTGTACGGACCATGTCTCAATAAATGATGGTTTATTTCTTTCTTTCATTATTTTTAAAAAAACGAAAGCTGTATTATTAGTCACTAAAACAAAACTTAACATAATCAACCCATTATATTGTCCCACTGCTGGGCACGAGTCTCCTCTCAAATCAGAGGGATTAGGCTATAGTCCACCACGCTGGCCTAGTGCGGGTTGGCAGACTTCACAAGCCATCGAGAAAATCTCTCAGGCATGCAGGTTTCCTCACGATGTTTTCCTTCACCGTTGAAGCGCGTGATAATTAACTATTAATACGCACATGACTTCGAAAAGTCAGAGGTGCGTGCCTTGGGTTCGTACTCGAGACCTTTGGCAGTCCAACGGTCATACCACGAAGCTATCACTGCCTCAACAAAAAAAACTTAAAAAAAATAATAACATTTTTTTCGATAATTACGAAGTCAAGGGTCTCGGGATCTAATCCAAGGTACACACCTCTGCGATGTTCCCGTGTACAACACAAGACAAATAAAAAAAATAGCGCAGACGAAATCACGGGCGCAGGTTTTTGTGCACGCCTCTGTGACGTCACTGCGTCAGTAATTTACTAATATAGTGACGTCATTTCTTTCAGTTACAGCGTCCCGTACGGTCAAGTGGAAGTGCCACAAGTGTTGCCGCAGTATCCTGTCGGCAACGTGTTGCTACCACAGCCACACCTGCAACCATACCCGGTAAGATATTAAAAAAAAATGATTATACACGGAAAAAAGTTCATCTAGTATTATTGATCTGGTATATTTGAATGGTATTTGAATAAATTTATTCAAAACTGCCTTTTCTCCGTCTTTTAATTTATTGTTATAAACTAACAACAATTACAGTTTTTAAAAGGCTCGAGTCTACCGAGTCTTAAGAAAGAAATAAAAGAAAAAAAAAAGTATTTATTCACGCACTAATATTGACGCACTTTTTTTTTAATCCCGTTATGGGATATGGCGCCACACTTTTTGTGTATTTGCCAGTGTCAAGTATATGGAGTAAACAAGTAATATTTATGAATTCCCGTCATGGGATTATAATATATGGCGCCACACTTTCTGTGTTTGCCAGTGTCAAGTATACAGAATAATCCCCAGTACAACAGTGGAAAGTTCACGATTTTCAATTTTATATAATTTGCCTACACTCGCACACGTTCACGAACACATAATGGTTAACTATCCACTATAATTACACATCAAACTTCGGAGAAACACAAGTTTTGGAAAATAATATAAAACCGACAAAGTGCACTTTACATTTTCTCGCCTAAACTCATTGACGCACTTGGACAGTTAGACCAATGGCCAAAGTGTCAAAGTTATAGCATGCATTAAAAAATATTATTGGCACCTGACCACGTGACCACTGGACCACACCATTCATTCGTCCGTCAATTGCCACTACCAACATAACAAAATAAATGTCAACATCAAGGCAAGTTAACAAAATATATTATGGAAAACTAAACATCAAAACAAAAAAGTGAGACATGAGAGTTATCATTGAAAGCAGTTTCTTTTATATTACTATACTCTTTGGCACAGCGTGAAAATATGAAGTGTCAGTCAGGACAGGTCAACTCAAGGCTGCTAAGGCTCTTTCTTTAAAGGGCTTGTTCAGATATCGCCCTACATCGTAACACTCACATATAATGTTATACATAGTTGTAATACCGCTACTACTGTCTGGACTTTAAAAGAGACCATGATTCTCTGAGTTTGTTTCGGTGTTTCTTCTCAGAGGTCGTCAGTTAGGATTTGGGAAAGAAGCTTTTGTCAGAAACCAGCAGGCTTACTCTTGAAAACAATACAATACCAATCCAAACGTGATCCGATTCCAATGTCAATTTGGCTCTCGGGCGATTTCGTACTCTTGGGCACAAATCCGTTAACCTTGTATCGGCATCCCTGATTGGCCAATGGTTAGGTCGTTTCCCAATCCTATTTAGTTCACTCAATCACCGCGCAATATTGGAACAATTTGGTGCTAGTCTCGGATTCAAGAGTACGAAACTTGACGAAACGACACAATTCCGATGTCGATGTATCGGAATTGAGTTCAAGAGTAAGCCCCCAGTAAGTGTGTGTGTTGTTGTTAGCAATACCAGCAGGAGCAGGTGCCGTGGGTGGCGGTGGGCGGCGCAGCCCCCAAGCTGGCGGTGCCGGAGCTGTTCCCCGTCGTGCCCTACCCGCCCTCTGCCGCCTACCATCCGCACTACAACATCGTCTACCCGCAGGTAAACACTCCATCCTTTTCACCCGACTGCGCGAGAAGGAGGGTTATGTTTTTCGAGTTTTCCAACCTACACAGGCGCGCTTAATTAGCTGTACCATATTAAAGTGGAATACCAATAAAATTCAGTGCCCGTAGATCTAATGAAGTCAATCTATTTTCCCTACAAATTTATAAAAACAACATCTCGTAGTTCAACCCTTTGACCAGGATGGCTCGTCAATATAACGAGATGGCAAAGAGCAATCACATGCTTGTTGACATATTCTGTCACAACAATAAAAAAATTCATCACTGTCATTAAAGGCATCCTCCGTCGTAAGTTAAGTGCGGACCCTTGTGGCCCGGGATGCTATGTCTGACTGACAAGACCCACCCTCCTCGTTAAAATTACTGGTGTCGAGGAACGTCATTTTTTATTACTTTGTTACCTTTAATAGTTATAAGTCATGAGTTTTTTCATTATGGTAACAGTAATTTTGCAGTGTGCACACAGTTTTACGTTATAATATAGTTCACAACTTCTAGTTCTCTTTTTTTTAGTAACGATTGTAATGTGTTTTGTCCATCAATTAAAAAAAAATACCTACACGATCAAAATGTATGGAACAATTGTGTTTTTTTTTTCATATTTCAGGGTCGATCCCGTAGTAAAAGTTGTTCGTATTCATTACTACGGTCGTTTTGCTGCGGGATAACAGCCATTTAAATTTCACAGTTTATATAATAAAGTACTGTTAGCGACCTTAATTCTATTCGTACACATTTTTTTTTATTCGTGTTAGGCTTACGCTTGACCGCCAGTTTGCCTGATGTTAAGCAATACTGCGATCTACGATGGAGCGCGCTTGCCTCGAAGAAACCGATTCACTCGTGATTTAAAGACACCCAGATTATATCTATCAGGGAAGACCCACTCGGGAAGTGCATTCCATATTTCACCAGTACGCATTATAAAAGTGGACTTAAAGCGTTTCGTTCAGACTTTAGGAATGTCCACCGTGAATCGATGACGCTTTTTCGTGCTTCTGGTCGTCCGATAATGGAAAGGGCTAGGGGGATAAGATCGTGGAGATCTGTTGCACACTCTCCGAAATATAGTTTCTTTCTTACTCTCTTTCTGATAAAAAAACCAATCCGCCCAGGTGATACCTCAACCATACCCAATCTGCCAGCCAATCTACCCGGTCATAGACAAACAGCCGGAGCAGAGACGCAACAGCTTCACATCCAACCGCCCATCCAAACACAACTCCATATCCGGATCCGCGCGCAACACCCCATTGCAAGAAGAAAAAGTGCCTTACGAAGACAAAGGCCTGAATCGACAGAATTCTGACATAGCGGCCACGATACAACAGATCAAAAGTCAGATGGCACAGATGAATACGAGGGACTGTAGGTTCGATAAGGAGAGGAAAAGGGAAGATTGGAAGAGGAGGAATAGTGGGAATGGACTCCTTGGAAGCTGTCCTGTTAATAGTTTCAATGGGAGAGTTGTGGGGTGAGTGTTTTTAGTACTATTTTTATGGGAAAGGTGGCAAACGAGCAGACGGATCGCCTGATGGTAAGCGATTACCGCCGCCCATGGACACTCGCAACACCAGAGGAGTCACAAGTGCGTTGCCGGCCTTTTAAAAGGCTCACTCACTCGTCGAAACACAACGTAAGCGTTGTTTGACGCCGGTTTCCTGTGAGGCCGTGGCATCACTCCGGTCGTGCCGGCCCATTCGTGCCGAAGCATGGCTCTCCCACGTTAAACTGATGAGAATTTAATAAGAAATATGGTTCTACAGTCAATTATACTTAATTTAAAGTTCATAAAACATTTAAATAATATAATCTTGTTATTTTGGATAAATGTAACCTTATACATAAATTCGCTCCCCGAAGGACATTACAAAAACATAATTTATATAATATTTATGGAGTGTAGCTAATAAACACGTTTCCCTTCTTAAAACAGATACTAAAATTGGTGTCCATGGAGTTTCTTGCCGGATTCTTCTCCATAGGATCATCTTTTTGGGACCGTGCAACTAGAATTATAACGTTCCATAAATGCAGGAAACCATACTTTGGAACAGCATCTGGCAATTTTGTAATGTGAATAATTTTATGATTCATCCAATACGGCTATTTTTGCGACCAATTTCAAAAATAACGTACTTCATAATAGGGTATTTGAGTAATGTTTGAATAATTAAAAATACCAGGCTAAGTGAGTAATGAAATTAAATACAAATCGTATTCTGAAAAAAATATTTCATTGGTTAATAAAGTTCAAAGCATTTAACGTTTTTGGTGGGGATTGAGAGGGGATGCTTTGTCCCTTTCCCGCAAATGAGTGCTAGTATCGGATTTGTATGGCGCATTGGTTTGTGACGTCATAAACAAGTATAGTGTGTGTTCTCTGTCTAACAAAAAATGACGTGTGGCACTCGGGGACTGCCGCGGTAAAGCTATTGCATAGCGTTTTTTATCACCTTATGTAATACAACCAATGCCACCTAAAGGCGGGTTGCTGAACTAAAGAGACAAGCGTGTTAGGTTTTTTTCGTTACGGAATTTCTGGATTCGGTCCCCACGCTCAAGGCCCGCGATAGAAGCTATGCAATAGCTTAAAATTAAAATGCTTGTAACTTCCTTATTTTTAAGCCGATTTTAATTTAGTTCTCATTGATGAGTTCTATTTACGGTAAACATTTGCATAAGACTAAAAAAAAATCAGTCAAAGAGCCTATTAAACAAATGTTTTTGGAACGAAGTTCCTTATCGCGCGTTGTGAAAGGGGGCTAGACGGAAAAAAATCTTACGAAAAGTTTTGCTATATTAATCTATTGTAAGCTGTGCGGCGTGCGCATGTTTCTGTCTGTCTCTCTCTCTCTCTAATAAGATAGTAGTTCCTTTCGATTAATTTGCCATATGCTAGCATACGTTTATATTATGATTATGATTATGATTACATGTATAAATACTCGCTCCGTGCTGATTTTGAACTTGCATCCTATGGCACTGCACTAATCGAGCCTTCAACTATTTATAAATTTAAACTTCGTTCCATCCGGGTGTCCCTTGACACCTCTCAAGTATTTTTTTATTATTTTAATCTATGCTCCAAGGGGTCTAAAAAACTAAAGCCTTACTGCCTTACCTCTTTAGTAACCGGCGTAATGATATTTTATTTTTAACAGACGCGGCACCAACGACGATGGCCATTTAAGTTCGGCTGCGCGCGCCATTGTCAACTCTATAAGGAATATGCAAGCCAAAAATACATGTAAGTATTATTATTTACTAGATTTTTCTGCCCGGACTTATGAATTGGGTCCGACCTAGATAAAAAGTAGCCTATGAGTCTCAACTAATCGCGCACTAGTAACCATTGTATAAAAATTGGCGACACGTTTCGCGTAGTGACTGAGCGATCGGCTTCTGCGCCACGTGTTGTGGGTTTGATCCCCACACGGAGCAAATATTTATATGATCTACAGGTAGTTGTTCCGGGTCTGGGCGTTTATGTATGTGAGAATTTGTGTTTGTAAACGCACCCACAATACAGGAGAAAATCCGTGAGGCGCAAGGTTTTTTTTTTAAAAAAAAGCAAATATATAATTTATTTTTTTTCGTTCAGATCAAGACACTCGCCGTGACTGCCAACGTTACGACAAACAGGAGCGACCGGACTTCCGGCGCCGATACGACAGGGACGACAATAAGATGGACAAGGAGGCGCCTAAGCCCAGCGATGGGCAAGCCAGTGGGGAGCGATACGACGTTAGGAATAGGGGGTTGAACATGCCGGTGTATCGGCAGCCTTATCTTTTTAGACAAGTGAGTAACTTTATCAAAAGAAACCGTGACCCTTTTAAGAGACGAAAACAATTGTTTATTTTTTATTTCTAACATACCATCACGCCTGTATTCCCCGAAGGGTTAGGCAGAAAGGTACTAATGTACACCCACAGTTCACCGGTATGTTTAGGTCCCATGTAATAATATGCAAGCCTATTGCCATTAACTGGGCACAAATCCAGACTCCGAGGTGGTACTGAGAATTTCATAGAAAAACCCGATAACACTTTGCTCGACCTGGAGATCGAACCCAGGACCTCTAGCGTAACAGTCGCGCTTGGGACCACTAGACTAATGAGGCAGTCAGTTTTATTTCGTCTATTCAAAACTCAAAAAACCCAATAACACTTTGCTCGACCTGGGAATCGAACCCAAGACCTCTAGCGTAACAGTCGCGCTTGGGACCACTAGACTAATGAGGCAGTCAGTTTTATTTCGTCTGTTCAAAACTCAAAAAACGTTTGAAAGTTAGGAACAGTTAAGTTGGTTACGAATATTTATATTTTGTTTTGATCAATTTTCATTGCTAAAGGATGTGCTTAATTATTGTAAGAAAATCGACTATTACTATATTTTTAGATTTTTTTTTTCATTTTATTTATTATATATTCAAACATGGTTAATTATTATTATTATTCTGTGTACAGATGTCACCTGGAACTTGGTGCCGCCGCTCGCCGGGACCTGTACATCCAGGTATGAAATCAAGGCTAGATTTCTGTATCTGTGTGTTTTTGTGTGTCCAGATCTTAGAATTGATCATTGGCCGACATTTTATGTAATGGTTATATTTGCTTGTTATCTCTGCTCGATGGTAAGAGCTCTTATGGTCTGACTGGCTGGCGACCACCCTTACGTCGGAGTCTGTCGTAAAGCAACCTGAGTGTGTTTCAACTTTTGCACGTAAGAACCAGTTCTCTTCGGTTGCAGCGGCTCTGGCAGTCTGCAGTCCGTAGGGGCTCTTAAGTCCGTGGTGTTGCAGGTATCCACGGCCGACTATGCTTACCAGCAGGTGGCTCGTAAGCTCGTTTGCCGATTTAATGCATAAAAAAATATGATCACTACTCATCTACTTACCTCCCACCACCGAGCTAGTTAGATATTTTCACGCCTCTTAAGGGATGCCTATCTGAAAGGCAGTGAGGAACAGTATTCTAAGATATATCGAAAAATAGTTACATTATCCACCTTTAGAGGCCCTGCTAAGGTTTTTTTTTGTAATGCATCATGCCCGCGGACAATTATTCTGAACATAAAATGGGTCGTGCCCAAATTTCCCCAAAATCAAATGAATCTTTAATTTACAAGAATAAATTCAATTCAATTCTCGCCCATTCAATCGACGCCTGGCCCCGCGCATTCAAAACAACCGTTTGAATATAGATTCAAAGTCAGAATGTTTTTTTTATGATAGGCTTACGCTTGACCGCCAGTTATTTCAATTAGACCATTTAAAATGGTATTTGTGAAAAATCCAAACTAGTTTCGGTTCCAAAAAGTGGGTCTTATAGAGAAGAGCTGGCAAGAAACTCCATAGATAATCTTTTTAAAAAAAACATGATTAGACTATTAATCTTTACAACTTTGTTTTTTTTATGGGTTTGGAGGGCAAACGAGCATACGGATCGCCTGATGGTAAGCGATTACCGCCGCCCATGGACACCCGCAACACCAGAGGAGTCACAAGTGCGTTGCCGACCTTTTAAAAGGGAATTGGGCCTCCCATAACCTCACTCACTCGGCGAAACACAACGTAAGCGTTGATTAACGCCGGTTTTCTATGAGGCCTGTGACAATTATATGTACAATATGTTAGAGATTAATATGTATGATTATTTATTTTGTTTCAGTATTGAATCATCCGCGGCGGCCACACCCAGACACACGTAACCCACGTCGCTAAACAAACACACATAATCACAAGCAATAATGTACATAACCGTATATCGAAGAGGTAAGCAGAGATGTAGCTAAGCGTCTGTAGGCAATATGATATTAATAACAAATAATAATATAACATTGATTATTATCGTATTTATTTAATAATACTTTTTGTAATTTTTTTTTTTATAAAGTAGGGAAGGAACAATTCAACTGCGGGCAGGATTCGAAACTGCGTCTTCTGGTTTGATACATGATGCTATGACCAACAATCCAGAAGACACAGGTTCGAATCTTGCCCGCAGTCGAAGTTTTCCTTCACAAATATAACATCTATAATTTTTAAATAATTTCCTATAAAAAATGTAAAGGAACATTTCTTTCACTAAATTTATAAATATTTTTTTTTTTTAAAGTTGCCCCACACTAGGATTTTCTCCTGTATCGTGGGTGCGTTTACAAACACAAATTCTCACATACACAAACGCCCAGACCCGGAACAACTACCTGTAGATCATACAAATATTTGCTCCGTGTGGGGATCGAACCCACAACACGTGGCGCAGAAGCCGATCGCTCAACCACTACGCCAATCGTGTCGCCCAATTATCATTAATATGGACCATAATGATTATAAAACAATAATCCATCACCCCTGTAGTCCCCGAAGGTGCGGCAGAGGTTTACTGCCTTCATTAGTGTACTCTAGTCTTGTGGATGCCAGCGCTACTGAACGAGGTCCTGGATTCAATTCCCAGGTTGAACAGTGTTTTTTCTACTGACATTTTCAGTTGTAGTTCGAAGTTTGGATTTGTGGCGTTATAGCTGTGTGTGTAAATCAGTACACTTCTGTCTAACCCTTCGCGGAATGAAGGCGTGATTGTATACATTATGGTCATTTATGATATAATATATTTTATTTTACTGCCTCATTAGTCTAGTGGTCCCAAGCGCGACTGCTCCGCTAGAGGCTCTTGGTTCGATCCCCAGGTCGAGCAAAGTGTTATTGGGTTTTTCTATTAATTCTCATTAGCAGCTCGGTTTGTGCCCGGTTAATGGCAATAGGCTCGCCCCCTATAACATGGGCCCTAAACATACCGGCGAACTGTGTACATTAGTACGCCTCTGCCTAACCCTTTGGGGAATACAGGCGTGATGGTATGTTAAAATGTATATTTTATCTCATCTATACTTATAATAAATCTGTAGAGAGGTCAATTTTGTACATGAAATATATTTCCAAAATAACTATCAGCGGGTGAATAGTGATCGATACTGACGCCAAAAATGCAATCAGTAAAATTTTTGTCTGTCTGTCTGTCTGTATGTTCGTTATAGAAACAAAAACCACTCGACGGATTTCAACGAAACTTGGTACAATTGTTCTTCATACTCCTGGGCAGGTTATAGTATACTTTTCATCACGCTACGATCAATAGGAGCAGAGCAGTGAAGGGAAATGTTGGGAAAACAGGAGAACTTACTCCATTTTTAAGCTTCCGTCGCGTGTGCAGCCTTAATGGTTAAAGTTACACAGAAATCATGTATGACGGAAATGTTCTCTTTAAAATTATATAAAAAATATTCCACGACAGCAAATGTCTATCTTTTATGGTTGACTCACAATAACACGTGTAACTCCCGATAGCTTAGCAGTTCGGAGCTTTCTGATTATATTTGTCTACTCTTACGTTAGGTGACTGACTGACTGACATAGTGATCTATCAACGCACAGCCCAAACCACAGGTTATAGTATACTTTTCATCACGCTACGATCAATAGGAGCAGAGCAGTGAAGGGAAATGTTGGGAAAATGAGTGATTCATGAGAAAGGTTTCAAGCTATAAAACATCACGCTACAACCCTTAGGAACGGGGCAACGCAGGTGAAACCGCGGGCGAAGAACTAGGGAACAAAGTAACTTTTCCACGCGGACGAAGTCGCTGGCAAAAGCTAGTGTATAAATATAGTGAATGAAAAATTCTATCTCAGGCAAGATTGAGAGAGATTGAGAAAGAGCACTATTGACCAACTGGCCAATTAACAAGCAAACAGATTCGAATCTTGCCTAAGTTTCATTTTTTTTTTGTCAAAATTTGTAATTAGAAAATGAATTTATTGAATTTTAATAATAATTATTATTATTATTCATACACGGCTACATCTCTGCCTACCTCTAGTACGTAAGTCAAAGGAAATAACGTAGTCAAAAAGATCTCACAAATAACAAGATCTAGTCATTTTTTTTATAAAAACAATCATAGTTTAGTTGTTTAAACTGTTTTTTTTTTGAAGTTTTTTTTTATTAACTACGAAACCTCCTTTGACTATATTAGAGTACAATAAGTTTAACTTATTTAGGTATTTTTTTTAGTTTTTATTTTTACTTGGAATTGAATTTTGTGGGTGAGGTAAAAATCTGTCTAAATAAATATTAAGTTATTTAATAGTAAAGGAAAAAATTTCAATCGCGGGCAGGATTCGAACCTGCGTCTTCTGGTTTGATATACCGGACGCTCTGACCTCTAAGCCACCGCGAACCCTACCCGCATGATTGAAATTTTGCCTTCACATTCTGAATTTACGTCATAAGGTGACGTTTGGTGACATCTATGATCTACTCCTTTACTATTAAATAACTTAATAATCTTAGCATGGAAAATGCAAAAAAAAAATCACAAAAAAGATAAATAAGTATTTTTTTTATTTATTTCGTAAGACAATTACATAAGACAAAACAAAATTCAAAAATAAGGAATTAAATTTAATGCTAGAGAGAGAGCGCACTATAGGAACATGTGACGTCAATTGTGCGCCGTACCTAACATTAAGCCTAACACTCGTTATGCAGAAAAGGGACAAAGCATCCCCTCTCAATCCCTACCAAAAGCGTTAAATTCTTATATTATCTTAGAGCCTTATTAGCCGATTTAAAATTATTTTTTCAGAATACGAATTTTTCACTAACCCTGTTATTTTAAATAAATCGAACAACAGTCAAATATCCAATTAAAAACTTGTCAATAGCTTTCCAAGCAAACACCAAAATTACATAAAACACATTTAAAAAATTCAATTCCACGTCTAAACCTCATAATATTAGCTGTTAGTTATTGTTAAGTTATCCTTGATTATCTTATCACACTTATCACAATTTATTTAATGGAACCATATAAAAAAAAGAACTAAAGGAATATACTTATCACAAAATTCTACTGTCGACAACATAATAATATAACTTGTTAACTAGAACAACAAATGTTATGACCCTCTGGAGGGTCACAACAACTACGGTTACAAACCTCTGGAGAGTAACAACATCAATTGTTACGGCCCTCTGGAGCGTCACAACAACAATTGTTACGACCCTCTGGAGGATCACAACAAGAATTGTTACGGCCCTCTGGAGCATCACAACAACAATTATTACAAACTTCTGGAGGGTCACAACAACAATTATTACTAATTTCTAGAGGATAACAACAACAATTGTTACGGCGCTCTGGAGTGTCACAACAACAATTGTTACGACCCTAAATGGCATAACATCTCAACGAATATACCTGCTTATTGACTTCTATAATACTGTGTATAAATAAATGGATGCATTTTGGATTAAAAAATCGTCAAAATTGTCTTGACAATATTATGACATTTACAAGCTGTCAAATGCGATATCGATTGATAAAATACGATCATAAATCGATTGAGACGATTCCATCTTCTCACTATAGGTCAATGAAAGGACAAAATACAATATTTCTTCGAAATTTAAACAAAACTCGATGCTCTGATGCTAGAGGGTGAATGTCTATAAATAATATAAATGTAATACCGTCAGTAGTTCACTTTATTGTATTTTTTTTATGTCGATCAGTGTACCAAATATTCTTGTCGAAAATACATCACTAAAATTTGACAGATTTGACAGTTGAACTGTCAAAATGGCGTAAACCGTAGAACGCTATTTTTAAGAAAGTTTATTGTAACATGTAGAGTATATTATTGTTAATAATAAAGATTTTAGCCTATATAATGTGAGTTTCATTTCGATATACTTTGTAACCATATAAAGTAATATATTTGGGCGATGGAATAGCCTTGCCCCTCCATTTGAGTGGAAGGGCGTTGGTATTTAGATTAGATACTACGTAAAGAAATGCTAATAAAAATAATACAAAGTTCTGCATAATAAGAAGCGCTAAGAAATGTTTATTAAAAAAGTATAATTCACTGCCATCTTTTATGGAATAGTTGAACTACGGATATCAAAATTTCTTTTACAGCGACATCTTTTACCAAAACTTATAACTACAGGCAGGTATCAAGTTTATGCAAATGGTCAATAGATGGCAGCTGGTAATTACAGTGGGATTCCGGCGAACTTATTTTTTCCCCGGAATATTACACTTAGTACTTACCTACTACGTATTACAATTAATACTACAATATAGTCATAGTGGGCCTTTTTATGTTTTATAGATAATAATATTCCTTCAAAAACGTTTTTCATAAATTGAGACTTAACAGTTTGATATTGATACACTGTGAAAAGAGTAATTTAAGTAATTGCCTTCTAAAAGTAAAAAAAAACTAATTGTTGAAGCATCTAAGAGCCAACCAACCCCGAAGACAGAAGGCACCCGTTCAAGAGCATGAACCAAGGGCTCATCAGCCTTCTAGTCAGAGGGCCACATAGTCTAAGTCATTACCGTATCTAGTTCCAGCCAGAATAGGTTCACATCCATCACACAGTATTTTTTCGACCTGCGAGGGTACATAACGCCTCCTGGATTCGTCCTTGGTATCAGCATCGCTCGACTCAACCAAGTTCAGTATGACTGGGCTCTGCTAGCAACGTGACTTATAATAAAAACAGCACCCTACTTTTTCTCCTGCAGTCGGCTAACTCGAGCCTCCCAAGTCCGCCCCTACCTCTGACAACAACAGCCAGTTGATTAACGCTACCACTGCACCCCTCTCGCTCACTCCTATAAAAGCAGTTTGCTCTCTCTCGCTCACAAGAACATAGCTTCACTTTACATTGTCTAGGCTTTTTTACAGATTTTGTTTTCAAATCATCTGTTTAATGTGCTAATATTATCGTGTTGCGGTTTGAAGGTCAATGTAGCCAATGACATTACTGGATAAAGGAGACTTAACAACTGAGGTGTCAAGAAGACAACGCGTGACGGATACTCCTGGTGTTGCTGGCGTCTTTATGCTGCGGTTGTGGGCGGCCCTTATGCTTGTTTGTCGTCATACTAGCATAAAAATAATGCGTTCTTTTAGCGAAGAAAAGGGCTTGTTAGGAGTCGACTGATCAGCAAAGTTAAGCGACCCATGCCACGGTTTTTCTAAAGATGGTATTGGGTAAGTAAAAAATAAGAATTATTTTGGTAATTATGTATCAGAATGCGAAGCTTTAGCAAAGGAAAAAGAGCTTGCTGCTAAATGAGTTGACGGAGCAGCAAGGTTAAACGATACTGCCGTGGTTTTTCTAAAGATAGGAAACAATATTTCGGTATTCTGCACCTGAAAGAACCCAGTCGAAAAACGTATACCTACTTAGATAAGAATCACAACAACGAATATTCCAGCCGCCTCCCCAAGAGGCAAATGATTCACGAGGACTTAAGTACCGTGCTAAAAAAAGAATAGAATAGAATTTTATTTTGCAAATATGGGTAATACATAATAAGTTCTTAAGATTACATTTAGCTCAGCCACATTTTACCAATCGGCATGCAAATATTTGAAATTATTTATATCACTATTATTACACTTATTTAGATCAATTTATAAATTACTATTATAAAGTTCTTAACTCATCAACTTAATTAAAATTTTAAGTTAGTATCATAAGATTAAATATCATGTCATTACTATTATTAAAATATTCTTTTTATTCAACATGGAAAGTGGAATCGGCTCAAGGAATCGGAGGCCTTCGCGATACGGGCTAGAAAAAATATATAAAAGAATTCAAAATGGCGGTGGCAGTTATTGCCCTTTAAAGATAAAAACTGTGAATTAAACTGATATATGAAAGTAATGTATGTACGATTTTTTTATAATCAAAATGATAAGAGGGATGGGAAAGCCTTTGCGATACAGGCAAGAAAAAAAAAACAAAAATTAAAAATGTCGGTGGTATTGTCCTTGAAAGATAAAAAAAGTAATTAAATTATTACATGAAAACTAATTACGGCTACGTATTTATAATTTCTTCAATCTTTAATCGAAGCTACACCAAGAGATCCTCTAATGACTCCGCTCCTGGTAGTTCGTAAGTGTCTGTTTCGTTGCGACTCGTCTTTAATTTGTTCGTTTCTGTTGGGCCACGATACCCTACTCGTTGTGCCGGGAGCATGGTTCTTTTTATATCAACTATTATTACATGTTTAGGAATTGGTAGAAGGGAACTAAGTTTTTATAATTTTGTTGACTTGAAATGAATATAAAGGCTTCTATTTTTTGCTGTTTGATTGAAAAGTGTACATAGGTACCAAATATTGTGTTTTGAAAATGTATAATTCTAATGTCATAATATTACTTAAGTCCTACATTAATAGAAATATGTACTTAATTATGTTACATGAAACAGACCCTAGGCGTATATGTATTTAGAAAGCAATTTAGATTTGGGTTTATTTTTCAAGAAATGTCTGACTCGTGATTAATTATAAAAATCAGTAGGTACTTGTATTCATAAAGACTTAATGGCCGCTACAGAAAAAGCCGTGCGCGTAGCGGAATACTGGGCCAATCTAGTTTAACATAACATACCATCACGCCTGTATTCCCCGAAGGGTTATATAATTAAGGTTCTAAGGGTTAATCTAGTTTAATGACTAATAATTATTTCTCTTCTTTTGCCCTTCTCTTTCAGCTTGCTGTCGATTCGATAAGTAGGTATGTCATACATCATAATATGGAACACAATGTGATCCGATCACACGAGTCTAGTCAGATTTGTCATACCTAGATAATATTGGACAAAGAAACTTTATGTAACGCAGTTTCACTTGAGTCAACCCGTTCTCGATACGAAATATATATGAAAAAATCTTACTTTATAGACTCCGTAAATATTACATCAGAATCAGCTTTAATATTTTGTTTCTTGTCCCAAATTTATAAAACACTAGCGACCCGCCCACGGTTTCAACCACGTTGCTCCTTACCTAAGAGTCATAGCGTAATGTATAATAGCTTAAAACCTTCCCCTTGAATCACTCTATCTATTAAAACAAACCGCTTCAAAATCCGTTGCGTAGTTTTAAAGATTTAAGCATACATAGGGACGGACAGACAGCGACAGCGACTTTGTTTTATACTATGTAGTGATGATGATGCACTTAAATTGCATATTTCCATACAAACTTTCATCCCCATTTCCCTATTGTTATTTTACACCCTTGAGGGTAAAACTTTTACAAACTTCACAATTATTTATATCGAATCAACAGTCTAAAAAATAAGTTTCAAGCTTCTAACTCTAAAAAGGACGATACAACCCTTTGTTTCGCATTAAAAAGTAGCCTATATCCTTTCTCCGGCTCTAGACTGTATACCAAATTTCATTAAATCGGTTCAATAGTTTTGGCGTGAAAGCGCGACGGACAGACAGACAAAGTTACTTTCGTATTTATAATATTTATAGTAAGGAAGTAAGGATTTTGTGTACTTATAATAAAAAAATATTTCTCGAATATATTCTGTGAAAATGATGTCGGCTTGCACATTTTTGTTATTATTGCTATATCTGTTAATACTCTTATTCATAAAAATATAAAAAGTCTAATAAACCTGCTATAGACAAAACATATCTATACTAATATTATAAAGCTGTAGTTTGTTTGAACGCGCTAATCTCAGGAACTACTGGTAGGATTTTTTTTTTGAGTTGGATAGTCCATTTATTGAGGAAGGCTATATAACATCACGCTACTTATGCCTCTTAGGAAAGGAGCAACGCGGGTGAAACCGAGGGCGGGTCGCTAGATATAGCTATATTACATATTTTTATGCGTAAGACCATTAATGTGTACTTAAATGTATGAAATAAATCAGTAAATAAAGAAACGTTTATTTGGACAACGCAATCACGGTCAAATACATTACCATTATTTAATTACAAACTAAGTAAAAGATTCTCAATTCTTTTCCGTTACTACATATCCAAACAAAAATAAATTCTGTTGTGAAAAACTGTTCCCATCTCCCGCACTGGCACCCTCACACAGCAGTCACAGCTAATTGCCACAATTACTGAAAATGCTCTCTCATTGCAGTGAAGCTCGCTGAACCTCCCCCCTCCTCCCACGGGAGGGCTTAGGCAATAATGTCACATTATATAGACTTATGGAGACTAAAATGGCTAGATCTATGCGGTTTAAGACTCTAGGTTCCGGCTAGATGGATCGGTAAGACAAGACTTGATTTTAAATAAATCTTATTATTTACTAGCTTTTGCCAGCGACTTCGTCCGCGTGGAATAGTTACTTTGTTCCCTAGTTCTTCGCCCGCGGTTTCACCTGCGTTGCCCCGTTCCTAAGGGTTGTAGCGTGATGTTGTATAGCTTGAAACCTTTCTCATGAATCACTCATTATCCCAACATTTCCCTTCACTGCTCTGCTCCTATTGATCGTAGCGTGATGAAAAGTATACTATAACCTGCCCAGGAGTATGAAGAACAATTGTACCAAGTTTCGTTGAAATCCGTAGAGTGGTTTTTCTTTCTATAACGAACATACAGACAGACAGACGAAAATTTTACTGATTGCATTTTTGGCGTCAGTATCGATCACTAATCACCCGCTGATAGTTATTTTGGAAATATATTTCATGTACAGAATTGACCTCGCTACAGATTTATTATAAGTATATAGATTTCTATAAATAAATCGTTTAATTAAGACATTTTCTCGGGGATCTTCAAACGGCGAGTATACAGGGCTCTTAAGGGCCAGCAACGTATCAGCAACTCCTCTAGTGTTGCGGGTGTCCATGGTCGCCGATGACTACTTACCATCAGGTGGCTCGTCAGCTCGTTTACCGACGTTTAAATATATAAAAAAAAACATTGTCTGGGCTTTGGAGCAGGACAATAGGTTACATTTTGTGTCCTTTGGGATGCGAATGAAATCTGGGTAAACAGTTCAACATACCATCAGGCCTATATCCCCCGCAGGGTTAAGCAGAGGTTTACTAATCTACACCACAGTTAGTCAGTATGTTTAGGTCCTATGCAATAGAAGGCGAGCCTATTGCCATTAACCGGACACAAATTCCAAACTCCGAGTTGCTACTGAGAATTTCATAGAAAATCAAACTCAACAACACTTTGCTCGACCTGGGAATGGCAACCAGGACTTCATGCGTAGTTTGGATAAAAGACGTAAGGCAGAATGGTACAATTAGTTTTTTAATATTTCTTACCGCTAACAGCTATATCTTACAGACCTTTGAATGGATTAAACTCAAAAGAAAATTATAAGCGTCACAGTATTTTTTTTTTCATAAATTCCATTTTCCTAAACGTCCGAGTCCATCCCTGCGCACCATCCAATTAGCGATGAGATTAAAGATATGCCGGGGGAGCTATTACCTAACAAATTACCTCGACGGTTCTGCCGCGCCTGCCCGCGCCCCCACCCTAAGCGGCGTGAGGGATATGCGGAAGCGGGTACCAACTAGAAATAAAAAAAAATAACAATATACAAAAACAAGCATCTACGACCAGCGGTTTAGGCTGTATGTTGTCTATCAGTCAATGAGAAACTACGTCAGAACGTTAATTCATCTATACATATAATAAGTCTGTAGAAAAGTCGTGTCTGTAATTGCACGATTAGATAATTGGGAAAAAATAGGTGGAAAAGACAATGTCTGTCATTTCATTTCTGTATGTTCGTTTATAACTCAAGATCTACTTGACGGATTTCCATGAAATCTGGTGTATACGTAGATTATGGTCCTGGTCAATATTTAGGGTAGATACTTTTTATCCGACTACAACTCCGTAAAAAATAGGGATATTGATTTTTCAATACTTTTCTTAGAACATCCTTAATCATTCAGAGAAATTAGAAAGAAATATATTAGCAATATTATAAGGCAACTTTTGAGCTTAATTTAATTTAAATCTGTTCACTTAATCTAAAGTTATTGCAATATTTAACTACCCGTTGAAAACGAACATTAAAAATAACCATTAAAGTTAATTTCACATATTTAATATGTACTAGACTTGCAGAGGTTAAAAATATAACAAAATAAAGCTTATCTATCTATACTTATAATAAATCCGTAGAGAGGTCAATTCTGTACATGAAATATATTTCCAAAGTAACTATCAGGGGGTGATCGATACTGACGCCAAAAATGCAATCAGTAAAATTTTTGTCTGTCTGTCTGTCTGTCTGTCTGTCTGTATGTTCGTTATAGAAACAAAAACCACTCGACGGATTTCAACGAAACTTGGTACAATTGTTCTTCATAATCCTGGGCAGGTTATAGTATACTTTTCATCACGCTACGATCAATAGGAGCGGAGCACAATTAAAAAATGTTGCAAAAACGGGAAAATTATTTGATTATTTTGTTCTGGGAAGTGACATGGGTCGTTGATAAAGCGGGCGTAGCCGCTGGCGAAACTAGTTTAAAATAAAAATATACTTACGGATACTGAATAAGATAAAGTAAATTTTATGGCTAACATACTGATTTTACCAATTTTAGAGTAAAGTAATGAAGTTAACAAATGATGACAAAGTTTTTTTTTGTTTTTTTTTAAAAGCATAAACTAGTAATGTGCCACTATGTGAGCTTACTAATAATGTGGGTCGCACATTACTAGTATTCTTGTTAACCCCTCGTGCTAAGCTAAATGTTTGTGTTACGAGTGCACGTCGGTAGTGCAATGGATGGGGTGCGAATCGGCAACCACATGATCGCAAGTCCGACGCCCTAGCCGGCTATCACTATTTTTAGATTTTTTACCACTGGATGTCGGCATTTCTTAACTGAGAAGAAACATTTTTTTATGCGATAGGAGGGCAGACGAGCAGACGCCTGATGATAAGCGATTACCACCGCTCTTGGACACCCGCAACACCATAGGAGTCACAAGTGCGTTGCCGGCCTTTTAAAAGGGGATTGGGCCTACGATAACATCACTCACTTGGGGAAACACAACATAAGCGTTATTTGACGCCGGTTTTCTGTGAGGCCGTGGTATCACTCCGGTCGAGCCGGCCCATTCGTGCCGAAGCATGGCTCTCCCACGTAAAATAACATCAAGACAAACTTCAAAAATCACATATTTCGTAGGTAATACAAATAGGAATAATGTTGAGAATCGCTCATCGCTTTGCGTATGCGCCATCCCCCAAACGTAGAACGTTTCATTCTCTGTTAATTGTTTTAATCGCACTCACCGACCGTTATGTACGACTGTATATAACGACACTGTATATACATGCATATACACATTTATATTATACTAGTTCGCGGTTTCACCTGCGTTGCCCCGTTCCTAAGGGTTGTAGCGTGAT
This sequence comes from Acronicta aceris, assembly GCA_910591435.1. Lineage (NCBI taxonomy): Eukaryota > Metazoa > Arthropoda > Insecta > Lepidoptera > Noctuidae > Acronicta > Acronicta aceris. The sequence goes on from OU342784.1 coordinate 7,209,128, forward strand.
GTTTTATAGCTTGAAACCTTTCTCATGAATCACTCATTTTCCCAACATTTCCCTTCACTGCTCTGCTCCTATTGATCGTAGCGTGATGAAAAGTATACTATAACCGGCCCAGGAGTATGAAGAACAATTGTACCAAGTTTTGTTGAAATCCGTCGAGTGGTTTTTGTTTCTATAACGAACATACAGACAGACAGACAGACGGACAAAAATTTTACTGATTGCATTTTTGGCGTCAGTATCGATCACTAATCACCCGCTGATAGTTATTTTGGAAATATATTTCATGTACAGAATTGACCTCTCTACAGATTTATTATAATTTATATTATATAATCGATTTTTTTTGACTGCCTCTTTAGTCTAGTGGTCCCAAGCGCGACTGCTACACTAGAGGTCCTGGGTTCGATCCCCAGGTTGAGCAAAGTGTTATTGGATTTTTCTATGAAATTCTCAATAGCAGCTCGGAGTCTGGGTTTGTGCCCGGTTAATGGCAATAGGCTCGCCCCCTATAACATGGGACCTAAACATACCGGCGAACTGTGGGTGTACATTTTATAATAGAATTCCGGAGTTCATTTTAAAATTACCAGAAAATAAATTTAAAAAAATGATTAAGTTTACCCTGTGCAGGCAAGCTTACTATAAACTGGAAGACTATCTTTTGGATAAAAATGTTTGGCAAAGTGCTGGTCCAGCTCCACAGGATAATGACTGATATTTTTTTTTTTTTTTATTCGTGATAGGCTTACGCTGACCGCTAGTTTGCCTGATGTTAAGCGATACTGCGATCTACGATGGAGCGCGCTTGCCTAGAAGAAACCGATTCACTCGTGATTTAAAGACACCCAGATTATATCTATCAGGGAAGACCCACTCGGGAAGTGCATTCCATAATTTTAACAAAATACCTATGCAATTACACACATTATGATATTGGATTGATATAGGTTTATAAAATTGTTGTGCCCGCGGTCTGAGCTTGTCATGCCCACTTAAATGTCCTGCTGATGGTGGCGCTGTGTGTCGGGTTGTTTTATTCCCTAGTCTGTCGGGGCTGGTCAGCTCTTACTTGCTGTGGCAATCCCTAATTCCTTTTGTATATTGAATAAAGCTTATACATCAAACTGCAGAATTCTCAGCAACTATTTGAAACAAAGTTGTAAAACATAATATTGTAATCAAGTTTTTTATTTTTTAAAAGAGTATCTATGGAGTTTCTTGCCGGCTCTTCTCCATACGACACACTTTTTGGAACCGTGCAACTAGTTTTGACTTTTCAAAAGTACCTATTTAGTGGTGTAATTGAAATAAAACATTTTGACATTTTGACTTTTTTTTTACATTAAGTACGCCTCTACCTAACCCTTCGGGGAATACTGGCGTGATGGTATGTTCGATTATTTTTTCATATAGACACGTTAGATTTATCGATCATCAACCTATTTTCTATCTCACTATTGGGCACGTGTCTCCTCTCAGAATGAAACAGAATGGACACATTTGACTTTGACTTTAGTCAAAGTCATTTGGACTTTCTTTCATAAGAAAGAAAAGAAATGTCCAAATATCAAATGACTTTGACTATAGTCAAAGTCATTTGATATTTGGACATTTGACTTTGACTATAGTCATACAGAAAGCGGTACTCCTGGATACGGCGCGTCTTGTCAGGAGGTTCCTTTCTTTGGGGCCCTGATCACCGGTAGCTTGGACCCTGCTCCCGATACCGGTGGACTACTATTTATTTATATTTTTAAATGTTTTTATTGTTATTTTTATAAAAATATTTGAAAATGTATTTAACTATGTACCTAAATATAATGAATATATAAAGTTAATAATATAATAATAAGAGATAATGTTCATGCATCTAGAAGAAAATGAAATAGTCCCTTAGAACAACAATTCTACAGCAAAAGAGAAGACATTCAAACAAAAATCAAACTTAGACATGGAAATAGACTAAATTTACCAACTTCACGGCTAAAAATGCACTCCTCTAGTGCATTTGTTACGTCCATTAAAATCTACAATAAATTACCTGAATACATAAAAAACACAGAATCAAATAATATATTTACCAATAAATTAAAACGATTTCTATTAGATAAAAGTTACTACACAATTGACGAATACCTCAAAGATAAATTTCAACTAAGGAAATAGGGATAATATATTAAACAAGCAGTACTTAAATATATTTATTTACCTTACACACCGTGCAAACTTTAATTACTTACAATCTATTTGATTAAAATTACAGCAAATATATAAATATATATAAAAAATAAACAATAACAATTAATACATAATCTAGAATATAAATATTAATAATAAATAATTAAATGAATATTAATAAATAAAATGAATATAAATCTACATTTAAATAGGTATTATTTACCTACTTAAACATCTAAATATCATATCTTCCTTTATTTCAATATATTATGTTTTAAAAAGCGCTCTTCATCCTCTCCTCTAAAAAAACTAACTTGCTGTGCCCGACAGGGTCCATAATTGTTTCTCTTTAATTTTACCCACCAGCTTTTGTATACATTATGGGATGCAATAAAGTTATTGAGTATTGAGTAACATATACCCACCATAACACACCACACACTTCTTTTACTTGGTTTTAGCCTGTAAATTTATGTAGTTAAAACCAGCCATGAGCTCAGAAAAATAAACAGTTTCCCAAATTATTAATAATACTATATTTTACTGCCCCACTAGTCTAGTGGTGCCAAGTGAGACTGCTACACTAGAGGTCGGTTCGATCCCCAGGTCGAGCAAAGTGTTATTGGGTTTTTCTATGAAATTCTCATTAGCAGCTCGGAGTCTGGATTTGTGCCCGGGTAATGGCTATAGGCTCGCCCCCTATAACATGGGACCTAAACATACCGGCGAACTGTGGGTGTACATTAAGTACATCTCTGCCTAACCCTTCGGGGAATACAGGCGTGATGGTATGATGGTATGCTACAATATTTTATTGACATGAAACAATGTTAAGAACAAGACTTTTTATCTAGTTCGGCCACAATTCTGAAGTCCACGCAGACAGAATCTCGGGCAGAAACTAGTATTAAATATATTTGACTGACTCAGACTGCCTCATTAGTCTATATTACGCCCAGTAATTTCACTAGTTACATTACTTACCGGAACACAATAATTTTAGCGCAATTTAAACCAATGAACCATTGTATAACTGCATTCACACTTAATATTCAATCAATATTGTTCACTTATTGTTATAGATAAGTAATATTGAACGGTAGCCAGATTATCAGCTACCTATTATTATTATTATTTTAGCTTGATTATACAAAAAGCTTTGCTTTTTTCGACACAGCAATCTAACAACGCAATTTAAATAATAATAACGGGTGGCACAAACTGGGATTTTCTAAAATGGTTCCGTATGATTAGAAATACTGAAAAAATTGAATAAATGTATATAGATAGTGCCTTGTTGTAAGTATAACAACAAAAAATATCAGCTTCTCATACAGAGTCCAAAGTTGAAAGACAAAGGGTCAGGGCAAAGGGTCCAGGTGAAAAACAGCGTCAAGAACTTCAATGACATTAAGCTGACCCTATACCTATTTGGTTGTGCTGGGAGACATAAATGTGTTATTCTTCAAGCGAAATGTATTTACCGAGGAATGCATGTTTTAAAGTAAGTATATACTCTGCTTTGTATTATATATGTGTTCGAATTTCTCAGCACTGTCCGAATAACGATATTTCTTTCTTTCTTTCATACAAGTTTTTAAGCTCATCAATTTAATATTTATGGAAATTTTCTTCAATTGGGACACAATAATGATTTTTTTATTGTTTATGTCGGCAAAAGGGCAGAAGAACCACCTGATGGTAAATAGTTATCGCCGCCTATCGACACCTGCAACACCGGAGGAGTTGCTTATGCCCGAACCTCTACGGTCCTAAATGTCCTGTGTAGCTTGAAGTGGGGTATATAACGTAGACATATTTACTTACGATATTGGAATAAATAGAGCATATTCAAAAAGGTTGTGTGTTTCATTGAATCTCCCCGCACCCCACACCTCATGGCAACCCTGTCATGAAGGCATGACAGGGTTGCCATGCCACAATAGTTAGGTTGAAATTCGATACTCGCTCCCTTGATTGTTATTCTGGCTAAGGAACCCTTAATCTGCAGCTTTCAATGTTTTATCCATATCAGTGGTTATCAGTGGTCCACTAATTGACAGTAAGTGACGCTAAGTGAGCGGAGTGAGTGCAAATATACGGTAGCCACGATAAAACATGTGTTTTTGTGTCAACAATATCTATATATGATATGGTTAATGATCAACATTGTAGAGCATTATTTTACCGACTTCTAAAAACGAGGAGTTATAGATCGGCCTCCTTTTATAAATTAAAAGAGAAAGAAAAGTAAAACAGCCTTCTAAAACTTAAAAAATAATATTAAGTGCGAAACAGTTTCGGAAGTCTCTTCTTCCTTTGATTTGATCGGGTCGTTTGATGTCGCCACCGACTTCCGAAACTGTTTCGTACATAACTTTATTTATTATGATTTTGAAGGTGGTTTTATTTTATTCTTATAAGTTATTTTATTTCAACGTTATGAGTGGTGAGTATAATTTTACGTATTAGTACCTAGACGACGTTATCAATATACTCGGTCGTTACGTGTTATAGTTATTTTGTTTTAAATATTATGAACAGATCAGACCAAATTTTTTTTTTATGGGATCATCTCTAAAGTGATGACCTACCGATCAAAAAAAAATCATGAAAAACGATTCATAATTGACGGAATAATCTCGTACCATACAAAAAAAACATACAATCGAATTGAGAACTTCCTCCTTTTCGGAAGTCGGTTAAAAACCCGATAATACTACTCGACCTGAAACTCGGACCCAGGAGTTCTAGCATAGCAGTCGCGCTAAGGACCACTAGGCTAATGAGGCAGGCTATAGAATAGCTAGGCCTTGATCTATCTTCTTGTCTAATTTAATAGGAATTTGTTCAGCGGCTTAGGAGTGAAAAAGTAACATATAAACATACACAGACAAAGATAATAATACTTCGCAATTTTATTATTAGTATCTACTAAGTATAGATTCATTTAATATTTTGAACAGACTTTCAAAACGGGGTGACCACTAAATAAACGTCAAAATGTACCATAGACCACAAAATGTACTAATTACTTTCCCACCGCGATATGACCACGTAATATGTTTGTTTTGTCTGTTTGTTTGATTCGCGATAAGCGGGTCGCACGGTAAGCAAATACGCGGTCGGAGCGATGCTTTAGGATTTAGATAGCTATATTAAAATATGATTATGGGAACGAGGGCGATTGAGATTAAAAATATATCATAAAATCGATGAATAAGCTACCATATTGGTCTAATGGCCGCAAGAAAGACTGCGCAACATGAGATCTTGGGTTCGATTCCCCGGTCTGACAAAGTGGTATTTGGTTTTTCTTAAAAACCATTACCATTTAAGAGAGGTAGGGCATAGTGGAATGGAATCGAATAATTCCACTCACAATTGCACAGTGATGCAAGCTTTCATAGGCTACGGTAACCGCTTACCATCAGGCGGGCGGTACGCTTGTTTGCCACTATAGTGGTATAAGAAAAATTCTATTAAGAAATTCTTAGAAGCAAGAATAGTGCCGATTAATGGCATGATTCAGGATATGTAATAGACTCGCCTCTTATTACTTTGGACCTTAAATATACCGGACAAAATAAAAAATCAGACTTGAGGCAAGGGAAATTCAGTCCTTCCTACCTAATCACATAGCTATAACATCATCAACTAGGCAACTCAAATATTACCTACTTAAGATCTAAGATCTTCACACGCAGATAATCTCTTAAAAAATAAAATGTTATCAATTGGACATTTCGTCAACAAATCGTGGAGATATAGAGCGACACTAAAAAGTAAATAATTCATACTTACGTTGACGTTATCTGTGACACCTGTCAATTTACCCGCCATAACTGACAAGCGCTGGGGTTGTAAGCTTTCGAAAAAATATTAAATTCAAAATAGGTATAACCACGCGGCATTGTACCTACGCAAATTGTCATAATCCACCAGTTTTAAATGATACAAAGAAGTTGAGTCAAATGCTGTTTATGGCGAAAATCTGTGGACCTATCCCTGCAGACCACAGGTTCAAATTAAATAAGGTAGGTATGTAAGTACTTACACCTTTTTCTTACCTAAGAAGAACCTATAAATAGCCTATGTATCTTTTTTTCTTTTAAGTAGGTATTTTTATTTCAAGATGCGACCAGGGTTATCAAATGTGGTCCTGAATGTTTAGAAATGCCTTGAAAAACTGTCTTCATTAAATTATTATATGATGTTTATTTCTGTAAATAGATCTTATAAAGATACTTTTACAAGTCAATGCTTTACATTTTTTTATCTAAATGGCGCCGGCTTTTCATAACTGACGACCTCTGAGAAGAAACACCGAAACAAACTCAAAGAATCATGGTCTCTTTTAAAGTCCAGACTTTACATTAGTACCTATGTCTAGAACACAAAAAATAAAACAATTAGTGTATTTAACAATGGCTGGCAACACTTCTAACAGAAATTGAGAATAAAAACCCAAAAATGATTCGGAAATTACAATGTGATTCATTTGACAAGATGAGTTTATCTTGAGATAACAGGATATGTTGCGACATGCTTAACTTGTTTAAATAGGATAAATTGTCTGAAATATTATATGGAAAATTTGTTTATTTTTTTTTTGAAGCTAGCAACGTTACAACTTCGGCACGAATAGGCCGGCTCGACCAGAGTGATACCACGGCCTCCCAGAAAACCGGCGTTAAACAACGCTTACTTTGTGTTTCTCCAAGTGAGTGAGGTTACAGGAGGCCCAATCCCCTTTTAAAAGGCCAGCAATGCACTTGTAACTTCTCTGATACTGCTGTCCATGGGCGGCGGTAATCGCTTACCATCAGGCGATCCGTCTGCTCGTTTACCCCCCTATCCCATAAAAAAAACGTGGGTCACACATTACTAGTATTCTTGTTGACCCCTCGTGCTAAGCTTAATGCTTATGTTACGAGTGGGTTCACGTCGGTAGTGCAATGGGTGGGTTTGAACCGGCAACCACATGATCGCAGGTTCGACGGCCTAGCCATTAGGCTACCGCCGCTTCTAAAATGTATTAGACGATGGGAGTTTAAAGATTTCTGACATACCTACAACTATTAGAGATACCTATGCTGGGAAGCATGTTGAAGGGAATATATTTGTACCTTACTATTTAGACACCTAGAACCTATTTTTTTTTATTGCCCACCAAAAACTAATGTCAAGTAAGATAAATCCTTACATAAGTATTATAAAACAAAATGCCCCGCGGCTTCCTGGGCAAAAATTCAAACTTCGAGTTGCTTCTAAGAATTAAAAATAAAACGAATAACACTACTCGACCTGGGAATCGATTCCCAGGTCTTCTAGCGGAGAACTACTAGACTGAGGCAATTATCAAAAATAAAATAACAATTGAAATCACTTTTAAACAATTTCTTTTATCAATGTAGATTATAGATATTACAACGTAGCATCCAAAATGTACATAAATAAATTTAATATCAAACCTCCACAGCTCCACACCTAACGAGCGACGATTCTCTATGGTAATCCCCCTAAATGGCGCCAATTTAAGTTGAAATGAAAATTTCATCCATTTCTCATCCCCTTGCATCCCCTCGCAGTCTGCCATGTATTAATTATACCCGGGACGGACTAATTTAGGCGACATTATATAATTTTATGTAGATTGCGATTCGCGCGCGAAAAGGTTTCTAAACGCGCCATGTTTGTTTTTGGAATGTAAATTTTCCCGCTCTTTTTGAAATTGAAAAATAGAGGTGTGTATTTTGATGACTGTCTCTAACGTCGTTTAGATTAATGATTGTGTTATCTGTATAAAAACCGGTACTAAAACGTGATAACAATGCACCTACCATAGTGTTACTTAAATTCTATGGTTACAATTATGCATCTTTAAATTTTCTGCTTGTCTGTCTGTTTGTCTGTTTGTATCCGCATTACACGAATTTGGATGTGGTTTTCACAATTTTATTCATGCATACATGTTTCATCTTGATACGCCGACCTGAAGCTGAATTATATCTAGTAAATAAATTAATCCTTTTGGGACGCGAGTGGAACCGTGGGCATCAACTAGTTATACCTAAATTATTATTTTCTGTATAGGACTCGAACCCGTAGCGCAAAAGATCGCTATACCACTGAGGTATTCGAAGCTTTAGTTGACGTAACACATGCTTGCTAGATTACTATTAAGCTCTGTCCATTATACTTGTATTACTAAGCTATTTACCTACTCAACAGAAACCAGTCTCCATGGTATCCATAATACAGAAGCCAAAATAGCCTGCGGTCAACAACACAACGCATTCCTTTCAAATACAGTTCGAAAGAACACCATCTTACTCTTTCTTTGACTCCATAAAAGTATTCGCCTGTCTCTTTCTCGCGCATTGCATGATTGGACTGAAGAGTTCCCGCCTTACGTCAAAACAATGGCTGGACGGAAAAAAGAATAGCGCTGTCTCACTCGCACAATGTTCGGATATTACGAAGATTGTAAAATTACGTTCGATTTTGTTTGGACTTTTTTTATTGTACAGTAATTAAGTGCATTTGCAGAGTAATTTGCTTATTTACTTATTTGAGTTTTTCTAGTGTAAATAGGAGGTTCAATGTTTTACTAATTACATGCGTACAAAATAAAGCCACTACTCAATACCTAGGTTTAGTGCATCTCGGGTTAAATGGAATACAATTCCTCGCTGCCATTCAGATCGGCATCTCGTAAGATGATAACGTCAGAAAATATCTGACTTGCCCCGTGGTAGTAGCAGTCTCGCTCTTTGAGACTTGACTGGTTGGCAACTACAGTGTCATCTTTTTGTTTTTTTTTTTGCATTTTCCATGCTAAGATTATAAGAAAAGTTATATTAGTGATGGAAAATTCAATCACGGGCAGGATTCCACCAGAAGACGCAGGTCCGAATCCTGCCCGCGATTGAATTTTCCATCACGAATATAACTTTTCTTCCCTTTACTAAAATAACTACAGTGTCAGTTCCTCCCCTTTCGCTGCTGCAGTTCTGGCAGTCTGTGGTCCTTAGGGACTCTTATGATTCGGCAGTATATTATCAACTCTTCTGGTGTGACAATGACTAATTACTACCAAGTGGCTCGTCTGCTCGATTGGAAAAAGATGGCTCAGTAATTGTTGTTTATTGATCGATATGACGATTTCATAACAGGCTGTCTTATTGTACGTAGGAAAACATCTTGTACGTAAAGGTTCTTTGTAAGTACTGTACTGCTATCAGACTCAATACCTACGTAAGATTTGAATGGATTTACTGTAGTTTACCCAAGATATGCATATGACCTGCATCTGACCACCGCCCCTGAGTCACAATCACTTAGCGACAGAAATACCTAGTAATAAAAAACAGCAGAAATTCTTAGAACACCTTAGGCGCCATTTTAGTTTTAATCACAGACCAAATGTGGCGCCTAGAGCCTTGATAAGCCTGCTTATTTATATTAAATATTTATCTTCAGATATAAAGTTATTACATAATAATAATGGCATTTTTTCAACTGTTTGCCCATTAAAGCGGCAATCCGATTTAACTGAAACATGCCTCAAAGCATCGTTGTACATTACCTAAGTGCCGAGTCCCTGGTATTGTGTGAAATCGCCAAAAGTCACGAACTAGCGATAACGTGGACGCCCTAATGTACCTACTTACTGATAAAAGGTACCTACTTCCAAATAGTTAGAGAGACAACTAGAATCTTCCAATGCCTAGTTTGTTAAGGATCCTTATCCTTATTGCATCCTCTCCTTAACTCCATCGTTGTTTTTCTAGCAAATTGTAAGTAGCAGCTCGGAAGTTTGGATGGCAATTTTCTGATGGTGGCCACGGTCGCCATCTGGGTGGTTTTAGTGGGTAAAAATCCCACTCCCCAGTCTAATCTTCGAAACCCGGACGCCTTTTGGATAGTTTCCGCCCTTAAACACAATAAGGCTCGCCCCGTATTAAATGAGATACCTAAATATACCGGCGAACTGTCGAGTATATATTATTTAACCTCTGCCTAACCCTTCGAGGAATATAAGCGTAATGATGATGAAATAATAATAATAATAAATCTTTATTTCAGACCAAGTTACAAGTCCATACTTAAAGAAAACAAAGACATTAAAAGATTAACAAAACACTTATAAAATTAATAAAATTTGTGTCCGAATAAATGTTTTCAGGATATTTGAGTCCTGTTTACTTGCAATGACCTGTAGGTGGTATAGGTGTGTTGACGGTTTTTTATCGGATACATTTCGGTGAATGTGAATCAGATCTCCATGATCTTATTCCCCCTAATCCTTTCTACTATCGTACGACCAAAAGCACGAAAAAGCGACATCGCTTCATGGTAGACATTCCAAAAACCCGAACGAAACGCTTTAAGTCAACTTTTATCATGCGTACCGCTGAAATGTGGAATGCGCTTCCCGAGTGGATCTTCCCTGATAGATATAATCTGGGTGTCTTTAAATCACGGTTGAATCGGTATCTTCTAGGCAAGCGCGCTCCATCGTAGATCGCAGTATCGGATAACATCAGGTGAACTGGCGGTCAAGCGTAAGCCTATCACGATTAAAAAAAAATGTTAGTCAGACTAAAGATGAATCAGCCAATCCGAAATCACCTCGAGACTTGAGTCATGATGACATGAATAATATAGTAGCGTCTGTAGATGTTGAATGATACTGATAAATTACTCCAAAAGTCTTATTGTATAGGTATGTATTAATCTGAAAAAGCCTCCACTCCTAAAGATATTTGGCATATCTAAGTATATAAATGCTCGTCCATGGCACCCTGAGCAGAGTCATCTGTAGAACTGGTTGCTGCAATTTACAGCCATTGATTGCTTACCAGATTAGGTACCTATATACTTCAGAATTATTAAATAGACAATGAAAAATCTATTATTATTATGCCGATGGGCCTCTATGCTATTTACTGAATTAATTACTTGTGTTTAAAATGTCTAAGAAATCAATTTTTCTCCCGCGTACCTCCAAGATTTGGAATGGTCTTTCTCCTGAGGTGTTTCCACTGCGCTATGACATGGGGATCTTCAAACGGCGCATATACAGGGCTCTTATAGGGCCGGCAACGCATCAGCAACTCCCCTGGTGTTGCGGGTGTCCATGGGCGACGATAACTACTTACCATCAGGTGGCTCGTCTGCTCGTTTGCCGACGTCTAAATAACAAAAAAAAAATCACCTAACGTCCCGCCCAGTGGTCGCCACACAATATTTTCCTTCACTGCACGCCTTAAAAAAATAGCTTATGGCCAAAGGAAACCATCGTATGGAAAACTGTATGCGTGACAGATTTTCTCGCCGGCGGCGTATGAAGTCTTTTAAACCCGCACTAGACCTGTGCGGTGAACTAATAACCTAACCAGGAGGACAGTAAACAAGTTGGTAACGACATGACCCTTAAAAAAATCAGAGGTAAGTAGCGCGCACGAAAGCAACTAACGCTAACCACAGATTTTTCACTGATTGGGACCCTAATTGAGCACGAAAAACATAAAGCTTCAAAACATAATCTCTCCATTTTACAAGTCTTTATCGTGAAGGTTCTTAAAAGCAGAAACTGCACTTCATTTTAAACCAAAATCAACACGGTCCGCTGTAAAGTTAAAAACAAAAAAAAAACTACCGTCCAAATGCGTCGTTAAGAGAAAATAAGCAAGCTAAAGAACATTATTTGGTTGTATAAACATAAAATCTGCTGCGGTTTAGTTAAACGGGTAGAATAAGACGATTCATGCGTGAATCCCTTCGTGCTAGAGCGAGACAAAACACATAAAAGCGAGAAGGATAACAATGGGGGTGGGGCGTACCAAACTCCGATGTAACTTGAGCTTTCAAGCCGTTGAAAATTGTTGGAAATGAATTGAAATGTAGGTGTCTGCGTATTTTGGGCGGACCGCCCAGTCGTTTTGTCCACACACGACACAATATGACGATAATCGGTGCTACTCGTCGCCTTAATAAAATAATTCAGTTGTTTGTAACTACTGCTCTAGGGTGGATATCCGAACGCGTTCGAGATTTTTATTATTTCGTTTTTGCGCGACCGCGGGAATTGTTTGTGTGTGCCTATTTTTAGTTGAATTAAAAAAGAAGTGTGAAGTGATTTTTTTATTGTCTGTGATTTTTTTTTGTTTGTTTTTTTACTTAAATTGTTTAGGTAAGTTTTTTAATTTCTAATTTATCTAATATTTTTTATAAATTACAAAGGACACCCACAGTTCGCCCGTGTATTTTGTCCTATTCCTATGTAATAGGGAGCGAGCCCATTACCATTAATCAGGCACAAATCCAAGCTGCTACTGAGAATTCCATAGAAAAACCTAATATATCTACTCGACCTGGGAATCGAATCTAGGACCCTAACGTAGCAGTCGCGCTTACGATCACAAGACTAATGAGACAGTCAAGATAAATTCTAGTTCTCATTAAAATACCTAATTACTTTTTCTAACTAGATTCTCATTTGAGAATATCTGAGACTTACTTACTTTTTTTTATGGGATAGGAGGGCAAGCGAGCAGTCGTATCGCCAGATGGTAAGCGATCACCGCCGCCCATGGACACCCGCAACACCAGAGGAGTCACGAGTGCGTTGCCTACCTTTTAAAAGGGGATTGGGCCTCCGGTAACCTCACTCACTCGGCGAAACACAACGTAAGCGTTGTTTAACGCCGGTTTTCTGTGAGGCCGTGGTATCACTCCGGTCGAGCCGGCCCATTCATGCCGAAGCATGGCTCTCCCACGTAAAGAACATTACCTACGCAAACCAAACGTTTGCCTAAGTAGGTACATGCTTACTTATAAAACTTATACGAAAATAAAAGTATCCTTAGAGCCATTTTTCCAGCGCCATAACTTTAACGGAGGTACTACTTTATAGATCGAATCACCCCTATAGCGGGGTATTTATTTATGGGCAGATTTTTCCATCGCTAGATCACTTTTATCTGAGGAATAAATCCGAAGTTTTGACAGTTTTTCTATACAAAGACTGTCAAACGTCAATTCCTTCTTCCTTCCTTTCCTTGATTCAACCATCGTACCTACAACACGTGATTAAATCGTAAATAAGTGTATTTTTGAAGAATTGAAAATTATTATATAGATAGAACCGGATCTCGATACCTAACAATACCTTTACGGGTCGGACAGGGTTTTGTTAACACATTATAGGTATATTCACTTACTGCAACTCATCTAAGCAGTTTCCCCGTTTTCATTGACACCCTGTATCAAAACCTGACGTATCTAAATAGGTTTTAATTAAGCGATAAAGCTTGAAGTGTTTAATTTACTATATTAAAAGCGCTTCATCGCTAATATTAAATACATTATCCGCATTATCGGATATTAATAAACAGTTATCGGTTACTTAGTCGCGTGTCCACGCATATCAGTATCCGTGTGTATTAATTTATACTTATACTAGCCGCTGCCTTCGGTTTCACTCGCATCCTACTTTTCGAGACAAAAGTTAATCTATGTCCTTCTCCAAATTCCAATTTATCTTTATACCAAAATTTGTTCAAACTGATTCAGCGGTTTAGGTGTGAATAGTCAACAACAGACAGGTTATTTTCACATCTATATAATGAAAATGAATTGCAAAATTTGTTGTTAAGCGCAAATCTCGAAGACAGCTGGACCAATTGGGTTATTTTTATTTTTAACTAGCGCCCGCGGTTTCACCCACGTTGCCCCATTCCTAACGAGTCTTAGCGTAATGTTAAATAGCTTAAAACCTTCCTTGAATCAATCTATCTTCCAAAAAAAACGCTTCAAAATCCGTTGCGTAGTTTTAAAGATTTAAGCATACATAGGGACGGACAGACAGCGACAGCGACTTTGTTTTATACTATGTAAAGATTTATTCCTTGAACTCTGAGGAAGGTTTTATGGATAGAAAAATTGCAAAAAAACGGGGCAACGCGGGTCGCTAGTTAATAATATTAATGTGAAAATATTACATGTATCTATGCCTTTTTGTTAGTTAGTAGTTAGTTAGTAGTGTTGTTAGTGAACTTAGCAGATCATTGTCCAGCGGATCAAAAATAAGTTGTAAATACTTTTGCAAACAGCTGAGTCCTAGAACTCAACTCAGCTGCATGCGAAAGGAACTCATATAAATTAATAAACTGCTGCAAAATTATTTGCTACGAGAAGTTAGCAGATCGCTTTTTTATCTCTTTGTGATTTTTTTTGCATTTTCCATGCTAAGATTATTAAGTTATTTTTTAGTAAAGGAAACGCTACCTACCGCTAACTACTACCTAACGCTAGCTACCTCGCGGTGGCTTAGAGGTCAGAGCATCTGGTATATCAAACCAGAAGACGCAGGTTCGAATCCTGCCCGCGATTGAATTTTTTTCCTTTACTAAAAAATAGATCGCTTTTTTATACGAAAATACGGCAGAAGTATTTCTAAAAAATATCAGGAACTGTAGAACTCTGCTACATGCGACAAGAACTCTTATTTATTTTTGATCTGCTAAGTTCAATAAAAAAAATTACATAGTAGTTAGATTAACACCAAATAGGTAAGTAGGTATTCCTATATAATTTTTTATTGGCTCTTATTTTTTAAACTAGCTTTTGCCAGCGACTTCGTCCGCGTGGAATAGTTACTTTGTTCCCTAGTTCTTCGCCCGCGGTTTCACCTGCGTTGCCCCGTTCCTAAGGGTTGTAGCGTGATGTTTTATAGCTTGAAACTTTTCTCATGAATCACTCATTTTCCCAACATTTCCCTTCACTGCTCTGCTCCTATTGATCGTAGCGTGATAAAAAGTATACTATAACCTGCCCAGGAGTATGAAGAACAATTGTACCAAGTTTCGTTGAAATCCGTCGAGTAGTTTTTGTTTCTATAACGAACATACAGACAGACAGACAGACAGACAGACAAAAATTTTACTGATTGCATTTTTGGCATCAGTATCGATCACTAATCACCCGCTGATAGTTATTTTGGAAATATATTTCATGTACAGAATTGACCTCTCTACAGATTTATTATAAGTATAGATAGATAGATAAATATCATCATCATTTAATTTCAACAACAATAAAAACACAAAAATTACGTATACTGTGTGCCAAACTCGTCGTATCAACCTCTCTTCCAATAAAAATCAATGCAAATATTTGGACATCGTCTGATCTGCTATTCGAACTGGCTATTATAAATGTAAACTAGGACATTGTGATATTATGTACTCAAATAAATTATGCGTGAAGACAAATCTATCTATATAAATAAAAATTAATGTTTGTATGTTTGTCTTCTATGCATTGCTAAACCATTCATCCTATTGCGATGAAACTTTTTTGAGTTGTTATGTGCGTGCCTGTGACGGTTTGTGACGAAAAAAAAAAAGATAAGAGGCATTGCAAGACTACAGCTAATTACTAATATATGTAGTAATGTTGAAGTGTTGTTTGAACGCACTAATCTCAGGAAATACTAGTCCGATTAGAAAAATTCTTTTTGCATTTCATAGCCCAATTCTTGAGGAAGGTTATAAGCTATTAAACATCACGCTAAGGCTTTTAGGGAGCCGAGAAAGCGGATGAAACCGCGAGTCACAGCTAGTTAAATATATTATAGATAGTACCTCTAACATGACATTTGTCCCCATTTCTTTTGGAAAACTTATTTATACTTAACTTTGACTGCCTCATTAGTCTTCTGGATGCCAGCGCTACTGAACTAGAGGTCCTGGATTCAGTATTCGGGTGGAGCAATGTGCTAATGGGTTTCGAAATTGCTTGTAGCAACTTGGTGTTTGGATTTGTACCAGTTGAGTTGTGTTAGATATTATTAAAATAGCAAAATTTAATTTCTGCTAAGTACCTCAAATGACTAAAGTAGGTCATTTGACTAGACCGGGAGTTACATTTTTATAATAATAAAAAGTCGTTGAATTGATTAGAATTCTAGTTGAGGTGGTGGCCATTTTGAACTGTGCGACATTCATTCGTATTGCAGCCGTTGAACGTTCAACATCGCTGAGTAGTTGAATTGCTGTGTGAGGAGTTTGGATAAATATATCTAAAGAGAAACTATATTAATTGCAGTTTCTTTGTCTTCCTACCCTCTGAACATTTCAGTTGAGTTAACACATACCTGCGAGCTGTGCGTGTATATTAGTACACCTCTGCCTTACCCTTCGGGGAATACAGGCGTGATAGTATGTAATTTATTTAAATTATTATCAATCGGAACTTCTATAAAGAAATGAATAGAAATATTCCCATAGATGTGTACGTACTTTAACATATAAAAGAAATATGATATACATACATACGCTCACGCCATTTTTCTTACAAGGGTAGGCAGAAACTACAGAACGCCACTTGCTACGATTCTCGCATACCTATCTTGCTTCATCCACATTCATACATCTCGTCATAAACACGCGCCGGTTGCGAGTATGTCCCTGACCTTCTTGAATGATCTTTCCGATAATAGTAACATTTTTCATCCTTCACAGGTACATAATGTAAAAGACTGCATTTAAAAAACAGAACTATGTCTTCCCAAATCCTCTCACACGGTATTTACCGCCGAGATTCCAGCGAAATACAAGAAAAGCCTCTAGAAATCGACATGGAATCGAATCCTGACCGCAGTCGCTCCAATAGTCCGAAAAATATGAAATACTACAAACAAATGGACGAAGACAAGACTATTCTGAACCAAGGAAAGAAATCATTTTGCATCGATGCGTTATTATCACGACAGTTGCCAGAAAGCAGCTTGCAAGACAAGATGGCTCAACAAAAATACTTGACAATAATTCACAATAAAAATTACATAGATCGATACCAAGAAAATTATGACGTTCAAATTGAACAGAATATGATCAACAAATGCGAAGGTCGGGATAGTCCGAGGTCTGGACAGCGGAGTCCAAGGTCTGGGCAGAGCAGCAGGTCCGCGAGTCCCGGGTCGGACGATGGGAATCGGTCTGGAAGCTATAGTCCCCCCATTTCGCCGGGAGTTGAGGGGGGAAATGAGGAGTATGAGAGTTATAGACCCGGTAAGAGATTTTTACTGTTATAATAAGTTTGATTAGGTACAAGTGACCTACGCACGTCTTGATTTTTTGAAATTCTTGATAGGCTTACGCTTGACCGCCAGTTCGCCTAATGTTAAGCGACACTGCAATCTACGATGGAGCGCGCTTGCCTTGAAGAAACCCATTCATTCGTGATTCAAAGACACCCAGATTATTAGATTTTTTTTTAATTAAGACGTCGGCAAACGAGCAGATGAGCCTCCTGATGGTAAGTAGTCATCGTCGCACATGGACACCTGCAACACCAGAGTAGTGTATATCTATCAGGGAAGACCCACTCGGGAAGCGCATTCCACATTTCAGCGGTACGCATGATAAAAATGGACTTAAGGCGGATCGTTTCGCTGTGCCCGCGAAATTCACATTTCGAGTGGTTTTTCGCAGTTTGTAGGTCTATAATAAGTTCTGCATTCATGGTAATGGTAATTGCGACATTAACTATACAAAATTCACAATTATTATCTAAAATCATTGCTTAAAAATTATTATTGGAGCTAAAAGTAGTGTAAAATGTCAATTTTGACCAATTACACAGATTGCGCCAAGTTTTGGCTTGGTAAGGATTTATTAGTAAACGTTTTAAGTTCTCAGTTGTGAATGTTGTATAGTTGATGTCGCAATTACAATTACCATGAATCTAGAACTTGTTATAGACCTACAAACTGCGAAAAACCACTCGAAATTTGAATTTCGCGGGCACAGCGAAACGATCCGCCTTAAAGCGTTTCGTTCGGGTTTTTGGAATGTCCACCATTAAACGATGTCGCTTTTTCGTGTTTATTCGATTTAGTATCGTCGTGCGACGGGTCCCTAAATAATGGTTGAGCTACACGATGACTGATGTATGCGTACCGTTAGTTAGGACAGGTCAACTCAAAGCTGCTATGGCTCTTCCTTCAAATGGCTTGTTCAGATATTGTCCTATATTGTAAAACTTACATAACTGATAATAATATTAGTGTCTCGACTTGAGTATGTTTCGGTGTTCCTTCTTAGAGGTAGTCAGGCAAATGCCGGTGACATATAGTTTGAAAAATGTCAAACATTGACTTGTAAAAGTTTATTTTTTAGTAAAGGAAAAAATTCAATTGCGGGCAGGATTCGAACCTGCGTCTCCTGGTTGGATAGACCAGACGCTCTGACCTCTAAGCCACCGCGAACCCGAACTTTATAATCTTAGCATGGAAAATGCAAAAAAATCACAAAAAGATTGTAAAGGTGTCTTTAAGGAAGTATTTACAGAAAGCAATATCATTTATCATGAAAAAAGTAGGTTTTTTTTATTAATTTAGGTTGATCTCATTTGCTTGTCTGGTTTGATTGTATAAGCAGACATGCGATTGGATACATGTCTGCAGTTTTCTTGTGATTTTGAAAATTGTTAAGTTCCGTTAAATTGTTTGAGTTTACTAAATATATTTTCTATTAGCTTGGTGAATGAATCTACAGTTATTTTCTTTTTAATTATTTCATCTACTTTGAAGGGGTTTATTTGGAAATTGTGACACGTCATTTTATGAGAGAATCTCATTGCTTCAAAGCGGGGGCAGTGTTCAATTACGTGTTGAAATAAGTATGTTTGTCAAACACGCTATAATGCTTAGTAACTTCTAGTTATTGCTCGCGATTTTCTCGCGTAGAAAACGAGTAATTGCTGTAGGTGGGTGATGACTTTGAAGCCCCGTATATTTAATAGAAGGTAATCCTATTGCCTGTTGGCTCTGTAGCGTTCACTAGGAGAGGACTACGTCCAGCAGTGGACGACTATAGGCTGATAATTTGCTGATAATGATAAATCCTATTGCCATTAACCGGGCACAAATCAAAACTCTGAAATGGCACTGAGAATTTCCTAATATAACTAGTCTTCTAGGCAGTGTAACATACTGTTATATGAGGAGTTATATTAGGAAATTCTAAGTGCCATTTCAGAGTTTTGATTTGAGCGCAAGAATTTGACCTTCAGCAATACGCAAACCGCATCCAATTTCGTGCAGTATTTTTTGCGTGATTGATCGAATCCAGGATTGATAAGGCAGTTTAATTACGTAATATAATTAACCCATTACACTGTTCCACTGCTGGGCACGGGCCTCTTCTCACAACTAGAGGGATTGGGCTATAGTCCACCACGCTGGCCTAGTGCGGGTTGGCTGACTTCACACGCCGTCGGGAAAATCTCTCAGGCATGCAGGTTTCCTCACGATGTTTTCCTTCACTGTTTGAGCGCATGATAATTACGCACATGACTTACTTCTTATTAATTTATATTTCTTTTACAGGCATAATCCCAAAACCGGGTCTTCTCCCTCAAAACCCGGCTCTCGTCGCTGCCCAATCAGCAGCTCTCTTCAACTACCCCCAGCTGTCGCAGCCGGGCGCTCTGCCCCCGGGCGCTCCTCTGCCGTCTGCGTTCCACCACCCTGGAGATAGGGTGCTCCATCACATGCAACTGGAGTGGCTCGCGAGGACCGGCATGTTCTACCACAGAATACCTGAGCTTGGAGGTATGTGGATGTGTATGTTGGTTTTCTAGATTTTTCTAGGCTGAATTGTATTGTATTGTGTGCTGATAATAAAGACAACATACCATCACGCCTGTATTCCCTGAAGGGTTAAGCAGAGGCGTACTAATCTACAGACCGCAGTTCGTTAAATAACAATGTCCCACAATGCGCAAATTGTTCCTGCTCAGCGCTGGTAAAAGGCCTGTGTGCCTTTTCTTGTAAGCTTTAAGAGCTTTGGAGTGGTCCATGCCTAGCGATTCCGTCCAGAGCTTGATGGCATTAGTAATTGGCGATCCGTTGCTGTAATGAAGCGATATGTTGTAGCTCTCAATTTTTGTTGCTTTAGATCGTATCCCCAAGCAAAGACAACAGATCCAGTAACACCATTCATCCGGTCTTTGTAATCTTATCATTGTATCTATCTTGTAGATCAGACTATATGTGACACACAACCATAAGAAATGAGAGTTTAAGCTGTCATTTCGATAAAAATAATCGATCACATTTGTGTAATACATAAGACTAAAGTGTATAAAGAAAAAGGCTCGTCTGGTTGTCGTTCAATCAACATATTCTTGCTTACAGTTCATTTATAGATAGAAATACTAATAAATAAACAAAATCTTGTAAGCAGGCTCAAGGTTCTCTAGCTTGAGGTCACTGCTCCTCTCTTTAATGCTGAGCTCCGTGGCCCTGGTGCACTGCACCTATTGACCTTAGTATAGTTACACCACTGGGTCTGTTAGCGCTCTCTTTTTATTCGTGATAGGCTTACGCTTGACCACTAGTTCGCCTGATGTTAAGCGACAGTGCGATCTACGATGGAGCGTGCTTGCCTAGAAGAAACCGATTCACTCGTGATTTAAAGACACCCAGATTATATCTATCGGGGAAGACTCGCTCGGGAAGCGCATTCCACATTTCAGCGGTACGCATTATAAAAGTGGACTTAACCCTCTGGCTCCCGATGCGTCTACTACGGATGGGGAGAGAAATGGATACTTCTCCCACTCCGCTTCTTTCTCCATCCTTTGCCACTATAACTTGCTCGTTTAACAGGACTTACCTCCGTATTGTGACGTGACATGTGTAGGAAAGCGCGTGAGAACCACGTATGCCATCTAGTATCTCTATCCTATACATATCTTAATCATACTGTCATATTATAAGAAAAATATATTATTTATCACCACAATCAGAAACCTTATTTGACAAAAATAACATGTCAGTCATGATAAGGGATTGGAACAATGTATTATACATCTTATAGTGAAGAAATATATTATTATCTAGCGGTAAATATCAGCCGAGACTTTCTTTATTCTCTGGTTCTAAACAATAACATTTTTTTTTACGTGGGAGGATCATGCTTCGGCACGAATGGGCCGGCTCAACCGGAGTGATACCACGGCCTCACAAAAAACCGGCGTTGATGAATGGAACCCCATTATAGATTCTATTAAATCAATATCCAAGCCAAAAACTGCAAGACCGAAGGATACGGTGAGCTCGTTCTGCGTGAATCGGATCGCCAATAATTAACAAAAATGTAAAGTAGCTGTTAGTAATTGCAACATTAAGACGTCCAACAACTTAGTCTACCCGTGACCATGGATGCTGTTAAGGATCCGATCGTCGGGAATTAAATAATATCAATACTACGCGATAAAATCCGTAAAAAGTAGTTTTATTTCAATGCGTAATTAAATTAAAACTAAATTCGTTGATACATTAATTACTCAATAAGAATAAGTGCCAGCAAATTTATTTAATTTTATTTACCCCCGTCTTGCGTTACCCTCTGACTAGCATTACCCCCGCTTAATATTATTTACCCTAGGGGTGGCTAAATACTGCTAATCATATTTGACACATATGTCATCGTTTTAGGTAAAAATCGATAAGAATTAGATTATGAGGTGAGTTTTTATGCCATACTAGCTGATGCCCGCGGTTTCACTCACGTCCCAAAAAGATTAACATACTACAAGTCCGATTCTAGGCGGCGTATCAAGATGAAACGTGCGTCAGAATTTAAGTTAAACCTCTAGCAATACATCGGTGAAAACTGCATTCAATTCCATGCAGTAGTATTTGCGTGATGCGCAAAAATACAGACAGACAAACAGACAAATTGTTATTTTGGCCTCTGTTGCCCTCCCAAAATAGTTTTTCTTTAATATCAATAATGTACAGACATCGACCTGTTACAATTTTGTTATACATATATTATGTATAGAATGCTTCGATGCTAAATACATTAATCAGTTATATTAACAGTAAACTCTGCTCTGTGGTGCTGCTACGCTTGTTGATCACGTATTTCTCAATCCCAAATTACCAAAATGCTTTTTTAGCGGATATCTAAGCATCGTGCACACAAGTGGGGATAAATATAATGACCACCAAATTTAGTAAATTTATCACCAAAATGGATGATGAATGGTTACCAAAAATTTGGTTTAGGTTAGGTTAGAACTTATTTTGGTGATCATTTACTATTTTTTGGCAATTTATAATGATTTTTTGCCATAACATTTTACTAGATCTGGTGGTTAGTTGAACATAAGCCTTTTTCTTTTAAAGTAACATAAACATACCATCACGCCTGTATTCCCCGAAGGGTTAGGCAGAGGCGTACTTAATGTACACCTACAGTTCGCCGGTATGTTTAGGTCCCATGTTATAGGGGGCGAGCCTATAGCCATTAACCGGGCACAAATCCAGACTCCGAGCTGCTACCGAGTATTTCATAGAAAAACTCAATAACACTTTGCTCGACCTGGGGATTGAACCCAGGACCTCTAGTGTAGCAGTCGCGCTTGGGACCACTAGACCAATGAGGCAGTCTTTTAAAGTATTCAAGAGTATTTTGATAAAAATTTAACGTAAGAAAAATTTATAGAATATTATTTTAGTAAAGGAAAAATTCAATCACGGGCAGGATTCGAACCTACGTCATCTGGTTTGATACACCAGACGCTCTGACCGCTAAATAACTTTATAATCTTAGCATGGAAAATGCAAAAAAATCACAAAAAGATAGTTTATAGAATTTGTTAAGAAAACCCTGTCCGTCTCGTGAAGGTAGATATTATTCGGTATCGACCTGAAAAAAAAAATAGGTATAAAACGAGGTCATTAAAATGGCAATACTTACGGTGGCAGCGACATTGTCCCTGGATGCCAAACATATTAAAACCTATGATGGTTACCTTTTAAAAATTTGCTAGATTCTGGGGTAATTGCGGAATTTTAGTCATCATTCATATGTTTACTTTCATGGATATTTAATGTATCTTATTTTATTTGATGATGTGATTGATGGATACCTATATGCCCCTTTCGGATCGGATTTTTTTAACACAGTGTATATTTAAAAATATTTAGCATACGTTAATGACGTTTTTATGTGGGAGAGCCATGCTTCGGCACGAATGGGCCGGCTCGACCGGAGTGATACCACGGCCTCACAGAAAACAAACAACACTTACGTTGTGTTTCGCCGAGTGAGTGAGGTTACCGGAGGCCCAATCCCCAAAAGGTCGCAACGCACTTGTGACTCCTATGGTGTTGCGGGTATCCATGGGCGGCGGTAATCACTTACCATCAGGCGATCTTTCTGCTCGTTTGCTCTCCTATCCCATAAAAAAAAGCCAAATATAGAATAAAAAAAATACAATTCAAGGTCCCAGTCCAGTACCCATCTTTTTCCAAGCCGGACCGCCAGTAGCTTACCTCTCAATCCAGCTTCGCACTTGTTAATCAACCCCTGTTTGCACCCTCTATTGACTGTTAACACATACCACCTGCTATGACACCCTTACCAACCCTATTTGATAAATAAAAGGTAAAAAAAACATTTCTACTATTATTTTTGACTGTCTCATTAGTCTAATAGTCCCAAACACGACATTTGAGGTCCTGGGTTCGATCCCCAGGTCGAGCAGTGTTATTGGCTTTTTCTATGAAATTCTCAGTGGCAGCTCAGTCTGGATTTGTGCTCGGTTAATGGCAATAGGCTCGCCCCCTACTACATGCGACCTAAACATACCGGCAAACTGTAGGTGTAAGTTGTAAGTTATGATTGAGAAACAGGCACAAATCTAAACTCCGAACTGCCACTAAGAATTCCATAGAACACTCACTTAAATTTCCTAACCTGGCAATTGAACCTAGGATCTCAGCACTCGCACTTACGACCACTACACCTATGAGGCACTTTGATTATTCACTAGCTTCTGCCCACGACTTAGTCTGCGTCGACTTCAGAATTGGATTCGACCTGGATAAAAAGTAGCCTATGTGCTGTTCCAGACCATAATCTATCTCTGTGCCAAATTTCATCCAGATCCGTTTAGCCGTTCTGACGTGATTGAGTAACAAACATCCTCACAAACTTTCACGATTATAATTTCCTAGGAATATTTACTAAACACCAGGATTCATAAAAGATTAAAAATATATCACACCATTGCTAATTACTACTTCACAACCCCATCGATGGGCAAACTCCACAATTTTAACCGTACATTTAACGCAAGATTAGTCCAACATCAAAATTTTGCCCAGCAATAAAAATCATTCAATTATGTGATTGCTAACAGGTGCCGCTACCCGACATATGGGACGGCAATAAACCATCCACCCTACTTAGTGGGAACACCCCTGTTTAACCTTTTTATGCGAAAGATAAATGGAGACAAATTGTCGTCTTTTTAGCAGTAATATGTGATTTTTTTTGTGATTGCGAGTGTTTTGTGAAACCGTTTACTTAACTTTGACTGCCTCATTAGTCTAGTGGTCCCAAGCGCGACTGCTACGCTAGAGGTCCTGGGTTCCATCCCCAGGTCGAGCAAAGTGTTATTGGGTTTTTCTATGAAATTCTCAGTGGCAGCTCGGAGTCTGGATTTGTGCCCGGTTAATGGCAATAGGCTCGCCCCCTATTACATGGGACCTTAACATACCGGCGAACTGTGGGTGTACATTAGTACGCCTCTGCCTACCCTTTCGGGGAATACAGGCGTGATGGTATGTTATGTTATGTTTACTTAAAATATTTTTACTCTACCAATTTCATCAAAAATACTTCACTGGAAATAAATGTAAGCGAATTTAATTCTTGATAACTTTACCAAGTTTGGAACGAATTTCCGGCTATTTATTTCCAGTGAAGTAGATAAATTAGTACGGTAGGAACTTAGAATAACGGTATTCAAATCCAAATTCAAATAACAAAATTTGATAAAATTGTGTTTGGATTACTTACAATTTATTTTGGTACTATGTTTTTGTGGGCAATTCTAGCTCCGTCGGACCCTTAAATACTTAACTCTTCACCTGACTAAATAAAATAAATCTAATAAACGCGAGTAACGCCGTACACAACACACAGTCTAATTAACAGTCTGATTAAATAATTAGTAGATAAATCTTGACGTGGGCTTTGAAACTGGATTTAAAAATCAACAACGCCTGACAAATGTAATTTGCAGGGTGGGGTCGCAGTTTTAGCGAGCGCAGGTTTTAGCGAGGCTTCATCAATTATCAATTTACTATTCCACTGGACATGGGTGTCCTCTCCGAATAGTCTATATATTTTACGCCGGGTTAGAATACTGTCCCTCACTGCCTTTCAGATAGCCATGTTTCGGCACGAATGGGCCGGCTCGGCCGGAGTGATACCACGGCCTCACAGAAAACCGGCGTCAAACAACGCTTATGTTGTGTTTCGCCGAGTGAGTGAGGTTACCGGAGGCCCAATCCCCTTTTAAAAGGCTGGCAACGCACTTGTAACTCCTCTGGTGTTGCGGTTGTCCATGGGCGGCGGTAATCGCTTACCATCAGGCGATCCGTCTGCTCGTCTGCCCCCTATCCCATAAAAAAAGAGGTCTGAAAATATCTGACTTGCTCGGTGGTAGGACCTCTCGGGTTCTGACTGGCTGGCGACCACCCTTACGTCGGAGTCTGTCGTAAAGCACCGCGATGTGTGTTTGGACTTTTGAACGTAAGAGCCAGTACCCCTCGGTTGCTGCGGCTCTGGCAGTCTGAAGTCCGTATATCTTAAAGCTCGGCAACGCGTCTGCAATTCTTCTGGTGTTGCAGGTGTCTATGGGTGACGATGACTACTTACCACTAGGTGGCTCATCAGCTCGTTTGCCGACTTAATCCATTAAAAAAATAGTCCACCAGCGTGGTGGACTATTTAGTTAGGCCTAGTGCGTGACCAAGACCAAGGATTAAGTTCTGCTTATTTCTAAAGTAATCTCTTCCAGCGGACCTGCGAGAAGAGAATTTAAAATAAGAAATGTATACAAAAGTGTGAAAACAAATTATATTTTAATGTATTGTATACATTTACTAATAACGTATTTTTGTTAAATAAATTAGTTAATAACGTTACGTTAATTAATAACGTATTTTTGTTTGTTATGATTTCACGACTAAACTACTAAATCGATTTAAAAATACCAATAGAAAGCTACATCGTTAGGAAGTAACATAGGCTGTATTTTTTTTTATTGGAGATTCCTACGAAAATACAATAAAATTACAGAACTTTTAATACAATGGATTACACCCAAGGTCTCAAAAATTTGACTATTAAGTTAATGCCCGCTTTTTAAAAGGGGATTGGGCCTCCGGTTTCCTCACTCACTCGGCAAAACACAACGTAAGCGTTGTTTCACGCCGGTTTTTTGACGTTTACTGCCATTTTGTTATTTGTTAGAAAATTTAGATAACCATGGAGATCCCTTTGACACTTTATCCGACACGGATCTCAATGGTACAGAGAGATTACAATCTGGAATAGCACATAAGTTACTTTTTATTCAGGTCGCAGACGAAGTTGCGGGCAGAAGCTAGTAATATTATAAACATACTAATGATGATTAACTTAAATGTAAATAAACGTGTCGTCAAAGATTAATCATAACAAAAGCGTCAGTCCCCCGCCGACACTCAGGCCACCGGACCCCAGGGGGACTTTAAGCCAATTATCTGGCACCAATTTGTTCTCACAAACAAAGCGAGGGCCTTACCAAATTAGATCCCAGTGCAGGGACAAGAGATGTGCCCGTATCGATATATTATGTCGATAGATTTAATTTTTCAGACTAGATATGTTTTTTTTCCTATTGTATCAACATGAACTACACAATATTAGTTCGGTGATTACTGGGTGTACTTCAGTACACCTCTGCCCGTCCCTTTGGGGATAAAAGGCATGAAAGTAAAGTAGCTATATTGATACTGGGTCTTGATATTATAGGGATAACGGAAAAGATTCATCCTGAATTATGCTTTGAGTCTTAATAACTGCAAACAACTGAAGTTCCTAGATTACAACGCGCGGGTTATACCACTGGTGTTGCTGTCGCCTAGGCTACGGTTACCGCTTACCATCTGGCGGCCCCTTGCTTGTTTATTATCTAAGTTATTGCACTTCGAAAAGAAACATTTTTTATCCTTACGCAGCTCAAGAGTTAAAGTTAGGAAAGGTCGAAAAATATCTGGCCTGTACCTAGGTACTATATAATTCATACCTGTAACCATAACTACCATTATGAATTTACACACACGTCTTACCGTATAATTGTTAAAATATTTCTTGGTGTAATTTTTTTTTCTCTTGCTTTTAAACAATTTTTGTTGTGATATTCTTCTAACCTATTATTAAGGGGAAGACACTGGCTCCTGTAATACAGTATACACTAGCGCAGGGGCCAGGGAAATCCATAGTAATGTGCTTAAACATTTATGACAATAAATAATTTAATAATAACTTGTAAATCAAAACTTTTTATATCCTGCAACACATTAAAATGGATCTGAACTGGAACGAAATGGAATAAAACTCCATGCGCACTCTGTCATATATGTCACATAGTTGTCTTTTTAAATCATTTACGTCATAAATAATATGGCAGTTTTAGGAGTCCGGCGGACCGAATTTCTATTACAAACGTAATACTGAAATAAATCGTAATTCAAACACAATTTAATCTAATTGTGTGATTATTCAGATTCCGATACCGTTAATCTAGGTTCCTACATTATAATTTCGTCCAAAATACTTCACTGGAAATAAATGTAAACGAATGCAATTTTTGATAACATTACCAAGTTTTGAACGATTTTCCGGTCTTTTATGTCCAATGAAGTAGTAGTAGACGAAATAGTACCGTAGGAACCTAAATTAACGTTATCCAAATCCGAATAATAACTTAATTTGATAGAATATTGTCTGGTTTACGATTTATTTCAGTATTAAGTTTTTGTGGGCAACTCAAGCTCCGCCGGACCCTTAAGAGCTAGGCCATCACCAACTTATTCACGAATATAAGCTGTCGACATATTCACATCACTAGTAAAACCCCTTCAGGCACTAATTGGGTAGAATCCACATTTCCAGTAAAGATTGCGTTTAGATGCGGTCTTTTTGACAATAGCCATGTTAGTTAGAGGCTTAACTTTTGGCGTAGACATGATTTAATTTAAACTAATAAAGAAATTAATGTTGATTATATAACTAACTAGTTAGTTAAGAATATTTCATCTTATGTGACCATTAATTCTCATTAGTGTAGTGATTCTAAGCGCAACTTCTACGTATCAGTCCTGGGCTCGATTCAAGGTCGATCAAAATGCCTATATTTGGGTTTTTCTGTGAAAATTTCAGTAACCGCTCAGAGTTCAGATTTGGATTTGTGCCTGGTGCCTTTGTGGATGTCAACAAGATTACCAAATATTACATGGGACCTAAACGTACCAGCAAACTGTGGGTGTACAGACTTCGGGGAATACAGACATGTGAGGAAATAGACAAACTTAAACGGTGAAAGAAAACATCGTGAGGAAACCTGCATGCCTGAGAAATTTTCTCAGCGGCGTAAAAAGTCTGCCAACCCGCACTAGGCCAGCGTGGTAGACTATAGCCTAACCCTGAGAGGAGACCCGTGCCCAGCAGTGAGACAGTATAATGCGTTGATGATGATAGATATTCACATGACACCAGAGAACAACGACTTATCATCGGATACATTTCGGAGAGTGTGTATCAAATCTCCGCGATCTTATTCCCGCTTTGCCACTTTACTATCAGACGACCAGTAGCACGAAAAAGCGACGTCGATTCATGGTGGACCTTCTAAAAACCCGAACAAAACGCTTTAAGTCCACTTTTTCATGCGTAGGTACCGCTGAAATGTGGAATGCGCTTCCCGATAGATATAATCTGGGTGTCTTTAAATCACGAGTGAATCGGTATCTTTTAGGCAAGCGCGTTCTATCGTGGATCGTAATGTCGCTTAACATCATGCTGACTATACTGATATATATGATACTGACGTCATGACGACACGTTTGGCGTAGCGGCTGAGCGATCGGCTTCTGCGTCACGTGTTGTGGGTTCGATCCCCACACGGAGCAAATATTTGTATGATCTACAGGTATTTGTTCCGGGTCTGGGAGTTTGTGTATGTGAGAATTTGTGTTTGTAAACGCACCCACGATACAGGAGAAAATCCTAGTGTGGGGCAACGTTTAAAAAAAACTGGCGGTCAAGCGTAAAACTATCAAGAATTAAAAAAAAGTGGCACGTGAGCCAAATCCAAGCCTTAAAATACTTTTAGACATAAAATTCTCACACAAAACCAAGTAAAAATAAAATTCATGAGAAATCAAATCAGTTGAAAGTACTAACTACAGTAATTTTTCGCAGTGTAGACATTCGTAGCTACAGCGCATGCGTGAGCATGCCACGCCTACTTATTTTCCACCCCCTGCATATGACAGACTTATGTATTATTCTCCTTTCTTAAAAAAAAAAACAAAACAATGGAATGTAGACAAGATGAAAGCATTCGAATTGACAACACTGCGTTTCTTTAACACGCATATCTTTATATATATAATTCTTCTGTGAGTGTGTATGTGACTGAACTTCTCTCAAACGACTGGACCGATTTTGATGAAATTTTTTGTGTGTGTTCAAGGGGATCTGGGAATGGTTTAGATTCACAATTGGACCCGGTAGGTGGCGCTGCAATCGAGTTTTGGGTTATTTTCAGGGCAGGACAACGTCTGCTGGGTCCACTAGTATATATTATAATTCTATTTGAAACTATGTAAATTGAAAAATAGGATACCCGTATTTTTTATTTTCCCAATATTCAATCATTCTCATATTTATTTTCGACTTTGAAGTTCTTTCTATTTTAAACAGACGCAAGTGCTAAATGACGTCATTTGTACGGTTAAACGAGTTAAACGGTGAAATGACGTAATTTTTTGACCCTACAAAAATTATCCTATGTCAGTTTGGCATCTATCATAATTATTCATAACCTTAAATTAGCTATTTCGTCGTTGACTTATTATTATTTCGACAAAATTTCAATTATCTCAGTTTCCGCCGTATAAGTGACGTCATCATACGTTTATTGATTTTTACTTTTATTCTCCGAAATGAAGAAATTTAAAAATTCAATCAAAATGTTTTGGAACTCAGGATGGGAAAATAAAGAAACATTATTTTGGTTTTGGTGACGTAATAATTTTGGAATGTCAACTGACGGATGAACATACATACCATCACGCCTGTATGCCCGTAGAGTTAGGCAGAGTACCAATGTACATCTATAGTTCGCCGGTATGTTTATGTCCCATCTAATAGGGGACCACAAATCCTAAACTCCGAGCTGCTATCGAGAAATTCATAGAAAAAACCCAACAACACTGCCCGACCTGGCAATTGAACCCAGGACCTCTAGCATAGCAGTCGCGCTCAAGACCACTAGGCTAACGACGCAGTTAAAAGAATAACTTAATTTTTTTTATGTAATATTTTATATTTTTTACTTTTTATAATATCTATGTAGGTATGTATTTTTAAATATTGTAATTAATGGCAAAATATATGGTGTAAACAGTTTAAAATTAAGTACTCAGGTTCAGAACGATTACAATGTCTCCATGCTGTTTTGCTAGCGATTTAAAATCACCCTAACAGCAATTAAAAATGCAACACTTTTAACACCAGCTAATCACCGGTCCAAATATCACCATTTGCAACTATAAAAATAAACATATTAAATTACTGTACTAATAATTTGACACCCCTACCTTAGTGACACCCCTATGGAAAACAGATTCACACGAAATTGTACCTTAACTCAACATAAAATAAAGTTACAAATACCAGAAAGGATATTTTAAGACCCTTTTTGAATAATAAATGTCACGCCAAAGTCGACTGTATTGTTATAGATATTAGTAAT
The DNA here is from genome assembly GCA_910591435.1 of Acronicta aceris. NCBI lineage: Eukaryota > Metazoa > Arthropoda > Insecta > Lepidoptera > Noctuidae > Acronicta > Acronicta aceris. Next base: position 7,240,217 of record OU342784.1, read on the forward strand.
GTGCAAGTTTCAAGCAAATGATTAATTCGTTTCAATTAACTGTATTTATATTCACGCTATTTTAATTGAGGGTGGGCAGGGAAGAGGCTTTAACGACTGATCGTTAGACAAAGTATCGATTGTCGTGGTTTTTATATACAGATAAGCTGTACCCCACATTTTCACCCGCTTAAAATGACGGACTTCCATACAAACTTTCACCCCCTTTTCAGTCGGATGTCTACGTCATAAAAAGAACACACCCTCCAAGTTTCAGGTCGAAACTTGGAGGGAAGAAGAAAGAAAAACACATCAGCGGTTTAGGCTCTGCGTTGATCCGTCAGTCAGTCATTCAGGGCAAAGCATTTTATATGTACAGATTATACATACACTCACGCCTTTCTCCCACAGGGGTAAGCAGAAACTATTGACCGCCACTTGCTACGATTCTTGCACACTTTTGCTTTCTACATTCATACATCTTCTCATACATACGCGCCGGTTGCTAGTGCTACGCACCCTTTTTGAAGTATCTCGCCAATAAGATCGGCGTACATCGTTCTAGGGAGACCTACATTGTGATTACCTACCATATTTATACGAAGCGACTGTCATCAGACTTCCGTAATTTTTGGGAAATACCAATATCCCAAGTATAGACTGGTTGTCAGGCATTTTGGGCTCCTAATTACCACTAACAATTGTCATAGATGTTCGAATGACAACCGGGACCGACGGCTTTACGTGCTCTGCGAGATAAGTCTGGATGTGTTAAGAATTGTCACCCAACCACACACTGACCGCGGCAGGCGCAGCTTAACCTTGCAGTTAACTCCTATATTATCGATTACAATCTACCACCGAACATCATTGTCACTCATTCAAGCGCGAAAGTGCCAAACTAACACCGTAATAGGATCAATTTGGTATGAAATTAGGGTCGACATGGAACCCACATGCCCGATATTACGACCCCGTTTGATGGGCGCCCCATAAAAATAAAGTGCTACATTCAAATCATATGTTATAGGATTTTCAATGGGGCTATGGTTGAAGGGTGGAAATCTTATTTATAATCGTATTCTTCGTGAATTTTTTACTATCCGTGAATTAAATGTGATTAAATTGGAAAAATATATATTTTTGGGACAGAAATTACTACACTAATCTATTTAGGTGTTCTTCGTTATTTTAGAGCAGGAAAATTCCGACCGCGGGCAAGATTCGAACCTGCGTCTTCTAGTTAGATACACTAGACGCTATGACCTCTAAGCATGGAAAATGCAAAAAAACAAATAATTAAAAGGTAAGGTGGCATCGTACGACATTGAACTAACTGTAAAGTAAGTCGTGTCGATTGAGAAGCAAGGTTGCTTTTCAATAGATGTCGCTAGCGTCACCTTAAGACGTAAATTCAGAATGTGAAGGCTAATTTCGATCCGGCGGGCAGGACTCGCAGTAGCTTAGAGTTCATAGCGTCTGGTGGATCTAACCAGAAGACGCAGGTTCGAATCCTGCCCGTGGTCGAATGTTTCCTCCACTAAAATTAGTTCATAATCTTTGCATGGAACATACCATCACCTTCACGCCTATATTCCCCGAAAGGTTAGGCAGAGGCGTACTTAATGTACACCCACAGTTCGCCGGTATGTTTCGGTCCCATGTTATAGGGGGCGAGCCTATAGCCATTAACCGGGCACAAATCCAGACTCCGAGCTGCTACTGAGAATTTCATAGAAATCTCAATAACACTTAATTACTTAGTATGGAAAATGCAAAAAAAAAACAAAGAGATAGTTTCGATAGGTCGCCCTAGAAGGACATACGCCGATCTTATTGGCGAGGGACGGCCCCCCTGATGGTAAGCGGTTACCGTAGCCTATGGACGCTTGCAACACCAGGGGTATCACTTGCGCGTTGCCGACCCTGTAAAATAAGGAGGAATAGTTGGGCTGGCAGCATAGGAGACATGCTGCCATGCATGAGAGCGGCGGTAACAAAACACCACCGGTCCCCAATGCCAATACCACGCTCCCTCGCGGAGCTCTGGCGATCTTGCTCACCGTTAGGAATACAACATAGCACAGAGCTATGTTATTTGGCTAAGATTTTCTGCAAAGTGGAGGTTTTTCCCCAGTCGAGCAGCTCTTTTTTTATGGGATAGGAGGGCAAACGAGCAGACGGATGGCCTGATGGTAAGCGATTACCGCCGCCCATGGACACCTGCATCACCAGAGGAGTCACAAGTGCGTTGCCGACCTTTTAAAAAGGGGATTGGGCCTCCGGTAACCTCACTCACTCGGCGAAACACAACGTAAGCGTTGTTTGACGCCGGTTTTCTGTGAGGCCGTGGTATCACTCCGGTCGAGCCGGCCCATTCGTGCCGAAGCATGGCTGTCCCACGTTAGAAAGCTGCAATTGTGAGTGGAATTATTCGATTCCACTATGCCCTACCTCTCTTAAAATAGATCTTACATAATAGGGACTGATTTTATTGTTACTTACCGCTTTTGGAGACCAATACCGAAATAGTCCAAAGCTGACCTCAAGTTCTCGTTCAATCAGCACGAATATGTACTTTCAGAAGTCACAAACACATATTTCAGGCCCCCCGAATATAAAGTTGTTGATACAAGAGCTTGCTACCCCGTAGGTACGTCCACAGGCGGGGGGCGAGAATCAAATTACGTTGATTGCTGTCTTGCGCTCGACGAAGCGGTCTAACGCTATTGTGTGGATCCCAATCGCGCGACTAGACGCAGACGCTGCGATTTGTCGTAGGTATTAATATTTCGGAAAATTGTTTGACACAACCTGTCAAAGAACAATAGGGTATTAAAAATACCAAGATGAGTGAAAAATTAAATTAAATACAAATCGTATTCTAAAAAAATAATTAAATTGGTTATTGGTTCTCCTACGTATATATCCCATGTATAGGCATGATGATAATAAATTGGGTATCTCCTAAGACGGCCACGACATTAGGAAAATGTAAAGTCAACGTAAAATATTTATTGCATACGTTTTTTTTTTTATACCACTAAGGTAGCAAGCATACGGCCCGCCTGATGGTAAGCGGTTACCGTAGCCTATAGACGCTTGCAATACCAGGAGTACATAAATTGGTGTTACATTATATTTTAGCGTACCAACTAATGACTTAGCGGCCTTTTACAAGCATTGCAATATAGAGGGCTATCTTAATTTTTATTTTTTTTACAACACATAACATTCCATCACGCCTGTATTCCCCGAAGGGGTAGGCAGAGGCGTACTAATGTACACCCACAGTTCGCCGGTATGTTTAGGTCTCATGTAATAGGGGGCGAGCCTATTGCCATTAACCGGGCACAAATCCAGACTCCGAGCTGCTACTGAGAATTTCATAGAAAAACTCAATAACACTTTGCTCGACCTGGGGTTCGAACCCAGGACCTCTAGCGTAGCAGTCGCGCTTGGGACCACTAGACTAATGAGGCAGTCAGTTTTATTTTTTTATATATTTTTTTATTATTAACTCTAATAACAATGTTTTGTGTAGTAATATTATCTACTAGCTTTTGCCAGCGACTTCGTCCGCGTGGAATAGTTACTTTGTTCCCTAGTTCTTCGCCCGCGGTTTCACCTGCGTTGCCCCGTTCCTAAGGGTTGTAGCGTGATGTTTTATAGCTTGAAACCTTTCTCATGAATCACTCATTTTCCCAACATTTCCCTTCACTGCTCTGCTCCTATTGATCGTAGAACAATTGTACCAAGTTTCGTTGAAATCCGTCGAGTGGTTTTTGTTTCTATAACGAACATACAGACAGACAGACAGACAGACAAAAATTTTACTGATTGCATTTTTGGCGTCAGTATCGATCACTAATCACCCGCTGATAGTTATTTTGGAAATATATTTCATGTACAGAATTGACCTCTCTACAGATTTATTATAAGTATAGATAGATAGGCGTTATATTACAAAACATGCGAGGCAGTGTTTGGGGACTGCCGATGGAAATGAAAACTAAGTAACTTGGGAATTGTATCGTCGATAAGTGGGAAGCGTGCGGTGACGATGACGCGAGTTTCACGCTTTTGTTCACTCAAAAAGGACACATATTATACACAGTATACATATAGCTCATGGAAATAAGCATAGGTATTATGAATTAGTAGGTATTATAAATCCTAGTGGAAAACGAATGCTGTCTCCTTTGTTGTTAGATTAGCAAAAGGCGCTAGAATTCCATGGGTGTATCCGCAGATAAATCTGTCAAAGGTGATGCAACAACATAGTTGCTCTACTTCCGAGCAACGATTTATTTTGTTTGCTAGCATTTAGTTTTAAGCTTATACATTGTAACACGGAATTGTAATTCTGTGCTTGTAATCTAGCTTAGTTGTCTAGTAAACATACATACTGTCACGTCAATATTCCTATAAGGGATAGGCAGAGGTGTACCAATGTACACCAACAGTTCGACGATATGTTTATGTGTATGTAATAGAGGGAGCCTATTGCCATTAACCGGGCAGAAATTCAAAACTCCGAGCTACTTTTAAAACTTTCATAGAAGAACCCATGCCACTTTACTCGACCTAGGAGTCAAACCCAGGACTTCTAGCGTAGCAGTCGCGCTAAAGACCACTAGACTAATGAAACGGACAACAAAAGAAGTTTACCAAGTTTGGAACGATTTTTCGGTTTTTTATTTCCAGTGAAGTAGTAGTAGACGAAATAGTATCGTAGGAACCTAGAATAACGGTATCTAACTCCGAATAATAACATAATTTGATAGAATATTGTCTGGATTACGATTCGATTTCGGTATTCCGTTTTTGTGGGCAATTCAAGCTCCGCCGGACCATTAAAGCGTTTCGTTCGGGTTTTTGGAATGCCCGACGTGATAAAATCATCATACATCTTACTCCTACTCTTTTAGTGCATCAACCATGTTTGTCTCTCCACCACCTAAAGGTCGTCTGGCAGAAAATGACTTAAGCATTAAGACCGCCTTTGTACAGTGGCGACCAAAAGTCCATAGACAATATCACAACGCAATAGTTTGACTTACGACCTTCTATTAATTGTCAACAAGTGACACGCGCTGGCTGTAGCGAGCTCGCTCATACTGTTCATAGCAATGTAATCCTTAGCGTGCTTATGGACTTTTGAGCGTTTACTGTACATAAAGTATAAATAAATAAATTAAATGCTTTAATTTTCGTTCTAAGCAGTATAATTAATACCGGGCACAAAGTAGAGCTACTGCCCGTTCGATCGCAATTCCCAACTTTCCGCATAAATAACAATAGGGGATGTCGGATGGCAAAATATACGGATTTGTTTTATACTCCCTTACTGCGGAGTCGTTTGGCGATGGTAGTGCCTAAAATAGAAGCTATAGTCTATTCTAAAATACGTCTAAAAACATAACATAACCTACCTTCACGCCTGTATTCCCTGATGGGTAACTGGATTTTTCTATAAAATTCTCAATAAATAATTAATAATGCCTAATACATAAATATGATTTCTTTCTTTCTTTCAGTAGCAGCTCGGAGTTTAGGATTTGTGCCCGGTTAACTGTAATAGGCGGAAACAACCCGTGACCCGTAGCGTAATATCCAATCTCTCACCCACAGCGCCATTCGTGACGTTACTACCTACTCGTATAAGCTTATAACTAGCGAAATTTTATCCAGTTCCGTTCAGCCGTTCTGGCGTGAAAGAATAACAGACCATACATCACAAACGTTCACGTTTATAATACTCCAATTAAGTTGTAGGATTCTTAAAATCCTACACGATTTCGAAAAATACCGTTAACAGCGCATACCAATCAATTACCACGATTAACAATTCCAATTATAAATAAATAACCAACAAAAGAGGTCGTTATAACTTTATTATACAAGAACAAACATATTTAACAGGATCCGGATGGGGCCCAACGTCATTTTAAGCTTCGGTTGGGCACAGGAAAGTCACGTAGAGCCAACATGACTTAACTATTTATTTATAAAAACGACACTTGAGCACGATTTTCTATTTATTTTCTGTACCTACACGTAGGTCTTAATGCATTTATAAGTTATAGGAATAAATAATTTTGGCTGTATGAGTGTTGACTTTTGCCCTTTGTATGAGAGAAAAAAGGGTTCTTTCTTTTTCATTCGGCATGGGAGTGTAGGCTCAGGAAATAGGATAGATTATTTTATGATTACTTTTTTTGTGTCGTTATATGTGATTTCTGCCGAAGGACACTTAGGTAATTATTTCATCTTGGTAGCGTTGTCCTGAAGATAAAGAATCATTTTAAATTAACCCACCCTACTCTTGTTATAAATTAGATCTTTATTTTTTTCTGGTGTTTCATAATCAGAGAGCCGCTGACGGAAAGTTATGAAAGCAAATCGTTATTTGTTTTACTTATAAATTCTCAGATCATTCCAATTGGACGGCTATTCCGATCTATGGATAAACTATTTGTCAGATTTCGGATGCTGACTACCACTTACGATTGGCATACTTAGGTATTGATATGATAAGGGGGACCGACGGCTTATATGTAAGTTCTCCCCAAAGCACGAAAGAGTCTCCGCCAGGTGGTGAAAATGGTCAATGACCCATGCAACAATGATCGCGGTAACCTTGCAAATCGGCAAAAATTACTTAGTCATAAACTTCATACTAACAAATTTTATTAATAAATGGTACCATTTATGTACCACTCCCACCCGATTACCACCATTCTTAATCCTACACCCCAGATCTCACTAATAAACAAAAACACAATAACTACAATAAAACTAATGCAATTACCAAACAACCGAAAAAAACATGGCGGTTCGCGCCAAAACTTGACAGATGCGTTCATGGCATTATCGTGTTGGGTAAACAGCGCCAAATGTCGCGTTCGTGTTAGTGTAATTGTTAATTATCATTTTTATAAGCTTAGCGGTGGACTTTGATGCGATAAATTAGTTATATTAACGTTCGGTTAAATAAATAACAGTTGAGTGGTGTCGTGTTTTTATTATTGATTCGATTAATTCAGATTGAACTATTTGTCATGTGTGGTTATTTTGCGTGACAATATGGATACCTATTGATTATAATAACCGTAACAAATATGATCTATTATAATAAAAGACGTAGATATGATAATAATATTACTCGCGAAAAATTAAGGTCTTTAGGTCGATCATTTCAATCCGCTCATTTAACCAATAACTTCTCCTGTCTTCCACAACGTCTAACCGCCACCTTTTTTCCCCAGGTGCACCGCACGCTCTTCTCGGCAAGACCAGAAGACCACGCACTGCTTTCACGTCGCAACAACTCCTGGAGCTGGAGAAGCAGTTCAGAATGAACAAGTACCTGTCCAGACCCAAGAGGTTTGAGGTGGCTACCAGTCTGATGCTCACGGAGACGCAGGTAAGAAGAGTCAACCTAAGACATCGATTTCTGACAGATAAACGTTCTCTCTGAAACACAGAGCGATCAAGATGTGCCAAAAATGGTTATCCATCCATAGACTTAACGTTAAGCAACAAGGTTAGCTTAACCTTAGATATCGAATGATCAACATAATATTGGCATAACTATTAAGAAAAGTAAAAGTAATATTGCATACATACTGGTTTCTGACACTTACGCGAATATTAATTGTTATTGGCCATCCGATTCGCGCAGAATGAGCTTGGAGCTTTTGAGCTTTGATTCAGATAATATCAATAGGTATAGTAAAATACGAAAAAGTAGTTTCATTTCAAAGCAATATTGCAACCAAACATTCAATTTCACTATTCATATTATAATTACATACATACTAATCAACTTATTTGAACAATAAACCGACTCTCAACCAACTCAATTTTGACATTTGTTTTGGCGCCAACACCTGTCAACACGGCGGATTTGAGCTTACAATTGTATGTCAAGATTACAAGGGTGGGATCGTAAATGTTACGGCTTTGCTCAGGTTTACGAAGGTTTAAAGATTAATCTCGCACCCTCGGGATGTAGGGGGTTCTTAGAAATTTATACGATATTTACCTACACCACCTGCTTGGATTTACAATACACGTATGTTTAATATATCCCCGAAAACCATTGTGTTCAATCTTTATGTGAGATATTATTTTGATGTCAATATTATGGAATACGCGTTTGTAATGTCCTTAGGTGTTTTTAAAATATGGCGGTTGACTCTTAAAACATTTTCATTTCTCATTTTAAAGCATTTTTTCTTCGTCCCCAGGTAAAAATATGGTTCCAAAACAGAAGAATGAAGTGGAAACGTTCAAAAAAAGCCCAACAAGATTCCAAAAATAAAGACACACCTCAAACTGAAGAGAAGAAACCAAAAGAAATTCAAAACGAACAAGAGAAGCCTGTTGTACCAATGGCGGGAGACTTGACAGCTGTCAAACCTATGTTAGACAGGGACAGAATTATCGCGTTAGAAAGAGAGAGGGCGATGGCTGCCGCGAATTTCAATTCAAATATGGAAAATAGGCGCGGTTTGGTAGTAATGAACCAAGATGGTAGCCGGCCTATGGATATGTTTAGACCATACGTGGTATGAAAATAAATATTTTTTTCGTTTTCTATTAATTTGTTAGTTATTTTATGAGAAAAAAGATTAATTTATTAAAGTAATAGTAAATTCCAAATAATTGGTACCTATTTAATTCTCCATTACTTCAAAAATATAATTAAAAAAATAAGTTGCAATCGATTTTTTTACTTTACTTTTTATTGCTATCGCCAAGACGAAAGTCACTATGTATACTATGAAAAATAAAATTAAGTTAGCATAGCCATTCCTAGTCAAGTATAGTGTATATTTCTACATTTAATTGTTAAATAATAAATAGTAATGTAAATAATAATTACTGTAATATGTAATCTAATAATCTTAGCCTAATAAATAGCGTATGAATCTGACTGTTAAAAATAATGCGAAAATTCTTGCCTCTTTATATAATATCCTTTGAAGAACTATTTCGTTTTTATAGGAAATTTCCCAACCTACACTAGGCCAGCGTGGTGGACTAACCATTCTCATTTTAAGAAGAGATACCTACCCAGATTTTTTTTTTATAGATGAGAATCTTATAATGCAAATAAAACGTACTTTTTAGATATTTCTGTACTAATTTATAAAAAAAAATGATAAATAATAAAAATCTGTTCGCTATTTTTTTCCTTTACCGAAGCATTTTTAATTTATTTTTTAAATAACTATGTACAAAATACTATACGTACAGTAAACTCTCAAAAGTCCATAAGCACGCTAAAGATTATATTGCTATGAACAGTACGAGCGAGCTCGATACAGCCAGTGCGTGTCACTTGATAATGACAATGCATAGAAGGTCGTAAGTCAATCTAAACGTCAAGCTATTGCGTTGTGAGATTGCCTAAGGACTTTTGGTCGCCACTGTACGTAGGTACTTAATTAAAATTATTATAAGATTTTTATTTTTATTTATAAGGTTCCAGTCAGTATTTTTGTTTATAAATAAATTATTAATAAAAAAATATTAACAGAGAGACATCTTTCAGAACAGTATTATTGTTGTAAGTTACTAACGTGACACCATTTTGTAAAAATGTAATTAGAGATATTTTTAGGATTACTATTAGTCAAGGCAACCAGTGCAGTGATGGTATTTATAATCGGCTTATATTTAACTAACCACCAGATCCAGTAATATATAACGACAAAAATCTCTTTATATTGTCAAAAGTAGTAAATCCACAAAGGCTCCAAATGAAAACCAGCGTCAAGCACTGAACTGTGCTTGACACGATGCTGATTTGGAGACCCATTTCGCCCCATCATGAGACACGTGCATACATTTCATTATGTTTACTATTTAAGCTAATTTGTTTCTGTATATTTTTCGCTTTTTCAAATTTTTGTAAGCAGTCACTGGTCTTATGGTGTTTGTCAAATAAACTTTTTCTTTCTTATTTCAAACATTCGCGTAATTGTCAGAAATACATACCTACAGACATAGTCACGACTTTCTCCCACAGGGGTAGGCAGAAACTATAGACTGCCACTTGGTACGATTCTTGCATACTTCTTTCGCTTTTTCGAGATTCATACATATTCTTATACATACACGCCGGTTGCGAGTGCTACGCACCTGACCTTTTTGAAGTATCTCGCCAATAAGATCGGCGTATGTCCTTCTAGGGCGACCTCTACCGGCGCTGCCGCTGACATTCGCCTCATAAATTCCTTTCGTTAATCGTCTTTCATTCATTCTCTCAACATGTCCAAACCATCTCAGCATATTATTTTCAATATTCGTAGCACTAAATCATCTATGTCAGAAATAGTATATTTTTTTTTATTTATACGATCACTCGATAACTTTTTGTGATTTTTTTGCATTTTCCATGCTAAGATTATTAAGTTATTTTTTAGTAAAGGAAAAAATTCTCGTGAATGGATTCGGATTGAAATTTTCGTGTCGGTTGAGAAGTAAGGTAACTTGCCTCTCATAGATGTCACCAACGTCACCTTATGACGTAAATTCAGAATGTGAAGGCAAAATTTCAATCATGCGGGTAGGGTTCGCGGTGGCTTAGAGGTCAGAGCGTCTGGTATATCAAACCAGAAGACGAAAACTACTAAAAAATAACGATCACTCGTTGTCAATAAATGGCCATGCTGCTGTGCAATACTTACTCCAGAAAATCTATACAAATATTATAAAGCTGAAGAGTTTGTTTGTTTGTTTGAACACGCTAATCTCAGGAACTACTAGTTGGAATTAAAAAAATATTTTTGTGTTGGATAGTCCATTTATCGAGGAAGGTTATAGGCTATATAACATTACGCTACGCCTCTTAGGAACGGAGCAGCGCGGGTAAAACCGCTGGCAGGTCGTTAGTAAATAATATAATCAATAGTTAGCATTTTTTCTATATGTATCGATCTCATTTCAAGGCTCGTTTTAAAAAAAGTTATTCAGAAGCATAAAACAAACGCGGAACGGATAATATGTACTCGTTTAGTGTAGCTGCTTGTCTGTTTGTTTACGGGTTCTAACGAATGTTGCCATTTATCTCTACAACTTTTTGCCCGAGTGAGACGCAGTTTTCTGTAAAGAGTTTCTGCTTTATCAGCGATTGTTCTTAGATAGGTGTTATGGTGTTAACAAATCTGGGAACGCTGCAGTAAATATTTTTCGCTGGAAGACTTTTGGGTTTAATTAATAAATGTTGTACAGATTCCCTAAAATATAAATCACTGAAACAGCATGGTCAATTGGTCATGCGATAAACTAGGGTAATAACTAAGTTCATATAAGATTAGATTAGCAATAGTCACTACGTACACCAATAAAAAGTTGTACAGTTCATGCCAAAATAAGTGATTCATAAGCTAAAATTATAATTATACAATATAATAGGTGGTATTTAGTCTAAATACACGTAATTACTATGAAATGGATTATGCCTAGATACAACGATTTTTGTGTAAGTGCAAATAAGTAACCATAAAATTGTTCTATAAATATACAACTAAAAACAGATTAAAGGTTAAAAAGAAATAAACCGTTTTGAACCTTCGCAGCACAATTGTTTTTTTCGTGATATGTTTACGCTTGACCTTTGGACCTTACTGTAAAACATAATTATTCTTGTGTTTTCGTGCCTCCAATTGGTTTTCCGACGGACTCCTTTAAATGGTGGAGTTTAGGGTCTTACCTTACATAACTCATTTCGCAATCGCAACTCATTTCGCAATCTCTGAGCCGGCAGCGGATTCTTGGTCACCATAAAAATAATGTGGTGTTTTGCTTTTTTTGGCCTGAACTGTATGACTGTATAATTAATATATAAAATGTATATGTTTCTACGTGGAGTACTGTACCATATTAATGAATAATCGTAATAAATTATATAATGCAAAATTATAAATAAAGATATAGTTGATATGTTGAACTCGGATGTTTTATTTCTTGTTTTTTTTTTATGTAATAAAGACAAGAGACCACAAAGTATTAACTCAATCATTATTAGGTTATGAGAAAGGAATGACTCTATATAATTTGTATAGGCATCTCTCTCTCTCTCTCCCTTTCTCTCTCTCTCTCCCTTTCTCTCTCTCTCTCAGTCTCAAAACAATCGCAATGGCACGTGGTATAGTGCAAGCAGTAGCATAGTGATGTAAGTGTGACCATGGACTTTTATTATAACACGGAAATTCCATGTGGATCGCTGAATTCATAAAATTAGAACCCAGATTTAGGCCACATTTTACGAACTCCGATTTCATACAAATTCCGTTTCATTTTTTAATTTATACACAGACAATCAGTCTATCCTCAAGATGTCGGTATTGTCCAGAATTTGGGTTCCAGAGGTCTGACGGTATCTAGACTGAAAGCGGACCCCAACATAGTTAGAAAAAGTTTAGGAACATGTTGAAGCAAACTAAGAAGCATCAGGCAAACTGGCGGTCAAGCGTAAGCCTATCACGAATAAAAAAAAGAAGCAGTAATAGCCTAGTGATATGACCGTTGGCCTACCAAGTCAAAGGTCTCAAGTTCGAACCCAAGGCACGCACCTCTGACTTTTCAAAGTCATGTGCGTACTAAATATTTAATCATCACGCGCTTAAACAGTGAAGGAAAACATCGTGAGGAAACCTGCACGCCTGAAAGATTTACTCGACAGCGTGTGAAGTCTGCCAACCCGCACTAGGCCAGCGTGGTGGACTATAGCCTAATCCCTCTCATTCTGAGAGGACACCCGTTCTAGCAGTGGGACAGTATAATAGGTTGATTATGTAGAAACCATGAGAATTTTCACATAAAGCCTATTTTCATTTAGCCTTATTTCTTTTGTAAACGCATTCCACGGTACAGAAGATACTCATAAGAGATATTTCTTTTTTTTTTTAAATACTGTTAGATAAATAACGAAGATTACTTTATTAAAATCGGTTCAATATTTACATATTAATATAGCTACACTATTTACATAAAATACATAAACGTAAAAAAAGCTATATATATAAATCTAAAAGACAGAGGCGTGACTAAGCGTCAAAGTATTCCTCGGTATCGCTGTCGTCCGGGAAGGTGCCCAGAAGACTGGCAGCATTGCACCTTTTTTAAATAGATCATTACACACTATAAAATTATTGATAGATATGGTAAACCGGAGTTACTTTCGAGTCGTGGGATGACTTTGATTAGAACTTATAATGGAAATTATGTGAAAAGGAATGCAATTTGGTAGATTAGTTATATGTCAATTTATTAAAAGCGCTGGCGTTTTTTATAGGGAGTTTCATGTGATCGAACTCAAGTAATACAAATAACAATATTTACTATTGAAAGATTTGTGTTTTTTTTAGTTGTTATAAAATTATATTTGGGGCGACTTTCAAATTACGTAACAAAAAATACGGGTATCAAAGTAACCCCAAAACGAGTTTAGCTTTTATCGTCCGAATTTATTTATTTTCTGAAAAAAACTATTAATCATTTTTTTGTTTTCATTACTAAAATCAAGAGAGCTGATAAAATCGATATTAAATATTTTTTTTATTGATTTTATTATCTGCTAAATAAAAATATACCTATAAACCAACATTGTTCAAAAATGATCAGAGTAACCCCGGTTTACGGTACTTGGTGCCTCTTTAGTCTAGTGGTCCTGCTACGCTAGAGGTTCTGGGTTCGATTCCCAGGTCGAGCCAAGTGTTATTGAGTTTTCTATGAAAATTTCAGCAGCAGCTCAGAGTTTGGATTTTTTCCCGATTAATGACAATAGGCTCGTCCCCTATTACGGGACCTAAACATACCAATAAACTGTGGGTACATGTGTACACATCTGCCTTTGGGGAATAGAGGTGTGATGCTGAGTTCGTCACTACTATTACCGAATTATCAAATACTAGCCTTTACCCGCGACTTTGTCTGCGTGCACTTCAGAATTGGATCCGACCTGGATAAAAAGTAGCCTATGTATTATTCCAGACTATAATCTATCTCTGTGCCAAATTTCATCCAGATCCTTTCAGCCGTTCTGGCGTAGAAGAGTAACAAACATCCACATTTATAATATTATTAGGATTCTACCACTAAGTAATAATGTGCTAACATTATTCTGATCCGGTTTGAAGGGTAATGTAGCCAGTGACATTACTGGACAAATGAGACTTAACAACTGAGGTGTCAAGATGAGAACGCGGGATTGACAACCACTGGTGTTGCTGGCGTCTATAAGCTGCGGTGTTTGTCATCTTATTACAATAGAAAAATACTGTACAGAATCTCTAGTTATTTTTATCACCATATCGAGGGAATCTCTAGTTATTTTCATCACCATATCGAGCCACGACGAAACATCTCCAAAGGACAAAGTACTCACACAAACTATAGTTGGTAGGAACAGTTAAATAACATGAGAATGGTAACGGTTCGCTTACAACACTAAATTAAGCTGAGTGGGGTGGGGGGAGGATGTAGGGTGACAATGAAGATTAGTAAAAAAATCCAGATAGTAATGCATAGTTTTTTTCATATGATAGCACAATACACTTCTTATGGATCTTTTCTAAAAATTATACATATAAAGTCAGCTTTTCCTTAATGCTAGACCAGTGCGGCCTTGACACGACTTCCTGGTCATTAATTCCATTATACATTAAAATTAACATTATAAAATTAAATATAAATTAACAGTTGAATCCTTACTAATATTATAAACTATAGTTTGTATGTATGGATGTCTGTTACTCTGTCACGCCGCAACGGCTGAACGGATCTGGATAAAATTTGGCACAGAGATAGATTATAGTCTGAAATAACACATACAGATAAATTCGCGGGCAGAAGTTAGTAAAAAATAAATTATTAAATATATTGTATAATTAAATCGTGTCAGTTTAGTTTCATATCGGTTAAAGGCCAGCGCTAGTCACTAACTAGTGGTTTATAATTTAGTTTATTTGACACAGTCATCACATTTGTATACCCAATACAATAACTTTTTATACATGAGAAATATTTTTTTCTTTTACATAAGTAATTACATAATAAAATTCGTTTTAATTAATTGTCGATTTTTTTTTTCTTTTTAATACCTTAAAACTAATTGACATAAATACAATAAATTATCGAGACTCTCCTAAATTTCCCCCGACGCCTGGCCGCCCTATGTTCTGAAGTGGTGTCGGCTGTATAAATTGGTGTGGAAAAACTCAGCTACTCTGTATTCTGAGCCCGTCTGCGAGCGAAAGAGATGTAGTGCTGTCTCTCTCTGCTGCCTCCTGTTATGGATAGCGGGGCGTATTCATAGTGTGGGAAATAGTCCAAAATATTTACTGAAAACTGTAGAAGTAATTATTTTTATTCGGAACGCCATAATTAAAGACGATTTATTTTACTTAGATTAGCGTTTATATGAGACATGGCATTAGATGTTAAATATCGTATTTAAATCATTTTTAATAGTAAATAACAGCTGATTTTTAAAACAAGTCTATTAAAATGTAACTCGTAGTGCGTAGCCGTAGTTCGTAGGCCGTAGCATGATTTATTTTATGATTTTTTATTTCATGATTTATTTTGAGCTTAGAAAATTATTATATTGTGTTTTTATTGTCATTACATTTTAATTAAGTACCGGCCTTTATTTTGATTATTATAATTTTATTTTTTATAATTTAAGCGATTTTATTTAAAAATGTTGACTGTTGAAATTTTATTAAATCCTTACAAATCACTTTTTCGCTTAATGTAATATTCACACTGACCTCTATAATACTCTATAGATACTAGCATAGAGATCAGTGTATATTTATCTCATACTGACAATTATAATTTTTTTACTGTCGCAGCCCCTCAGCGTAATGCTGAGATAGGGGCCTTTTTTGGCCTCGCGCAAGTCGCTGTTTTTTTAAGCTTGTTTGTAATATCTCTGTAATGTGCCAAAATGTGTGTCCAAAATAAAAAATAATATTTCTTTTCAAAAGATTTACCTCAGTTTACCTGTGACGATAAAATCCGTAAAAAGTAATTTTATTTCAATGTATTAATATTTGCGTAAGTGTTAGAAACCAGTACTTACGTTTTAATATTCGCAAAATCTTCCATTATAAGGTCAAGACTATAGATGGGTTTCTGCCCAGGCATTTTGGGCGAAAAAAATAAATGCCCTGGCATAAGCCCATCTATATAGATGGGTTTCCGCCCAGGCATTTTGGGCGAAAAAAATAAATGCCCTGGCATAAACCCATCTCTAGTCAAGACTATAGCTTCGGCTCCGGGGCGTGGCCGCCGTGATTGATGTCTTTTGTTTAAACAAGTTACTGCTGTTTGCAGTTACTGATACGCTAACGTCGATAACTTGAGACGCTCTCAACATTTTTTATTCCCATTCTCTTCTTGAATAAGCCTATCCAAGAATTGGGACACAATAGTTTAGCTAGCTAGCTTAGTAAGTAGTTAAAATTTAACATAACTTCATACCATCACGCCTGTATTCCCCGAAGGGTTAGGCAGAGGCGTACTTAATGTACACCCACAGTTCGCCGGTATGTTTAGGTCCCATGTTATAGGGGGCGTGCCTATAGCCATTCATCGGGCACAAATCCAGACTCCGAGCTGCTACTGAGAATTTCATAGAAAAACCCAATAACACTTTGCCCGACCTGGGGACCGAACCCAGGACCTCTAGTGTAGCAGTCGCGCTTGGGACCACTAGACTAATGAGGCAGTTAAAATTTAAACTTTAGTTTTTGAGTATTTCATGTGACCTACGCAGATTTCTTACTGTATTTTTTTGCGACGGGTCGGTGAGCTCTCTGAATGACGGGTGTTTCTTGCCAGCTCTTCTCCATAAGACCCACTTTTTGGAACCGTGCAACTAGGTTGGACTTTTCAAAAGTCTACTTAATTTAAATAAAACATTATGACTTTGAATGGTCGAACTGAACGCTGGCCATTTTAGATATTGTCCTATATGTAGCATAACATACTATCACGCCTGTATATCCCGATGGATTAGGCAGAAATTTACTGATGCCCTACATGTAAATCGCACATAATTGATAGGTACCTACATTACTATTACTGCCTTTATAAGAGACGTTCATTTTATCTTAGTTTGTTCCGGCATTCCGTCAAAAGCAATGAAATGGAGCCATCCGGAGACATCTGAGAGAAAAAAAAATCTCTAATTCATTGAATTGTAAAAGTGTCTTTATTAATATCTAGGACTCCGTAAAGTTCTTGAAGGAATTTGAAGTCTGTCAAAGAGCACTAGGCAACCATGGTGGTATAAAAGCCTAATCTCTTTCATTTGACAGAAAACCCTAGTAGCGCAATATATTTTATCAACTTGCATATTTAAAAAAATAAAATATTCTATAATTCTTGTATCTTTATACATATTTTTATAATCTGTGTTGTATCTGTGACAACCACAGATCTATAGAACGCCAAACATTGATGACAGACGCAAAACTGTGGCAAGTAGAAGCGCAAATAGTATCTACAAATTCAAACAGAATACAAAATCGAGGAGCGAATATCAATATTTGATATTTGGTATTGTAACGACACCCGCGCGGCCTGACTGTCGCCATTTTCGGTTCGCGCGCTTTTTGACATTATGATGACAGTTGTATTTTTTCAAGATAAAATAACCTTTTTGGTCTTTTTAAATTAAGTTGTTGTTTTTTTTAAATGCAATGAGTTGCGATTTGTAACGCATTTGCGTATATGTATTGCAATTTATACTAAAATGATAGAATAAGTAGCCACATGTAGGAACATACCATATTCCAGTACACCTACAGTTTACCGGTATGCCAATAATCCAATACAAATCCAAACTACTGAGAATTTCATAGAATAACCCACTGACACGTTTGTTCGAACTGTTGAGTGCTTAAAATATAAATTGTAATCGGGACTTCGTCGTAGTTGCATCAATGAGGAAGCTACAAGAAAAAAAATACGATTATGCAGCACTTTGCTATAATTTGCTTTAATGTAATCATGGACTAATATCATATAAATATTTGTAAATCAATAAATCCTTGCGATTTAATGAAGAGACTGGTGCCCAGCGCTTGGAGAGCAACGTTCTTCATTATTTTAATGAACATTATCAACACCTTTAGGAACTGTCGTAGTGCTAGGCTAGGATCTTCTCTCCGAATAAATGGAACTATCCACCACGCTGGCCTAGTGTGTGTTGGCAGACTTCACACGCAAATTGAGTAATTTTCCCGGGTAGGTAATTTTCTTTAAAGGATAGAAGGGCAAACGAGCAGACGGATCGCCTGATGGTAAGCGATTACCGCCGCCCATGGACACTCGCATCACCAGAGGAGTCACAAGTGCGTTGCCGACCTTTTAAAAGGAGATTGGGCCTCCGGTAACCTCACTCACTCGGCGAAACACAACGTAAGCGTTGTTTGACGCCGGTTTTCTGTGAAGCCGTGGTATCACTCCGGTCAAGCCGGCCCATTCGTACCGAAGCATGGCTCTCCCACGTAAAAGTTTTTCTCATGAAGCTTTCGCAAAATACAACAGTCTTGTGGAGGTCAAAACTCAGAATGATACTTTATACAATTCAAACTAAATCATAATTAATATAATGTTATGTATAACAGTATATACTTAATTAATGCAGTGATAATTAACTCTTTATTCGCCACAAAACTGTACGATTGCTGAATTGCAAATGTATGAAGCTTTACCAATCAATTGTTTTTTTTAATGAATTCCATTGTTTTTATAAAAAATACTTTTTTCTTTTGAACGCCCCAACCCTGCATCGGTTTTCTCGTGGCCGTGCCAAGTGCAAATGCAGAGACGGTGGTCCTTTCTTCAATTCATGCAATTTTGTTTTAACAATTTTTCTGTAACTCGGGGTTTGAATTTTTGACAGGTGTTTGACAAAAAACTGAATGGAGATGAATTTTTATAAAGAAGGAGAACAAAATAAAAGATGGATGGATTGTGTAAAAGATAATATAGTTACGAAGGATAACGAATGAAATGATGCCTGATAGATGTAAGGCAACAACGTACTGTCCTGATCTCAAATAAATTGGTATAAGGGCACGATGGTAGTAAAAATGGGTCCCCAATTACATTATATAGGTGAATCCCAAAAAAAAACACTATGCAGTAAAATAAGTAATTTATCACAGTTTCAAAACACACAAATAGACAAAATTGATTACCCATACACACAAAACATTTACTACAAAACACCGTCCATAAAAAAGATTCCCCCAAAAAAACAACAAAAGAGATTACACCACAAACAATCATAGACAATAGGGGCGATATTTTTAAAAATACAACAGATCGTCACGTCGCTGGAAGGCGGGAAGACGGCGGCCGTTGATTGGTGCAAATTGAATTTGGAATCAAGGAGCGCCAGCGGGCGAGGGGCCAGGGGTGCGGGGGAGGGGTGTTGTCGTGTTGGCGATCGTTCACTGATTGCCCGTTTGCGGTGCGATGAGGTTAATGTGGAATGGACTTATTGTTTTAAATATATTCTTATTTTTGTTTGGAAATTCAGTAAAACAACTTCACGGATCCGCTTTATATTTACACTAGCTTCTACCCGCGACTTTGTCTGCGTGTACTTCAGGATTGGGTCGGACCTGGATAAAAAGTAGGCTATAATCTATCTGTGTGCAAAATTTTATCCAGCACCGTTGAGCCGTTCTGGCGTGAAAGAGTAACAAACATCCATACTCACAAACTTTCACGTTTATAATATTAGTCAGGAAGTAAGGAATAATCCTTACAGTACAACAGTCTGCCTCATACTAAAACTCTGCTAGAGGTCTGGAGTTCGATTCCCAGGTCGAGCAAAGTGATATAGACTTTCATAGATGTCACCAACGTCACCTTATGACGTAAATTCAGAATGTGAAGGCAAAATTTCAATCAGACGGGTAGAGTTCGCGGTGGGTTAGAGGTCAGAGCGTCTGGTGTATCCAACCAGGAGACGCAGGTTCGAATCCTGCCCGCGATTGAATTTTTTCCTTTACTAAAAAATAAGTGATATTGAGTTTTTGTATAAAATTCTCAGGAGCAGCTCGGAGTTTGGAATTGTGCCCGGTTAATGGCAATAGTACACCTCTGCCTAACCCTTCGGGGACTACAGGTGAGATGGTTTATTATACTGGTTTCTGACACTTACGCGAATATTAGACATTGAAATAAAACTACTTTTTACGGATTTTATCGCGTTGTATTGATATTATTTGATTCCCGACGTTTCGGATCCTTTACAGCATCCATGGTCACGGGTAGACTAAGTTGTTGGACGTCTTAATGTTACAATTACTAACGGCTACCTTACATTTTTGTTAATTATTGGCGATCCGATTTACGCAGAACGAGCTCACCGTATCCTTCGGTCTTGCAGTTTTGGACTTGGATTTTTGGTTTATTATGTTATTTATATTATTAACTCTTTTTGTATCATCCGAGAAGATCCGTAGAGTGGTTTATTTTAACACCTTATGTCTAATATTCATGTAAGTGTCAGAAATCGGTATGAAAACGGCGTTTGAAGATTTTTTTTTGAATGCAGCCTCTAATATTTCCTACAAACTGGATAAAAATTAGTCAAGGTTATAAAAAAAGGTAAAAGGTTTGACGACACGTTTGGCGTAGCGGCTGAGCGATCGGCTTCTGCGTCACGTGTTGTGGGTTCGATCCCCACACGGAGAAAATATTTGTATGATCTACAGGTAGTTGTTCCGGGTCTAGGCGTTTGTGTATGTGAGAATTTGTGTTTGTAAACGCACCCACGATACAGGAGTAAATCCTAGTGTGGGGCAACGTTGTTATAAAAAAAAAAAGAACTCTGTGTGCCAAATGTCGATCGAAATCCATTCAACCCTTTTGTTACAAACATACAAACTTGCACATTTATATTATTAAAGTAGTAAAATATAAATATATGTACTAAAGTAAATAAACAAACACAAAAAAATACCGAAAATGTGTTTTTTTTCATCCAAGATTTGAAAATAACTACGTTGGCTACGAGCTTTGTAGCACTCGTAGCATTGCTACGCGCTACGGGAGACTACGAATTTTCGTAGTCTAATCAAATATAGAAAGAAAATTGAAATTCTTGAAGTTAGTCTAAGTTGTCTTTTTTAATAAGCGGTGGTGCAATGGGTGGGTTTCGAACCGGTATCCACATGATCGCAATTCCCACGCCCTAGCCATTAGGCCACCGCCGCTTCATGGGACCTATTTCAAAGCAATGGTTGAAGGACACAGGTCGCACTTTCGATACTTTGTTGCAATATTTGAGTTTCGATTTGTACCCGGTTCAAAGTAAAAATCAAAGACCAATAAAATAGGTAATTTTGAAAAGTTAATACTACTTGCACGGTTCCAAAAAATAGGTCTTAAGTCAAAGTCAAAGTCAAAGTCAAAGTCAAAGTCAAAATGTTTTATTTCAATTAGACCACTAAATAGGTACTTTTGAAAAGGTAATACTACTTGCACGGTTCCAAAAAATAGGTCTTATGGAGAAGAGCCGGCAAGAAACTCCATAGACAATCCTTTTAAAAAAAACATGATTACAATATTAAGCTCTACCACTTTTAATTTTATATAGTTGTTGATAAAAATGCAGTTAGATGTGTAATATTTAACCATTACATAAAGAAAGGATTGCCACAGCAAGTAAGAGATGACTAGCCCCGACAGACAGCACCCGTTCACGAGCATGACGTGTGTATCGGCGCGGTTCGACTCAACCATATTGTAGGGAATAAACCGACCCGAGATAATAGCACTGAACTCTGAATGTGATATTATGATATTGATCCTCTGACCTTGGGAGAGTTTTTCGGCACGAATGGGCCGGGTCGACCGGAGTGATACCACGGCCTCCGAAACCAGGCTTGAAACAACGCTTACGTTGTGCTTCACCAAGTGAGTGAGGTTACCGGAGGTCCAATCCCCTTTTAAAAGCAACGCACTTGTAACTCCTCTGGTGTTGTCCTCGGATGTCCATGGTCGATAATAGCTTACCATCAGGTGATCCATCTGCTCGATTGCCCCCTATCCCATAAATAAATAGCAATAGGTTAATGGCAATACGCTCGCTCCCTATTAAATAGCAGCTAAACAAACCATCGAACTGTGAGATTCACAGTTTGATGGTTTGCCTCTGCCTAACCCTTCGGGGCATACAGGCGTAATGGTATGTTATATTACTAGTAAATATGCAGGAATATTTTCATGTTGATAGCTAGGTATATGCTTGGCATATACTCGCTTTATCAAAGTATTCACACACGCGTTGTTACATAGTAGCTCTGTCTGATGACTCTGCTCACATCTGTGAATCTGTCGTAAAGCACCTTGGTGTGTTTTTCGACTTTTGCACGTAAGAGCCAGTTCCCCTCGGTTGCTGCGGCTCTGGCAATCGGCAGTCCGTAGGGGCTCTTATGGATCGGCAACGCATCAGCAACTCCTCTGGTGTTGCAGGTATCCATGGGCGACGATGACTACTTACCACCAGATGGCTCATCTGCTCGTTTGCCGACTTAATCCATAACAAACACTTGTAATTTGAGCAGGAGGAGTCAGGAATGGTATAAAAGTTTGATGTCTAAACGTCTGACAGTGCTACTTTATCCTCCTAGCCTACGTTGTAACGTGGAATTGATTTAAAATAACATAGCATAAAATCACGCCAGTATTTCTGGAAGGGTTAGGCAGAGAACTATTGTACACCCCAGTTTGCCGGTTTGTTTTAGTTCCCATGTAATAATTGTATATGTATTGCCTTTAAGCGGACACAAGTCCAAACTCCGAACTGCTACTGAGAATTTGATAGAAAAACCCAATAACATTGCTCGACATGGGAAAGTAATTTTATGGGTGTTTTTAGCTCTGGACTAAATGCAATAAGAAACAAACCACACACGCATACACATACACACACGCAAAATCACACAAACGTGTTTCCTTACTAATATTATAAACGTGAAAGTTTGTGAGTATGGATGTATGGATGTTTGTTACACTTTCACGCCAGAACGGCTGAACGGATCTGGATGAAATTTGGTACAGAGATAGATTATGATCTGGAATAATACATAGTCGACTTTTCATCCAGGTCGGATCAAGCGAGAAAATATCTGACTCGCTCGGTGGTAGGACCTCTCGTGATCTGACTGGCCGGCGACCACCCTTACGTCGGAATCTGTCGTAAAGCACCGCAGTGTGTATTTCGAAATTAGCATAGTGTTCCTAATCACGAATGAGAGTTCAATTTCCAGGTCCTTTCCCGATTTTCTATGAAATTCTCATTGGCAGCTCGCGGTCTTCTGGAGATCTGTGCGTTAATGGCAATAGGGTCGCCCCCTATTACATGGGACCTAAATATTGTACGCCTCTGCCTAGCCCTTCGGGGAATACAAGCGTGATGGTATGTTATATATGTTTTATTTTTTTCGAACTAGCTGTTACGGGGTGGGGGATACTTTTAGGTTTATTTTTCGTCGGCACAGACATTACCTAAATCTGAAGATGTACAGAATACACCACAAAATTTTTGAAGTAGGTAGGTACTATCAGCTAACTCCATATCTAGCCATTTTGAAAGCAAAATTCCGTGCACACGATCTACAGCTATTCACTGCACTTTTTCGTTAACCAATAGTATTCAAACAGAAAAGAATCCTTTTTGGACGACCAATAGTAATAGAACAAAAAAAATACCAAGGGAAAGTTTTTACATAGTATTTATTTACGTAGCGTTTCACTATAACCAAGCACTAGCAGCCGAGCGCTGCAAGCAAGAATAGCCCTTACGGTGGCTAGATATGGCGTTGGCCGATAGTACATACTTTTCCATTTACTAGGTAAAAAGTGAAATAAGATTGATTAAGAAATAATTATTTTGAATAGACTATATGGTGCTCCTTTAATAGCGATTACCAACCAAAAACGAACCTGTAAATAAAGCAATAAAAATAACCCCAAAAGTCAAAACAAAATAAGTAAATAAAATTAATTTCCACTCCACTGCACATAAAAAGGCTGGACAGAATTAAATCACGACTAACGCCATCTAGCGGCGGGTCTCATGAATACAACATGAACTACTGACGTGTAGATGGCGGTGTTACAAATTTATTACCACTTTTATTGTTACGACCACTTTGGCCGCGTTTCGCGGGCTTTTAGCTAAATTACTCTCATTACTTACATACTACGTTAACATATTGCTGTTGTTGTACTATACAGCGATTTAAGCGCTTGTAAGTATGCTTTTAGCTAGATATATTTTTGGGGGACACGTAACGTAAATTCGTCATAAAGTGAACAATGGAAAGTTTGTAGTTAGTAAATATTATTTTTATTGTATTATTTAGAATTCAGGGCCTGATATTTTAAAATAATAGAATATCCGGTTTGGGTAGCAGATAATTATAGAACCTAATTTGATTACACGCTTTTTCTAAAGTTTGTCATCAAATATGCAACAATGACTCCTCGTCTCTCAGTATGAACAAAATTGTCCTACAGAAAATATTATTAGTATCGCTTCAGCAGCTTTAAAACCCAGTCTCAGACGATAAACACAAATAAATCGCACAGATAACATTTGCCGTCCTAATTTGGCTAATGTATCATAAACATTTTTGCTTCATCTATTTGACTAGGCTGAGTGGGCATTTGCCGTTGCCCGGCGGCGCGGAAGAATATATATCCTTTGTTTATGGTTTTCGTTTATATTATTCAAAGCACGTAAATTGTGCGAGTTAACAGACTTGTAAATTTTGATAAAACATAATGCTTGTCTAATAATGAAAGGCCAGTAGATAAGATACAGAACGTAATTACACAAAGTTAGATCTAGAGTGTCTTGAAAAGGTTGCCTGTCCCAGGGTCATAGTGAATTTTCTCACGAGTTAGTCCGAAACACCGGACTAGGGGTTTCCCTGGTCTAACCAACTTGTTTAAGTCAGTGCAGTTTTTAACCGGTTCTAGTCGCAGTTAGCGTACAAAAGCTAACAGCCTCAGTAGTCCAGTGGTCCCAAGCGCGACTGCCACCATAGAGGTACTGGGTTCGATTCCCAGATCAGGGTATTTCTTCGGTTCTCCAAAAGAAGTGACCAGCTCATTCCCACTTCAGCTTGCTAATCCTTTGAACTATATTGGTTTTCTTTGTTTAACTGGCGGATAACTTTGTTGCTTGCTACCTACTAAACGACCCAATCACTTCAAATAGGTTTCACAGACAATTTGAGAAACTTTTAACCGCTCGTATGTTGATCGTATGGTGTTTTTATGTAAATCCGCCATTGTATGTGTGCGATGGGGATACGGATTTCTTTGGCGGCTGAATTCAGTATGTTTCGTTGTCTATAGAGTTGTTAATACCACTCTTTTAATTTTAATTACATACTTAATCAAAAATAATTTCATAAAAACGTTGCGTCGGACCCAAAATTAATTGGCGGGTGAAAATAAATAAAATTATTCGACAACTACTTCTCGATAAAGACTAATAATTATACTACACCATTCTTTGCTTTTGAGCGATTAAGTGAAAAACGACTGAGGTTGTCGATACACTAATTGCAGCCCGAGGAATATTTCTCCCATCCGTCTGCCAAAACAAGATCATATTTCCAAATGCCAATCTCGTGACATAAGTATAATCTCTCACGCAGTCCAGTTACAAAGAGAGAAATGGAACGAGATCTATAATAATTGCCTAAATCATTTTTTTATTAGCACGCACGGATGATATGGGCGTATAGCCAGCTGCTAAATTTGACATCTACAGCCACAGTTAAAACAAAGAAACGAAAAAGAAAGAAAAGAAAAAATTGGTAAGGAAATAATCACACATTCTCTCGTTGAGTCTTTCAAACTCAAACTCATTTTTTTTATTTCAATTAGACCTTAGTTCCAAATAGTAGGTCGGAGAAGAGCCCGCAAGAAACTCCATAGATACTCTTTTAAATAGATAATTGATGTTTACATTTTTTTATTCTATCAATGTGAGTATTGTGGAGTTTGATTTTTTTCTTTGTTCAATAATCCTCATTAAAATAGGGTTTAAATTACTCTATTTAAGAAAAAATCTTAAAATATATTATTGAGATAGCTTAGGAAAATGTTAGTTTTAGCTCATAAAATAAATTTTAAAATTCAATTGAAAGTTTTCAGTTTTATAGTATGTTTTTAAACACCATAAAATAGAAGACGTGGCACAAAGGTCTCCGTAGCTATGCCAAAATTAAAAATAATAGATGCCATGTTATTACGTAATGTAAAAAACGACTGTGTGTAAACTAAACTAAAAAGTGTCAACTGTCAACTGATCGGCGTAAAAAAAGGCTTTGTACTTTTATTATTTACACAGCCAACTGACGTCATAATCACAGAGCAATCTGGCATCCACTGCGTCCAGGGATTTCATCAAATTAAGCGCGAAATTGAAAACGTAAATTTTAAATGCATTTTTATGGCTCGTAAAGTCATAACGATGGAATAAAACATTTGTTTTTTTTGTGGTTATTGGCACTATAGAATTTAATTAGCTAACTTTTCAAAATGATGTTTCTCTTCATAAACACCTTAAAACTTCAGTGAAAATATTTTGTCCATTGACTATTCAAGAGCTCTATAGAGATTCTCCCGCCCAAATTTAATTTGTATAATGTTTTCCGATTTCCGACTTGTCTTGTGGCGGGCACTTACATACAACAATTCTATATTTTCCGTCAATACAAGCCAATTTAGACTTTATACTTAGGAAAATTAAGATATTTTCAACATTTCGTAAGCAAATAAAATGTTGTGAATGATCTTTCTCAAAATATTATAATGGGGGTCCAAAGCGCTCGCAAATCGGCCATATTGGATTGCTTTTCCCGATTCTTCCGTATTGATTTGAATTCGTTAACTTGATTTCGCTGGTAAGACGATTTTGTTCAGATTACTTCCAAAATATATTGTTTTCACAACGGGCGATATGAAGTTTCAATACAAATCTTCGTCCACATCCTTTTAATGATGAGTCACACTTACAACCATTTAATTAGTCTAAAGCTTTTACGTCATAAATGGCTCTAGACGTCAAGTAATCGTTAGATACTTAAATAAGTACGTAGGTAATAGACACAGAGGATTTTATCCAACCCAAAAGTTGCCCACATCTTGTAGTTCGTAAAATAATATTTTTATGACACCAATCTCAGTGCCCTTGCCCATCTTATGGCAATCACTATAAAATATAGCTCATAAACTATTAACTGAATATTGCCATAAACTCTAAGCTATCAAGTGGGCAATCTTTGCTTTTATGATTCTAAAGACAAGATCGTAAGCTCAGTATAACTTGACACGCGGCATATTATGGAACTAAATTACTACGTACTGACATTTGATAATTGCCTTTGCTAGCGGTGCCTCCAGAAAGTGCCTAGTTATACTGGACACATTTATGTATAAAAATTAGGTATAATGGCATTTTTGATAGCCATCTCGTCAATCGTTAATTTGCTGTCATACTCGTTAAGTCGATGAGAAAATCAAAACGGAAAACAGGACTTTGAATAACGTAGCAAATTAATGGGAGCAGTTGCGAGAAATCCCAGCTTACTAGTAGAAGTTAGTGGTTATTGGTCACGAAAATGCATTGGGTTATCATTATTTTGATAATGCTTGAGTATGAAATGTATGGCATTCGATATATATTCTGGATGATTCAAAATATTATTGTACTAGCTTCTGCCCGCGACTTTGTCTGCATGGACTTCAGAATTGAATCCGACCTGGATAAAGTCGTTTTGGCGTAAAAGAGTAACAAACATCCATACATACAAACTTTCGCGTTTATAATTATTAGTAAGGATTTCAATTATATGGAAGTTATAATTTGATTTATGTAGGTATATATGAATTTGCAACGCTAGACCGCCGAAGTTACTACTATATTGTGTCTAGCGCTTGCTCTTTACGGCGTTATCGGCATGTTTCACGAATAACGAGATAACACTAAAACACTGACCTCTAATAATACTCTATATCTCATATAATAGAAATCAGTGCACCAAAATGGTTAT
Source organism: Acronicta aceris (assembly GCA_910591435.1). Classification (NCBI taxonomy): domain Eukaryota; kingdom Metazoa; phylum Arthropoda; class Insecta; order Lepidoptera; family Noctuidae; genus Acronicta; species Acronicta aceris. Next base: position 7,268,326 of record OU342784.1, read on the forward strand.
CCATTCAAACCAATTTTATTTTTCAATCAAGTTTCATTTCACGCCATCTATACATAATTATTGTAATCAACACAGAGTAGGGTAGGGTAATGGTAGGGTGGAACCGGTAAAACTAGAACTAGAACCTCTTGTAAAACGGGTAATACCATCGACAATATGAAACCTATAATTTTTTTCTATAGATGTCGCTACAAAGAAACTAGTATAATCCGTCCAATTTAAAATAGCCTTAAGTAATGAACAAAATAGATTTGTACCTGCCATTTAGAAAGCATTCCTAATTTATTTACTTAGCTTTAGTTTCGTAAAAGTTGGCGATGTGGACGCATGTACCGCCCTAATTCATATTTATTGTTTACACAATAAAATATTAGGAAAACAATGTAAAGTGATTTTTGTTGTGTACCTGTGCTTGTCTACAAAATGAAAGTTATCGAAGCTAAAATTGTAGTTTTAGGATCGCAAGGTAAGTTTCATGTACCTACTTTGATTTCAATCAAGTTAATTATGGTCAAACAATATTGTGTCGTAATGCTATGAAAACTAATTTATATGATTTCTATCTACTCTTTACGACTATTTCACCGGTATTTCACCATATTTTGTCTTGTACTGGAAACATCGTAACGTAAAACAAAGTTTGATCTTTTCAAATAATGACGTTTTTCCACTTCTCTGATTGTTTATTGTTAAAAAATGATTAGATAAAAGAAGGCCGTAGATAATTGGTACTTAACCTATTCTTTGTAAAAAATAATTGGATTTACCTCAGCAAGTTACATGTACAGTACGGTCGACATAGAATTAAAAAGTATTAAATACCAAAAGACGGTCGAAATTAATAACTGTCCTGTCTGTACCTTTGTAGCTCAGCAACTTCGATATTTTACATTTACAATGTCAAGGTATCAACTAAGTAGCTAAATCAACATTTTTTTTAATAAAATCTTTTTTGATCTAACGTCTGAGGTCTGAGATTTGACTATAGAATGTAGTACAAATGCATAAAAAAGTCAAGATCACTTAGTTTTTTTAGGCTTCATGCTTTATGATTTCTGGAGTAATTAGTGCACATCTCGCATTGGTTGGTGTTTTTTGGAGCAGCAACAAATGATATGCCTGCTATTACTATATTACTGCTGGGCATGGGCCTCCTTTTAAAACAAGAGTGCTATAATAATTATTATAACCCATCTCACTTTTTTCTTTGTTTCATTTCCAGATAATTTTTTAATTATTTGTTTCTTTAAAAGATAAAGTCCACTGTACAAGCCCATTGAAGGTAGATTTCACACACTTTTAAAAACTTTATAAACTCCAGATGTGCAGGTCATCATTCATCACATTTTTCTTCTCCTTTGACATGCCAACCATGATACTGAACAGCAATCTCTTTTTTCCAACCAGCATATTGTTAGTGTTATTTCTATCTCATAATAAAGAAACAATGTGCAATCTTTTCTTCTGGTCTCTGAGAGTCGTTACTGAATTAAATGAAGTGAAACTCATTAATAGTGAAATTTCAGAAACTATAACAGGTAGATACAATCATATTATTAAACAACTTCCGAAATGGGTCAGCTAAGGATAAAAAGTAGCCTATGTGTTATTCCAGGCTATAATCTATCTCTGTGCCAAATTTTATCCAGATCTGTTCAGCCATTCTGGTGTGAAAGAGTAACAAACATCCATACTCACAAATATAATATAATATTTATAGTATTAGTATTAGTCTTTGGCTAAATTATATATGAAATTTGGCAGATAGGTTCCATGTAGAAGAAGAATAGTAAGAAATCCCTTCTTAGCAGATGTCTATATGCTATCTGTAAGAAAGGGTTTTGGGAAATTCTTATGGGAATCTAGCACACTATGTGTGTACATTAGTACACCGTTTCCTAACCCTTTGGTGAACAAAGGCAAGGCTATGCCAATGTTTAAATGTCATGTGTTTCAATGTCTCAAGATAAAACATGCACCAGATCTTAAGTTAAACCTGTAGCAATACATCGGTGAAAACTGCATTCAATTCCATGCAGTAGTTTTTGCGCAATGCTCGTACAAACATACAGACAGATTGGCAAAAATTTTAAAAATTGATATTTTGGCTTCTGTTGCTCTAATAAAGACCCGGATATAAATTTTTCTTTAAGGCAGATCGTTCACTTGAGCTCGCCAAATTCAAATTTCGAGTGGTTTTTCGTATGGTAATTGCAACATTAACTATACAAAATTCACAATGTTTAACTAAAACCATTGCTTAAAAATCATTAAGGATTGTAGCTAAAAGTAGTGTAAAATGTCAATTTTGACCAATTACTTACACAGTTTTCGGCAAGTTTTTGGCTTGATAAGGATTTATAAGTAAAGGCTTTAGTTCTCAGTTGTGAATGTTGTATAGTTAATGTCGCAATTACAACTGCCATGAATCTAGAACTTGTTATAGACCAACAAAACAGCGAAAAATCACTTGAAATTTGAATTTTGCAGGCTCAGGTGAATCCACTTTAATATCTTTAATGCAGACACTGGCCTGTTACAATTTTATTATAGGTATAGACAGATATTGTTTTCGTGAATTTGGCTAATTGTGTCATATCATAAATTATTAATGATATAGGTACCTACATTCTTAATGTGTTATCGTGAGAGGAAGTTTTTTTGCAGATAAGACAACAGTAATAATGGAATAAAATATTATTGAGCTTAAAGTCAATACATTGTTTTCATATTACTTGATATTAAGATAACTGATTTTAGAATAATTAATAGTGAAAGATTAATTCTATGATAATTAACACACCTGTTTAGTTGAAATTAATTACTGTCTTAACGCAGGAAGTGTACAATTCTGTCAAAAAGGGTCAAAATAACTGCGCGTCTAACGCTATCTGCAAGTGGTTCTGCCGTTTCACATTCATCATTGTGGTCCTAACTAGTTTCAGAATTTTTGGTATCCAAAACTGCCAAATTTCTTAATCGAATTTCAATGTAATCTCTAAATAATAGAGTTTATTATCCATTGGGGAAATTTGACAGTTTGTGGCAGGTTGATGTACTGTTGGCTGTACAAAAACATTTGCATAATGATTTAAACTGTAGAGCCATTTTTTTTTTTTTTTTTTAAAAAAAACGTTGCCCCACACTAGGATTTTCTCTTGTATCGTGGGTGCGTTTACAAACACAAATTCTCACATACACAAACGCCCAGACCCGGAACAACTACCTGTAGATCATACAAATATTTGCTCCGTGTGGGGATCGAACCCACAACACGTGGCGCAGAAGTCGATCGCTCAACCGCTACGCCAATCGTGTCGTCATTTGGAACAGCTCACCTCAGACACGTTTAGTTATTTTGACCGAACTTCAGGCCTAGTGCGAGTTTCATTTCACCGAGTCGATTTTACGCATCGACTGCGTTCGTCTCTCTGATTGGTGGAGAGTGGTGATGGTCACGGAGATCGCCAATCAGCAAGCCAAACGTGGTCAATGCGTAAAATCGACTCGGTGAAATAAAACCTTGTGACTACCTTGTATTATTTCGGGAGTACTGTACGAATGTGCATATGTTGTACTCTCTTATCGAACTTCTACGTGACGACAGGCAAGGAGCATTTTGGAGTTCCGACCTCAACAACCCAATTTCTTGGTAACTAATATTGGTCACCCATCCATAGACAGACCGTGGCAAGTACAGTGTAATTATAACCAACCCACGAGCCCCCCAGATCTGAACTCTATTACAGTAATTTAAAGAGAATATTAGCATGAACTGAAAGTGAAAGACTCACTTTCTTAATATAATAATTATTATTAATTAGTTGTCTTAGAAATCAGCTCGCTAGTGCGTTAATGCGTAACGTGCGAGGTTGCTATACGATACCTTATGTACTCGGGCAATATTATTTATGTACTTATGTCGGCCAAGGTAGTATACATTGGTCTTAGATTTGTCATAGATTAAAAAAAAAAAAAAAATAGATCAAATTATGCACCAAGAACCATAAACTTCTATAGTTTCCTTAATCTGTGGCTCTGGTAGATGGCCATGCCTGTTGTGTTGCCAGCTCCCATTTTTCCTTTTTCTTTTTTTACGCAACCTTTTGCTACTTTTAAGTTATTTAAGACTGTACAGTAGCATTTTGATTTGTTGTGTGTCATACGGCGCAAAATAAAAACATTTTTTCTTTCTTTCATACAGGGTTATTTTTCAATGACCGGCCAAATTTACAGAGTTTGTTCAGAATCGATAATATTTTTGATCGACAAAATAAAGAGTTAAAATTAATCGTTTTTTTTTCACATGTTTTTATTCCTGTCCGCCACTAAATTACAGAACGCGTGGATACTACTACACTATTCAGTTCAATAAACCTAGATAACATACGCACGAATCCGCAATATTTATGAATTTCGATTTTTTTCAGACATTTTCAAATTAATGTTTTATAATAGCTTCTACCCGCGACTTTGTCTGCGTAGACTTCAGAATTGGGTCCGACCTGGATTCAAAGTCTATGAGTTATTCCAGACTATAATCTATCTCTGCACCAAATTTCATCCAGATCCGTTCAGCCGTTCTGGCGTGAAAGAGTAACAAACATCCATACATTCATACTCACATACTTTCACGATCGTAATATTAGTAAGGATTGTGTTTTTTTATGGGATAGCGGGACAAACGAGCAGACGGATCACCTGATGGTAAGCGATTACCGCCGCCCATGGACACCTGCAACGCTAGAGGAGTCACAAGTGCGTTGTCCGCCTCTTAAAAGGGGATTGGACCTCCGGTAACCTCAATCACTCGCGCGAAATACAACGTAAGCTTTGTTTGACGCCGGTTTTCTGTGAGGCCGTGGTATCACTCCGGTCGAGCCGGCCCATTCGTGCCGAAGCATGGCTCTCCTACAATCAAAATTGTGTCAAATTGTGTTAATTTGACAATAATATTTGGCCGATAAAATATTGGCAACTCTATCTATAGTCCACCATGCGATGTCATCCGAGATAATTTCGGTCATGTAGGTTTCTTCACGATTTACCTTCTCCCTTCGCATTTCGGTTCGGATCTCATACCGAGTCGCCTGAATTCGGGGATTCGTACTAATCGATAAAATTTAATTTTTACTGGAAGATGCGCCAAAATATTTTAAATGTTTTTTTTTACAAATTTCGTAGCGATTTCGATGCTGCGTTTGTAAAAGTGGTAATATACCAATTAGAAAAAAAATAACAATCTGGTAAGATTAGACGTGCTGGCAAAATAGTGCAAATCGACTCAAAATTTGGCAAACGAAAATATAATCGTAAACGTTAGGTTAGGTTGGAACGGTGACCAAATCGCGCGAGCCAAGCGAGCGTAGCGAGGTGCCGCGGCAACGGCCGGCGAATCTCCAGAAAGTAGCCACCTTCCCACATCCAGTATCTTGAAACCCTTAGATACAACGTTCAAACACATATTGAACGTTGTATCTAAGGGTTTCAAGATACTGGGCTTTGTATTACGAAATTGTAAAGAATTTAAAAACGCATCCACTAAAATAAGACTATTTAACACCTTAGTTCGCCCAATTATTGAGTATAATTCTGTAATATGGAACCCACATTACGAGATTTATAATAAGCGCCTGGAAAGTGTTCAGAAGCGTTTTCTCTACCACATGTGTTACAGAGATCTGAAAGCAAAAAAACTCCACGGCTACACCACAAGATTGAAACATTATCGCATAAAATCTACACTATCTAGCCGTAGAAAGATGACAGATGCTATTTTCCTACATAAATTATTTAACGGAATTATTGACTGTAACGAACTATTAAACTATCTCCAAATTAGCATACCAACTCGTTTACCCCGAAAAAGTACGTATTCCCTCTTCCATATTCCATACTCTAGAACGAACCTCGGATATTTCGCTGCTGTGCCAAGGCTTTGTAGGCAGTACAATAAGCTCTCTAAAGCTGATGCTACAGATATCAGTGATACTTTGCCTAGATATAAAAAAAACGTAAGAGATGGTCTCTCATGTCAGTTTAATTAGTCTGTATAATTCTCATTTAAACATAATATTAACAATTTTTTGTTTTGTCTATTGTAACACTTCAATGATTAATATATTTCAACTCTTCCTTTTTGTAACCTTACACCTTCAGTAGCTATCCTTTTAAATTTTTATTGTTAAAAATTAAGTACTTGTGTTTAGTTATTTCTATAATGCATGTTGTGGTCTCCTATAAGTGAAGGAGTACACTGACTTGACTGATTCCTTATGTTATATTTTGAAAAATTGTGTATGTCCTTTGTTGGAGATCCTAAATAAATAAATAAATAAATAAACCTGTATATACTCTTCCTTCTACCCTTCTTCTTATGAAGATTATGATAAGTAAAGTAATAAATTAAAGTGGAATAATTAAAAAAACTACACGTCTCCGGCAAGGGGGGGTTGGTGGATATAACTTGACCCTCTCCCTCACCAACTTCGTATGAAGGAGACTTGATTTGAGATATTTACCATCTAGCTTTTGGTAGATACGTACAGTTTTTTTTTACATCTATAAGCCGACGACCTGTCCTTTTGCGAGTTATCTAATCACCAGAGGCTAAACAGTAGCTATCGATAAGAGCCGGTGAGATAATACCGTCAATATTTGTCACTTTCCGATTTTGACCCGCTGCAGTCATACCTACACTAGCTCACGCAATCTTCTTATCGTCTCGAATAAAACGTATGTTATAACAAATGAAAAAAAACATCAATCCGGTGGACCGAATTTCTCTTACAAACGTAATGCCGAAATAATTCGCAATTCAAACACAATTAAATCAAATTGTGTTATTATTCGGATTCCGATACCGTTAATCTAGGTTCCTAGGTTACCATTTTGTCCAAAATACTTCACTGGCGATTATTGATAAAATTACCAAGTTTGGAACGATTTTCCAATTTTTTATTTCCAGTGAAGTAATAGTAGACGAAATAGTACCGTAGGAACCTAGATTAACGGTATCCAAATCCGAATAATAACATAATTTGATAGAATATTGTATGGATTACGATTTATTTCGGTATTACGTTTTTGTGGGCAATTCAAGCTCCGCCGGACCTTTAACACAGTTTGCGTAGCGGCTGCGATCGACTTCTGCGCCTCGAGTTGTGGGTTTGATCCCCACACGGAGAAAATATTTGTATGATCCAGAGGTTGTTCCGGACGTTTGTGTATGTGTGAATTTGTGTTTGTAAACCGCACCCACGATACAGGAGAAAATCCTAGTGTGGGGCAACGTATAAAAAATATTTCCCACTATTCTACGTGCAGAGCTACACAAGTAGAGGTAGGTTAGTTATATGACCATGTTACTGCCAAGTCAAAGGTCTCAGTTTCCAATCCAAGGAAGAAATCATGCTAGTATTAACTATCGATCGATCGATTAAACGGTGGAGGAAAACATCGTGAAGACATCTACATTCCTGAGAGATGAGAGATGTTTTGAGGAGGAGTTGACTCCCCCCCCCCCCCCCTAAACAGCCACTTTAACCTTTTGACCGCCACAGTCATGAATAGACGACAAACCAAAATCTGCCCAGCACACCACGTTCCCGATTGGTGACAAATTTTAAAAGATGAATTCTGACGCCGAGGGCACGCTCTTTTGATGTGGCAGTCAAGTTGTTAAGTACTTATTTTCTCGGACAGTCTAGAGCTCTGGTCCCCCAATAAATTGCTGTGTGGTCCAGAGATTGAAGATCCCCAGGAAACGAATTCCATGCATAAGAAACATTTTCATAAATAAATGCTCTCAGAAAGTCGGACGGAAACGGTTATTTTAACACACGCCTTTCAATTTTTTTTTATCTAACCTATATGATCACTGCTGAGCAAAAGTCTCCCCATCTCCTTTCACTGATTTCTGTTAAGTGCTATCTAGGGACAGTCTATCCGGAAAGTGTTCAAATCGTCCTGCCAGCGCTTTCCGAGTCTTATTCGGCGTTGACGACCGTCTTTGGGCAACCATTGAGTTAGTTTTGTTGGCCCACGAGGGAACACATAACTCGCCCAATCCCACTTCAATCCAGCAATCTTGCCAGCAGCGATGCTAGTTTTTGAGCGCAGCTCGGTGTGACGGCGTAATCGATTTTTTTTTTTATCTTTTTTAACACTGCACTTCAACGCTCTTTGGTTGGCCTTGAGCTTGGATTTCTGAGACCCTGTCAGTCATGTTTGTTTTTTCACGGAATATCGATCGAGATTTCCTTATTTACGAAATGCCGAAACAAAGGAGAATATTGTAGTCTCTTATATTGCCCAGTACTATCAAATATATGTTTCAAAATACATAAATTAAATACCCTAAACAAAAATTTTAATTCTGTTTTTATGTGACTTGCCTGAGTAACTTACAGACCAATGTGTTGCTGGGGAGTTTGTTGCGCCGTTTCTGCTTCTCAGCAAAAACACGAGGAGGCGGTGAAGGGCGGACGTTTTAGGGGCTGTCTTTAATGTAAAATGACGTAGCGTAATTTCTGAAATAGCCTTTTGAAGAAAGAATTGCTTTGTCTCTTTTCATCACGCCTGTATTTCCCGAAGAGTTGGCAGAAGCCAGTGGTGTACTAATGTACACCATGAGTTCGCAGGTGTGCCTTTCTTAATTCATTGCCCTTATTTCTTTTTTTAGAAAAAATAATTATTTCATTCGAGATTTTGCGTTTCCGTATGACATCATGCCCCATATTGTAGTAGGTAAAACCTGTTTTAAATTTATAAGCACCGACCCTGACATACCTACCTTTTTTTACTCGCACTTATTATTTCATTAGTAATCGTTTGCGAAGACTAAACGCAACAAACCGGTTTTTTATCAATCTATGCGGCGCGGCTTATACTTAGTTAAGGTGTGGAATAAACTAGTTTTCGCCATCATCACGCCTATGTTTTCTCTAAGCGACCGAATCAGAAATGAGGAGATCCGTAGAAGAATCAAAGTTGCCGACAAAGCTCAAAGGATTGGCAAGGCTGCGTTTCCACTAGAGATGTGTGCGGTAGCTGAGCGGTGCGAGGATGCGTGGCGCAGCTGTGAACTGGTACGTGCGAAGATGTGTAGCGGGCTCGTTGCAGATGCGAGCGGGGTAAGGTGTGGTGGGAGCAGAGCGCGCGCAACACATCTCAAACTCTCAACACATCCCTCGTTCACGCCCTTCCCTTGTTTTGTGTGCAAAAACCTCGCTGCGCTGAGCCGTTTCCACTATAGCTGCGCTGAGCAAAGCTAGGTAAATGAAGTGATTCTATTGGTTCTTAACAAACTTCGCTCGCTACGCATCCTCGCACATCTCTGGTGGAAACGCAGCCTAAATGGCAGTGGGCGGGGACTGATGACCGCTGGGGTAGGAAAGTTCTCCACGTACCGGAAAACGCAGTGTTGGACGACATCCAACGAGATGGACAGATGACCTGGTGAAGGTCGCTGGGAGTTGTTGCATGCGGGCGGACTATAACCGGTCCCTGTGGAAGTCTATGGGGGAAGCCTTTGTTCAACAGTGGACGTCTTTTGGCTAATATGATGATGATGCTGAGAAGAAGTTTAAGATATTTTCTCTATTTCTGTTTCAGGTGTCGGCAAAACCAGCCTAGTGGTGCGGTACATAGGCAAGATGTTCTCCAAGCATATATCCCCCACCATAGGCGCTTCATTCTTCACGTGCAATATCAACCTGGACAACGCAAGAGTAAAGTTACAGGTAATATATATTTTTTATTTAAACTAGCGACCGAGCCCAGCCTCGCGCGGTCGTACAGTGAGTGTGTGTGATATTTAAATTCTCGCCTTTTCTTCTGCATGTATGATGATAATACAAGTGAATAATTCAGGACTTTGATTCTAATAGGTATATAGACAATTCTGTAACCACTGAATGCTTAGGGCCCCTTGCACAAACTTCTTAAATATTTTTAAATTGTATTTAAACCAAAAATTTCATTGAAATTGTGTTTTTTTTGTCATGATCTTTTTTTTATGGGATAGGAGGGCAAACGAGCAGACGGCTCGCCTGATGCTAAGCGATTACCGCCGCCCATGGACACCCGCAACACCATAGGAGTCACAAGTGCGTTGTCGACCTTTTAAATGGGGCGGCGAACCAGACTCGGCGAAACACAACGTAAGCGTTGTTTAACGCCGGTTTTCTGCGAGGCCGTGGTATCACTCCGGTCGAGCCGGCCCATTAGTGCCGAAGCATGGCTCTCCCACGTAAAAAATCTCTTTTTCTTTTAATAGTTTTTGCTTATCCTTGTATCATTTCCACGTACAGGATACAAATCAGTACCTATACGTATTATCTATTCTGACTGAGGTAACACTCGAGTGGGTAACAATGGATTTTATCAACGAGACGGTACTTGAGCGCTAAACCTATGCTATACAAACAAGTACTTAGGTATTACGTTAGTGTTTCCTTTGTCATACATACATAAACTCACGGCTTTTACAGTGTAGTAATGCAGTGATAGCCTAGTGGTATGACCATTGGACTGCCAAGTCAAAGGTCTCGATTTCGAACCCAAGGCACGCACCTCTGACTTTTCGAAGTCATGTGCGTATTAAATAGTTAATTATCACGCGAATGATGAAGGAATACATCGTGAAGAAATCTGCATGCCTAAGAGATTTTGTCGATGACGTGTGAAATCTGCCAACCCGCACTAGGCCAACGTGGTGGACTATAGCCTAATCCCTCTCATTCTGAGAGGAGTCCCATGCCCAGCAGTGGGACAGTATAATGGGTTGATTAAGTTATGTTATGTTGTTACCATAGAGGTGACGTGAAATTAAATAAAATTCGCGGTAATCGCTTACCGTCAGGCGACACGTCTGCTCGGTTGCCCCCCCCCCCATACTTACTTTCATGAATATTTAATGTTTCTTATTTTATTGGGATACCTATATACCATACCATAGTGTATACAATCCATAAGTGTATTCATGATATTTTGTTTAAATTAGTCATATTTATCTTCCAGGTGTGGGACACAGCTGGTCAGGAGCGGTTTCGCTCCATGGCCCCCATGTACTACCGCAACGCTAACGCGGCTCTGCTGGTCTTTGACATCACCAGTGTCAACAGCTTCGCCGCCATCAAGGGATGGGTCAAGGAGCTGCAAAGGTATGGGATTATATCTTACTAGAGGGGCTAAAACGCGTTTAGTCGACGTTGACTATAATTGTCTTTTATTGACAGATTCTAAATTTAACCAGTCAGAAACCTTAGTCTAAATACATTTAAAAGTCAAATGCTTTAACTCTGGGGGCTAACTCTTGAACTCAAGTCCGATACATCGACATTGGAATTGTGCCGTTTCGTCAAATTTCGTACTCTTGAATTCGAGACTAGCGCCAAATTGTTTCAATATTGCGCGGTAATTGAGTGAACTAAATAGGATTGGGAAACGATCCAACCATTGGCCAATCAGGGATGCTGATACAAGGCTAACGGATTTATGCTCAAGAGTACGAAATCGCCCGACAGCCAAATTGTCATTGGAATCGGATCACGTTTGGATTGGTATTGTATTGTTTTCAAGAGTAAGCCTGCTGGTTTGCGTTAGACTGTTTGTAAATTCGGATCGACATGGGTAGAAATTTCTGTTCTAATTGCTGGAAGAACTAGCCTGTCAGGATATCACGTATTAAATTTACAAATATATTGTTTATTTGTCCAGACACAAGATTATTTAAATTTTAAAATATAATAATTCCTACTTTATTGTTATTTTCATCGATTTATTATGTAAAATGTATCAATGAACTTATTTTTTTGCATGCCATTTAAATGGCACATGTGCTGAACTTTTATGATAATGAAAAACATCTCCTTGTTACCACATTTGAGCAAATAAATTCATTTCATTTACAAATTCCAAACTCCGAGTTGTTTCTGAAACATCACATACCATCACGCCTGTATTCCCCGAAGGGTTAGGCAGAGGCGTACTTAATGTACACCCACAGTTCGCCGGTATGTTTCGGTCCCATGTTATAGGGGGCGAGCCTATAGCCATTAACCGGGCACAAATCCAGACTCCGAGCTGCTACTGAAAATTTCATAGAAAAACCCAATAACACTGCTCGACCTGGGGATCGAACCCAGGACCTCTAGTGTAGCAGTCGCGCTTGGGACCACTAGACTAATGAGTCAGTCAGTCAGTGTTGTTATTGAAAATTTCATAGAAAATCCCAATAACACTGCTCGACATGGAAACCGAACTCAGAACCTCTAGCGTTGCAGTCGCACTTGGTACCAGTAGATTAACGATGCAGTTTTTCATAATAAAGTATATTTTAACTTGCACTTGGGGTTGCCAGCGAGCCATGGAGCGCAGTACGCAGTCAAACAAAGAGATATGTCTTTGGAGTCAAATTAACAGACCGCATCAAAAATAGCGTCCTGCACTCCAAAACCCCGATCGCCAAACCGCCAAACTTAAAATGGAACTGGGCTGGCCACGTCAGCCGCATGTTAAACGAGTTGTGGGCTAGACAAACTACTGAGTGGATCCTACATAAGCGTAGACGACAACGCGGCAGACCTAGACGGAGATGGCGGGATGAGCTTGACTTCTTCAGGAAGGATTGGCTCAAAATAGCCTTGAGTGGTGAGGAGTGGAACGAGGGTAGGGAGCCCTTTGCCCTGCAGTGGGAAGATAACGGCTGAACAATAATAATATTTTAGAAGCGGCGGTAGCCTAATGGTTAGGGCGTCGGACTTACGATCATGTGGTTGCCGGTTCGAAACCCACCCATTGCACTACCGACGTGAACCCACTCGTAACACAAGCGACCTACATTGCTAGTAAGCTTTTTAAAAAATAAAACATTATTTCAGCAACGTACCTGAAGAAATGGTGCTATCGGTGGTGGGTAATAAAAGCGACCTGGAAGATCTCCGCGCGGTGCAGTCTAGCGAGGCGGCGCAGTTCGCGGCCTCCATCGGCGCGCACTACTGCGAGACTTCCGCGCTGCACGACCAGGTATCTGGAGTAACCAGGGCCCTCGTTAAACTATTGAGGACCTTGGGCACTTTAGGACATGCCCGGATCTAGGAAGGGGGCAACCCGGGGAACCTGCCCTGGGCACCAAAATTGAGTTTCTTTTTTACTCGACGAAACATATTTCTTTGTTTCACTCTGTAGCCTCAACGGCTTGATGGATTGTGGCTTGAGAGGTGTCGTTAGATTCGTCTCAATTGTGAGACTGACACTGGGTATATAAAAATTATGAATATTTAAAATGATCCATTCTTGGCGCCATATCTTGAATTTTTTTTTTCTAAACACCTATCGAATGTGGTATTCAAATAAAGGGTTTTATAAACGGCTTACAAAAATATATACAACTTATATGTTAACTTGTAATTTGGAATGAGAAATGCTAAAATTCCTAAGTTAAAAGTGTAATATAATAAAAAAAAACCCCAACTGGCAAACAAATGTAATAAAAAAATACTTAGGTCTTCGGAGTTCAATTTAAGACGAAGCCTCCGACTGCATGAGATTCATCATCTTGTTTCCACTGAAAATTTGAACAGAGTGGAATCTGCCCCACTTGTGGGGCAAAGTGGAATGATTCACTTCTTTATTTCTTTGTTTTTTTATACTGAGGTTTGTGATGTGAGCGTAGCATTAATTAACATCTATTATGTATAACACCGGGCCGAGAGTGGCTCAGATTCAACTAACCTTGACTTCCTCCTCAGCAAGGCATAGACGAAGTGTTCCTGAACACAGCGTCGGCGCTCCTGAGGCTGTCCAGCACCAACCAGTACTCCTCGCTGCGGTCCTACGACTCTGCAGAAGCGGATGCTGATAAAATACCCACGGGTAAGTAAGTATACCAGACGCTAAGCTGCCAGCCCAACTATTCCTCTGTAATTTACAAGGTTGGCAACGCGCGAGTGTTACCCTGGTGTAGCAAGCGTCCATAGGCTACGGTAACCGCTTACCATCAGGCGGGCCGTAAGCTTTTTGCCAACTTGTACGTGTTTTTGCCAACGTGGTATAAAAAAAAACTTCGATCTAGCTCTTGGACTACCAATCCCCTTAAATTGAACTTATTATATCTTCTAAACTGTGACCCGACTCTCTGACCCGACTGAATCTCTGACTTGGCGAAAAATTGCGACTAATTACCGACTAAATTTGGGAGAAATCAGATTTTCGCTAGGTGCCCTAGCTTTTGAGATTCAAATGGGGCCGAGCTGGGGAGTCGCTCTCCAATTCGGCCACAAATAAATGCTTATAAGTTTTAAACTAGTGATCGACTAATTCTGATATATGGTGACTATTTTTGACTAATTAGCAACTTTTTTGCTACATGCTGGACAGTCTTTGTCTGCCTCATTAGTCTAGTGGTCCCAAGTGCGACTGCCACGCTAGAGTTCCTGAGTTCGATCCCCAGGTCTAGCAAAGTGTTATTGGGCTAGCAAAGTGTTTTCCCTGTTACAGGGTCACCTACAGAAGAAGACGCTACACACACAGGGAAGGTAGAGCTGCCAGCCTGGAGCATCGACAGCATCGCGCACGGTGATGTGCAGAAGAACATGTGTTGTTGACAACACAACATATTATACAAATATACACTATGTTAAAAAAAAAACATTCAAACCAATACACTCGCCTGTATTCCCCGATCAATTGAGCAGTGGTGCACTAATGTACACCCACAGTTAGGTATTTTTAGGTGGCAAACCATTGACCAGGCACAACTCGTGAGTTGCTACCGAGAATTTAATAGAAAAAAATCCAATAACACTGCTCAACCTGAGAATCGAACCCAGGACCTCTAGCGTAGCAGTCGCGTTCAGGAACACTAGGCTAATGAGGCAGCTTTAGTTTTATCTTAATCAGATAAATGGTATAGAAACATATAAAAGACAAACAGACAAACATACATTTTTATACATAAAAATCAATCAATCACTACAGTCACAAGTCTGTATTATAAGTTATTTTTAATCTAAACAATAGATTTAAGTAACATTATGACAAATAATATATTATTATCTAGTTTCGACTTCGAAGCCGTACCTAAGTAATAACTACGCAAGATTAAGCAATGCTTGCCGAGGTCAGTATATGGATGGGTGACCATTAGCATATCGAGATCCCTCTGTACCTAAGAGCATGTAAAGCCATCGGTCACGGTTGTCATACGAATATCTATGACAATTGTTAAGCTGGGTTCACACGGTATTGTACTGCAGGATTTTTTGCTGTATGCGTCTAAACGAATAAATAATGGCACACACATTGTATATAGAACCGTTCACACGACTTTTGTACTGCAACAAATCGGACAACATTACTCATCGGACTTACTAGCAAATTGAATGAACTTTATGTGGTTATTAATTTTTAACATAACATACCATCACGCCTTTATTCCCCGAAGGGTTAGGCAGAGGCGTACTAATGTATACCCACAGTTCGCCGGTATGTTTAGGTCCCATGTAATAGGGGGCGAGCCTATTGCCATTAATCGGGCACAAATCCAGACTCCGAGCCGCTACTGAGAATTTCATAGAAAAACTCAATAACACTTTGCTCGACCTGGGGATCGAACCCAGGACCTCTAGGGTAGCAGTCGCGCTTGGGGCCACTAGACTAATGAGGCAGTCAATTTTTATACGAATGAAAATCTACTGTATGAACACCCGGCTAATTGTACGTTTAAAATCGAATACTACAAAAAACTTGCAGGACAATGCCGTGTGAAGCTAGCTTTAGTGGTAGTCAGAAGCCCAATAAAGCCTGACAACCAGTCTACCCTTAGGATATCAGAATTAGCTCTAATTATTATAATACTAGCTTCTGCCCCCGAAATTGTCTGCGTGGACTTGTCCAATCTGAATAAAAAGTAGTTGTGTGTTATTCCAGGCTATAATCTATCTGTGTGCCAAATTTCATCCGGATCCTTTTTGTGATTTTTTTGCATTTTCCATGCTAAGATTATTAAGTTATTTTTTAGTAAAGGAAAAAATTAGAAAATGCAAAAAAATCACAAAAAGATAGTTAATAGGTAAGGTGGCATCGTACGACACTGAACTAACTGTAAAGTAAGTCGTGTCGGTTGAGAGGTAAGGTAACTTGCCTCTCATAGATGTCACCAACGTCACCTTATGACGTAAATTCAGAATGTGAAGGCAAAATTTCAATCATGCGGGTAGGGTTCGCGGTGGCTTAGAGTTCAGAGCGTCTGGTATATCAAACCAGAAGACGCAGGTTCGAATCCTGCCCGCGATTGAATTTTTTCCTTTACTAAAAAATAACTTCATCCAGATCCGTTCAGCCGTTCTGGCGTGCAAGAGTAACAAACATACTCACAAACTTTCAGGTTGATAATATTAGTAAGGATTTGACATTTAAAAGTAAGATGTCTTGCCGATTGTTTTCTATAGGAAATGAATCATTTGGAGCAATACATCTATACTCGAGTTTTCTTTAGTGCCCGAAAGATATGGTTAAAATGACAATAAAAACAAATCTGATTTGTTTATTTTTTTTAGTAATAAAATCAAATAATTTAAATTATTGTCAAAATAAACTCACTCACTCGGCGTTAAACAACGCTTACGTTGTGTTTCGCCGAGCGAGTGAGGTTACCGGAGGCCCAATCCTCTTTTAAAGGTCGGCAACGCACTTGTGACTCCTCTTTTGGTGTTGCGGGTGTCCATGGGCGGCGGTAATCGCTTACCATCAGGTGATCCGGCTGCTCGTTTGCCCTCCTAACCATAAAAAGAGAAAACTAATTAACCTTTTGACCGCTACAGTCATGTATAGACAAACCAAAATGTGCCGAGCACACCACGGTCACGACTGGGTAACAGATTTCTATAGGAAGCTTGGTGCTGAAGGCACGCTTTTTCCGTTTTTACGTAACAATCAAAGGGTTATATTATGTAGAGCGACATCTCTCTCTCTGTCTCTCTCAATTCGCAAATCGATCGCAATAATACGGCCTCTGTTGGACTCTGCTGCTGAGTTCTACCGCCTCAAATATAACTATACTACTTACATTCCTTAGATATTTACGTTTCCTTGCGCTATCGAGCCTTTCTTGCCTTGGATTTATAAGGTTATAAATGCTCAAGTTAGATATTATAATTAGTTTAAGTATGTTATAGCAATATGTTAAAAAACCCTGTCCGATCCGAATGCGGCATAATTATGGTTACCCGAATCACATCACAAAATAAAATAAGATGACAAAAAACAAAATAAAGTAAATATATTAAATGAACATTGAAATAAAACTACTTTTTACGGATTTTATCGCGTTGTATTGATATTATTTGATTCCCGACGTTTCGGATCCTTTACAGCATCCATGGTCACGGGTAGACTAAGTTGTTGCACGTCTTAATGTTACAATTACTAACAGCTACCTTACATTTTTGTTAATTATTGGCGATCCGATTCACGCAGAACGAGCTCACCGTATCCTTCAGTCTTGCAGTTTTGGGCTAGTCTATCAAAGCTGGGTTTGGGCAAAAATCGTGAATGTTTCACGATTTTTGCCCAAACTCGCAATTACCCCAAAATCTCACAAAAAAAAAAAAATGATAAAACCAAGCCTTGTTATGTTAGGCACCTAGAGACGGTGTCGCGGCCTCCGTAATTGCTATTTCTCTTGTTAGCTAACAATACCTTTACGGGTCAGGGGCCGTATTATGACGTGTTAACGCCATCATTTTTAGGTTGTAAGAAAGAGATGAGGGTATTTAATATGTAGAGCGGCATCTCTTTCTCACAACCTAAAAATGATGGCGTTAACACGTCATAACACGGTCCCTGATAGGGTTTTCATGACACATTGTAATATATATAACAAAATAACGTAACAGGTAAATAAGTTTTTACAGTATACTACATAGAAAGATCTTTTGCTTCAAGCTAAGCAATGAAATTATCTACTTAGTAGCGGGTTTTTTATATTTTTAAATATTTTTTGGTAAAAAATAATTAAAAGTGTAAATAACATAACATGTATAACATAACGCCTGTATTCCCCGAAGGGTTAGGCAGCGGCGTACTTAATGTACACCTACAGTTCGCCGATATGTTTAAGTCCCATGTTATAGGGGGCGAGCCTATAGCCATTAACCGGGCACAAATCCAGACTCCGAACTGCTACTGAGAATTTCATAGAAAAACCCAATAACACTGCTCGACCTGGGGATCGAACCCAGGACCTCTAGTGTAGCAGTCGCACTTGGGACCACTAGACTAATGAGGCAGTCTAGTGTCTAAGTGTAAATAAAATACGAGAATTTATATAAGAGAATAGGTACCTATAAGTGTTATGTATATAGAGATAATATACAACAATTATTTTTGATAATAATGTTATTTTAATAAAAAGTTCGATGCAATGAATTTATTGTGTACAGTTAATTTTGTATTTAGTTAAATAATAATAATTAGTAAATGAATAATGTTTATGATGCATTTTTATTTAACACTAGCTGGAACGACAGACGTCCTGCCGTGGAAATAAAAAAATACTATCGCGACGCCACCTACCGGATCCAATTATGTCTAAACCATCCAGGACCCACTCTCCACCTCTCTTTTTTACGTGGGAGAGCCATGCTTCGCCATGAATGGGCCGGCTGGACTGGATTGATACCACGGCCTCACAGAAAACGGTGTTATACAACGCTTACGTTGTGTTTCGGGTTACCAGAGGCCCTTATACAAGGCTGGCAACGCACTTGTGACGCCTCTGGTGTTGCGGGTGTCCATGGGCGGCGGTAATCGCTTACCATCAGGTGATCCGTCTTATCGTTTGCCCTCCTATCACATAAAAATCAAAGACAAAAAAATCGGTTCAGCCGTCTAGGAGTTCAGTGACACACTAAACATACATACAAAGATGTAAATAATTTATACCTATATGTTTAAGTTTGAAATCAAGGCGTCTATGGGCGGCCTCGGAATATGCATAATGACATTTTGAACATCGAAAGACCGCCTCGGTATTTGAATAAAACATATTTCGGAGACGCCGATGGGCGGCCTCAGGATTAAATGGGTCTACCTCGCCGTCCCTCCACATATTCATCACACTTTTAAAACGATACTTAAGTAAAACAATTAATTTCAAACAAAATATTTAATACCCATTTAAAAATCACACAGAATCACATCATAGTTATTAAAACAAACTCATTACTTATGTAACTGGAGTCTTCCATTTGAGGCGGGAAAAGAGTGGCTTTCTTCACTAAACTGGTCAATAATCCACTTTTTTTCGTCAAATTCAAATATTATTTGGATTTCCACAAGATTGTCTGATAGTGGGTCCATGAAATTTGTAAACGAGGGATAAATAATAAATATACAATATTCACAAGTTCATTATTACTTAAAACTAGTGGTGGGCGATTATGAATGATTTGTATAATCGAATTACTTTGTATTACTAATGTTGATAATCGATTATGAAATTAGTAACTAATATATTTTCATAATCGAATGACGTTACTAATTAGTACTACTAATCCTGTTGTAAAAAAAGTCCAGAGCCTCGAGTATCTCGGGGGAAGGGGGAGTGACAAACATTATTACCTACCTATAAGGCTGAAACTGTACATTTGTATACCAGAAAATAATAGTGGTACAGCACGCGCGGCATAAGTTGGCCGGAGTGAAGTTCGCCGTTTTAATGCGCAGTGGATTGTTTACGTTAAAAATTGTGTACTGCGCAACCAAAAACTGACAAACAGCTAACTTCACTCCGGCCAATTTATGTCGCGCGTACTGTAGTATTTATTATATGAATATGCTAGAATATTTTTTCATAAAAATAATTACCATATACTTATTTCATTATTTATTTGTGTACCTAAATCCAACACACGATGAAAACAACATTTTTAATGTGATATTGACTAATCTGCTGCATCGACTTGCGACGCGGCTACTAACTTAATTAGTATAATTACTAATCTGTATAATCGAGATATCTCGAGACATCTTCATAATCGAATGATTTCATTAGTATATCTCATAATCGCCCACCGCTACTTAAAACCCAGTCGCCATCATTGAAAGACTTCGCCACAAATGGTATATTCCACCATACACATAATAAATATTACATATTAGATATTATATTGTCTTTAACATGCAGTTTGGAAGGAATCGTTATCAATATAAAAATAAACACATCGTTACAATGTTTATATTGACATGCTTACATAATTATTTCATTTGAAGACGAAACATTTTAATATTTATTACATTAAAATGATTCATTATAAAACATTTTAATGTGGACAATCAATCAAAAACAATCGATTGTAAGATCTCGATCGATTGAAATCGATAAAAAATCCAATGAATAGGGAAGGCAACGCAAATCTTAAAACAGATGTCAGCACCTCCGACATTTTCAACAACCACCAATCTTAAACGTGCGACCCGCATTGCTAGTAAGCTTTTTTTAACAAATGAAAAAAATAAAAATAACAGGCCCATTACTAAAAATTTTATAAAATACTAGCTGTAACTCGCGGTTTCACCCTCTTAAAAATGACAGACTCATACAAACTTTCACCCCCCTTTTCACCACCTTAGGGGTTGAATTTTCAAAAATCCTTTCTTATCGAATGCCTACGTCGTACAAAGAACACACCCTCCAAGCTTTGCCTTGATCCGTCAGTCAGTCATTCAGGACTTTATATGTATAGATAATTCTTATACTGGAAAAATAATTGAAATCTACTCATGACATACGCTTTTAAAGTTTATGGTGGGAATGGAGACGAGATGCTCTGTCTTTTTCCCGCAAAATCACAGTGTGGAGGGATGAGGAGTGCTGTCCCTCACACCAAAGGGAGGATCCTCCGACCAGGGGAGTTTTTGCCTGGCGGACCACGGCCCGTTGATGTCGGGCGGTTGGATATATCCAAGTTGCGTTGCAAACTTCACTTGCGCGATTCAGGACTTGTCCGTATAGTTTCTTTGTATAACGCACGCACGGTTTGACGTCACAACTCTCGGTCTTGCATAAATTTAAAATACCTACTTATAACATTAAAGTTTTTTGAGTCGATTTTGATGAAGCTCGGTTTGTCGTCAACATTTTATGAGACCTTTTTAGCCTGTGAAAAGTAAATTGTAGTTCCATAATTGGCTGTAAGAATTACTGTGCTTACATACATACCATCACGCCTGTACTCCCCGAAGGGTTAGGCAGAGGCGTACTACTATACACCCACAGTTCGCCTGGTATGTTTAGGTCCCATGTAATAGGGGGCGAGCCTATTGCCATTAACCGGGCACGAATCTACCGAGCTGCTACTGAGAATTTCATAGAAAAACTCAATAACACTGCTCGACCTGGGGATCGAACCCAGGACCTCTGGCGTAGCAGTCGCGCTTGGGACCACTAGACTAATGAGGTAGTCCAGTATTTTGTGATGAATTAAAATTAAAAAAAAATGGTGCCATAATTTTTTAAGTTGCCATCCCCATTCAAAAGCAAAGACTTATAATATCAATTATTTGCGACAATACATTAATAAGGCACTTTTATACAATACTACTGGCATTCCTATAATTCTTATGATAAGAATAATTAAAAGTTATTACATTCCAGAAAAAAAAATCTTAAAAAAAGAAAAATTGAATATCATTGCACTTTTAATCTCTAACAGGGTAAGCGAAGATACCCAATCATTGTAGAAATGGATGTAGGCTCTCTAATAACATGAAATTGTATATGCAGACGCTATATTATCATTAAAGGATGAGCAGGCTTCTAAAAAATAAGTGTACTTGGTACTGGAAGTGAAGTCTGCCCAAAATATTTAAAAGTTTGAAAACTAAAAATATTGAAATCACGTAAATTAATTGTGAAATTATGTTATTATAAATTCTATCCGATATTACTCAAAATAAATAAAACCCTGGTTTTAAATAATAACATTCATATTATTTGTGGTTTCGTGGTAAGCACAGCTGCGTGATTTCGAGATCCTGGGTTCGATTTCCAGAAATTGCCTTGTCTTATTTTTTTGAATTCTCTAGGCACTTAAAACATGATGTTGAATTTTTATTAACATTACATACCATCACGCCTGTATTCCCCGAAGGGTTATGCAGAGGCGTATTAATGTACACCCATAATGATATAATATAATTCTCTAAGTGCCTATGGCTTCATAGTCAATAAGACTATCTTAACGCTATTACCTGTATAAGGTAGGCAGGAGTCTAGTACATTATAAAGAAAGGCAGACATCGGTAGATCCTTGGAAGACATTTAAATTGTTTTAAAGATTAAATCACAAAGAAACCTGTATGAAAAAAGAACAGCAAGATTGGAATCAGAAAAAACCCGGATCGCCGTATGTTAAGCGACACTGTAATCTACGATGGAGCGATTATATAAATAGAACCGGATCTCGATACCTAACAATATCTTCACAGGTCGAACAGGGTTTTCTTAAGAGTCCGGCGGAGCCTGAATTGCCCACAAAAACGTAATACCGAAATAAATCGTAATCCAGACAATATTTAATAAAATTATGGTATTATTCTGATTTGGATACCGTTAATCTAGGTTCCTACCGTACTATTTCGTCTATTACTACTTCACTGGAAATAAAAGACCGGAAAATCGTTATTATCGTTATTATCGAAACTTGGTAAAGTAATCAAAAATTCCATTCCCTTACATTCATTTCCAGTGAAGTATTTTGAACGAAATGATACAGTAGGAACTTAGATTAGTGGTATCTAAATCTGAATAATAACATAATTTGATTAAATTGTGTTTGATTTACGATTTATTTCGGTATTGCGTTTATCAGGGCAATTCGGTCTGCCGGACTCTTACCACATTTTATAATGAATATGGATATCACAGCAAAGCGTGTCAGGATTTACATAATTTGTGATAAAAATCAACTACCCTCATACATAGCTGTTACTGACGGGCTGTTGCATTATCCATACCAATATTTCTTTCTTTCTTTCCTATTTACAGCTCATCTTTCTCGTCGGTCTCCGCTGGGATGTCAAACTCGTCTTGTTGCTCCTCCTTCTCGTCATAATCTTCCGAGAAGTCGGGCATTGGGTTCTGTTGAGGAATGCCGCCGAAGCCGTAAGGATCCGGTCCGTGTACCTGGAAAAGACATAGATTGGCGAACTGGCGGTCAAGCGTTAGCCTATCACAAATAAAAAAAAATGTATTAAAATAAACGTAACGCTTATATTCCCCGAATGGTTAGATGGTGTTCTGATGTACACCGAGCTCTAACACACATAACCTCGAAAATTCCATATATTTTTGGTTAATTGGTTCCATAAGGTTTTAGTTCTCAGTTGTCAATGTTGTACTCGTATAGTTAATGTCACGATTACTACAGCCATGAATGTAGAACTTATTATAGACCTACAAACTGCGAAAAATTGCTTGAAATATGAATTTGGTGAACAATCAACCATAAGGCTCTCTCTTACCTTAACGTATTCGGCTTCCATCTCGTGCGTCCACGTGGTGTCCTCATCATTAGGCAACATCCATTCTTCACAGTACTTGGCGTGGTCGAAGCAAATCTGAAAATTATTACCATCATCACGCTTGCAATCTCCAAAATGTCAAGCAGAGGTGTACTGCCACAGTTCGCCGGTATGTCCAGGTCCCATGTAATGGGTGTGTGCTTATTGCCAGAATGCGAAATCCGACTTCCTACTGGGTATTTGATAAAAAAATCTCAATGACACTGCTCGACCCAGTAATCGAATTCAGGACTTCTGACTCAGCATTCACGCCATAGATTTTGTAATTATGTTTTAGTGGTGTATTTTGTAATTTTGAAGCTGCGGTAGCCTAATGGCTAGGGCGTCGGACTTGCGATCATGTGGTTACCGGTTGGAAACCCACTCATTGCACATGAAACCACTCGTAACACAAGCATTTAGCTTAGCACGAGGTGTTAACCACAATACTGGTAATGTGCGACCCACATTGCTAGTAAGCTTTATTAAAAAATAAAAACAGGCTACTTTTTATCCAGGCTTACTCTTGAACTCAATTCCGATACATCGACATTGGAATTGTGCCGTTTCGTCAAGTTTCGTACTCTTGAATTCGAGACTAGCGCCAAATTGTTTCAATATTGCGCGGTGATTGAGTGAACTAAATAGGATTGGGAAACGACCCAACCATTGGCCAATCAGGATGCCGATACAAGGTTAACGGATTTATGCTCAAGAGCACGAAATCGCCCGACAGCCAAATTGACATTGGAATCGGATCACGTTTGTATTGGTATTGTATTGTTTTCAAAAGTAAGCCTGCAGGTCGGGCCCAATTCTGAAGTCTACTTAGCCGAAATCGTGGGCAGAAGTTATTAGAAAATAAATAAATGTCACCTCTCGTTCAGCATCTGGCATGATGTCGTCGTGAGGTCTCGTCTTGTACAGGTTTGTGATCTCGTCCTCATTCTCCTCAAACATTCTTTCACACTGCAAACAATACATAAATTAAGTGTAGACTCCTTGCAGGTCTAAGTCGATCCTCGGGAGTCAGTCCCACAGGACTCGAAGTTGACCCTCGGAAGTACTTATAAGTTTCTTGCGTCGAAGTCTATCCATGACAGACGAAGTCGGCTCTATTCTATGTCCACCCATAGTATGAGGTTGACTGGGTGTTGAAGTTAATCCTCAAGGATAGATCAATTAGTGAATATAACGATAACATAACATACCATCACGCCTGTATTCCCCGAAGGGTTAGGCAGAGGTGTACACCCACAGTTCGCCAGTATGTTTAGGTCCCATGTTATAGGGGGCGAGCCTATAGCCATTAACCGGGCACAAATCCAGACTCCGAGCTGCTAATGAGAATTTCATAGAAAAACCCAATAACACTTTAAATGGGGATCCTGGGGACCTGGGGATCGAACCCAGGACCTCTAGTGTAGCAGTCTCACTTGGGACCACTAGACTAATGAAGCAGTCATAACGATAACATTGAGTTAAAAATATATAACATACCATTACAACTGTATTCCCCGAAGGGTTAGGCAGAGGTTACCCACAGTTTTTGTTTATCTCTCATTTAATGGGGGAATTGCCTTATGCCTATTGCCATTAACTGGGCACAAATCCAAACTCTAAGCTGTTACTAATAATTTCATAGAAAAACCTAACTACACTGCTGGGAATCGAACCCTCGAGCGTAACAATCACACTTACAACCACTAAAAGAGGCAGTTTTTGCCAAGTTACGTGAAGATACATACATAGTACTCCAAGCTCTTGTTCAGATCATCGTCGGTGACAAACTTGGTCTTGGAGAAATCAGGGTTCATCCCGCCATCCTTGGTGATCAGCTGCATGATGGCCAGCTTGCCCGTGGCCTTATAGTACACGCGTACGTAATCATCCATCTTCTTGCCTGAAATTTTAATAGTAAACATTGGTAAGTGTATGGTCTGTGAATTCCTTACTACTAGCGCCATCTCTTTAATTGACGAAGTACTATGTTTTGTTACTTTTCAGTTGATCTTTTTCGTTGTACGGTTAGCCTATGGAACCTTGCAACACCAGGGGTATCACCCGCGCGTTGCCGACCCTGTAAATCAAGGAGGAATTGCTGGACTGGATAGGAGACATGCTGCACTGCATGACAGCGGCGGTAACAAACACCACCGGTCCACCCCACTGCCGAAGCTCTGGCGACCTTACTCACCATTAAGAACACATCGTTACACGGATGTTATTTGGTTACGGTTTTCTGCAAGGTAGAGGAACTTCCCCAGTCAGGCAGCTATAATTGGGAGTGAAATTATCCGATTCCACTATGCCCTACCTCTCTTAGTATGATTTCCTAAATAAAGCATACAATATGTGACATCGTCCAAGTCAGCGTGTGTTAATATCACGGGCATTAGAAAACTATCGCTAACAGTTATACATTCATTTATGATCTCGCTCGATTTTTGAAACAATGCTTACAATTTAGATGGTGACTTAAAGACATTTTGAAACTATGCTACTAGTTTCTGACGTTTATGAACTGCCTATTTTAATGGCCTAGGTCCTTGAATAAAAAAAAACTTTGTCTAACTACTTACAGATGCCATCAATCATTTCTGAGATGTATACAGCTGATCTGTGAGCGGGAACCTTCTCCTGCATCGTGTTGCCACTGGCATCCATCCTAAAGTTGCCAACCTGAAATAGATTGCTTAATATTTAAATAAAACTACTTTTTACAGATTTTATGACAACAAGACCAACAGATGTACATGATAGAGGTCTCTTTGTGATAAGACAGGCCCACCCATCCATAACGCTAGCTTAACATATAGATTGTTTGATGAACTCGCCGCGCGACGGTACCAGATCAGTGGAACATTTGCGCTGGCCACAAGAAATATCATGCTTAGAAACTAGAGATTAACTTAACTTAACTAGAGGTTATGAGCACTTCACAATCAAAATAATTGCACAGATGACGAGACAGACGTGTCCTCGCCGACAACATTTCATTTTGTTTAACACCCATATATTATACAGTACGCGCAGCATAAGTTGGCTGGAGTGAAGTTCGCCGTTTTAATGCGCAGTGGATTGTTTACGTTAAAAATTGTGTACTGCGCAACCAAACAGCTAACTTCAGTCCGGCCAACTTATGTCGCGCGTACTGTAATTTTATTTGAAACTAGATCGAAAAATATTCATTCATTTTCATATTTATTTTCGACTTTGAAGTTCTTTCGATTCTAAACGGAAGTAAGAACTAAGTGACGTCATTTGTACGGTTAAAAGGGCTAAACGATGATATGACGTCATTTTTCTGACCCCTCAAAGTTTTCTTAATTCAGTTTAGCATCTATCATAAATTATTCATAACCTTACATTATCTATTTTGTTGTTTAAATACTATTAAATAATCAACCCATTATACTGTCCCACTGCTGGGCATGGGTCTTCTGGGTCTCCTCTGAGTGAGAGGGATTAGGCTATAGTCCACCATGCTGCCCTAGTGCGGGTTGGCAGACTTCACACGCCATCGAGAAAATCTCTCAGGTTTCCTCACGATGTTTTCCTTCACCGTTTAAGCTCGTGATAATTAACTGTTTAATAAGCACACGACTTTGAAAAGTCAGAGGTGCGTGCCTTGGGTTCGATCTCGAGACCTTTGACTTGGCAGTCCAACAGTCATACCACTAGGCTATCACTGCTTCGATATATTATTATTTCAATAAAATATCTATTTTCTCAGTTTCCAAGAATGCTCCGTAATGAAGAAATGTACAAATTTAAAAAAAACTTTTGGAACTCAGGATATGAAAACAAAGACGACACGTTTGGCGTAGCGGCTGAGCGATTGGCTTCTGCGTCACGTGTTGTGGGTTCGATCCCCACACAGAGCAAATATTTGTATGATCTACAGGTAGTTGTTCCGGATCTGGGTGTTTGTGTATGTGAGAATTTGTGTTTGTAAACGCACCCACGATACAGGAGAAAATCCTAGAGTGGGGCAACGTTTTTTGAAAAAAAAAACAATATTTTTGTTGTTGTAGCTTAATAATTTTGAAATGTTGTCAATTGTGCATGTGACACTGTACTTATATCAACAATATGAAAATGAAAATGGATGATTTGTGGCGCCATATTGTTTTGGAAAAAAAAATCTCCTCAAAACTGGTGGAAAATAGCAGTATCATAAAATATATGTATGGTAAAGCTATTACTTACAAAAATACAACTGTATCTAATTTGGAATGAGAAACTACTAACAAAAAATCCTAACTAAAAAGTGTAAAATTAAGTTAATTTAGTTAATTCATAAATAATAAAATTACTAGACTGGCAAAAAAGATGGAAACAAGATGACTAATCTCATGCAGTCGGAGACATTGTCTTAAATTGAACTCCTTGTTTCCATCTTTTTTAAGCAGTCCGGTTTTTTTGTACCTAGTAATTGGATTTTTGTAAAACTTCAGTGCATGTTTGTTATCAAAGGACCATGTAATACAATTGTTTTAAAGTACACGTGTTCGAATAATAACAGTATTAAGAGTACCTAACCGAAATTATCCACCGGTTGACTTTATAAAAAGTAATTTGATGAATTCAATTCAAATATAATAAAACTTTCAAACATGCACAGGTCATTAAATTTTATACTTACGTCAACTTTTTTCCATTTATCTACTTTTTTTATCTCGTGGTTAAGCTCTTCGAAGGTCGTCCGGCAAACTGGAATATTAAGATAATTCCAATTATCCATAAAATCAATGAAAATCAATTAAAAACAATACGAATTATACGCACCTAAACATTTCAAGTTTTTGGGGTCTATTCGCGCCGTCACCGCAACAAACAAAATTGTGAACGCAAAGAACAGAGTTGCTGAACGCATTTTTATGCCTAATTAATTAACTATCACAAATGTGCTTAATTTACAAGAAAATCTAGATAAATGTCGGAAAATTCTCTCTACGTGTTGAAGAAGTTTATCTTTTTCTTGTCATACACGATCTCTATTGTAATTGGTCGAATCTGATTTATAACTTTTTTAATAAAATCCTGCTCTCTTATTGGTCTATTCTGACAGCTATAGTCCTACTAAATAAACTGAGCAAGTTAAATACCAAATCACTAAAGAAATCTAATATTTTCAATTTTGTGGGCTTATCTCGACACCTTGATAGATTATATTTAAAATCTTGAAAAACTTTTCGTCTTATATCGGGTCGTTTTATATGACTTTAAACTAAAAGAATATTGTATTAAACAATGCACAATATTACATTTCTTTGTACATTTATTAATTTAAAATACGCCATGTAAAAAAAATGTTACACCTGTTAGGCTGTCCATACCAAGAATATTTTTTTAAAACGTCAACCCAATGACAATAAATCATTATGATTTTGTCTGTGTGTGTATAGCTTGCACAACAGGAAAAACATCAATGTCAAGACACTCACCTAACTAATTATTATCACATGAGTTGATAGCAATAACAAATGTAATGAATCTAAAAAACGTTTTATAATTTAAAACGCAGTATTTATTTGTAATTTTGTCAAGTATGTATGTTTGTAAATATTAAAATATTGCCCTTTCCGACTCCCTCGATTTGCCCGTTCTCCGGTTTTCCGCCCGCCGCCCCCCACCTACCAACCGACCCAACCAAACTAAACTAACCAACAGTTCGCATTCGGTCTCTATGCGCGTGGGACGTTTGCTCAACGGCATGTATAATTTTTTTATGCACATCAAATTGTTTAAAATCCTTAAAATACCTTGAATATTACTATTGCGTCGTCTTGGAGTGACGTTCCAGTGAGTTTTGTGAAGAAATACACACGTTTCGTGTAAAAATTCAGGTAAGTGACTAGTTGACAGATTGCGTCTTTTCTTATTCCGAGCTTATTCTCTAGTATTTTTAGTTGATATTGATTGCTTTCATTTGTGTGATACGGGTAAATTTAAAGAGGGACATGATCCATAATGCCATATTGCCTGTTTCGACTTGACGGCGCACCTATGCCATGGCCATACGCTACTCCCTCAGTCCAATATAGTATCATATTTTATGTAACCTTTAAAAAAATCATCTTATCAATCGACCGCGTCATGTGCAGTTAGAAAACCCCAATTTCATAATGAGAGCGCGCGATCGGCGCAACATGACGACTTGGCAACGCGCTGCCACCCGATAAAAACTTGTTAAAAAGTTAATTTATCAAACAAAAAATATGTTATTATCCGTCGACCGGCATTTCCCTTTGTTTCCGTGTGAAATCGTCCCTTTGTCCTTCGGTAGGGCGCGCTGGGCGCGTCGCGGCACTGGAATTTCGACTCTAGAAAAGTGCCATAATACAATGATGGTATACATTGGTAGGTCGCGCTCGGCGCTGCTCGTCGCCCGCTCGCGTCGTTTTCACAACGCCTGTGTTCGTGCGTATCTACGTGGACGACGTCAGTGTGCTCGTGCGGTAGTTTGTTTATAGTCACTACCGGACAAATACGATATCTATTATTATAGCAGTATGGCTCAGTATCGTATGTAGGTCGGCGTCCTCGTCAGTGTTTGTCTATCGATCTCTGCGGTGGCCAATGGCACATGTCGGCGCGGTCCTGCGCGGCCGCGCCTCGCTCCGCTCTTTGGTGAAAGCCGGGCGCGCTCGGACGATATATTACAATTCATGTACATCTATACATCTATAAGTTGTCTATAAGTACTATCTTATCATTGGAAACGCTGTTATAACACTCCCCCTCCCCTCTACCTACCGGTCCCCGCACGCGCCTGCCGGATTTGAAGGCCTACTAGATCATGAGTATTTCAAATAAGAACCCGCGAAGTTGATGTATAAATTGAAATCGTGAATGT
This sequence comes from Acronicta aceris, assembly GCA_910591435.1. Lineage (NCBI taxonomy): Eukaryota > Metazoa > Arthropoda > Insecta > Lepidoptera > Noctuidae > Acronicta > Acronicta aceris. The sequence continues at coordinate 7,298,756 of OU342784.1, forward strand.
TTTGTCGAGCGCTGTTTGGCGACCTCCGGCGTCACAGCGCGCGGGGGGAGGGTGCCAGAAATAGAAGTGCGGATTGGAAACGTGCGACGTGGCAACGTCGCGCGCTCGTCCGCGCTCAGTGTCGGTTCAAAATGGCGTCTGTGCGTGATCGATACCGTGGAATTTACGTTGAAAATGACCGTATTTGTGATGTATCTGGTTGTGAGTCGGCCGGAGGGCTACCCTGGCAGCACGGGGCGAACGCTCCGCATCCGGCGCTGGCTCACGAACCTCTCAATGTACGTATCTCAACCATATTGCGCCGACACTTTGCCCCCTACATAAATACCTAGGTATGGTTCGAGTACGCTTGCAATCTTGATGATCTAGACATCTACAGCATATCCGATATGCGTTATTAAGATATCTTGAACTCTCAGCTTGCAATGTACTCGGGCGATCGAGCTAAACGTATGCATTTTACACAGACAAGAACCTAACGACAGACATCTACGTAGTTACGTAATAGTAATTTTTCTTAGGGAAAGTGTTGCTTATTGAGTGTTTTATTCATGAATCTCTAAGGCCTAACAAAAGAGGACAAATAAATATAGTCTCATCATTCGTAAGTTGCATCTGATAAACGAAAACAAAATGGCGGCTGACTTGTAAAATTAAGACGCAGTAGCATGCTGAATGTTGGCAACGTCGCGCTTCACAGACCGTAATTGTGTGTAGTCGACTCACTTGTTCGATAAGAAGTTTCAAGGCTATGCGTTTTGTATCCTCCGCTTAACAATGGGATAAATTTAATACAAACGATAAACGAGTTTAATTCTTAATATCAGCGTACTGGTGTCGTAATTAAATTTTAGTAATAACTTCAGTTAGTGTGTTTCACTCACACATTGATGAACTAATTGAGGTTAATACTTGGCGTGCTTGTTATATACCTGTTTACTGACGCACACATATACAGAATCTAATAAACAACTAGGTTGATATTGAGTGGACGAGAGCCTTAGATAGAATAATGGTATACTCGTAATCTGTGCATAGGTCCTATATGTTGACATTACTGCGGGCATCTGATTATATTTTATGCATAATCATGAAGGACTTTATATATATTGATCAATCGCGTATGTTTTTCTACAATTTTGTCTGCCGTTTCATCATCAAATTGCTTAATCAAGTAATTGTTACTTATTAGATTGGTTGGAATTCCAGTTTGAGGTTCTCGAACTGTTGTTTCATTATAACTTGAAATACAGTTAACAAATATGTTGAATTACAAAATAAACAGTGTTTATAATAAACAGGATTGTGTGTAATCTTCATTTTCACACTAAATAGTCTTGTTGTGATCACATGTCGGTTTTTAATCAGCTGATAACTCGCCAAATTTCCGTTAGTCAACATAGCCTTTTGTTTCTTTGTCGACTCATTCCCCTTTTGGCTTCCACTGAATGTGTTTCTGCCCATACACAGCACCATTAAATTAGAATATTTTGATACAACTTCACCGAATTTTCTTTCAAGCTGAATTTGATGTAGGTATTTCTTTCCATGATCTGGCTTTTAATGCAGCTGTCTTTAACTCAAGGACTTTGGCGTTAACACATTTGTTATTTCTATTTAAATTTAAAAACTACTTTCAAGGATCTTTTTAAATCAAAAACGTTACTTGCTTCAGACGCTGGACGTTGAATAATAGGCACCATTTTGAAATTCTAAATAGGTTAGTAAGATGTTTATAAGGGGTCCGATTCTTTGTTATGTATCTTGGAAACATAATATTCTTCTATTATTTTTTTTGCCGTATATAGTATATATTTCATCTTCTATTTTAAATTTAACAAAAAAGTTCGTTTTAACCTTTTGAGAGTAATTTGTGAATTATGAAAGAAGTGACTTTATGCCACTATAAGAACTGTCTACATTTAAACTAGTTTCCATTGCATTGCCTTGACTTGCAGAGTTAGTAATTATAACGGTTTTGGTGCGTTTCTAATTTATTGATAGAATATTATATACATTCCAAAAATTTTACGCTAAATCAATGAAAAATCAAAGCACACCTATGGCTTTTTTCGGATCCTATATATTATCTTTTTTATTTTATTTTAATTTATTCACTTAAAGTAGCTTTTTCCTGTGTTAACATCTCTTATATCTACAATTTCTTGGCAAACATGCTACCCTCTGACCTTTAAATTCTAACTACAAATTGGCATTTTCCATGTGATTCTCGCACAAAGTCATGACTTAGCAAAATTAACTTGTCATGGTGATTTTTTAAAAGTCGTGCATTATGAACAATGTTATCTATTCAAACTAGTAGACTAAAAAGGGTTAATTTCTTTTGACTCGTCTTGTTTTCTATACCTAATCTAGTCTGTAGTCTTTAAACTTAGCGGTTAACTCAAGCAATGTCTTATTCAGCTGTCAAACTAATTCATGAACTCGACAAAAAACGTTCAACTGTTTTCAACTTATCAGTTGACTTACATTGTTTCTTATAAATTATATTTGTTCCACCGTATAATCGCTTTTTCTACAGGGCTTGTTATTTATTAGATTTGATTAGTTTAAACTTTTTTCTGCTAACTGCAGGATTATTATAAGTGTACTTTCTTTTGGCTATAAAATTGTATTTTTGAGAGTTAAATAACATGTAACACAAGTACTAGTCTTAGGATCTGGTTGTAATAGACCCCTTAATTCATCAAAGCGCGTTAAGGCCCCGGGGCACAAGAACAATAGATTTTGCATAGTCTATAATTTATTATTTAAAATCGAATTAGACACAGCTCTCTTTATTACATCAAAGATTCTTTTGAGACATTTGATATGCTTAATTAGTGGAGTATATATTAATGTAGTCGTAGTTTTGTTGAGAATTTTATCAATAGTTTGTAGTTAGATTTTTAATAAAATTGCATTTTTTTTAAATAATATTCTTTTGAAGTGAATATTTTTTAGGTTATGCAGAACTCATAGGAGACATTTTCGCAGCAAAAATGGATTAGAAAACAGTATCTACATGAAATAAAACAATATCTTTCAATTTGTTTCTTTTTGCTTTGACCTAAATTTCCCAAACCCCATTCTGGCATTTTATAAACAAAACAAAAATAAACAAATGTTTTCTTGTTTGTTAAGCTGAAACAAACTTTCATAGTTTGCTATGTTCATTGTGTTTATAATATTTAATCTTTTTGATAGTAGTCGAAAATATAATAACTATTTATATATATTTCGTGCATCATCTTGAATCATAAATGTTTTTTTATTGGGACCACCCTTGTTGTTTATCGCACTTTTAGCATTAATAAACAATACACAGACGTCTTCACATTACAAATAACTAATTTACTTTCTTCCATTTAGTTATTCACTGCAGTGATTTTACTATTCCTTTCATTGACACCCTCGTCTGCTACCAAGGTGGCACATTAACTCTGTTGTATTGTGTTTGTGTATCCTAATTTGTTCAATTAAGTTAAATTCGTAACACGTTGTAATTGGGCGAAATTAGTTAAAAATCGAACGGGGTGAACGTGCTTTACATATAGTCATTTTGCTATTGGTAGGAATGAAAAAATCTATACTGGAGCAAGTGTATTAAATTGATCGATAACTTCATACCTACCTACAGCCAAACGACAGGGCATTTACTTTCAACAGATTTTATTTATTCAGTTAATTAATTTTGGCGGGAAATGCACGCGGTCAAGCCCGGGTGTGCTCTCAATAGAGACTGTTGTATAATTTTAGAGAAAGGAGATTTTGTTTTGGTCCACCAGTGCCGCGGCGGCAGTTCGTGGCATTTCATATCGTTGCAAGTCCGTTTCGCTCGCTATTATTTCTATGGCGGCGTTGCCGTTCCGTCTAGTGGCTCGGGCTCGATTCTCGGATAGGCCGCCGTGGTTGGAGGCGCTGTGAGCCGTCAGTCGGCCGCGCAGCTCGGTGCGCGACGTTTGTCCGAGGAAGGGCTCCGCTCGCGTCCCTCCAGTCCCGGCGCGGCAGTGTTGCGGGTGCGAAAGAGTTAGCGTTTTGCGCGAACGAGACAGCACTATGGCAGTGTCGCAACCTCGCCCACCTGACCGTGTTGACGCCGCGCTCGAAAAAGTTGCGCCGTTGCGCTATTTGGAGGCGCACGAATGTGTTCGCTCGGAGCAAACCGTGACGCGCTATTATCTTTATTCATTATCTCGAAACTGTTTTTTGAGTTATAAAAGGCGTTTTCTACATGTAATAGAAGATACTGACGTGCCAGCATTTAATATTCAACGGTATGTATTCGTTTTTATTGTTTTTGATATCAACGCGTTCGAGGCCAATCGTTATCGCAATTGCAACAGATAGATAGGAGCTCAAATCTTCTCGTCCCATAAACTGGGTTGTCTTCTGTTCTCCTTCGTGTAGCATTGATTCGCATTGACGTTCGGTGAGTCGCGCTGTATAATTGTTGGTATTTAGTCGCCATTTTCTACGTCGGTGACGAATACCGCCGCGCCGTCCTCGTTTCCCCCGGCCCGATGCAAACCGGACTTTACCGCTCTATTCTGAAAGATGATTATCCTTAACCGACTTTAACTTTTTCTTCAAACGAGATCCACTCGCTATGATTCATTGTAGAAATAATAATACCTACCTACCTAACGATTTTCGTAGGTGACTGTACCGTGAAAGAGGTGAGTCCGATATCTAAATAGAAGATTTCAGAACATAGCCGTGTAAAAAGGCGGGCCTTATATTTTCTAATATTCTCGTTCTCAATTTTGTTTTGTTGCCTGCGCTGCAGACTTGAAAGTTTGAGCGAGTAGGTATATTGCGCCGGCCCGGCCGCTGTTGTGCACTTAGCTGGGGTGTTATCGATTTGTGTACGTTTTCCGCTATAAATAAGTACGAGTTTGTGTCATCGCCGTTGCTGCCGGACCGGTTTGTGAACGAAACCTGTGTGGGTGCTGTGACCGGAGATTCGAAATTCCAAATTCGAATGCGCTTCGCCTTCTAGCTTTCGAGTAGGTAGGTCTGCCTTTATGTTCGTGTTTTTAATTGCGTAATATGTTTATAAAAGCTACATACGGTCGCCGTAGCACGTTGTGTTAGTCACGTTGCAATTTTTCGAGTATTGGTATACTTACTTGAGTAGGTAGGTATACCGCAATTTGGTTTTCCGTCTTTTATAATTTCAATTCATACAAATATCCAATGTAATTTTATTCTCTGACCCTGAACAACATGCTAAAAATGCTAAGTTTGTAAGAAAGTGGAACGATGTGGAATGGTTTAAATTCAGGATGTGACGTCATCATTTATTTTTATTAAAGTCTACAAAATTACAAATCCAAATGTGTTTGTGTGAGTAAATTGTAAGTTACCTGCCCTTTCAAAATTTAAAAAAGTAACAATTTCTTCAAGAAATTTCAATAAACAAGTATTTTACAAAAACCGTTGGTAAGTTTGTTACATAATACTTTCAATATTAATAACAGTTCATTATGTAGTCAATATTCAGTAAATTTAAAACAAAACAACTAATGCATGTCACATTCACATGTGAAAATGGCGGGCGTTGTTATTTATTCAGCCAGGAACGATGGACTGAATTTTATAGTAGGCTCAAGCTAACTAACTTGTAAATATTCGCCATTGTAACGGCTCGAAACATATTTCAGGTTCCATTTGTATCTACAGTCACACGCTCTTGCATAACCCCCACGGGCGCGTTGTTTTATCATGTTTTACTGTTTTGTCGTGATTTCCGCGGTCAAACGTCAATTCCACGCAGTCTTCACGTTTTTGACCATATTGTAGTTGTTTAGAGTTATTACGAGGAATTTGGAGTCTGTTTTCTATAAAGCCATGGTAGGTACCATAGAGGCTATTGACTTCTGTGAAAGACGCGGACCACCTCGTGCTCGGTCTAAAAGAAAAAACAGTTTCTGTTAGTTTGTGTTAGGTTGGTGAGAGTCACTTGTTAGAGAAACTCCTTATTCAAAAGGATAATCATCATGATTTATATTAGGACAATTTAAACCTTTCTGCAGTAGCTAGTGTCAATTAGTACTGTACTAGTTCCATATAAGTATACAATAAGTAGCTAATTATTCTACCTAAAATTGGTTGGTCATCCATTTTCATTTGAGGAAATTAGGTTTATTAAGTCTGATAAATTTTAAACTGGGTATTGAAATTGGAATTGTGGAATACTTACCATCCTTTAGTAGACTGAGGTGGTTAAGGTGTTCTCTGACATCTAAATATTGCCCCCCCATCCCGTTGCTGACCTCAATAGGTCTGACAACTGCGTACAAGGGGGTATATTAATGTTCAGCATTGGAAGCGTCACACAGTACATCACGACTTGCGGCGTGCCGAAAATGTTGCAACAATTAAAGAATAGGAACTTAATTATTACATACTACAAACTTGGTCTGCAATTTCACTTTGATCCTAAAGGACTTATTTAGATGCAAAGTAGCATAAATCTTTCTGCAAGGTCCAATCTGTCTTTATACTTACCAAAATTCATCAAAATTGGTTCAAATGCTGCAACAATTATTAAACAAATTCATAATAAGAATGGTTACATATAAGTACAATATCAGTAATAAGAAAAGAAAAGAGTACCTATCAACTCTCATTCAGTTTAGCAAGCACAAATATACAGGTTGTAAGTTCTCAGTAACAGTAGTTTGCATTTGTGCCCAATTAATGGCAATAGGCTTGCCCCCTATTACAAGGGACCTAAACTTACCGTGGTTGTACATTAATACACCCTTGCCTAACCCTTCGGGGGATATAGGATGTGATGGTATGGTATAATTATAGTCCAACACCCAGTAGGTAGGCCAAATCTGCTTTAAAAAAATAATAATCTATATTTTCATGCCTGTCTCCCATTGGGGTAGGCAAAGACCATTTGGATTAACAGTAACCCTTCTTTGAATGTGAAAGTAGCCTGTCTGTTCATGTGTTACATATCAAGCTTAAATTGCTGAATAAATTTTGACAAATTTTAGTACCTTTATAGATACCAAAGTCTATCTATAAAGGTACTAAAATTTATCAAAATTTTAGTTAGAAGGAGAGGCTACAATTTGTTTTTAAAAATTATTTTGTTATGCATGTGAAACCGCAGGCAATAGGTAGCTAAACATATTATGTGGCACAAAATAGGTATAAACAATGTGCTAAGCTCCCTACAAAATACATGATAATCTAATTAATGTAGTCTCATGACTAATCCATTGTGATGTCTACGTTATGAGTGGGTGTTTCCAACTGATAGGAAGATCAATAACATTATAACCTAACCCAACATCCCCATGTTAATTATGACCTGCTTACTATCTTATTTATTCAGGTACTTAAGACTAAGTACCAATTCAGTTGATAAGTCTGTGAAAGAAATATATACAATCCTTACTAATATTATAAACGTGAAAGTTTGAGTGTGGATGTTTGTTACTCTTACACGCCAAAACGGCTGAACGGATCTGGATGAAATTTGGCACAGAGATAAATTATAGTCTGGAATAATACATAGGCTACTTTTTATCCAGGTTGGAACCAATTCAGAAGTCCACACAGACAAAGTGGAGGGCAGAAGCTAGTCATGTATAACTTTGAAAAATATAAATAAATAATAATAACATAAACATACCGCCTATATTGCCCGAAAGGTTAGGCAGAGGCGTACTAATGTACACACACAGTTCGTCGGTATGTTTAGGTCCCAGGTAATAGGGGGCGACTATAGATGGGTTTCTGCCCAGGCATTTTGGGCGAAAAAAATAAATGCCCTGGCATAAACTCATCTATATAGATGGGTTTCCGCCCAGGCATTTTGGGCGAAAAAAATTAATGCCCTGGCATAAACCCATCTCTAGGGGCGACCCGTCTGCCATTAACCTGGCACAAATTCCAAACTGACCTGCTACGGAGAATTTCATAACATAAATAATCAACCCATTACATTATCTCACTGCTGGGCATGGGTCTCCTCTAGGGGGATTAGGCTATAAGTCCAACGTTGTCCAATGCTAGTAGGAAAACCCAATAACACTGCTTGATCTGGGAATCGAACCCAGGGCCTCTAGCGCAACAGTCGCGCTCAAGACCACTAGGCTAACAAGACAGTTGATAATAAATAAATAAATAATGTCTTTATGTCAATATTTAAATGTAACATAATATACTAATGATAACACTGCTTCAATTCCAGGTGATTGTGTGATGGGTGATCGCTGATCCGCAGCGATGATGAAGAGGACAGGCGTCCCCAGGATGGGGCCCGATGAGCCCTCGCCCCTGGCTCCCCAGAATTCAGCACAGGTACTTAATTCAGTTTGATTTTATGGTAGAAGCTGGTGTAAAATTACACAATGCTAGTATTTGTTTGCGAACCAAATATTATTTATATGAGAGTTGGTTTGTACCAGGTAGGGCTTAGTTAATTATGCTTAGGGTCTGGCAGAACATGAATTGCCCACAAAAACGTAATACCGAAATTAATCGTAACTCCGACAATATTCTATCATATTATGTCATTATTCAGATTAGATACTGTTAATCTAGGTTCCTACGATCCTATTTCGTCTGCTGGAAAATCATTCCAGACTTGGTAACGTTATCAAAAATTGCATTCTCTTACAATTATTTCCAGTGAAGTATTTTGGACGAAATGGTAGAGTAGGAACCTAAATTAACGGTATCCGAATCTGAATAATAACCGAATTTGATTAAATTGTGTTTGAATTACGATTTATTTCGGTATTACGTTTGTGAGAGAAATTCGGTCCGCCGAACTCTTAGCTTTTTAAAGGGTCGGCAACGCGACACGCGACGACGCGACACCCCTGGTGTTGCAAGCGTCCAACAGTAACTGTAGACCATCAGGAGGGCCGAAAGCTTGTTTGCCACCTTACTTACCTTAAATAACATCTGTATTATGTACCTATGATCCAAAATAAAGAATTTTGAATTTGAAAAAAAAATTGTTGTATAAAAAAAAAATTGAGCAAGTCGAAAACAGAGCTCAGGACAGTGTGTGTTGAGTTGTATAAGCAGCTAGACAGAACGTACTATAGAGAAATTGTGACGTCAAAACTCACTACGCCACACAAATCCTATACTAACACTACCAATACCCAGACAGAGCTCGAGTCTTCGCTCGAAAAGAAAATGGGTATATTCTCAGAATGATCGATGTGGGCGCAGCAAAATGTAGGCAAATCGGTTGACCAGCTAGACATAAAATCGCCTCGAGATAATTTTCTCGTCACTTATCTCGTTTCGAAACTATGGCTGAAGATAATGATAATGACATAATTATATCAAGGGAGGCTTGTAAGCACCCCAGGGTAATTATAGCAACGGAAGGTTCGAGGCTGTTATAAATAAAAATAAACTCAAATTACATTCGTACTGTCCCAGCTAAACCTACATATATTTTCAACCTCATTGTGTAATTTTTAGGGTTCCGTACCCAAAGGGTAAAACGGGTAAAACAACAAATACTAAAAAACAATAAAATAAATATTTAAGGGGGCTCCCATACAACAAACGTGATTTTTTTGTGGTTTTTATAGATAACTAGCGACCCGCCCGCGGTTTCACCCGCGTTGCCCCATTCCTAAGAGTCGTAGCGTAATGTTAAATACCTTAAAACCTTCCTCTTGAATCACTCTATCTATTAAAAAAAACGCTTCAAAATCCGTTGCGTAGTTTCAAAGATTTAAGCATACATAGGGACGGACAGACAGCGACAGCGACTTTGTTTTATACTATGCAGTGATGGTACGGAATTTACGGAATCCTTCATGAGCGAGTTCGACTTGCACTTGGCCGGTTTTTTTGCAATACGTCAAATATCAAATTGATAATTGTTTCCTATTTCGTCGCATACCAACTTTAATATACACTTGTATCTAATTCCATAAAAAAACAACGTAAACACTAAGAAATAATCTCATTTTTCTTTACACGTGTAAAAAAACAAAATGGCAGATGTGTAAGGGAAGCCATTTTGCTATTTCCTTGGAGTTATTTTTTTTGATTAAAACTGTAACTGGGATAGCAGTGTTATTTTTAGAAATTGAATCCGAAGACATGAGCGCAACTGATGAGCAAGAGATCTTGGTTTCGAGTCCCAGGTTGAGCAAAGTATTATTGGCCTTTTTCTCAGTAGCAGCTCGGAGTTTGGAATTTGTACCCGGCTCGCCCCCTATTACATGGGACCGGCGTGATGAACCTAATAACACTTCTCGCCTCCTCTGGGAATGTAACCCTTTACCGTAGCAATCGCACTTAGGACCACTACCACTAATGAGGCGGTCCTTTTCATGATGTGCCTTCAATCAAAATAATTAGCAATTTCCGTTTGTATTTATCAATACAAACACGTGATTCTGTATCGCACATATTAAAAGATATCGTTTTCAATTATAAAAGTAAATAATATTCATGTAATGTAAAAAAATAATCTTCGGAAAACGTTTTTTGTTGTGTGTATACTATACACTTTATCAACATGCTAAATGGCTATATCGATAATGATAATGACCAGCAAGGAATGCATTTTGTGTAAGAAATGCACTTGTAAATGTTATCAGATATCATTTGTTGGACAGAACTCGTCACTGGGTTAAGTAAGTTCTACGCTGATAATAAAAAAAACCGGACAAGCGCGAGCCGGACTCGCCCATCGAGGATTCCGTATGATATGTACATAATCATAATTAATTAAAAATGTATAGTTTTCAGATTTTTCCCTATACTTGTAGTATAAGACGGTATTAATTGCCAAATTTCATAGTTCTAGGTCAACGGAAAATACCCTATAAATGTTGATTCCCTCGAGTGTCGAAATATACGTTTTTTGCGGGATAAACCGACTGTATCTTTGTTAACTTAGAAGTCTAATCTTTTCACAGCTTCAAGGGACTATGGACCTGAGTATATGGTTTTAATTTCAAATTTAAGATCTTGACTGACGGACGGACGGACAACAAAGTGATCCTATAAGGGTTCCATCTTTCCTTTTGAGGTATGGAACCCTAATAAACAATAGACTCATCCACTATTTCATGGGACCTAAAAATACTGGCGAACTGTGGGTGTACATTAGAACACCGCAACATGTTATGTTTCTACAATACGGTTACGGTACGGATGGCAGGTTCATCTTGCAGACCAGTTGATCAGCTTAGTTATTACTTAGCTAAATAAAAGTTGATGATGTGATGATTATTTCTCCAATTATAAGAGTGACAATCAAAGTCGAAAGATTTAAGCCAATAGAAGTCAGTACTTTGAAAACTCAAAACTCGTCGCAAGGTTCCAAAAAGTGGGTCATATAGAGAAGAGCCAGCAAGAAACTCCATAGATACTCGTTTAAAAAAACATGATTACAATATTAAGCTTTTTTAAGTAGTTATTGAGAGATGTGTAAGATTTAAAAAAAAAACTTTATTAGCAATGTGGGACGCACATTTCTAGTATTCTTGTTAAACCCTCGTACTAAGCTAAATGCTTGTGTTACGAGTGGGTTCACGTCGGTAGTGCAATGGGTGGGTTTCGAACCGGCAAACATTTATTCATTACATAAAAAAAATGATTGCCACAGCAAGTAAATGCTGACCAGTTATATTAGCAACTATCCTGTCAGTTTACCTAGTTAAATTGGAAACTTACCAAAACTCATCTATTCTGTGCGTAACGTATCGGTGCTATCCTTGGCGACTACTCAACGCGGTGCAATGACACTGAAAGCTTCTGATTGGGAATTTTATTCTAGATACGTTAACCAGGCTGGCTAGGGCGCGCCGGAGATTCTACCTCGCTCCCGTCACTTGATTCCCTCCCATCATTCCGAGAAAGATAGGGTTGAGTCACAGGAAGAGGAAGCTTTCTCCTCACACACCCCCATCTTTTTCATCCTCTTTTTAGCCAGTCACTGTCTAGGGCGGGCCGGACTTTCTCCCTCGCTCTCTCGTCTCTGGCCTTTTAGCTCCCGCCACCGCTGCCCCTCTCTCAGTATCCCTTTCTCTCACACACCCCGTCTATCTCTCACACACCCCGTCTATCTCTCACACACCCCGTCTTTCTCTCACACACCCCGTCTTTCTCTCACACACCCCGTCTTTCTCTCACACACCCCGTCTTTCTCTCACACACCCCCTTATCTTTCATCCTGTTTTTATTTCACTCGGTCTCTACAACCAGGTTATTTAATTTCATTGAAGAGCTTATTAGTGATGGGAACAAAATTATTCTGTGGATATACTGATTTCTGGCTTTGTCTATACGTGTCGATGTTATGAAACTTTATTCAGCAATTTATACTTCAAGAAGTAACAAACACTTTCACTTTTTAATATAAATATTGTTGATTATTTCATGTGTACTAATTAAAAAATATTTTACGCGCTGTGACGTAATAAAACAATATTTAATTGCAAATTCGCATACTGGAGTCATTAAAATTGCTCCAATTTCCCAAAGTAATGTAGCCCTACTAGAATAACCTTTAAATTAATTGTAAAATGACATTAGCACACAATTAAAAAAAAATAACTGACTTGTTTCGTTTGTCTAGTGGTCCCAAGCGTGACTGCTACGCTAGAGGTCCTGGTTTAGATTCTCAGGTCGAGCAGTGTTATTGGGTTTTTCTATGAAATTCTCAGTAGTAGCTCGGGAGTTTGGGATTTGTACCCGGTTAATGACAATATTACATGGGACCTAAACATACTGGGGAATTACTGTGAGTGTACACCTCTGCCTAATCCTTCTGGGAATACAGGCGTGATGGCATGGTGGGAAATAAATAAATATGCTCGCGTGTTTTTATATCTGTTCGAGCATCCACAGAAGTGATCATGTCTCGAATACTCGTGCTCGACACCCCTATATAAATGACGTAGACATTCTGTTACGTACGTCACTATTAGATGAAAATATATTTGCGCACTCTGTTCCGTTACGTAGCACGTGTCAATCCCATAAATTTTTATCTTTTAGTGACGTCACACCTCTGACACTATAGAAACAAATTTATTCTGCTGCTCTGCATTGATATGAGAGAATTATCGTGTTCGTAACACCTATATCCAGCAGCGTTAATCTATTTCATTCAAAAAAATTCTCTACATTGGTTTAGCTGTTTAAGCGTAAATATGTAACAGACGCAGGGTTTATGCATTTATGTATAACTAGCGGCCCGCTCGCGGTTTCACCCGCGTTGCCCCATTCTTAAGAGTCGTAGCGTAATGTTAAATAGCTTAAAACCTTCCTCTTGAATCACTCTATCTATTAACAAAAACCGCTTCAAAATCCGTTGCGTAGTTTTAAAGATTTAAGCATACATAGGGACGGACAGAGCGACAGCGACTTTGTGAGTATGGAAGTATGGATATTTTAAGAAAAGTATTATGAAATATTATAAAACTTGGCTTACTTTTTCGACTGAAGAAAAAATGCTTTTCACGTGTGGCTGAATAAAACTTACATAGGTTAGGCAGAGGCGTCTTAATGTACATCTACAGTTCCCCAGTATGTTTAAGTCCCATGTAATAGGGGGCGAGCCTATTGTCGTTAACCGGTTACAAATATTGAACTCTGAGCCGCTACTGAGAATTTCATAGAAAACCCCACTTTACTCGACCTGGGAATCTAAGCCAGGACCTCTAGTGGACCACTAGAATAACGGGGCAGTTTTTTTTTATACACTAAGGTAGCAAACAAGTATACGGCCCGTCTGACGGTAAGCGGTTACTGTAGCCTATAGACGCTTGGAACACGATATCACTCGCGTGTTGCCGACCCTGTAAATTAAGGAGGAATAGTTGGGCTGGCAGCATAGGTGACGTTCTGCCATGTATGACAGCGGCGGTAACAAAACACCACCGGTCTCCCACACTGCCAACACAACGCTTCCTCGCGGAACTCTGGCGACCTTGCACACCGTTAGGAACACAACATGTGCTATGTTGGATCTATGTTATTTGGCTACGATTTTCTGCAAGGTCGAGGTACTTCCCCAGTCGAGCAGCTCCAATTGTGAGTGGAATTATTCAATTCCACTATGCCTTACCTCTCTTTAAAGAAATCAGAATAAATACTTGCTTTCTATTATATTTGAACCTCCCCCCCATCCCGTTGCTTACCTCAATAGGTCTGACAACTGCGTAAAAGGGGGTATATTAATGTTCAGCATTGGAAGCGTCACACAGTACATCACGACTTGCGGCGTGCCGAAAATGCTGCTACAATTAAATAATAGGAACTTATACACACACTCAGGGATGTTTTGCCCATTCCGGGGCCCTAGGGCACAGGAGAATGTGCGACCCTGTCGAAAAAAAATATTTTTGTCGAGTATCTAGTTTTTAGGGTTACGTACCCAAAGGGTAAAACGGGACCCTATTACTAAGACTCCGCTGTCCGTCCGTCACCAGGCTGTATCTCATGAACCGTGATAGTTACACAGTTGAAATTTTCACAGATGATGTATTTCTGTTGCCGCTATAATAACAAATACTAAAAAACAGAATAAAATAAATATTTAAGGGGGCTCCCATACAACAGACGTGATTTTTTTGCCGTTTTTATAGATAATGGTACGGAATCCTTCGTGCGCGAATCCGACTCGCACTTGGCCGTTTTTTTATTATTTTACTGCTTGAATCTGGATAACTTGCAGAAGCTTCGGGGAAGTCACAATTTAATTTTGGAAATCCCTTTTCTCATTTCATAGTAAATAGACAGCCCTGTGGGGTATACAATTCACCTGCCTAACCCTTGTTATATGTGTGTCTTATGTTATGTTTTAAGATGCAATTAACATAGTATTATTTAGTGCATAATAGATAACTGCGTCCATATTGTGTAAACAGCGGGGTTATCGACACATTATCGACCTAGAGGTGTAAACATGTTGTGTTGTCTTATCAAACGCGTATGTAAGCTAATTGAACATAGCATTGTGCGAAATTTTACACCCAAAATCTTATACATACTTTTGTCTCGTTCTAGCTAATGACACTTGAATGAAAAACAAAAAACACTTGACTCGCTCACACACGAAATCTCTAGAACTATAAAGCCTTTTGTTGCAAACCTTCAAAAAGCGACCGGTCTTCGGGGGTTCGACCGGGAAATCAAAATTAAGCGGCGGTAGCCTAATGGCTAGGGCGTCGGACTTGCGATCATGTGGTTGACGGTTCAAAACCCACCCATTACTCTACCGACGTGAACCCACTTGTAACACAAGCATTTAGCTTAGCACGAGGGGTTAACAAGAATACTAGTAATGTACGACCCACATTGCTAGTAAGCTTTGTGTAGGATTAGTGACCACCATCAGAATATGGGGGTTCTGTGCCCTTTTATAAGACCTCCCCGCTCAACGCTCTTGCTGGAGAGACTTTAAAGGGTCTCCCTTGAACCTCACTACAGTCCATTGTGCTACCCTATTTGGAGACTTTCTATGAATTAACTAAGCCTACGGAATTGAAATCTGGCTCGTAGATTCATCGATGATAGTGTAGATATCCACTAAGATTAAAGGATTTAGCGTCAATTCATCTGCCTCATTAGTCTATTGATCCTAAGCGCGACTGTACGTCACAGGTCCTGGGATCGAGCAAAGTGATATTGGGTTTTTCTATGAAATTCTCATTAGCAGCTCGTGAGGATTTGTGCCTGGTTAATGGCAATAGGCTGGCCCCCTACTACATAGGACCTAAACATACCGGCAAAATATGGTTCAGCGTCAGCTATCTTCTATCTATATATTTATAGGAGAACCTAACTGACCGACTGACATCAACGCACAAACTACAGGAGCTAGGTCCAGAAAGTTTGCATGTTGGTTCCTTTTGCACTATAGACGAGCTCTTAGAAAGGATTTTTGGAAATTCAACCCCTAAGGTTTTGAAAAGGGGGATGAATGTTTTTATGAAGTCCCGTCATTTATGGCGGGTGAAAACGCCGGGTATAGCTAGTCAACAATATGTATTTGTAACAAAATGTCTTCCTCGTAAACAATTCGATGTTAAACATCACAATCTCTCTGCCAACAAGTTGGACGGGTGACTCACACTGTTATTTATAGCTGATACGCCAACGCTCGCGTCGGAATAGTTGTTTTTTCGCGCAATGTACCTCGTTCGAGTGTCCTTGGTTGAAACCTGTAAACATTACTATTTTTTATAGTACCTACCTTTTGCTTTTGGGTAGGTTTTGTTTATAAAGTAAGATGATACGATAATTAACTGATCTGATTAAATTATTTGATCTTAAGCTTCGTATAGTTGAGCTACAGGATGACTGATCCATGCTTGCTCTCGGTCCAGAAGTGGACTAAGGCCGCCATTTTCTGCTGATTACTGAAGTGCCTCATTAGTCTAGTGGTTCCAAGCGCGACAAAATGTTATTAGGATTTTCTATGATCAGGGCTCTCCCCCTATTACATGGGACCTAAACGTACCGGCGACGACGATGACTCGGCAAACGTATAGAGTAGAACGCTCCCCGGCAAGATGGAGTGATGATTTGTGAAAGGTTGATGGCCGAAGATGGATGTGACAAGCCGAGGACAGGGTGACATATCGCACATTGGGGGAGGCCTGCGTCCAGCAGTGGACTGCTATAGGCTGATAATGATAATGATTATAACTCGTAGCATGAGAGCTTTAGACAACGATTTTGTGAATTCTGCAGTAGACAAAACTGTCTTGACAAACTGTGGGACTAATTAGTATGCTTCTGCCTTACCGGTACGTTCATTAATTTCCTCATGCAGATCATTGTCGAATTAGCGTATTCTTAACCTGACCTTTTTTGAGAACGCCCGTAATTTGGCTGGGGTATGTTCAACTAAATGACAATGGAAAAACATTCAAAGTATCTATAAAAGATTTTTTTGCAGTTTTTAATATCAAGACTGCTAAAAAATGTGAGCTCATTGTGTTACTTGAAGGTAGATGGTGAAAATAAATACAATCAGTGGCGGTCCCCAAACACGCGTGCGCCCCAATGCGTGCTCTGTTATATCACAATCAAAGGGGCCGCCCTTTTGACTGTGATATAACAGAGGAATTAAAAGAAAAAAGAAGCGTCGTCTCGTGGATATCGTGGCACTTGTCCAGAGTGGCCCATAGTATGAATGCTCCTGAGCCTGTTCCACAGAAGTTATTCAACTCGGGGCCAAAGTATAAGAAACAGTCGTAATAAAAGAGTATAGTAATAGTCGGAAAACCCTATTGTTTATCGAATACTGATTTATTTACGCCTTCTTCTTGGAATTTGACTAAGAAGGATCTCGAGTTTTGGGGCACCCCAGGACCTGGGGCCCGGGGCGGACCGCCCTACTGAATACGATCTTTGGGCTCCAGTCAGGAATGGTAGCCGCTTATATTAACCTGGTCATACATGCTTGTACCTTAGTCATAAAAAAATAACACTCGTAATGTTGGCATTTATTCCTACAGTTAGCGCGTAATAATAACAAAAAATATTTAAACCACTTCCTTATTTTTATACCGGTTTCCATGTGTATGCTACTCGTAGATGCGTATTTAATTTTGTTGTAAGACGATTTGTGTTGCTTCAAATTTGGATTTTGTAAAACATGCATATCATAAAGTAACTCGGACTGCGCCTTGCTTACCGTGCTTGCTTGCCGAGGTCAGTCTATGGATCGGTGAGCACTCTTAACACATTAAGTCCCTGTAAATCCCGTCTGTCCAGTTTCTCATACAAACATATATGACAATCGTTGGTAGATAGTCAGAAGCCTAAAGTCTGATAACTAGTTTATTCTTAGGATATTGGTATTGGCCAGAAATTAAGTTGAGGTCTTTTTTTTACACCACAAAGGTAGCAAATAAGCATACGGTGGTCTGATGGCAGTCGCTTGTAAAATTCAGGTGCAGTCCTAGCCAAAGACTTCTGGGATGACATAGTCAGTGAGTAGACTAAGTAATAGGGGGCTTGTCGTGTCTTGTCTTGTGGGTAGTAATGGGGGGGGGGGAATCATGACTCATAACAACCCCTGGTAATCCATCCATCCATCTGGTAAGACTGGAAGCCGAAGCCGGAAAGTTAAGTGACAATTTGACCGAAAATCAGTGGTTTCTTACCTTCTCCGTGTGAAGGGACCAGTATTTGAAAATCAGAAATTAAGATTTAATGAAAACTTGTTAACAAGAATTAAATCTTTTGCCGATCATATTTTACTTCTTTTGGATATATAATAATGATAATCGATAAGTATCGATCGGGATATGATTTGTTGTTAATATTTAATTGTATTGTTACAGATTCAACAAGCAGGTGCTAGCAACATGCATACTTTGGCCCAGTCGGCCCAACCCCAGATATTAGGTGAGTTTAATCAATTTTATATCATACTTTCCTTCCTTCCTACAGATTTTCCTCCATTTAAAGCGAAGGTAAATATCGAGAGAAAGTCTGCATGCCCAAGAGATTTTGTCGACGGCGTGTTAAGTTTGCCAACCCACATTAGGCTAGCGTGTACTACGGCCTAACCTTTCTCATTCTGAGCGGAGACCTGTGCCCCAGCAGTAGGACAGTAAATGGAATGATGATAAAGACAATTTATGTCTATTATGTCTCAGAAAGTTGTCGAGAGCGATAAAAATAGAATAGGAGAGATGGCCACTTGACGACACGACATGACACGACAACATTAGGGCAATTTTGGAAGACATTTCTTTTTTTTATGAGATAGGGGGGCAAATGAGCAGACGGATCGCCTGATGGTAAGCGATTACCGCCGCCCATGGACACCCGCAACACCAGAGGAATCAAGTGCGTTGCCGACACTTAAGAGACCCCTCCGGACTGCAGACTGCCAGAGCCGTAGCAACCGAGGGGAACTGGCTGTCACGCGCAAAAGTTGAAACACACCAAGGTGCTTTACGACAGACTCCGACATAAGGGTGGACCAGCCAGTCAGACCTCAAGAGGCAAAATTGAGCAAAATTCTCAGTTTTTTTATGGGTAAACGAGCAGATGGAGTTTCTGATGCTAAGCGATTACTGCCGTCCATAGACACCCGCAACACCAAAGAAGTCACAAGTGTATTGCCGGCCTTTTAAAAGGGGATTGGGCCTACGTTATCCTCATTCACTCGACTCACGCTGGTTTTCTGTGTAGCCTTTGTATCACTCCGGTCATGGCTCTCACACGGTAATAAATTAGGTCAGTATAACAGGTAGTTACCCCTTTAATGGATGTAGGTGGGCTAGGACCAGTACTCTGTGGAGATGTAGTGAAATTCTACGGTGGCAACAAATGTTTGAATGAGTCGGTGATGTGTGACAGACATCCGGTCGAGCGCGGGCACGACGGCCATGCTGTCGGTGGGCGGCGGGTTCCGCGCGTCGCGGCCGGCCGGCGCGCCCGTCATCAACTACCTGAAGCCCGCCGCCGTGCAGTACGCCGCCAAGCAGCCGCCGCCGCAGGTGCCGCAGAGGATCAAGGTACGTTCCATCAAACATCCTCTCTTCCTGCCCTTGTCCCAATTTATTTGTGGTCGGCGCAGCATGTCCTTTTCTTCCGTTCATCCCTAGCAGCCGTCACTTCATCAATCTTTCCCTTTCCAATCATATCGGCCTTCCTCCAACATACTAAGGGTACAAAAACTACCATATAATAGGGCTACAAAATTTTCAAATGTGTTATTATAAAGATAATAATTTAAAGATTTAAGATAATAATAAATAAGATTAATATTTTAATCCACCCATCTGCACACATTTCTACATATTTAATCATTCATATTTACTGCTCTTTTAGTTGTATTGTTTGCGTTTCATCCCTCCTCATCACATGCCCATACCGAGACAAACGATTCCCTTTCAACTTTTCGGTCACTGACGCTACTTTCAGACTTCCTCTAATTAACATACATACATACACTCACGCCTTTCTCCAACAGGGGTAGGCAGAAACTATAGACTGCCACTTGCTACGATCCTTGCATACTTCTTTTGCTTCTTCCACATTCATACATCTTCTCATACATACGCGCCGGTTGCGAGTGCTACGAATTAACGATTCCTCAAATTACGTTCCATCAAATATATAGGGCTGCAATAAAAAAAAAACAAGAAGAATATACAATGTGTTAACGGTCCGGCAGAGCTTAAATTGTCCACATAAACGTAATAGGTGTAGATTACACTACTGCTGAACCCTTCGGGGAAAACAGGCGTGATTATATGTTATAATAACAAAGTCCTTAGCGATAGATTATAATAACAGATATCTTATCCATGACCTGCATTATCAAACGCGATTGTAAACAAATTATTTAATTGATCATGTTTTGTTTGCATAATAATTGATTATATAACAGCACCTTTACTGTTATCCACCCGAACGAACGTGTAAATAACATTATTAACTAATAGAGATGCGTTTATACTGGGGCAATTAATTTGCTCAAAATACCTCATAGACCCCGTGCTCAGCGTACTGCGTACTTAGATATTTTTCGTTTCTAAATAAACTGAGCGCACTGTACCTACACCATGGAGGTTTCATGTCATCAAATGTGTTAAGTCTAATTTATAAGGAAGAATACAACTGTCAAAATGTCAACAGCGAATGACAGCTGTACATATATGTTGACGATGTCATCGTTTGTTAAATAAGTGTGTGTGCGTATGTCAAACGCATTGTGTGCGGACTTTCATACAAACTTTCACCTCCCTTTTCACCATCTTAGGGGTTGCATTTCCAAAAATCCTTAGTGCTTGTCTACAGTGCAAAAGGGACCAGCATGCAAACTTTCAGGGATCTAGCTCCTGTAGTTTCGGCTGTGCGTTGATATTTCAGTCAGTAGGTCAGTCAGTCAGTACTTCTTTTATATATATAGAAGAAGATATGACTGAATGTCGATACATAACAATATCTTCACGGGTCGGACAGGGCTTTCTTAACACATTGTATAGTAGGATAATATTAATCCATCTCAATTGGTCCCTTAGGGTTAGGCAGAGGCGTACTATTGTACACCCACAGTTCGCCCATGTAATAGGGGGCGAGCCTATTGCCATTAACCGGACAGAAATTACAAACTTCAACTGAGGATACATACATACACTCACGCCTTTCTCCCACAGGGGTAAACAGAAACTATAGACCGCCGTACTTCTTTTGGTTTCCACATTCATACATCTTCTCATACATACGCGCCGGTTGCTAGTGCTACGCACCTGACCTTTTTGCTTTCGCCAATAAGATCGGCGTATGTCCTTATAGGGCGACCTCTACCGACGCTGAGAATTTAGTAGTTAAACCCAATAACACTATCCGACCTGGGGTATCGAACACAAGACCTCAAGCGTAACAGTCGCACTCTGGAACTAATGAGGCGGTAATGTTATAAAGAGTATTTCTCGTTATCCTGGCAGCAGGGACTGGGCGGTCCACCCGGCAGCCTGGGTGCGTTGCCGGCGGCTCTGGGGCGGCAGTCTCCGGCCCCCGCGCCGCTGGCCCCCGCCCCGCCCGCCTCCGGCGCCGCCCCACCCCAGCAGCAGCCAGCGGGGCAGTTCCAGCGCCTCAAGGTCGAGGATGCTCTCTCATACCTCGACCAAGTCAAATACAAGTTCAATACGCAGCCGCAGGTGTACAACGACTTCCTGGACATCATGAAGGAGTTCAAGAGTCAGACGTAAGTTGCTTTGGGTTTTCAGCATGAAAGTGCTTTCGGTGTGTCAATATCAAAATTGTAAAACAATAATAAGAGAAGTAAAATTTACGGCCCAGTGGCAAATTTACGGTGAGATTTGAAATTTACGGCCCTGTGTGAAATTTACGGTCAGATTTGAAGATTAAGGTCCGATTTGATGTTTAAGGCCCCATTTGAAAATTACGACCCTATATGAAATTTACGGCCTCTACTGAAATACACAGCCAAATATGGTCAAGGTTTTGTATTCAATCTGTGCTTATAAAGAGAAATATCCTTATTGACGAACTGATTAATGAATATATTTGAAGCAACTCAACATAGGCTTTTTTTAAATTTGTTGAATATTTTAAGGGAATCTGCTAAGATGTTACTAATAGGAATTTAGAAGACATGAAATGAACTTGAAAAACAACAAATAATGATAGTATGGTCAACAGACCATCCTGGTATCCAAAACTAACATTTCTCCAATCGATTTTAAATTTAATCTTCAATTATTAAGAGTTTATTATCCATTGGGGAAATTTGACAGTTTGTGGTAACTTGAGGTGTTGACTGTACATAATTATACGTACGCATTACGCTACAATGTCGTGCTGGAGAGTTTATTGCACTGTTTCTTCTTCGCAACGTTTAAACTGTGTTTCTTCTCAGATTTCTTCAGTTAGGAAATGTCGGCGCCATGGTTAATAAATCATACATTGACATAAATATACCTAATTCATCAAAAACAAAAATTATCTCGACTTTTTCTTTTAAGTATTTTTTTCTTTGCTTATTATGTTCATGTTATGGCTTCTTTGTATTCCAATCTCCGTCAAAATTAATTTAAAAAAGTGTCAATTTTACGTAGAATATTGAATTAAAATATTTAATTAAAAATTAAATAAAGACGACAAAAATTACATTTTGATTATTTCAATGGTTTGTTTAATAGCTGCATTTATTCATTTATTTTAAATAAAACTACCTTTTACTATCCGCCATCTTAATTTTAGTTTCTATTCCAGTATAGACACGCCGGGCGTCATCACCCGAGTTTCAAACCTGTTTAAAGGGCATCCTGAACTTATTGTTGGATTCAACACTTTTTTGCCGCCTGGATATAAGATCGAGGTGCAGAGCAATGGACAGGTAAATATATATGTTTTTCTATATCTACATTTTGTTTGTGGAATTAGTGGCTGTTGGGGTAGAAAGGATCTAAGGGGAGATTACTGGAAAATCCATGTAAGGTGCAAGAGCGTCCAGGAATTTTTCTAGGAGGGGCAGATAATCAACAATAGCTGTTAAAAATAAACTGGTAGTATATATATAAAGGTTTATTTTAAGTGACTGCGAAGTGTGAAGAGGTTCTGGGTCCGATCCCCAGGTCGAGCAGTGTTATTGGGATTTTCTATGAAATTCTCAGTAGCAGCTCGGAGTCTGGATTTGTGCCCGGATAATGGTAATAGGCATCGCCCCCTATTACATGTGACCTCTCGATACGCCTCTGCCTGACCCTTCGTCGAATACAGGCGTGTAAAAGGCGTGAATGTAAAATTTTCTGTATTTGTGCAGGTGTCAGTGTCAATGCCATCTCCAACTGGTTTCGGCGGCAGCGGTAGTAATGTGGTGTTGGGAGTCCAGCAGCACCAACCACCGCCCCAGCAGCAGCTGGTGCATCTTCTACCAGTGGCCCAGTAAGTTGTACCGCATTACTAGAAAATTTGTAAGTTTAGGAGCTAGACTCTGGGAGATGGAAGGCTATGACAATACACTAGGGATCATGATGTGAAATCGGAGAGGACGACGTGAAAAAGAAGACGGTGACGCGAAGAAGATGGACAGAAAAGGGAGATGTTCAAATGGAAAGTCAGACAATGGTGTGATAAGGGGGACATACGTGAAATGGGAAATATTGACGTGAAACGGGAGACAAATACGTGAAAGGGGAGACAAATACGTGAAAGGGGAGACAAATACGTGAAAGCGGTGAGAAATACGTGAAAGGGGAGACATATACGTGAAATGGGACACAAATACGTGAAAAGGGAGATAGTGATGTGAAAAGAGGGACATCCGTATAATGGGGGACATGCGTGTAATGGGTATTTTTAAGTGAATCGGGAGACAATGACGAAAAATGGGAGACAGTAAATTGAAATGGAATATGTTGATGTGGAAAGATAGACTAGTGATGCGAAAATGGAGACAATTACGTAAAATAGGAGACAATTACGTAAAATAGGAGACAATTACGTGAAATAGTAGGCAATTACGTGAAATAGGAGACAATTACGTGAAATAGTAGGCAATTACGTGAAATAGGAGACAATTACGTGAAATCAGAAAATACATGTAAAATGACACTGAGATGACATGGACACTGGCGCAAATGTTCAAAAATATGTTTCCTATCTACTTCACTACATAGTATAAAACAAAGCCGCTTGTCTGTCCGTCCCTATGTAGGCTTAAATCTTTAAAACTACGCAACGGATTTTGAAGCGGTTTTTTTAATAGATAGAGTGATTCAAGAGGAAGGTTTTAAGCTATTTAACATTACAATACGACGAATTGGGTAACGCGGGTGAAGGCAGGTCGCTAGTTTTATTTCAATTAGTAATAGTAATACGAAATCCTAGTGTTGGATACTATGTTTTTTAACTAAAAATACGATATACTATATGCCGTTAGAAGAAATTTAAATTAACCCCTGTCATGAAAACCCTGAAAATACTTCGTGAACAATGTTTAGTAAGCAAAGTTAGCAACTGAAATATATAGTGTGCGCGGCCGAGGTGAATGACCGCTCACAGCTGTGTTACGTCAGCTTCACGTACCGCGCGGGTTCCCGATTTACATAATAGTCTACAGCGTTTTGTTGTTCAGAGTTACCGTGTTTTAATTTGTGTTAAATTGACGCTGATTTCGTTGCCACACTTTTTTAAGGCGGATTTTTCCATCGTCAGATAGCTTTATCTATATCTATAATAAAATTGTAACAGGCCGATGTCTGTACAATATAGATATTAAAGAAAATCTGATATAGGGGGTCTTGCCAAACACAAGCCAAAATATCATTTTTTACATTGTCTGTCGGTCTGTCTGTTTGTACGCGCATCACGCAATAACTACTGCATGGAATTGAATACAGTTTTCAGTGATGTATTGCTAGGGGTCTAACTTAATATCTGGTGAATGTTTTATCTTGATACACTGCCTATAATCGGACTTATAGTAAGGTATGTTAATCTTTTTGGCACGTGAAAACGTGTGAAACTACGGGCAACAGCAATCGGAGGAATAAATTCGAATTTTAGACAGTTTTTCCATTCAAAATCCTTCAATAGTTAATTTTATTGCTTGGTTAAAAGATGTCTAACGATTGAAAAATCAGTCCTTAAACACATTACAAATTATTCTTACAAATATAATTTAAAATAAAAACGCGCATAAGCACTGGTCTGGTGTAGCAGGTGTCTATTTTTATTCGTGATAGGCTTACGCTTGACCGCCAGTTCGATGTTAAGCGATACTGCGATCTACGATGGACCGCGCTTGCCTAGAAGAAACCGATTCACTCGTGATTTAAAGACACCCAGATTATATCTAACACCTACTCGTGAAGTGCATTAGGCGGCAATGACTATTTACCGTCAAAATACCCACTCGATATTCACAAAATTACAAATCTCAGCTCTTAAGAGTCCGGCGGAGCTTGAATTGCCCACAAAAACGTTATACCAAAATAAATCGTAATCCAAACAATATTTTATCAAATTATGTTATCATTAGAATTCGGATACCGTTAATCTAGGTTCCTCCCATACCATTTCGTCTACTACTACTTCACTGGAAATAAACGACCCGAAAATCGTACCAAACTTAAAAAAAATTGCATTCGGTTATATTTATTTCCAGTGTACTATTAAGATTAACAGGCATCGGAATCCTAATAATAACACAATTTAATAAAATTGTTTGAATTTCGATTTATTTTTGTATTACCTTTGTATGGGAAATTCGGTCCGCCGGACTCATAATACATAACAATAGTTCTTATATTGACAAAACTTACAGCCAATTACGGATTTACAATTTTTACTTAATAAAAATATTAGTGTAATTGTCATTATGTATCATTAAAAACATTATATTTTCAAAGTTATATAGAATTTTGACTTATACTGTAGCCACTAGGGCCTCCGCTCTGGTTTCGCACGATTGAAATTTTTAGTTTTTCTCTACCATATTATACATTTTTCTTTTAAATTATAAATGGGCTCACTCTAGACTTGCCTCCGGGACAAATCCTTAAATGATAGTGAAAACCGTATCAAAGTCTGTTGCGTGGTATACAAAGAACATAGCAAAGAAATGGACAGATGAAAACAGCGACTTTGCTTTATACCACATATTTAAAAAAATATAGTGATTATTTCTAAGAGCAGGTTTAGTACAAGCGTATATAAGTCGATAATTGATACGTCCGTCAGTTCCATATTTTATTTTAATAGAAGATAACAATGACAGTATTGTATAAGTCGTGATATTTATAATTCAGTATAGACATTAAACCTAAGGCTTTGTTTATAGAGAGGAGAAGGAAGCGGTGCGTCGAGGGGGAGGCTACTCTAACATGGAAATGTAAGTGTTTTTTTTATGGGATAGGGGGGCAAACTAGCAGACGGATCGCCTGATGGTAGGCGAGTACCGCCGCCCATAAGCACCCGCAACACCAGACGAGTTACAAGTGCGTTGCCGGCCTTATAAAAGGGGATTGGGCCTCCAGTAACCTCACTCACTCGGCGAAACACAACGTAAGCGTTGTTTAACGCCGGTTTTCTGTGAGGCCGTGCTATCACTCCGGTCGAGCCGGCCCATTCGTGCCGAAGCATGGCTCATGGAGTTGCTGATGCGTTGCTGACCCTTAAGAGCCCCAACGGACTGCAGACTGCCACAGCCGTAGCAACCGAGGGGAACTGGCTCTTACGTGCAAAAGTCGAAACCCACACCAAGGTGCTTTACGACAGACTCCGACGTAAGCGTGGTCGCCAGTCACTCAGACCACAAGAGGTCCTACCACCGAGCAAGTCAGATATTTTCACGCCTCTTACAGGATGCCTATCTGAAATGCAGCGAGGAACAGTATTCTAACCCGGTTGGGTTAGAATACTGTTGATGGATTAATGAGGACATTATCTAAAATGATGAAATTAATTACCGATTGATTCTTAATGATAAAAACTTGCGGCTGCTCTTTTGAGTTCTGATAACAATTTAAATATAACTACTATTAGTTTATATACTTCTCGTATTGATGTCAACATCTCTGCTGTCCCCCAGGTCGGTGAACAACGCGATAGTGCACAATCTGTCCGTGAACGCGGCGCCTACCAACACGCTGCACCAGATATCGCAGGCGCACCAACAGATCGAAGCAGCTGCTATACATCATGCGTCTGCGCCGGGTAACTAACTACTTATTGCTTACAACATAATTTGAAAAAAAAAAGCTTACTAGCAATGTGGGACGCACATTACTAGTATTCTTGTTAACCCCTCGTGTTAAGATAAATGCTTGTGTTACGAGTCGGTTCACGTCGGTAGTGCAATGGGTAGGTTTCGAACCGGCAACCATATGATAGCAGGTCCGACGCCCTAGCCATTAGGCTACCGCAGCTTGATAGCTAAATAACTATATTAGTTTCTGCCCGCGACTTATCTGTGTAGACTTCAGAAGTATACGGCAGGCTACTTCTGAAGACAGCATACTGCCAGCCCGGCTATAATCTATCTGTATACCAAATTTTATCCAGATCCGTTCAGCCGTTCTGGCGTAAAAGAGGAACATACATCCATACATACAAACTTTGCTGTTTTATAATATTAGTAAGGATGTTTAAAATAAACATGAGAAGGTACTAAACCATTTTTTTAAATAAAATGATGAAATTAATTACCGATTGATTCTTAATGATAAAAACTTGCGGCTGCTCTATATGAGTTCTGATTACATCTCCTGTACTTTTAGTTAATTATTATCTATATTAACTAGTACTAATAAAGTGACGTCACCCCCAGGGTCCGCGCAGCCGAGCAACCCGACGCACCCTGCGCCGGCGCCGCCCAGCCAGCCGGTGGAGTTCAACCATGCAATCGAATACGTCAATAAGATCAAGGTAAGCTGTCGTATTACTTTGAATTGTTGTATTTGTGTATTGATCCTTAGTGATGTATCAATGATACAAACATTTTGTAGGTTATAGGTTGTTGGAAATAATCTGAAAATTTATTTCTCACTAGCTTTTGCCAGCGACTTCGTCCGCGTGGAATAGTTACTTTGTTCCCTAATTCTTCGCCCGCGGTTTCACCTGCGTTGCCCCGTTCCTAAGGGTTGTAGCGTGATGTTTTATAGCTACCTTTCTCATTTTCCCAACATTTCCCTTCACTGCTGTGCTCCTATTGATCGTAGCGTGATGAAAAGTATACTATAACCTGTCTGCCTGTTATTTTGGAAATATATTTCATGTACAGAATTGACCTCTCTACAGATTTATTATAAGTATAGATATACTTTTCATTTTTTAGAATACAATTATGTGTTTTTAATTGTTTTTTACAATACAAGCAGTGATAGCCTAATGGTATGACCGTTGGACTGCCAATTCAAAGGTCTCGAGTTCGAACCCAAGGCACGTTCCTCTGACTTTTCGAAGTCATTTGCGTATTAAATAGTTAATTATCCCGCGCTTAAACGGTGAAGAAAAACATCGTGAGCAAAACCTGCATGCCAGAGAGATTTTCTCGATGGCGTGTAAAGTCTGCCAACCCGCACTAGGCCAGCGTGGTGGACTATAGCCTAATCCCTCTCATTCTGAGAGGAGACCCGTGCCCAGCAGTGGGACAGTATAATGGGCTGATTATATATGTAATTATGTGTATTATTATATTTATTTTTTTAATTATCGATTTTCATTTGAGTGATAAATAAAAGTATTTTTTTTCTCAACATACAAGTTATACTAGTACATCGAATTTTAACATTAATTATATTTACATTTTAGCTAATAATGATTAAAAAAAAACAATCATACATATCTAGTACCCTGTATCTAAGAAAATAAGTCCTGTCTTCTGATATTGCTGTGCCCTACAGGGTCCATACTGGGGTTTTGTTTATAGTAACACCACCTCATTGTAGTAAAAGAATTTTCAGAATCGAATCAGTCGTTCCTGAGATTACCCCCCAATATACAAACACAAATTGTATATCTATACCTATAATAAAATTGTAACAGGCTGATGTCTGTACATTATAGTTATTAAAGAAAAACTAATAAATGGGGGTATTTATTAGAGCAACAATAGCCAAAATATATTTTTTTTTTAATTTTTGTCTGTCTGTCTGTATGTTTGTACGCGCATCACGCAAAAACTACCGCATGGAATTGAATGCAGTTTTCACCAATGTATTGCTAGAGGTCTAACTTAAAATCTGGTGCATGTTTCATCTTAATACGACGCCTAGAATCGGACTTATAATATGTTATTTTTTTGAGACGCGAGTGAGACCGCGGGAAACAGCTAGTCTTTATAATATCCATACTTCCATAATGATGAAATTAATTACCGATTGATCCTCCTATGATAAAAACTAGCGGCTGCTCTATAAGAGTTCTGACTTACACATACAAGATATAAACCCAACTTTATTCCGAACATATATTCTAAATGTCCTGTCTCCTCCCACAGTCGCGGTTCTCCCGCCAGCCGGACAAGTACAAGCGGTTCTTGGAGATCCTGCACGCGTATCAGCGAGGACATCGTGAGATGAAGGAGCCGCAGGCTAAGCAGCAGACGGAACAGGAGGTGTATTCTCAGGTATGTCCGAATATAAGCTTAAAAACTCCCTGCCCAATCCAAAGGCATATAGAAAGGTATCCCAATAATATATCTTTCTTATTTTGGTTGAAGGACAAATTCGACCGTGGTCAGGATTCGAACCATTTTTATCTCATAACAAGACAAACAATTCCCTTTCAACTTATTAGTTTAGGGTTTTATTTCAGTTAGTACATTATTATAATAAATCTACTTTTTACGGCTTCATTGCTTTATACAATATTGTTATTATCTAGTTCCCGACGTTTCGGATCTGTGCAATCCGTAAAAAGTAGTTTTTATTCTAATGTCTAATATTCGTGTAAGTGAAATCAGTATGTTAGCACATTATTTCTTTTTTTTTATTTAAAAGCTCGGCTCTTGTCCTTGGTGCAATCCCCACTGTTCTCTATCTTCTGCTTTCCGGTTTACCTCTTGATATGAGTCGATCTCCTTCCAAAACTTCGTCTAGGTCATCCCCTTCCTTCAATTTTACATTCTAGTATAGTTCTAAAGAAGTCGTCAAAGCATATCAAGTAGCCGAACAACTTTCCTCTCCTATTCTCTATCATCATCATCATCATCATCATCATCATCATCATCATCAGCCTATAGCAGTCCACTGCTGGACATAGGCCTCCCCCATTGTGCGCCATTTCACCCGGTCCTCGACTTGTCCATCCTATTCTCTATGGTTCTTAACAACTGTCTTTTCTCGTCTACAATTACTATTAAATTATTTCTTAGACACAGAATATTCCACAATAGACATTATTATGATGACTTCTTATCACACAGGTGGCGAAACTGTTCGAGAACCAGGACGACCTCCTGGCGGAGTTCGGTCAGTTCCTGCCGGATGCGAAGGCGGTGACCAAGCCGGCTGCAGAGTGCCGCGAGAGAGATAGAGAGCGGGAGCGCGAGAGACACTACCCGCATGTGCGCTCGCCGCCTGTCCCACCACACCATCAGGTACTGCACCATACATCAACACAATCTACCTACTGCTGAGTATAGGCCTCTGCTTATGCCACATTTTCCAGTTCTGTGCTAATATACATAACTAGCGACTCGCTCGCGGTTTCCTAAGAGGCGTAGCGTGATGTTATGTAGCCTATAACCTTCCTCGATAAATGGACTATCCAACACAAAAAGAATTTTCAAAATCGGTTCAGTAGATCCAGAGATTACCTCAACCTTACAAACTTTACATCTTTATAATATTAGTATAGATGTATGATAACAACATACCATCACGCCTGTATTCCCTAAAGGATTATGCGGAGGCGTATTAATGTATACTCACAGTTCGTCGGTATGTTTAGGACTCGTGTAGAAGGGGGCGACCCAGTGGCGGGCTAACGGTAGGGCAAAAAGGGCGGTTCGCCTCGGGATCGGGGGGTCCCGATGCCGAGATCTCGAGAAGAAGTCTTTTCGATTCCCGTACCACAAGAAAATCCTAGTGTCTGCAATGTTTTAAAAAAGGATAGCTTATCAGTAATCTATCATTTATTAGTCTAAATGTAGTATTTGTAGTCTAAATGTCTATTTCTTCTACTGGTATCCATTAGCCTCTTCACCGACTTATCCATACAAGGTTTGACACGTTGTTTTTTTTTGGTAATCTAGTATGGTTGTGAGCCGGCGCCTCGCTTGGAAGCCGATGTGGAGCGGTTCCCGCCCGCGCCGCCCGCCTCGCCGCCGCATCACCATCATCATGCTCCTGTAAGCACACACACACAGACATACACACACACACACACAATCGAATCGACTTCTATCTTCAGATAAGATAGTCAATCGATAGTCTATGATATTCTGACAGAAAAAGAGACTATCAAAATCGGTTCATCCATTTAGGAGCCACAGACAAATACACACAACTAACTCGTACGATGTTAATTTTCGTCGGGAGATTAAAAAAGAAAATCGGCGATGATATCCCGTAAGATACAGTAAACCTTTTTTGAATTTTGTTGCTAACAAAATTATATTATAAATGGCAATAATAATTATTATTATTATTCAGCCGTTGTAGTCCTACGTGTAATTCCGTGGCGTGCCGTAAATGGCAACAATATTCAATTTTTTTTTGTATAATTAACTAGGAAAATCTTATCAGTAATTTAGCAGAACACGCGACGCCATTCACAATAGTCGTGACAAAGCGTTATCTGATAAATAAACTCAAATTGTATAACGATAACATTGTTTACTTTGTTGATATGATACAGTTGTTATGACAAACAACTGTACCATAGCTAAATCCTTTAGTTTAACAGGCAGTGGCGGTAGATAGGGGAGTCCCAAACCTTCCGATTTGGTTAGGGTTAGCTCTTTTACTTAATTTGTGTTTGAGTATTAGCTAACCAGTAGGTGAAGTTGTGTTTCATCAGCTTCCTATGGTTCGACTAATTGTATTCAGTAACTTGACGGATATAGGTTTACCAGTTTTTGACAAAAAAACGATAATGAGTTGGTGTAAGAATGAACGAAATTGATTTAACATGTAGTTACATGCAAACTTAATATTTTAAATTTAATAATTTCTCTTAAATCACGGTATTTTAAAAATTGTAGAAAGTTGCCACAGGAGATAAAAAGCCAAAAGTAAAATTACTTGATTTTTATTTTTAGTTTATTTCTATTAGAAGAAAATAAAACAGTAAATTACTTTTCATAATTATTATTCATTATTATCATATTCCACATAGTACATGCGATTTTTTAAAGTTTTATTTAAATTTATCAATTTTTATTCATTTGTTCTGTATGCAAAATCGTTCACTACCACAACATTATTACTTTTAGTTTGGTAAGATAATTTTTCTTTGAACTAAATACAACTAAAAGTCGAACTACGTCAGCAGGTTCATACGTCGTTCAGTGGTAGAAGATTCTGGAATATGAATAGTAATTATTTGTGTACAGCAGCTGCCGAAGCACTCGAGCGCAGCGGCCAGCGTGGCGGCCGTGCCTCCACCGCAACATCACCACCTCAAGAGATCTCCTAGCTTCACCTCCTCCACTCAGATGGGTATGTTCTTTAATATTTATCATAATATATTTTAATAACAAAATATTACCAAGGTTGAGATTCGAAGTGCAAATTTGTCAGTCCGAAGAACTGTCGTACGGGGTTTTCGCGGCACGAGGGATGTTCGTGGCTATGTAGTAACTTTAGTTTCAATTTTTATTGCTTTCATGTGTTACATTTGAATAAAGTAAGGTTCAACATGAACACACTCAGATCAAATCGTTTTTAAAACAAAAAAAAACTGAATTAAAATTTCTAAACAAACTCTTATAAGTTTGTTTGATTGTAACAACTGTTGGCAAGCTAAATAAATAAATAAAAAATAAAATAAAATCGATCAATTCGTTTGGGAAGCACTAGGCCACAGACACACAGATACACACGTTAAAAATATAACACCCCTCTTTTTGTGTGGGGGAAAAAAAACTAAAATTATCGGAGTTTTACATTTTCTTTTATATAAACAAGTCTGTTATCAATGTACAGCGGTGGGTGCGCCACCGTCCAAGAAGTGCCGGGTATCGGGCGTGGGCGGGGCCGGGCCTGGCGGGGCGCCGGGCGCGGCGGGGCCGGGCGCCGCGGGGCCGGGCGCGGCCGCCGGCGCCGCGCTGGCGGCTCTGGGCGGCGCGATCCGGGACGTATCCTACGCCGAGGCGGCCAAGCTGGCCACAGTGCACGAGTTCAACTTCTTCGACCGTGCACGAAAGGCACTACGCTCACAACACGTCTACGACAACTTTTTGAGGTAATTTTTTATTATAAATAACATAAGCATACCGTCACGCCTGTATTCCACGAAGGGTTAGGCAGAGATGTACTTTTACTGTAAAAGCCCAAATTACAATGTAACCTAACCATGGTGGAAAATTTCGGACTTTTACAATTCAGAGTTAAATCTTATTATTTACCATAATTCAGGCTTTTACAGTAACATCTACACCGACAGTTCACCGGTACGTTTAGGTGTCACGTAATCCGAGACAAGCCTATTACCATTAAATGGCTATATTATTCTTCTATTTGGAACACAATAAGGTTAGCACTTATATCCACTAAGAACGAATTAAATGAAATTCCTAACTGACTGACATAAAATGATGGCTTTGTTGAGACAATGATGATAAACCGTGCGATGTGCAAATGACAGAATGTCAGTGATGATACACGCATGCTGCCTTCCTACTGAAGTCTTAACAAGCAATAGTACACACATTTAATTTAATAGATTGACCATTAACCCACCTAGATAATTTTATTGTAGATCATAAATATATTTTAGGCATACAGCAATAATAATTTTCATAATAACTGTAATTTTTAGGCGCTACTACACAATTTTAAGGATTTTACTGATATCTGAGTATTTTAAATTGTATATATTTGAATAACAACTACATACTTAAAAATAATGATTAATTAATGTAGATATTATGAAAAGAAAAAAATATCGGGTAAATACAGTAGTTAACTGTAGAACGTCATAGAGATGATGCCAATCTAAGGTGTGCAATACAAATTATATATTAACACTCATTTTGCGGGGAAAGAACAGAGCATCCCCACCATTAACTTAGAAATTTATTAGCTGATGAATATTAATTTTTCATAATACGTATGTATTATATTTTCACTACACCTGTTATTTTTAAGAAATCTAACACCTGGCAACTAACTAAAAAGAGATGCATAAACAGATGCCTGCTACTGTTCACGAACGAGATCATCTCGTCGTCGGAGCTGCTGTGCGTGACGGCGCCGTTCCTGTGCCGGCACCCGGAGCTGCAGAAGTGGCTCCAGGACTTCCTCGGCCCGCCCTCGCCGCCGCACACGCCCAACAACACCATGCACACTGCTACAGGTACTGATGACATACACCTCGCATACAACCAGAGCCATCTTAATCTCGGGAGGCCTTAGGCACTTGCTAATGGGGCCCCAGTAACAATGATACGGGTATGTGATGATATGAAAGCAAAACAAAAGCAGTGGGAACTAGGGGGCCCGATTGGTTCGCGGGGCCTTGTGTACTTGCCTATAGTGTGCAATGAAAATGAGCGGCCTGCATAAAACCATACTAATACCAATCTTTATATATGTATCTTGTATAAAAGATAGTCTGGTTAGTTACACAATTTATATGTCAAGTTCGGCTGGACGGATTTTTATGGTCTTTGATTTGTCTCTGCTCCGAAATAGCAGAATAACTATTAAAACATGAAAATAAAAAAAAATAAAAATTGTCATACCTACATATTGTGGACTAACTTAACCTCAGTGTGACATTAAATGGGTCACGCGCCTCAAGGTTTTCTTGACGGTGTGTGATGTGTACCAAACTCTACTAAGCCGTAAGTAATGAAACGTTTGTTCGCCAGGCTTCAACAACTCGGCGTTCGGCGCCAGCAGCGGCGGTGTGTTCCCCAGCGAGAAGCTCCGCTACGAGCCGGTCGGGCCGCTCGGAGCTCAGCTGCGGCACGACCGTCCGCAGGGAGACGCTGCCATGGATGTCGGTAAGTCAGCCTATTGTATAAGCCATATACCATAGTATAAGGACAACAGGTATTCTTTTAACGGGATGACTTGCAGCGACGTCACGATTTCACGATCAGTGTTGCCGTTGATTTGACAGTTTCGATACTAATAAGGAAATTTTAATTCATCGCATCATTTATATCATGTTATTTTTAACCGACGCAAAACGAGGGGTGTTATAAGTTTAACGCGTGTATCTGTGTGCCTGTCTGTTGCATCGTAGCGCCCAAACGAATGGATCGATTTTGATTCAGTTTTTTTGTCTGGAAGTTATCGAAAGTGTTCTTAGCTATGATTTAATAAAATCTGGCCAGGCGTTTGAAGATTATCAGCTCTTTTCTGGGACATGAAGGGATGTGATCAACTTCCACAGTCTGAAATTTGGTACTCTGTTACTTCAATGATATTACAAGAACATGGTAACAGTCTTGATGCTGCGGGATTTTCTAAATTTTATATTGGAGTGTAGGGAATATAGGAAACCATTATAATATAACTGTAATGCGCTTAATTGTTTTGGGAGATTTATCATTTGATAACTTCAACAAGTAAAATTATTGTTGTCCCACAGATCTGACGACTTGCAAGCGGCTTGGTACCTCGTACTGCGCGCTGCCGCGGGAGGCTGCCGCCCGAAGGTGTTCTGGTCGGACGCCGCTCTGCAAGGAGGTAATTACCACCAAGACTATTATAATACTAGCTTCTACCTGAGACTTTGTCTCAGGATTGGGTCCGACCCATTGGGACTACCAATTGGGACGATTGAGATAAAAAGTAGTATGTGTTATTCCAGGCTATAATCTATCTGTGTGCCAAATTTTATCCAAATCAGTTCAGCCGTTCTGGCGTGAAAGAGTAATACACATCCATACATACAAACTTTCACGTTTATTAAATTAGTAAGAAAGTAAGGATATTTACATACGAGTCGTAAATCAAAATTGGTTTTCTAGATAATTGAAGTTGTTTCTAGCGGAAAAAATCTCAATAACTGCCTTTCACAAGATCTACGTGAGATTCTGGATTCGATTCCCAGGTCAAGTGGTATTGGGTTTTTCCATTAGAAACTTCTTAGCTTGGAGTTTGAATTTATGGGAATAAATTCGCCAAATACAGTGGTCAGTATACTTCTGCTAACGCTTGCAGATATAGGCGTGATGATTCCACACAGCTGATCGACTTACTAGGCAGTTTTACCCTGTGTGGAGTGTGTTTCGACTTATGCACGTAAGAGCCAGTTCCTCCTGCTGCTGTGGCTGTGGCAGTCTGCAATCCGTAGGGGCTCTTAAAGATCGGCAACTCATCAGCAACTCCTCTGGTGTTGCAGGTGTCCATGGGCGACGATGACTACTTACCACCAGATGGCTCGTCAGCTCGTTTGCCGACTTAATCCATAAAAAAAAATTGCTGCACATCTTTAATTTCTACTAATAAACAATCACTTACAGGTACTCAACGATACATGGGTCTCATTTCCGACTTGGAGTGAAGACTCTACATTCGTGACATCTCGGAAGACACAATACGAAGAGTACATTTACCGCTGCGAAGATGAGAGATTTGAGGTAAGATCAAATTATAGCATAAACATCAAGTAATTTTACTGAAATTCTCATTACAAATTTCCAAATAGCCTCGAGGCTACAGTAGCAAAATGATAAATTATATTTATTTCTGTAAATAGATGATTTAAAGACACTTTTACAGTCAATATACACTAATATTATAAAGAGGAAAGATTTGTATGTTTGTATGTAACGAATAAACTTAAAAACTACTGGACCGATTTCAATAATTCTTTTGCCGTTAGAAAGCTACGTTATCCCTGAATATAGGCTATATTTATTACTAGAAACAATTAGGGATCCCGACTAAAACTTCAATAATGTCCATCCGTGCGAAGCCGGGACAGGCTGTTTAATATTTTTAAACTAAATGGTGCCGGCATTTCCGAACTGACGACCTCTGAGAAAAAAACACCGAAACTAACTCAGAGAATCGTGGTAAAGTCCATACTCCTCCTAATATGTGAGTGTTACAATGCAGGGAAATGTCTGAGATGGCCTTTTGAGAGTTCGTAAACGCAACACTAAGTATTAGGTTCGATTCCAGGTCGAGCAGTGTCATTGGGTGTTCCTGTCAAATTTTCATTAGCAACTCGAGAGTTTACGATGCCCAGTTAATGGCAATAGGCTCGAATATTAATTACATGGGACCTAGACATATCAGCGAACTGAAGGTGTACATGTACGCTACTGCTTAACCCTTACGAGAATACACGCGTCATGGTAAACTAAACTTATCTCTACAATTTTCAGCTGGACGTTGTCATAGAAACAAACGCATCAACAATCCGAGTTTTAGAAGGCGTACAGAAGAAGCTGTCCCGAATGACACCGGAAGACGCGGCCAAGTACCGTCTGGACGACTGCCTCGGGGGACACTCGCCCACCATCCACCAGAGGGCGCTGCGGCGGATATACGGTGATAAGGTGGTACGATCGAGTCGGACTCCTAGGCATGCTGTGCATAGTAGTTGGCTCTTTGATACAGTAGGCTTTAAACTTGCTTTTGAAGAAATGTTAAAAAATAAATATTAATGTTATATTTTTTATTTAATCATCTTGCCCGTACAACAGTTATACCAAAATAAATCGGTAATTCGAATAGAATGAAATCAAATTGTGTTATTATTTGGTTAATATTATTAATCTAGGTTTCTATCCTAGAAAATCGTGCAAAAAACTTCACTGGAAATAATTGTAAGTGAATGTAATTTTTTTACGAAGATTTGGCCGGTTTTCCGGTCTTTTATTTCCAATGAGGTAGTAGTAGACGAAATGATAATGTAGGTACCTAGAATAACCGGATCCGAATCCGAATAATAACACAATTTGATTAAATTATGTTTGAATTACGGTTTATTTTGCCATTACGATGTTACGGGCAATTCAGCGTCCGCCGTACCTGTAATAATGGTCTAATGGAAATAAGATTTGTCTTTGAATAAGATGAAGGCGTTCGCTTCGCCCGCAAAATTTGAATTACTGTTTTGACGCGTCTAAAGGAAAGCTTATTTTAAAATCTATGAAATTGTGTCCATGATTTTCTTTTTTCTTTTTTAAATAAAATATGAGAAGCCCATTCAACATAAAATGTTATCAGTAGAATATTATAAAGCGAGCTATTCACGCCCACTGTTTGCTATTTAATTTCGCATTTATTTTTATTTACACAGCATTGCATGCCTTCGTCTATGCTCTTTTATATTTAGTTTTTAGTTATTTTTTTAAGTGGTTGTGGTATATTATGTATATTTATTTTAAATGCTCTTCAATGGATATCTTTAGATGATTCTAATAGCCCCATGGTGCTGAGCGTTAGGTTCTGGGTTCGATTCCCAGTTCGAGCGGTGTTACTGGGTTTTTCTGTATGATTCTCAGTAGCAGATCGAAGTTTGGTTAATGTGTATAGGCTCCCTATCATATGGAAGACCTAAAACATATGATGAACGGGCTGTATATCAGTACACCTCTGCTTAACCCTTCAGGAGATACAGGCGTAATGGTATGCTAAACGTGCATGCCTAAAGACAAAAGTTAGTGGTGTGTGAAGTCTGACAAGCCGTATTAGGCTAGCGTGATGTACTATTTCTGCCTCTAGATAGACACTCGAGATATATTATATGGTCTTTACGCAGCAGTATTAGTTAAAAGTATAGAAAGGCATGAGATATATCGACTATGTATACATACATACATTATTAACCCATTATACTGTCGCACTGCTGGGCACGGGTCTCCTCTCAGAATGAGAGGGATTAGGCTATAGTCCTCCACGCTGGCCTAGTGCGGGTTGGCAGACTTCACACGCCGTCGAGAAAATCTCTCAGGCATGCAGGTTTCCTCACGATATTTTTCTTCACCGACTATGTATAGCTTGTGTTAAATAAAGCAAATAAAATGCTTAAGTAGAGCATTCTTGTAGTTGATACATAGTGTTTATTGACATGTTATTAGAGCAAAAGTATAGATTATAATATTTTTTGGGTTTTGCCATGAAATCCTTAGCAGCAGCTTGGAGTTTCACAAACACAATAGTACATATAACATGGGACCTAAACATACCGGCGAACTGTAGATGTACATTAGTACACCTATGCCTAACCCTTCGGGGGATACAGGCGTGATGATATGTTATGTTATTGTCAGTTAACACCGCGTATAATTTATCTATGTGTAGTTTTTATTATTATACTAAGCATTCAGGGCAAGAAAAGATACATCTATTCATACCAACTTACCACAAACAAAACATGGTGTAGAACTTGGACTGCGTTGCACCGCGTGTCGTTGGTTTAATTCCCGCCCGAAGCAAATATGTTTGCATTCCACGCATATTTGTTTGAGTCTGGGTGTTAATTGTGTCTTTATGAAGTCCCTCGCGACACAGCTTCAGACCTAATGCGGGAGATGTCTTTAAAAGTAGAAACAAATATCCACCACATCCACACCTCTACTTAACCCTTCGGTGATAAAGTCGTGATGGTATGATGGTTATCTTTTGCTGCCCTAACCGAGATGCGCTATGGATATGATAACAAAAGTGTTGGTTGCAGGCGGTGGACATCATCGCTGGTCTGAAGAAGAACCCTGTAGTGGCTGTGCCCGTCGTGCTGCGGCGATTGAAAGCCAAGGAGGACGAGTGGCGGGAGGCGCAAAAGGTAATATACATAATATAATCTATTCTTTGTTACAATAGGATAGTTGACTGGTGTTTGATTGAGTTTAGAAAAAAATTAGAAAAAGTATACTGATGAAAAATCGATTCGTAAAGTTCTAAAATATAAGATATTGTAGTTTTTGCGCTCTTTGTGTAGCATCCAATTAAAATTCTTATACCTTCCTTATTTTGGAACCTATTTTGTTTTTATACTGGTTTCTGACAGATCCGAAACGTCGGGAATCAAATAATATCAATACAACGCGATAAAATCCGTAAAAAGTAGGTTTATTTCACTATTTTGTTGTTGTTCGGCAAAGAGTAGAGATGGATAAGACCTTTAAGAAGGCAGAATCCCTTCTTTCTTAAAAAGTCCTTTCCGTTATGAGTGAAGCCGCGGGCGACTGCTAGCTTACAATATATTTCTTTTCGCTCTTTCTAATACGCTTTAGAAAAACGTATATTAGAGTTACGGGACTGTCTTATAGGTCCTTAATAGTTTGACGAGTGGTGTTGGGTTTTTCTTATCGATTTTGCGAAACGAGAAACGGTGACGTAACAATGACCCTAGGAACGTAATAATAATGTCAAACAATTGTATAATTACCCACAATTTAAGTATCAAACCCAGACCTCTCTTTTAAACCTAGTATTGAGACAATGATGAGAAACCGTGCGATGTGCAAATGACAGAATGTCAGTGGTGATACACACATGCTGCCTTCCTACTGAAGTCTCAATAAGATCCAATTACTTTTTAATAGCTAATCAAATTTATAGGTAACTTGCAAAATAGTTTGAGGTTATTGCATAAGTGAATTGTAATGACTATTGCATTGATTTAGTAGTTGTAAATGCAACTTCTGGTTTCGAGATTCGGGGTTTGACGCTCAAAACACTGCTTCACCTGAATCTAAGGTCAAGCAGTGTTTTGAGCGTCCAATGAACCTTTTACGGGATTTGTACTCGTTCGATAAATTGCTCGCCTTCTGGTTTCTGCTTTACCGAGTTCAATTCCCGCACCAAACGAATATTTGTATGAACAGTATTTATTCAAGGTTTAGGTTTTATTTAGAAATATGTATTTAAAATGCTCACGACCGACGAGAAAATTCTATTATGTGAGTAACATTTGTAAATAAATAAAAATTATGCTAAAAATATTGGTAAGTAAAGAAGTAGTTTCTTTTTAAAACAATACGGAAAAATCGCCACTCAACACATTTCTTTTCCCCACCAGGGTTTCAATAAGCAATGGCGTGAACAGAATGAGAAATACTACCTGAAGTCGCTGGACCACCAAGGCATCAACTTCAAGCAGAACGACTTGAAAGCGATGCGCTCGAAGTCACTGTTCAACGAAGTGGAGACTGCATTCGCATCGCGACGGCCCGGGCCCCACGTCGTCATCGATTATAACATGACGAGTCGGCAGGAAGGTAATAAATCCTTACTAATATAATAAACGCGAAAGTTTGTATGCATGGATGTTTGTTACTTTTTCATGCTAAAATGGCTGAACGAATCTGGATCAATTTGGCACAGAGTTAGATTATAGCCTGGAATAACACATAGGCTACTTTTTATCCAGGTCGGACCCAATTCTGAACTCCACGCAGACAAAGTCCCGGGCGACAGTCCTCTGCGCCACTTATTGTGGGGTCGATCCCCACATGGAGCTAATATTTATATGCCCTGCAGGTAGTTGTCTGGGTGTTAGTATTTGTGACAATTTGTGTTTGTAAAAGCACCCAATACGGGAGTAAAACACAAATTCTTCAAAAAGGTCAGGTGTGTAGCACTTGCGGCGTGTATGTATGAGAGGATGTATGAATGTGAAAGAAGCAAAAGAAGTATGCAAGAATCGTAGCTAGTGGCAGTCTACCCCTGTGGGAGAAAGGCGTGAATGTATGTATGTATGTTCAATACATATACACGAATACACGCTTATATTCCCCGAATGCTTAGGCAGAGTAGTACTAATATACAACCACAATTCGCTAGTATATTTATTTATTTAACTACATGGTCGTAAATAATTTCTACTGTTGATAAAAAATTCACAAACTAAAAAATTGCTTACCGGCCTAGAAATCTAGAATAAATAAGTGTAACTATCTAGACAAGTTTCCAAACAAATATGTAAGTTGATCGTATTTCCTATTTTAGTATTTAGATTGTAAACACTTGACCTCGTTATGAAGGTCGAGAATGTATTACTAAAAATACCTATGTTAATATATAAACAATCTACGCGTCAATTTCTGTGTTACGCTCAAATTATGCAATGGATGGAGTTCAGTTATAAATAATATTATTATCTGAATATTGCTTTATTATTGTTATATTTTACAAGGGTGAATGTTGTTCCTATTTATAACTATGTCATGGTTTTGTTATGTTGCTTGTTGTTCATCCCATAAACAAATTCATACTGATCTTTATTAGTATTATTATTTAAATTATATATTGT
Organism: Acronicta aceris; assembly: GCA_910591435.1. Lineage (NCBI taxonomy): Eukaryota > Metazoa > Arthropoda > Insecta > Lepidoptera > Noctuidae > Acronicta > Acronicta aceris. The sequence continues at coordinate 7,341,110 of OU342784.1, forward strand.
TGTTTATTTTATTTTTAAATTGAAGGCAGTTTGAAGATACTATGGATTATCCCGTGACTCGCTAAGTAGGTGCTCACTCCCTTTGAAATAAAAATAAAATCAATATAATTCTTTAGTTAACAATTATTATTCCTTCTCATTTTTAAATTAAAAATATGGAACAATCTTAAGAAAGTTATGTTGTCTGTCAAGCCAACAAATATTTTAAACAGACAATACATACATACACTCACACTTTTCTCCCAGAGGGATAAGCAGGAACTATAGACTGTCACTTGCTACAATTCTTGCATAATAACTCATTTGCTTCTTTCACATTCATACATCTTCTCATAATACACGCTGGTTGCGAGTGCTACGACCTTCTTGACAGACAAAATGGGATGGATTCTTTTACGTGGGAGAGCCCTGCTTCGGCACGAATAGGCCAGCTCGACCGGAGTGATACCACGGCCTCACAGAAAACCGGCGTCAAAAAACGCTTACGTTGTGTTTCGCCGATCGAGTGACGTTACCGGAGGCCCAAACCCCTTGTAAAAGGTCGGCAACGCACTTGTGACTCCTATGGTGTTGCGGGTGTCCATGGGCGGCGGTAATCGCTTACCATCAGGCCATCCATCTGCTCGTTTGCCCTCTTATAACGTAAAAAAAAATATTTTTCAAAATTTAAGAATGATAAGATACAAAGTATGTTGAACTATTATTTACGTATGTACATTAACAACAGCTAACAAAAATACTCAAATTGGAACAGTATGAATAATTCACGGAAACAAGTTAGTATTTCATAGAATTCCAATCATTATTAGAGATACAAATCCTGTGTAATTATAGACATTTTAATTATACTTACATCCAATTATGTCTTCCTTCCGGTTAATAAAACGGTAATTTACTTCAATTACAGTGAACCATTTCCTGATTACTAGCTATACAATGTATGTAACTGTTACATAACTTTAGTTTGAATTAAAATTATATATTTAGCATTTAGTATCAATCTGTCTATACTTCTATAGTCTCCCACTGTTGGCACTGGTCTCCTCTCAGCGATTGCTGTTGTCCATCATGCTGGTCCAGTGCAGGTTGGCAGATATTTTTCTCTACCGTTTAAGAACGTAATAATTAACTCTTAATATGCACATGACATAGCAGTCAGAGGAGACCTTCGACTTGACAGCACTTAGAAGTACTTCTACATCTTAATATCTATACAAATATTATAAAGCTGAAGAGTTTGCTTGTTTGTTTGTTTAAACGCGCTAATCTCAGGAACTACTGGTTGGAGTTGAAAAATTCTTTTTGTATTGGATAGTCCATTTATCGAAGAAGGTTATAGGCTATATAACATCACGCTACGACCAATAGGAGCAGAACAAGGCGGGTGAAACCGCAGGCGGGTCGCTGGTACGAAACTATATTTTAACAAAAAATACAAAAACGTTACCCGACACTAAGATTTTCTCCTGTAACGTAGGTGCGTTTACAAACACAAATTCTCACATATACAAACGCCGAGACCCGGAACAAATACCTGTAGATCATAAAATATATCATATTACATCGTCATATCATTACTAAAACCTCGTATTTCTTGTCAACAGCCATAAAGATCCTTCGAGACACCGCCGAGCTTCTCATCCACCACGCGCGACGGCAGACCGCGATACAGAAGACAGAGAAACGCCGCATCAAGCAGCTGCTGAGGCATTTCCTGCCAGACCTGTTCTCACACCCGCGGCAGCCGCTCTCTGATGATGAGAGGGACGAAGGTATGATAACATTACAACAGGTAACAGTGGGACAAAAAAACAAACATTTTGCTCGGTGGTAGGAGCTCTTGTGGTCTGACTGGCTGGCGACCACCCTTACGTCGGAGTCTGTCGTAAAGCACCGCGGTGTGTGTTTCGACATTTTTTACGTAAGAGCCAGTTTCCCTCGGTTGTAGTGGCTCTGGCAGTCTGTAGTCCGTAGGTAATCTTTCGGTCGGTAACGCATCAGCAACTCCTCTGGTGTTGCAGGTGTCCATGGGCGACGATGACTACTTACCACTAAGGGGCTCGACAGCTCGTTTGCCGACTTAATTTAAAAAAAAAATTGAATGCCTTATCGTATATAAGTGCAATTTCTTCGAGGCTTTGGACATATCTGAACTGAACTTACAAACTTACTCGTATACCATCATCATCATCATCATTATCATCAGCCTATATTCGTACACTGCTGGTTGTAGGCCTCCTAGTGAACGCCACAGAGCCCGATCTTCGGCTTATACCATAGCGCGTGTTAATTTATTATCGTAGGGAAAATAGTTTTCTGTTGCTTTTACTGTAAGTTGTAGTACGATTTTCATACCAATCCGTTGCTGAAATTTCCTCCCAAATTTCAATAAATCATGCAGTTTTTTCAGATTTTCCCGATATTTCCGGGAAACTTCCGTTTTTTATTTCAATAAAAAACTTATTTGTGCATATACGAACTTTTTTATAGCTAAATCTGTCCAACCTTGCTCAATGCCAGCTTTCACCGACGAATGGAATTCTTTTTAATTTACATAATTATAAATGTTGGCTTTGTTGAGACAATGATGATAAACCGTGCGATGTGCAAATGACAGAATGTCAGTGGTGATACACGCATGCTGCCTTCCTACTGAAGTCTAATTTACTCAGATAATGCTGAGTAAATTAGACTAATAATGGCTATTTCAACTAAATTCATTAATTGTATTGTTCACAGAGGAGAAAGACGAGGCTGGTAGTCCAGGCAGTCCAAGCTGCGAGGCTCAGGACGATAAGAATACAAGTGCTGTTAAACAGGAGAAACAGGAGGTAAGCATTATAGTTTTAATACATACTTATTAAACTGTGATCCACAAGATCTGCGGGTGATTTCGCTTATCGTCCACTAAGAAAATAAAATATTCTAGAATTCTTTTTTTCTAAAAGACCCCCAAAGATGATTTTTATGATTTGATGATTTGAAAATGTATTTTACTCTAATGTTTTTTTTTTTGTCAACAGTCATCAGAATCTGATGCCGCGTCGGACAAGAGCGGCAAAAATAACAAAAATAAAGAAAATAAACCGAAGAACAATAATAATACAGACAGCAAAGGTAATTCCTTAAACATTTCTTTACTTAGGTAAAAAAAATGACTCCCCTTATAAAAATTTCTTCAATCTATTTTCAATTTCATCTTCAAATAATAGAGTTTATTATCCATTGGGGTAATCCGGATGAAAATGGGGTTAAAAATTCCATAGAATATTATTATATTGATGTTCAATCAAGAAGTAAATTACTGGCTGCCTTGGGCACAGTTATTGTACTTTAAAAATGTCACTTCATAAATTATAATCTTGTCAAAATCAAAATGTTTTATTTCAATTAGACTATTAAAAAAGGTACTTTAGAAAAGTCAAAACTAGTTGCGCGGTTCCAAAATGTGGATCTTATGGAGAAGAGCCGGCAAGAAACTCCATAGATACCTACTCTTTAAAAAAAACATGATTACATTATTAATCTTTACAATTTAGTATTAATATTTATCCTTATAGAAATAATCGTATAAATAAGGGGTATCCAGTTTTTAAAATACCTTATGAAATTACTAGGTTTCATTTCACGAGACAATGATGAGGAACCGTGCGATGTTCAAATGACAGAATGTCAGTGGTGATACACGCATGCTGCCTTCCTACTGAAGTCTCAATAAACAATAGAATTACATTTTGCTCAGTACTGGGATTTAGCCTGATCACATTCTGAGACTGGATTGGGTCCAGTTGTGTAAAAATTACATAAAATGTATTATACATAATGATGTCAGGTTTATAGATTCGATACCCGCACGGAACAAATATTGTATGCATGACCTATACGTCTGCATAGATTAAGGAGCAATTTTTGATATTTGAACGCGAGTATTACGAATACTACGGTTTTACGTTACAAAAGTGATTTCTCAATATCATGCAAAAACAAATGATTATAAAATTACTGGATTAGGTCTTGTGAAAATTTGTGAATGTTATGTAATGAAGGCACCATTACTGCATACACTAAAAAATGTTTCTAATAACAAAATATTGTTTACAGACAGTTCAAACGCATCGGCGAATAGTGTGAAACGAACTAGCAGTAATGAGGAGATGTCCATGAAGACTGAGATTAAAGCGGAGCCCCAGGATCTCGAGGATGACTACAGAGACCATCCTCCTAATGTGAGTAACCCTAGCACATAACGCTAATCCAGGTTTTGTCAATAGGGGCCGCCATGGCCGCCATCATGGATTACACGGCGATGGCAAATAACGAAAGAAAAAAGTAACAAACGTTTCCCGCGTTTTTATTTAAATTTCGTACAAGGTTTTTTTTATTATAACATTCAAATAAAGAAAAAAATATATATTGGTCCTTTATATCATTTAAAAAGGTACATGGAGGAATAACAATGTTCTTCATTCAAATTTAAAAAAATTTTTCATTTAGTTTATTGGTGTTTGTTTTGTAATGTTAAATTATGAATATGAAAATAAGTAAATATGAGACAGAGTTTAGGCGGGAAAATGTAAAGTGCACTTTGTCGGTTTTATATTATTTTCCAAAACTTGTGTTTCGCTGAAATTTGATGTGTAATTATAGTGAATAGTTAAACATTATGTGTTCGTGAACGTGTGCGAGTTTAGGCAAATGATATAAAATTGAAAATCGTGACTTTTGTGATCACTCCTAAATTCCATCGAAGCCTTAGTGTAGTGAAGGTTCCACTGTTTTACTGGGGATTATTCTGTATACTTGACACTGGCAAACACAGAAAGTGTGGCGCCATATATTATAATCCCATGACGGGAATTCATAAATATTACTTGTTTACTCCATATACTTGACACTGGCAAATACACAAAGTGTGGCGCCTTATCCCATAATGGGATTAAAAAAAGAGAGACAATGATGATAAATCGTGCGATGTGCAAATGACAGACTGTCAGTGGTGATACACGCATGCTGCCTTCCTACTGAAGTCTCAGTTACGAAACATAGATAGTTATTATGAAGTAAATATTTATTTATTCGAAATGTGTTAGTGCTTGTTTTGCATGTAGTTTCAGTTTTATCAATATTACGATACATAATTGTATATATGTTATGTAAGTTAACGTGTGTGTTACTGTTGTTGTCAGGAGGCGCGTTTCGTGTGCACGTCGTCGTGGTACCTGTTCCTGCGCGTGCACGGCGCGCTGTGCCAGCGGCTGGGGGCCGCGCGCCGCGCCGCCGCCGCGCTCGGGGCGCAGCGCCAGGCCGAGCGGCCCGCGCGCCCGCCCGTCGCGCACGCGCTGCGCCTCAAGCCCACCAACCTGCCGCACGACGCCGCCGAGCCCGCGCACTACTACGACGTGCTGCTCGACCTCGTGCGCGCCGTGCTCGACGGCAACATGGACGCGCCCGCCTACGAGGACGCCGCCAGGGAGATGCTCGGCATCAAGGCCTACCCCGCCTACACGCTCGACAAGCTGGTCAGCATCGCCGTGCGCCAGCTGCAGCACTGCGCCGCCGAGCCGTGGTCCGTGCGCGCCGCCGAGCTGGCGCGCGCCGGCATGCGCGGGCCCCTCGCCTACGTGCGCCGCGCCGCGCGATACCTGCGCCGCGACCACACCGCCTTCCTCGTCAAGCTGTACGGCGGCGACGACTGCCGCGTCACCGTCGAGCTGCTGGCCGCGCCCGGCGAGGGCCGCGCCTCGCCGCACGACGCCGACCCGCCGCGCCTCGCCGCCTGGCCGACGTACCGTGATCGCGACCGCGACCGCGACCGCTACCCGCCGCCGCCGGCCAAGCCCGTGTTCCTGGTACGCAACGCCCGCGCGCGCGCCGGCGGTTACACGCACAACGCGCACTCGCTGGCCGGCGGCGCGGGGCCCGGAGCGCCGGGGTCGGGGCCGGGGGCGGGGGCGGGGCCGGGCGGGGCGGGGCGGGCGCACGCGCGCCGCAAGCCGCCGCGGCTGCACGACGCGCCGGAGTGCCGGCTGCTGGGCTTCCGTCCGCTGCAGCTGTACCAGCGCGGCGCCCTGCCGGCGGCGCGCGCCTCGCACGCGCGGCTGCACGCGCGGCGCCGCGACCGGTTCCGCGCGTGGCTGCGGACGCGACCCACATAGCACACACACACACACACACACGACGCCGACACGTTTTAGTGCCTGCGGAGATACCTAGCTACTAGTTCACCGCGTCAAATTGTAAATATTCAAGAGTCAAAGTGATAGTGTTACGATGTTGTTAACAGATCACACACAATATTATTATATTTATAATAACTATGTGGTTTCATTTTACTCCTCACGCTATTATCAAAATTGAAAATATAAATTCACTTACCATTCACGTCTGTATTCTCCGAGGGGTTAAGCAGAGGTGTACTAATGTACATCAACAACTCTGCGACATGTTACACTAGTTTGCAATTTTTTATTTATTTTGTTCTCTAAAGAGAGTTCTCTAATACTAAAGAGAGGAGCATCCTTTAGTATTACTCTTTAGTTAGAAATGACCATGAAAATTTAATCTCTACGAAAAATTACTTCAAATATCACCAAAACAGTGTTTTAAACAATCATTCTAGGAAGTCTGAATTGGGAGTCAAAAGTTCAAAAGTGCTAAACTTTTGAGATTTGTAGAACCAAATTCAGACGTCCTAGAATTATTCTGTTGCCAGATTTAGATTTAGCATCAAAAAATCTACAAGAATTTATGTGCCTGACCCCTGCGTTATTTCTTATAAACTAGTTATATAAGGCGAGCCTATTGTCAATCCAACTATTGAGAGTTACTCCGGCCGCTGCAATCTGTGTGAATTGAAACCTTACATCTCTATCCATTTGAAGGCAACATACAAAAATATATAGGTATATATCTGCCTGCACAAAATGGGCATGTCGTCTACTTCTGGTGCGGGCTGCGGCGAGTTCGTCTTAATTTGTAGCTAGAGTACCTACTACTTGACCAGAGAAGTATTAAAGTCGTGTGCGGTTGCTCCGCCAAGTTATCCAAATAGAAAAAAACTCCCAAAAAATGTCGGGATTTGTCAAAATCGAAGGGAACAAACCAAAAATTTATCAATCTATACTAATATATAAAGCTGAAGAGTTTGTTTGAACGAGCTAATCTCAGGAACTACTGGTTCGAATCGAAAAAATATTTTGGTGTTGGATAGTCCATTTATCGAGGAAGGTTATAGGCTATATAACATCACGCTACACCTCTTAGGAACGGAGCAGCGCGGGTGAAACCGCGAGCGGGTCGCTAGTGTAGAAATAATTTAAAAAACATCATAAAAAGGCTCAAATTTCTTAATTCTGGCAGAATGGTATAAACGTCATAATGACAGGACAACTTTTCAAATTGAAAGATTCTACTACGTATTAGTAGGTACCTATGCTGAAATGTTTTGTATCTCACGGGGGAAAAACAGAATTTCACGATAAAACCATATCTGTACTCGAAAAACTACGAATTAAATCATTCTGCTCAAATCAGTATTTAGTACCTACAAAAATCTACAATGGGTGACTGAGATCTTAGTAATTTCTTTTTCTTTACAAAATAATAAAGCGCCTGCACGAAATCTAGCTGCAACTTTTAACTTGAAGTATTTTTGCTCGTTAAATTATTGAGGCGTAGAAAATGTCAAATATTTAAAAATTATTTTGTGAATACGTGGTAGAATCTTTCAATTTCAAGAGTTGGTCCCGCCCTTATAATGTTTATGAATTGGCACTATTCTGTGAAGTAAAAATTACAGATAGACCTTGGATAGACCAATTAATTTTTTTGCATCAAGATGCAAAAAGAGAGCAGCAGAGACCCCTTGTAGGGGTATCTTTCAATTAATAATGGTGATTACTACTGCCAAATAGTATCACACACACAATCACTAGTCACAATTGTTCGATTTTAAGTTCAAGTTGATAGAACTAATAGAAGTTTAATGCAGTGGTATAATTGTTTTTTCTTTTTTAAAAAACCTTGCCCCCACTTTAGGATTTTCTCCTGAATCGTGGGTGCGTTTACAAACACAAATTCTCACATACTCAGCTACCTGTGTCTACAAAAATTTGCTCCGTGTGGGGAACCTACAACAAGTTAAACCACCGCTGCACCGGTGTAGTTTGTATACACAGTAGGTAGGTACTCATACACTCAATGGCGGGCAGTTCTTAAGACAGTAGCGCCTCTGGCGGAGTTCGGAGGTAATATTTGACAGAGAAATTGGCGGGAATATAATACTGTTGAACGTGGAGCACAGACAATACACAATTTTTTTTAAGCCCGAGTATCTCTACTGTGTTGTTTAGGATGCTTAGGTGGATTTTTTTAAATTATAAAAGCTATACAGTACATAGTTGCTTTATTTTTTTGTTTGCAATGCTTCCAGGCATCGTGTAAATCAGGCATAAAGGCTCAATAAACATTTTCTTACTTTCTGTAGTAAATAGAATTTGTTTAGAGGTCCAAATGAAAAACCTATTCACGGATCTACCAGGAAGACTCAAGCAAAAAAAATTTGACAAATAAAATCCAACACAAACATTCAAAATTAATTTATTGAACATCTAAGTTTAGTTACAATGTACACGCTTCTGTGGCGCGGCGTCAGCAGACATCTAACTAGTTTATACATATAAAAATAATAATATTGTCGTTAATACCATTATTAGTATGATACAATTATTTGCTTACAATAAGCCACCGTCGTAAAATAATACTTAGTAAAACTGAGAAACGTGGAATCGCGTACTCATCTAATCTAGTGTTGTCATCAAGATTTTTGAACACGATTTGCCATAGCAAAATTAGCTTTAATCCTTTTTGAATGCCTCACCTGCATACAACTTCAGTGCGGTCATAAGATTTGACGGGGACTGTATGTCAAAAAATCTACCATATTGTTGATAGTCCCCAAAAGTTTTCAATGTCAAAAAGTCATTAAAAATATACGAGACAGGTTTGATGATAACCATTATGCGTTGGTATCACGCTTCCTAAGGATTCTGCCACATAGATTAAGCACTGCGAATGCTGTCATATAGCCTCACAGGCCCAAAGTTTAAGCGCGAAGACTAAGAAACTTGAATGTATGTCATAAGGCCCCATTTCCATCAAGCTGTAATGTGCTAGATTTACTTAAGACTGCCTGTTATAAGGTAGGCACTTTCAGGGTAATGGTATCTGCTTGCACGTTCACTGTCGACCTATTATGTCTCATGTGTGATTTAACAAGATCTGAATTAACGAGCGCGGCCATTAAACTGAGCTCTCCCGCCAAAACCGTGGCGCAAATTAAGGATGCTAATCTCGCGGAGTTTTCTGCGGGCCTGACGCCAGCCCCCTTCACCCCAAGGATCTCTAAACACGCTCCTTGGCCCGTCAAAATTGTCCCTCCGCCTACAGTGCCGACCTCCAAAGAAGGCATAGTACACGTCACGTATAGATCGTCCCCATTATCGCCGCATACTTCCATATTTGTGGAACAATTGGAGCTGGTTACATTCTGAGCTGGATCCTGGCCTGTCGCTATGAAAATTGCCGTCACCATGTTAGCGGCATGGGCATTATTGCCGCCAATAGACCCTGCTAAAGCAGACCCAGAGAGATTCTTGATTTTGTTGCATCTGGCCAGAGTTCTGGCGTCAGTTTTGAAGATGGTCCTTAAACTATCGCTGGTTATTGTAGTTTCGCACACTACCCTTTTACCTCGGCCCTTCACCCAGTTAATGGCTGCTGCCTTTTTGTCTGAACAATAGTTTCCAGACAGACTGATAACTTCCATATCGGGGAAGTAGTTCTTGAGTAATTTCAGGGCATTTTCGGCGCCCTTTGAAACCATGTTCATGCCCATGGCATCTCCCGTTGTGGCTCTAAATCTTAAGTACAAAGTGGCTCCGTCAACTCCGATGTGGATTTCTTGGAGACGAGCGAATCTTGATGTAGAATCAAAGGCTTCTTTTATTAATGCGTAGTTGTCCTTATTATCTATCCATTGCCTGCATTCGTGGGCTCTTACGACATTGGGAAGCTTGATGGCGGGGGCTCTGGTCATGCCTACATCCTCAACTACACTTGTTACTCCTCGGGTCCCAATAGCTTTAGCTCCTCTATTTGTCGAAGCTACTAACGCACCTTCAGTCGTCGCCATTGGGATCATGTAAGCCTTACCATCAACCACCAAAGGTCCAGCATAACCGACTGGAACACCGACGTAACCGATCACATTTTCGCAGCAAGCATTTAAGACTTTGGAATAATCATAATTTAAGTAGGGCAGCTCTTTAATTGCTAGCTCTGTTTGGAATCGTGATCCTACGACTTTTCTGCGCAGTCTGACACCGCGTAAAGGGTCGCCCAAAACCGATTCGAGTCTGTGTAGAGGTATGTGAGATTGTTCAACCAACATAACCACTTCTTCGTCACTTAGGGAGGTGCAGGCACCTTCAGATCTGTATATTTCGAGGCACTCTGCCATTGGACGCTTTTTAGCGTTAAGTTTAGATGAAGAGGAGCTTGGAGTAAGAGTCGGCCATTCTTCTTCTAAAACACCTTCAGTTTGCGTTGAAACTTCAGAATTCGAGTCGTCTCCTACAGAAAACTTTGGCTTACGGCTGGCCTGGTCCTGGACTACTTCCTTAACAGTCATGTCATTCATATCTATCACCCAGTTTCTTTGCTCTTCGAAGAATACGAACTTAATTATAAGCGCGCATAGCAAAGTTGCTATGACAATATAGTCGGCGGAAACCGAAAACCATTTAACGTAAGAATGTAAAAGAATATTATCGTTAGTAGCAGGAGTTAAGGTGTCTGAAGGACCTTCGATGATGCCACTATCGGAACTCCAAGGCCACCTGCTGGTAAGATGAACGCACAACAAGCCTGCAGCCATAATCATCTTCACTCTCTGAACCACTGGGTTTGGTTTCAAATCCGCCTCAGAAAACGGACTGTCTGGGGACATTTCTTTGCGTCCTGCAGCGAAATCCGCGACCAAAGAGAGGCAGGCTGGATAGAACGTCACAAAGACCAAGTAGTCCACTAACAGAGCTAGACAGGCAAAGGTACACATGTGTTCTAACCTGGGAACTCCTGATAATGCTCCAACTCCTACTAACAAGACAGCCAAGAGAGTATCTAAGGTCGCTGTAGGTCCTAACAAGGCTAGTGCCCTTCCTACTCTCTTCCCTTGGTCTTCACCTGCAGACCAGCCCGCCTTCGCCATTCTGGCTCCCCTGGCAACATCAGCTACCAATAAAAACAGGAACGGGGCGTCTTTAATACTTGCTAGCTCACTCCAAAACAAGCTCGCGACCGCTGAAGTGAATATGAAACTCGCGAACGTGGAAAACACCCCGGCAATGATGAGAAGATACTTAGAAGCTATTTTGTGGAGGTTTGAGATTTGATAGTAAGCGTATAAGAGGGCTGCACAGCGGACGAAGGTCATGATGACGGCGTCTGCGGCTTGATATTCCGCTTCGAGGCCCGGGCAGGCTCGCGCCCATCCTGCACAGTGTTCCGACCTGTTTCCCGGGCCGTTTCTTTCGACACTAGCAGCGCAGGCGAGGAGGGCCAGTGTGGCCACGATGACCTCCCATTGGTGTCGTGCGCAGAACTCTCCGTGTGCTCCCCAGACTTTCATTTCTACTGTGTAGCTGCTTCACAGCTGATATCTGGAATTAAAGAGAAAATAATGGTCAGTATTTAGAGTTCTGGGTTTTTTCTTTTATTGACTCAAAATTATTAGTTTGAGAGGACAGAATCTATTCTTTTTTTAATTGGAAACAAATCTGTCTCCTGACATATACATGTCGCAGTTGGATTGTATAATTCGCTAAGTTTTTGTTGTATGCATGTTTTGCATTCGTCAACACAATAGGTTAACGATTACCTGTTTTGTAAAACAGCGTGAAATTGAACGTCGGATTGTACATTTTAGTTAAAAAAAAACAACCTATTGTCAGCCCAACAAAAAAAACAAATCGGGATCAAGATTTTTGTGTGAAATATAAAGAAAATTTGAAAGGTCTATTTACAAGTGTCGACACCCATTCTGAATCTGATACAATTGAAGAGTCAGACATCCTTGTCTGTTGTGAGGAGCGAGGTGTGAGGGGTCACACCAAAGGGAGGATCCTCCGACCAGGCGGGTGTTTTGCCTGGCGGGCTACGGTCCGACGGTTGATGTTGGGCGTGTATATATTCAAGTTGCGTTGCAAACTTCACTTGCGCGATTCAGGATTTGTTCGTCTACTTTCTATGTAGCGCGGTAGATGTCGCTACACTCTGATCTCCGTCAAAGACATTATAATACTTTTAGAAATTGATATTTTATGTGACACTGGTATAATAGTCACCATGGAATCAATTGCCACAATTTAACAAGAAGAATTTGATACAATTGATACTTCAGACTTGCGCCAGCGCACAAGGCAATTTAAAAAAGAGAACATCCACACCAGAAAGGTTGAATGTCAAATAATATTGATTTATAAGTTTTGTTGGTAACACATAATGAAATTAGAGAAAATTATAATATATTCATAAAAAACTGAATCGCCTTGAGAATCGATACTTGTGCAAGCTTTGAATGGTAGAATATTATTCAATAAAAAATTGGGGAACTTTTTATGATATAGCCAAGATATTTTTTTTAAAAAAGCTTACTAGTAATTTGGGTCGCACATTACTAGTATTCTTGTTAACTCCTCGTGCTAAGCTAAATGCTTGTGTTACGAGTGGGTTCACGTCGGAGTTTTGAACCGGCAACCACATGATGGCAAGACGGCGCCCTAGCCATTAGGCTACCGCCGCTTCATTGTATAAGTTTGTAAATATGTAAGTACTTTAATAGCGTTGAAGCCAATTGTAAGTGATCAATGGGGCTGAAATAAGGCTTTTAGGCCGCGGCCGTAAGGTCAGTGCTGTTAATCCCTAAAATAAATGACTTATAATAACTTTCTTGAATATAACATCGGCACTAAGTATTTCCATTTTTTTAAATCTTACATTTTGGTATTATAACCAAAATTATTAAACTCGGAGTTGCCTCTGAAAATTTTATAACAAACACACAAACATTTTACCCGGAGTTCAGGTGCGTAGTACTCGCAGCCGGCGCGTATGTATCAGAAGATGTATGAATGTGGAAGAAGCAAAAGCAGTATGCAAGAATCGTAGCAAGTGGCGGTCTATGGTTTCTGCCTAAGAAAGGAGTGTATGTATGTATATATTCTGCCAGGACCTAACGCACTTCAGTCCATTTATAAAATTTGGGGACAAATTGATTGACGACCAAAAGTATATTGATCACCAAAATGGATAAATGGTCACTAAATATTAGGTTTAGGTTAGGTTAGAACTGCGACCAGAAGTCTACCTATTATACTTGGTTGGTGGAGTAATTTGGGTTTTATTGGATAAGACAATAATAATTCTGTATAAGAGAGGTAGGGCATAGTGGGATGGAATAATTTCACTCACCCAGTTGTGAGTGGAATTATTCGATTGAATGCAGTACCTCCACCTTGCAGAAAATTGTAGCCAAATAACATAGCTCCGTGCTATGTTGTGTTCCTAACGGTGAGCAAGGTCGCCAGAGCTCCGCGTGGAAGCGTTGTGTTGGGAATGTGGAGGACCGGTGGTGTTTTGTTACCGCCGCTGTCATGCATGGCAGCATGTCTCCTATGCTGCCAGCCTAACTATTCCTCCTTAATTTACAGGGTCGGCAACCCGGGGCGGGCGGGCCTTATGCTTGTTTGCCACTTTAGTGGGATAAAAAAAGCCATAAAATTTATGTGCCACGGAGTTACTCTACCTTCCCGTTATTTATTGTAAACAAACATAGTATTTATAAACAACAGTAACATTCACAGTTACCTGACAGCGTATAATATTAAAAATGAAAACAGCTACCTATTAAAGAAACCAGTTTCAAATTTGTCGGCTTATTAACACGGGCAGTCGGTCATTTGACCGTGAGAGCTTTCTATAAAATCAGCATTTATTTAAAAATGAAAGCATCCGAGGATTTTCCTTGTACAACATTGCCGTCTTCTGTTTTTTTTTTAACAGACTTCAAAAAAGGAGGAGGTTCTCAATTCGAATGTATGTTTTTTTTTGTGTTTGTTACGCGATTATTCCGTCAATTATGAACCGATTTTGATGATTCTTTTTTTGATCGGTAGCTCATACTTCAGATGTGGTCCCATAAAAATTTGGTCAAGATCTGATCACAAAAGAACAAAATAACAATAACACATAACGACCTAGTAAAAGATAACGTCGTCCGTAAAATTCTACTCGCTACCGAAAATGTTGAAATAAAATAACTTTTAAGGAAAACTAAAACCGCCTACACAATTAAAAATAATGTTATGTCCGCAACAGTTTCGGAAGTCGGTGGCGAAATCAAAAGATCCGATCAAATCAAAGGCACCGACTTCCGAAACTGTTTCGCACATAACATTATTTTTCATGTTTTTGAAAGGTTTCACTTTTTTTATTGTTATAAGACGACAAACAGGCGTACAGGCATTCAGGACATTCCGAAGAAAATTGAATCTATTACCTAATCGGGATCCACATTTTTGTATGAAAATATTCTCTGTCATGATGAAATAAAATAAAAACCTTTAAAAAGATCTGCCTCGTTAGTCTAGTGATCCTAAGCGCGACTGCTACCCTAGATGCCTTGGCCTTGGGTTAGATTCCCGGGTTGAGCAAAGTGTTATTGAGGTTTTCTTCTGGATTTGTGCCCGGATAATGGCTATAGGCTCGCCCCCTATTACATGGGATTTAAAAGTACTGACGAACAGTGGGTATACCATTGCATATTGTCACACTTAACTCTTCGGGGAATACAAGGACGACGGTATGTTAATAAATAAAAGGTACCTACCCAAACTTCGGCCGTTCTCTTCCGGCAAAAGTGTCTTTTCCTTAGTACTTAATGGATTGTATTTAAAGAAATATTCATAGCAATTTAATAAAATTAATGTCACAATATTTTAGACTTTACATAGATTATTGTATTTTTTTTTAACTTGACGTAAACACTCACTCGTATGTATTTTTCACGCAAAATGATGGCGCAGAGTATATATAATACTTTCATATCACTACACTAGTACTTGTAACTTAGTGAAGTAATGTAATGTAGCAGTTAAGTAATTTAATGTAACGATATTAATTTAAGGGTAGATTTTTCCATCGCCAGGGAACTTTATCGAAGAAATAAATTCGAATTTTTGACAGTTTCTCTATACAAAATTCATCAAACGTCAATTTTATTCCTCAGTTAGAAGTTATCTGGCGATGGAAAAATCGGCGCTTCGTGAAACAAAAATTCGATGCCAATGAGTATATTTATTTTTAATGTTTAGCTAACTCATGCTAGACATATTTTTTTTACGTGGGAGAGCCATGCGGCTCGAATGGGCCGGATGGACCGGAGTGATACCATGGCCTCACAGAAAACCGGCGCGAAACAACGCTTACGTTGTGTTTCGCCGAGTGGGTGAGGTTACCGGAGGCCCAAACCCCTTTTAAAAGGAACTTGTGCAAAGCAAAAGCAAAGGCACTTGTGACTCCTCTGATGTTGCGGGTATCCATGGGCGGTGGTAATCGCTTAGCATCAGACGATATGTTCGTCCGATTGCCCCCCTATCCCATAAAAAAATATATTATGTAATGTAAATAGTATGTAATTTATGAGTAATTTAAACACTAGTACTAGTGTCGTGATATGACCATCTAGTTAGTGTATAGTTAGGTCTCGAGTTTAAAAATAACTATAACCAGCAGCAGTCACGTACAAACAACTTGGCGTTCATATGAAGCAGCTGTATTGGACGACACACAAAACGTATTTAAGTGACACGAGTCCAAGGAACGCACTTCGAACGAAATTATTTACGCATTAATAAATTCTTCTTCTTCTCTGTCGTCACACTCTTGGCAGAGTGGTTGTGGTCGTCATGATAGTGGTGGTGGCAAGCTTCACAATTCGTCGCCATTCCTCTAATAAATTGCCATCCGCTAATTAAGGAAAGCAGTATAAGCAGTGATAGCCTAGTGGTATGACCGTTGGACTGCCAAGTCAAAGGTCTCGAGTTCGAACCCAAGGCACGCACCTCTGACTTTTCGAAGTCATGTCATATTAAATAGTTAATTATCACGCGCTTAAACGGTGAAGGAAAACATCGTGAGGAAACCTGCATGCCTGAGAGATTTTCTCGACGGCGTGTGAAGTCTGCCAACACGCACTAGGCCAGCGTGGTGGACTATAGCCTAATCCCTCTCATTTTGAGAGGAGACCCGTGCCCAGCAGTGGGACAGTATAAGACTTCCGCAAGGACCGGTTACATGCCGCCTGCATCCAACGACTCCCAGCGACCTTTACCAGTTCGTCCGTCCATCTCGTTGTTGATCGTCCCACACTGCGCTTTCTGGTGTGTGGTCTCCACTCGAGAACCTTTCTGCTTCAGCGGCCGTCAGTTCTACAAGCTATGTGCCCCGCCCACTGACACTTACGCTTGCTAATTCTTTGAGTTATGTCGGCAACTTTAGTTCTACGGATCTCCTCATTTCTGATTCGACTAATAAAATTTGAATTTTGCAGCCTATCCGAGCGCATCGGACTTAACATATTATGCGAGACACGTAATACAGACGTCACAATTATTAATGATAGACCGGTCAAATATGCTGCGCACAGAACAATACAAATTGTTGGCGAGACGGAGAATAACGTTAAGCCATTTGTGGCCCGCGGTTTCACCCGCTTTGCCCCACTCCTAAGGATGGGGTGGACTATTTAACATCCATAGACTATTTAACACGCGTGGTGTTAAATTGTCTATAATATTCCTCAAGAATTGGGCTATCAAATGCATGAAGAATTTTCCAAATCCAACTGGTAGTTCCAGCGATTAGCACGTTCAAACAAAAGAGTCAGAGAAAACAATATCTAAAGGGTTTTTGTTTGGTATAGATTAGTGTGTGCAACAGTGATTTGTAAACTAAAATATGTAAACATGATTGTGTTATTGGTACTGTGAGCCTGATTTTCATACCTTGTCACGAGTCTTTGAAATTCCTCTGAAAAGATAGAGTTTCACTTGAAATTGCATTTTGGACCCGATTTGTTGCTGTAACTGGGAGAATTTGTTAACCGACTGTGCAGTCGTTAAGCGGCGGTGCCTAATGGCTAGGGCTTCGGACACCCATGGTACTACCGACGTGAACCCACTCGTAACACAAGCATTTAGCTGAACACGGGGGGTTAACAAGAATACTATGTGCGACACACATATTGCTAGTAAGCTTCTTAAAAAACGCAGATCTAACTAGTGTACCCTGACGGCATTCTAACTGCTCTTTTATGACGCTGTCCTAACGCAGTTAGACCTACTGCAATATAACTGCATTTGTATTGCATAGGGATCAGCTCCTTTCCCATGGCCGGTGCCTTTTGAGGCTCAGGCATTTTGGATCCGTGTTTTGACTTTATTTCACTCTTAAGTTAGAATTATTGCCAGTTAAGTATTGTAAACAGACTGATGATAGTTTATTGAACAGTTAAAGTTCCAGTATCCATCATTGTTTTCAGATCAATTAGGCTCATTTAATAAATATAAATTTAGTCATGCTGCCTCATTAGTCTAGTGGTGCCAAGCGTGACTGCTACGCTAGAGGTCCTGGGCTCCATCCCCAGGTCGAGCAGTGTTATTGGGTTTTTCTATGAAATTCTCAGTAGCAGCTCGGAGTCTGGATTTGTGCCCGGTTTATGGCAATAGGCTCGCCCCCTATTACATGGGACCTGATCATACCGGCGAATTGTGGGTGTACGTTAGTACACCTCTGCCTAACCTTTCAGGGAATACAGGCGTGATGATGGTAAAAAGTTAGTCAACAATTAAAAGAAAATTCTAAACCCAGATTACAGCTCGTCCCATAGCCTTTGCATTACGTGGGAAAGTAGATAAGGAAATAGATCGTCTGTTAGCATTAGGAGTATTAAAATCGGTTCAAAAATCCATAACTGGTTTTGACTTTTCAAAAGATCCCATTTTAATGGTCTGACAGACTGGAATGGACTGACAGATTTCGTAAACATCATAAATCTACCATTCTGAAGCCATGATGGTAAATTAAAAAAAGCTGATGAGGCCCTGATGCTCACCAGTGGGATGGGACAGAAAACTGGGTTAGTGGCGCACGCGCAGATCAGCTGGATGCGTTTTGATTGGTTCCACACGAATTTTGGGGCTAACTTGCGTTAAAACTGAATACGTCTGTACCTAATATTTCTTTTTCCCAATTCTCGATGTCAGAAAAACCCAGACAGTGGTCTTCTTAAATTATTTGAGACTTTACGCGCTAAAATTTTGAGGTGATAATTGTTTGCACGTTTGCCTAATAGCTATTCAGTGAGTATTTCGTAATGGTTGTGTGTATGAATGACCTTGTGTCTTCACCTAATGCTGTTCGTGAGATTGTCGGCAGGCAAATATTATATTGTTTAAATAAACGAAAGATCTTTTTTGACGCTTTTTGGTTGTGAAGAGTTAAGTTACTAAGTTACTTATATTATAAATGTGTAGACAGTAGATGGGAAAGTTTATGATTGTTTTTCTTTTTTTATTCTTCGTGATAAGCTTACGCTTGATCGCAAGATTGCCTGATGTTAAGCGATACTGCGATCTACGATGGAGCCCGCTTGCCTAGAAGAAACCGATTCACTCGTGATTTAAAGACACCTATTATATCTATCAGGGAAGACCCACTCGGGAAGTGCATTGTCACTCAATCACGCAAAAATGGCAGAACGGAATTGGATGACATTTATTTTTTTATGGGATAGGAGGGCAAACGAGCAGACAGATCGCCTGATGGTAAGCGATAACACACACATGGTCATGATGGACACCCGCAACACCAGAGGAGTCACGAGTGCGTTGCCGACCTTTTAAAAGGGGATTGGGCCTCCGGTAACCTTACTCACTCGGCGAAACACAACGTAAGCGTTGTTTAACGCCGGTTTTCTGTGAGGCCGTGGTATCACTCCGGTCAAGCCGGCCCATTCGTGCCGAAGCATGGCTCTCCCACGTAAAAAAATTGGATACGTGTATTTGGGAAAATATTGGATAAGTTTTATTCAGGTTGAACCCAATTCAGAATTGGGTAAAATTATGTGCAGAACTAGCTTTTTCATCTAAGGTTATGGCATAGTACTTTCTTCTGTATAAGTTCCAGCTGCGTTTTCTTACAGAAGTTATGGGTGAGGTCCTTCAAAAGGGTTAGGTGCGTGGATGTGAAGTATGTATGTATGTATAAACACAAAACACACATGAAAACATACACACGCACGCACGCACGCACACACACACACACACAACTGATTGTATTTTTTTTCTTTTCTCTTTTATACCTTTTCTCTTTTATACCTTTTCTCTTTTGTACCTTCAACTACAGGCCTTTTCCGTCTCAATGGATACTCCTCGACATGCAATGAAAGCCAAATATGATAGGAAATAAACTTATTTTATTTTTATTTCTTCTTTATGTATGACTTATTAATTCGAAGGCTGCATCCTTTCCTTTGTTATCAGTATCAAATCAAAGATTTATCGATACAAACTTGACCTCACAACCAGTAGATAGTAAGGACAGTGAAGTAGGTAGGCATATATTTAAATAGACTTACCATATATAAGTGAGAGTGCTAATAGAAAGCTGTTAGAATTTTAAGTGCCAGAGAAAACATTTAATGTGAATATGGGAGTTAGAAGAATAGCTGCCAATCGATTTTTTTAATCCTAGCCTCACACTAGGATTTTCTCCTGTATCCATGCATGCTTCTATGTATCATCCATCATCCAGCATCCATGCCAGACATGGATTTACAGGCATTTCAAATTCTCACGTTCACAAACGCACAGACCCGGCACAAATACCTGTAGGTCATACGAATATTTGCTCCGTGTGGGGATTGAACCAACAATACGAGACACATAAGCCGCTACGCTTAACGTGTCGTCATATCATAGTGAAGATATAATCCATAACACATCACGTCTATATTCCCCGAAGGGTTAGGCAGAGGCGAAGTACATCCACAGTTCGCCGGTATGTGTAGAAGCCGTGTAATAAGGGGTGAGCCTATCAGCAAGGATATTAATCATGAATGCGAAACTTACGACCTTTTTTTATGGGATAGAGGGCATACGAGCAGACGGATCACCTGATGGTAAGCGATTACTGCCGGCCATGGACACCCGCAACACCAGAGGAGTCACAAGCGCGTTGCCTTTAATAGGGGATTGGGCCCCGTAAACTCCTCCTTTTAAAAGTAAGCATGATTTAGAAAATGAAATGAAAAAACGTTTATTTGCCACAATACAAGATGCATAAGTGAAAGATAAATATGCGAAAGAGAATAAAAAGAAAAAGCCTAAAAATAAATGAGATAAGAACCCTTTTCACATTTTACCTACTTTCTGTGCGTCCCGCTGCAGCAAATGGGTACCCAGCTCAGCATGTGCCAGGCTTTAACACCAGGCGCTGGTATTCTGCTGGATCCCGGTTGTGACATACGGATGTCGAGCAAAGCAGATGTACCTATGAGCTTTAGTGTTAAAGGTGCATGTGTGTATGTTTAAGTGTGTGTGTGTGTGCGTCTATGTGTGCGTGTGTGTGTCTGTGTGTCTGTGTGCGCAGATGTTTATTTTAGGCTATTTAATTACAATTATATTCAGCAATTAAACTTTAACATTCAACTTAATTAAATTCAGTTACGAAATTGAATTCCTAAATTCTGATGATTAAATTTACATTTATTTAAAATAAAATGCAATCGTACATTTTCACAGGCCAGCAAGGGTTCCACAGTAGGAGACAGCGAAAACATAAGGAGATCGTAGTCTATTTCAAGGAAACTACCCGGAACGTAATAAGTATCTAGATAATAGACGTGTTTGTTATTATCATACCATGTTCCTTTTGTGTGTCAACAAGATATTTTCGTAGTCGTTTTCTAAAGAGGCCAAATGTCTGGAGATTTCTTATAGGCGGTGGAATATTGTTCCAGCATTTGGTTGCCGCGTAGCGAAAGCTTCCCCTAAAAGCCGCCGTCCTATGTGGTTCTACGGATAATTGCTGTAAGCATAGCCTACTTGAACATTCCCTCCTACCCGTGACCCAACCTAACTTATTATAGAGGTATGCCGGTTGCTTAAGTACAATTACCCCAAAAAGAAGACACGCCAGGTGAAACTTACGACGAGACTTCATTTTAAGGATGGAGTGTTCATTTAGAAAAGGTGTAACGTGACTTCTTGGTGGGATAGAAAAACAGAAACGGGCGCAAGCATTTTGTACCCTCTGGATAAGCCGATCAGTTCGCGCTAGTAATCGAGGGCCATATACTGTATCTGCGTAATTCAACTTGGATAGTACTAGTGAATCAATCAGTTGTATACGTAAAGGCTCGGACAAATAAGCTCTGACTTTGTAAAGGGTCTTGAGTCGGTAAAAACAGTTACGTACCGACTCTGCTACATGTACTTCGAATCTTAGTTCCGAGTCTATATTCAGACCAAGATTACGCGCTTCACCGACTCGACTTACTGTTTCTCCCATCAATTTAACATTTAGTGTCATTGGTAGTAAATTCGTTTGACATTTAGTTCCAAATAACATATATTTTGTTTTAGCGGGATTAAGTACCAAACAATTTCTTTCAGCCCAAGATGCTATTTTGTCAAGATCACTGTTGAGATCCCTCAATACACTATCGTATTTTCTTGGGTTGAATGAGATGTAAACCTGCACATCATCAGCATATATATGGTACTTGCATTTCTCAAGACAGTGTGTTATGTCTGCACAGTATAATATAAATAAGATGGGGCCCAGTATTGAGCCTTGCGGAACGCCTCTGTCGACGCAAGCAAATGGGGAAACTAGACTTGTGCCATCACTCGAACGTATTTCAACACGCTGTTTACGGTTGCTTAAATAGCTGTGAAACCAATTTAGTGCCTTCTGATCGAATCCGTAGAAGCTAAGCTTTGACAAGAGCAGGTCAATATTAATACAGTCAAATGCCCGCGAGAAATCCAGAAGGACAAGAATTGTGCATAGGCCCTTATCGTTTGCTGACAGAATACTATCCGTTACATAAGCGTGGGAGAGCCATACTTCGGCACGAATGGGCCGGCTTGACCGAAGTGATACCACGGCCCCACAGAAAACCGGCGTTAAACAGCGCTTGCGTTGTGTTTCGCCGAGTGAGTGAGGTTACCGGAGGCCCAATCCCCTTTTAAAGGGTCGGCAATGCACTTGTGACTCCTCTGGTGTTGCGGGTGTCCATGGGCGGCAGTAATCGCTTACCATCAGGCGATCCGTCTGTTCGTTTGCCCTCCTATCCCATAAAAAAAAATTATTACAATATTTAAATTTTTACAACTTTATTATAGTAAGATTTATTCAAAATATTATACACTAGCTACTGCCCGCGACTATGTCTGCGTGACCTTCAGAATTGGGTCCGACCTGGATAAAAAGCCTATGTGTTATTCTAGACCATAATCTATCTCTGTGCCAAATTTCATCCAGATCCGTTTATCCGTTCTGGCGTGAAAGAGTAACAAACATCCATACATCCATACTCACAAACTTTCACGTTTATAATATTAGTAAGGATTAAAAAAGAAAGCGATTGACACAGCAAGTAAGAGCTGACCAGCCCCGCCACACAGCACCCGTTCACTAGCATGACATGTGTATCGTCGTGGTTTATTTTTTGCGTGTGGAAATCCCCATGAACTTCCGCCGCTAGGGAAAGGCGACGGGTCGTGTCGGTCTCCACCCAGAGTGGGTGACCTACCGACTAAAACCACACGGGTGTTTCGCTTCCCCACGTTGCTAGAGTTACGGGAGCGAGGTTTCATTCCTCTGCGACGGCGTGGTGGTGATCGATACTGACGCCAAAAATGCAACCAGTAAAATTTTTGTCTGTCTGTCTGTCTGTCTGTATGTTCGTTATAGAAACAAAAACCACTCGACGGATTTCAATGAAACTTGGTACAATTGTTCTTCATACTCCTGGGCAGGTTATAGTATACTTTTCATCACGCTACGATTAATAGGAGCAGAGCAGTGAAGGGAAATGTTGGGAAAATGAGTGATTCATGAGAAAGGTTTCAAGCCATAAAACATCACGCTACAACCCTTAGGAACCCCGTTCCTACTTCTTTCTTCTACTACTTCCTACAACCCTTAGGAACGGGGCAACGCAGGTGAAACCGCGGGCGGAGAACTAGGGAACAAAGTAACTATTCCACGCGGACGAAGTCGCTGGCAAATGCTAGTAGGAAATAAAACGACCCGACACGCGGTCACAATATTTTTATATCAGATAATAAGTTTCTACTCACTGCATAACTTCGGGTATGCGCGCCTATTTTTGGAACCAATTGTAATCCTTGAGTGAACTCACTCAGCGAAATCTCGAACTAAACTGACGATTATTTTTAATATTTAGCGTTAAATGTATCGATTAGTGATAGTATCATCAACGTCATGACAATATAATAGTTGTATTGTCATTTAAATGTCAACGGAAGCGATTTACGTACTAGTAGTGATAATATTAATGATGTGATGCGGGTAACTCCGTTCTTTTAAAGAAATGCCGATTCCTTTCCTGGTGAGTTCGAGAAACGCAATACCAGACATAGATACTTAAGTTCGTTAACTATCACCCTCTATTACATGAGTTGGTGTAGATTAGAACACCTCTGCCTAGTCAATACCATCTCGCCTGTATGCTAGATGGTACGATAGTCACAGATCCGAAGAGTCGAGTTGATTGGGTAAGGCGGTTCATTATGGGTTTAATTTGGAACGCTTTTAACTCTAAATCCAATCCAACCTAACACCGGGAGTAATTCGCATCGATAAATTGCGTATTTTCAAACAAGTAATAAATGTACACAATATGTTTTACATACAAATTAATGTGTTACCACATCAAAAAAATAAGAAACACGTTATTTTTAAATGGCAGTATGTAGAATTTTATTAACACAAATACACTTATATCGAACACGAGTTCTTGATTTTTTACGAATGGGCTTATCGGAAATCTATAAGCTATATTGTTTTTTTATAATTTGTGTTGTTCCAGCGTAAGGGTCTAGCCCTGGTATTGCTAGCGTCTATCGACTACCGCACTGGCACTCAAAGATATGTCAGCAATCGCCACACTTTGAGAATATTTAATTTCTTATGCTCCCAGTTTATTTTGCTGACCATCTGTTGCTATCTTAATAACAACTTTTGCAAATATTGGCGACTCGCCTCGTTAGTCTAGTGGTCCCAGCTTGACTACTACGCTAGAGGTCCAAGGTACTATCCCCTGGTCGAGCAAAGGGTTATTGGGTTTTTCTATGAAATTCTCAGTAGCAGCTCGGAGTCTGAAATTGTTCCCGGTTAATGGCAATAGGCTGGCCCCCTATTACATGGGACCTAAAACATACCGGTGAACTGTGGGTGTACATTAGTACACTTCTGCCTAACCCCTCGGGGAATACAGGCGTGATATTATGTTATGTTTCATTTTACACTTTTTTTATCAGGACTTTTTAGCTTTCTCATTCCTAATTACAAATATTCAAGATAGATATATACATACCTACATACATCTACACTCGAAAAACATATCCCTCCTGGCGCAGTTGGGTAAAAAGTAAAACTGTTGGTCAAGCGTAAGCCTATCACGAATAAAAAAAAAAGTATGCCTATGTTTATAAATTAAAAAAGCAGAAAACTTCCTAGATAGTCACTATTTTTATTGTTGAAAACTGTATGAAAACACACACACAGCGCGGCGGCGACTTTTTTTTTATTGGTTAGGGGACCAAACGAGCAGACGGATCGCCTGATGGTAAGCGATTACCGCCGCCCATGGACACCCGCAACACCAGAGGAGTCACAAGTGTGTTGCCCGCCTTTTAAAACGAGATTGGGCCTCCGGTAACCTCACTCACTCGCCGAAACACTACGTAAGCGTTGTTTGACGCCGGTTTTCTGTGAGGCCGTGGTATCACTCCGGTCGAGCCGGCCCATTCGTGCCGAAGCATGGCTCTCCCACGTTAAGAGACTACAATTTAGAATATGAAGTAATCACTTACTTACTAAACCGCTTACTTACTAAGCCTTTTTTTTTTAATTTTGGTATAGAGATAGGTTGGAAATTAGACAAGGATATAGGCTAGCTTTTGTCGCAAAAAGTCCAAGCGAAGCCGCGGACGGCAAGTAATCTGATAACCCCATTATTACTTGATGCCACTGATCTCAAATTAAACCTCTAAATCACAAAAAACCGGGATTTTGCGATATTGTTAACAAGTGACCTACCTACATATTAGGATCACACATTAAAATAAATGATAAAATTAAGAAACTACTCGTACATACCCAATTAAAAGGTTCAAAAAACCAAATGTCTTCACTATCACTACATAGTATAAAACAAAGTCGCTGTCGCTGTCTGTCCGTCTCTATGTATGCTTAAATCTTTAAAACTACGCAAAGAATTTTGAAGCGGTTTTTTTTAATAAATAGAGTGATTCAAGAGGAAGGTTTTAGCTATTATACATTACGCTACGGACTCTTAGGTACGGAGCAACGCGGGTGAAACCGCGGGCGGGTAGCTAGTTATATATAATTCTTCTGTACATGTTTTTGCCACTTAACTTCTAAACGGCTGGACCGATTGGGGTGAAATTTTGTGAGTGTATTTGAGTGGGTAACTGGATGGTTTGAAAATACAATTGGACCTGCTAGGTGGTGCTGCAATCGGGTCCAAGACTTTTTTTATTTACAAGGCAAGACAACGTCTCCTGAGCCCAATAGCAATTATGTAAAGTTTTATCGAAAGAAAAATTCGATTTCAGGCACGCCTTTAAGTGAAATATTGGAAGATATACTTAGTAATAGGTTCATACATACACACACACGCCCTTTTCCCGTAGGGGTGAGCAGAAACTACAGAACGCCACTTGCAATTATACGATTCTTGCATATTTCTTTTGCTTCATCCACATACATACATCCTGTCATACACACGCGCCGATTGCGAGTACTACGCACCTGACCTTTTTGAAGGATCTCACCGAGAAGATCGGTATATGCCTTTCTACGGCGTCCTCTCGCTATATATGTATGTGTCGAAGTTGGATTGGATAATGCGCTGTTTTACATAACAGCTGTTCTACAAAACAGGTGGATTGTCATTGCAATAAGCTTATCAAAGCCGCTACCCACTTTTAGTTCTTTTGTAGAATTACTTATCTGCAGTCACAATAGGCGTTTTGTGTAAAAAAGCTATAACATTAGATTGTTTGTGTTACATATAGTTAGTACATATTATAATTTTAGTAAGTAAGTAATAAAATTGTATATAACATATCATCTGCTGACGGTAAGCTAAACTGGCTTTTAATGGACTTTATCAAGATAAAAATAAATCGGGGTCCTCCGAGACGGGGGCCTCGGGGATCGGAATACTCAGAGAATAACAGGGAAGCAGCGGTAGCCTAAGAAGCGGCGGTAGCCTAATGGCTAGGGCTTGGATCGGACTTGCGATCATGCGGTTGCCGGTTCGAAACCCACCCATTGCACTACCGACGTGAACCCACTCGTAACACAAGCATTTAGCTTAGCACGAGGGGTTAACACGAATACAAGTCATGTGCGACCCACATTGCTAGTAAGTTTAAAAAAACCCCACACAACTAGTCTCGGCCAGAACTACCTTTCTATAAATAAAAAAAAATCTAGTGGTTGCAAGCCCGGCTGTGGAGCGTGAGGTACTAAGTTCGATGCCCGGTTCGGGAGAATTGTGATCCGGCCCCTAGCTTTACACGTTATCGGGCTGTGGTATTTAAAAATGTCTGAAGGCGGAAGAAATCATTATGAAGTTGTAGGTATTACCTAGTTATATTCAAATTCAAAGGACACTTGCTGAGTCAGATATTATTTTGAATTCATGAGGAGCCATCAAGGTCATTTGTCGGTTAAAAGCACAATTTAAACAGGGCTTCAAATTTCCGGGAATTTTGTGCAGTGGGGAAATACGGACTGAATCTATATTGACGAGGGAAGGGGAAGGCACCCACTGTTGGCCGGTATATTTTTTTAAATTTATTTTAAGACATGCTTAAACGATTATTCACAACGATAATCACACATATAAAAATAATAATAATAGGCCTCTGTGCATTACCTTTACAGGCATATGCTTATACGGCACTTAACTAACTAAAACATAAAAAAAAACTAAATAGGTAATTCTAAAGTCATTAATTAAGTAACTTAATTAACATTAACTTATACAATTATCTGGGTTGGTCGATATATCTATACAAATATTATAAAGGGGTAATCTCTGGATTTAGCGAAGCGAATTTGAAAATTGTTTTTGTGTTGGATAGTCCATTTATCGAGGAAGATTATAAGATATATAATATCACGCTACGCCTCTGAGGAACTGTGCAGGTGAACCTCGGGCGGGTGGCTATTATATATATTTTAAGAGAGGTAGGGCATAGTGGAATCGAATAATCGCACTCACAATTGGAGCTGCCCGCTGGGGAAGTACCTCCACCTTGCAGAAAATCGTAGCCAAATAACGTAGCTCCGTGCTATGTTGTGTTCCTAACAGTGAGCAAGGTCGCCAGAGCTCTGTTAGGAAACGTTATGTTGGCAGATCGCTTAGGTAGCATTGGTTGTGCTAGCGTAACTATTCGTCTTTGATTTACAGGGTCGGTAACGCGCGATTGATACCCCTGGTGTTGCAAGCGTCCATAGGCTACGGTAACCGGTTACCATCAGGCGGGCCGTATGCTTGTTTGCCACCGTAGTGGTGTAGAATATATACGAGTATATATATCTTTATATATATAATTCTTCTGTGAGTGTGTATGTCACTGAACTTCTCTCAAACGACTGGACCGATTTTGATGAAATTTTTTGTGTGTGTTCAAGGGGATCTGGGAATGGTTTAGATCAAACGACTGGACCGATTTTGATGAAATTTAGGGGATCTGGGAATGGTTTTGTCCGCTGTCCGCTGTATTTCGCTTTATACGTAGCGAAACACGTACCGGGCCGCTAGTACTTATATATAAAGATTAGAGCGTTGGTTTAAACGAGATCTATACTTATGCAACGAATATTGGAAGATGTCAATGTCTTTGGAAATGTTTTTTTAAGCGATTTAATGGGGACCCTAGCTTCAATTTGATTTGATGATCCCTTATACTAAATTTCATGAAAGCGAGTGATTGCTGTAACAAGGTCAAGTTAAATTGGTCGAAGTAAAGGTTTGAAGGCTCATCAAGTAATTATATGTAGATACATAGTTGTATTTTTACGACTGTAACGTCATTACGTAAGGGAAATTGTGACTAATGTCTGTGAAGTAAAATCCAATGTTACTATTTTTTTACTAGCTTCTACCCGCGACTTTGTCTGCGTGAACTTCAGAATTGGGTCCGACCTGGACAAAAACTAGATTCTAGATCATAATCTATCTCTGTGCCAAATTTCATCCAGATCCAGTTACTTTGTTCCCTAGTTCTTCGCCCGCGGTTTCACCTGCGTTGCCCCGTTCCTAAGGGTTGTAGCGTGATGTTTTATAGCTTGAAACCTTTCTCATGAATCACTCATTTTCCCAACATTTCCCTTCATTGCTCTGCTCCTATTGATCGTAGCGTGATGAAAAGTATACTATAACCTGCCCAGGAGTATGAAGAACAATTGTACCAAGTTTCGTTGAAATCCGTCGAGTGGTTTTTGTTTCTATAACGAACATACAGACAGACAGACAGACAGACAGACAGACAGACAAAAATTTTACTGATTGCATTTTTGGCGTCAGTATCGATCACTAATCACCCGCTGATAGTTATTTTGGAAATATATTTCATGTACAGAATTGACCTCTCTACAGATTTATTATAAGTATAGAAGTATAGATAGATAAGGGCAAACGAGCAGACGGATCGCCTGATGGTAAGCGATTGTCGCCGCCCATGGACAACCGCAACACCAGAGGAGTCACAAGTGCGTTGCCCGCCTTTTAAAAGGAGATTGGGCCTCCGGTAACCTCACTCACTCGGCGAAACAAACGTAAGCGTTGTTTTTCTGTGAGGCCGTATCACTCCGATCGAGCCGGCCCATTCGTGCCGCAGCATGGCTCTCCCACGTAATTTTATAATAAGTTATGGTATCCAGGTCAACCATTATCGAGACCACTACTTAGAATCATACACCACTGCCTGCTGAAACTGCTCGAAATTAAATAAATACAACAATGGGGCAGTACGAAGTCTGCCGGGTCAGCTAGTCTCTGTATACTGATATTATAAAGCTGAAGAGTTTGTTTATTTGTTTGAACGCGCTAATCTCAGGAACTACTGGTTGGAATTACACGCTACGACCAATAGGAGCGGAGCAACGCGGGTGAATTGGCAGGCGAGTCGCGAATATTATATATAATGTTAAAATTTTATGTAATAACGTGCAGGTTCGTAATAAAGGCTTTCAAAGTCAAAATCAAAATGTTTTATTTCAATTAGATCATTAAAAAAGGTACTTTTGAAAAGTCAAAACTTGTTGTATGTTTCCGTAAAGTGGGTGTTACGGATAAAAGCCAGCCAGGAACTTCATAGATACTCTTTTTAAAAAAAAACATGATTACATTATTAATCTTTACAACTTTGTTTTAAATAGTTTGAGAAATATGCAGTTTGATGTTTAAAATATAATTAAAAGTATAAGTTATATTAAAAAGAAAGGGATTGCCACAGCAAATAAGAGCTGACCTTTGAAGCTGAGCTTTGAAATTGAAATAGATATTAAATAGTCAGACGGTGTAT
Organism: Acronicta aceris; assembly: GCA_910591435.1. Taxonomy (NCBI): domain Eukaryota; kingdom Metazoa; phylum Arthropoda; class Insecta; order Lepidoptera; family Noctuidae; genus Acronicta; species Acronicta aceris. The sequence continues at coordinate 7,371,109 of OU342784.1, forward strand.
GCCTGGCATTTGGACTTAAGAAAGTCATGTACTTCAGATCCATGTACAGTCAACAGCACAACTATGTTACCACAAACTGTCAAATTTCCCTGATGGATAATAAACTCTATTATTTGGAGATTAAATTGAAACTTTATTAAAGAAATTTGACAGTTTTGGATACCAACGTGTGCTTTTGACCATACTTGGTAGACTATGGTCATATCGCTAGTATACGCTGGGAAACGAAAACTTGAATAGAATTCAATTCATTTTATTATTTTACTGTATTAATAACACAAATTTTCAATGTACTGATGTACCTGGGACCATTTTGGTCTGAGAAAAAAGGTTGACATAAGGATGTCTGCACTTTGTTTTGTTTCTCTTCCTTTAAGATTAGGTAAATAAGCACTACCTATTCCAATCACTGATGATGACCTTTATCAATGACCTGGTTTCTCAGTTCTGACAGAAGGTCATTGAATAAATACCTAGGAGAGTACCAAAACTATTGTTTAAAATGGTAAAAAAGTTTCTAGTTTAGCACCAAGAAGTTCCCATACCACTTTCTGTTTGGAAAAAATAAATAAGGCAAATTGTCTATGATCTCTAGAAAGTATTACAAGTGGCTTGACCGTAACATTTTATGGTTAGTAGGTCAGTAGAACTTACACACATTCTTACTGCCTACCTATTTATCAACATTTAAAACAGAATTTCTCGTAACAATAACTTACGTGATAATATTTGCCGGCGGAACACACTGTTTTTCTGCACGTTAAAACGTTCTAATTCTCACTTCTGATTACTTTAAACAATCACGCAATCCTTTATGTAAACCAGTGACTCTGAACGTAGTCTTTTTTCATTCATTTCAAAGAGAAAAAGAACTGAATACATACATCTACACACTGATAAACATACATAAATAGTATCAGAGTCGATCGCAGTCGAGATCTCTCTTTATTATTCAAATTTAATTGTATAAATACACAACCAAAGTTGCCTCTCAAATTTCACTTTTTTTAAATAATGAAATAAAATATTTTTACTCACCAGTAGAGAGTTTTGTCACGCTGGTTTATAGTAAAACTTTATTCACGATTTTAGATTTCTGAGCAAATAATTTTCGCTTTGAAGTAAAGCTCAGATTTAATTTAGAAATTTTAATGATGTGAACACAACCCACTTCTCGCCATTTTCGGGGTGACTGACGTTGAATTGACGTTATGAGTTTTCTTACATAATGATAGCTGTCAATGTCATATGCCAGCCTTCAAACGTCAGTTTTAGTGTTGCAAAGGATATGTTAGGTTTTTCTACTATAATTATATGTAATATTACCATTTAATATATCTTTCTTTTCGTGTCAATGGTCAAACAATTTTCGAGTAACAGGAGGCCACTTCAATGGCGTTAAGAGTAGCCACGAAGAGATCGTCCCTTGTGCAGGTGTTGCACATATTCATTCATTGTTGCAGTAGATGTGACATAGATTGCTGTGGGTCGCCGCAGTCACATTGAGTGAAATTAGGATCTCTGAACCCCCATTTGCACATATTCATTCTGCATCTGCCAATCTGAGTGGGTTTAATGTATGTGCTGTTTCTTTCCATTGGGTTGAGCAGCAGAGCAGACACTACTGAATGTGCTTAAGATTCTTGTACGAGTATAGGTACAAGGGTTCACCCTTTGAGCGCCATAGTGGCCTATAACCGACGTCCGAACCGACCAAAAAACGTAATTTTTTAAGTTACCTGTTTTGTCGGCCATACGCGACGATGCTCAAAACATTAATTATATATATATATATATATATATATATATATATATATATATACATATTGCAATATCATATTTTACTGCAAAGAAGAGAATTATTACAACTTACATCTTTTTATTTTAGAAATCTGAATTTTATGTTTTGAGCTTAATAATATAAACCCAATATTTTCATTATTCTATAGGAATATAATGAAAACTAGCGGGATAAACAACGTGCCATCGTGATCACTGTATAGTGTCATATCATAAACAAGCAGGGGTGTAATAATGTAACCTGTTCTGAGAATTTCATAGAATAACTCTTTAGTTATTAATTATTATTATTAATTATTATTATTATTTTGGAATTACTTTTAATTCCATATAACACTGCTCGACCTGGAAAAGACCTCTAGCGTAGCAGTCGCGCTCAGGACCACTAGGATGTCTAGGACTGTACAGTTCCAGTTTTCAGTTATTATGTATTTGTAAGATTATCTACTACCACTACCAGTGATAGCCTAGTGGTATGAACGTTGGACTGCCAAGTCAAAGGTTTCCGCACTAGGCCAGCATGGTGGACTATAGCCTAATCCCTCTCATTCTGAGAGGAGACCCGTGCTCAGCAGTGGGACAGTATAATGGGTTGATTATGTTCGCTAAACCGTGAGGATTTCCATATGTTTAGTTTCAGGCCACTGAATTTCTTGGCTGGCTGTAAAAACGTCGCACCATGACATGAACTACATAAATGTATTGATTTATTGTGTTACTCAAGTCTAAACATTTATCAAAATACTTACTTTGTTTTTGAAGTTAATCTTTATACAATGGTTACCTATGCATTATCCGAAATACCAACTGCACTGTAGCTAGATTAAAGACTTTATTACATGTAGGTATAAATCAAAGCTAGATACCTACAAGACCTGCTGGAGCTTTTACTGATCTGCTTAAATGTAAATAGGTTACACTGGATCTGTCCTAGCTTTATATTTTCTCAATTAATATAGATTGAAAGCTAAATGCGAATATTCGTTTCTTGCAAATAGTATATTAGTAAAGAACATCGTATATAAAAATTTCTACGATAAAAGATATAATCGTTGTAGGGCGACTCGGTAATGATACAGATGTGCTATCAATCGGTGTATCGAATATTTCACCTTTCTTGAAACAATATTTTCTAAAAGATAATCGCGTTGTATTTTTCGGTTTTGAAGGTTTCGGTATATCTTCCATAAACGCTTCGTAGAATGCATAAAAATATGGTATTACAACTGATTTACCAAACCAATACCAAAGTAAAGCGAAAAATGATGTTAAAAGTATAACTTGACAGAACATATAGAAATAATAAGGGAATATGATGGGATCTGGAGTTGTTATTCTTGTGATCTTGCAAACGATCCATTGTATCATCATCCAGTAGACAAGACATTGGTTTGTGCCTGCGCAGAGAGATATACAGCAATCCCAGAATCTTGCGCATAATATGTATGGAAAGCAGAATACTTCCCACCAATTATATTTGAAGACATCGTCTGTTTGTGCGTGAAACCTTTCGCCTTCTACTTCATCGCACCGAAACCTATCCTTACGCGGCTTCTTCTTTGGGGCCATATTTCAATTTCTTCTTGTCAATTTAACTTTTACTACAACTTCAAACACTTAATTTAGGTTGAAGAAATTTTAGTTCTATGTAAATAGATTGCTGCCATTCAATAAAATAAAATAAACATACAAAGAAATAAAATAAATGTAATAAAACGTCAATACATTGCCAATTGACAATGACAATAGCTCTAATGACCAAATATGTCATTCAACAATAATTTTCGCAAGCGCTAAAAATCCGGTCACATTGTTTTCTTACTACAAGAACAACAAAAAGTTTTTACTCAATATATTCACAATTTCACAGTGATATCTGTCCTATCAAAAAGCGAAAGCGATACGTTACAAATCCTACTTAACGCAACCCTTTCCATTAATTCTTACAGTACGCGCGGTATAAGTTGGCCGGAGTGAAGTTCGCCGTTTTAATGCGCAGTGGATTGTTTACGTTAAAAATTGTGTACTGCGCAACCAAACAGCTAACTTCAGTCCGGCCAACTTATGTCGCACGTACTGTAGTTAGCTAGAAACATATTTTTGTTTAACTAGACATGTCACTGATAATGTGGTCACCACGCTACTACCGTTGCGTCACGTTCATGGTTTCGATTCCCAGAGGAATAGGAACTTCCTATCGTCCCATGTCAAATTAAAACTTATCATTCGCCTATAGGCAAAGACATTCAAATTATAATAAAACTAGCTTCTGTCTGGGACTTTGTCTGCGTGAACTTCAGAATTGGGTCCGACCGTGATAAAAAGCCTATGTGTTATTCGAGACTATAATCTATCTCTGTGCCAAATGTCATACAGATCCGTTCAGCCGTTCCAGCGTGAAAGAGTAATAAACATCCATACATCCATACTCACAAACTTTCACGTTTATAACCTAGGTAAGGAAGTAAGGATATGGGGCAAATGTATTATCATGAATTCTGTACAAAATATCCGATGACATATTATACTCAATAGTAAGAAAAACTATGTAACGTAACGTTCCTCTGAATGCTCGACGCCGACGCTGTGTTCTAAGCCCGGTGTCGTGTTCATTGTTCGGTTCGTGATACATTGCAGTGGTTCGATATTTTATTACGAGTAAATGCTCACTTATCAGTATAATCTCACCTATTAGTACTATTACTGATGTCCACCAAACCCTATTTCGACAACTAAGGAAATAATTTAGAAGCTAATAATTTTACCATACATTTGGCATGCATAGGTTGATGGGTTGCAATGCAAGAAGATATATATATATATATATATATATATATATATATATATATTTAATTTAAATAAAAGTTTGAAGTTGCAGGTACCTTAATGTAAATTGTTTATTAAATAATTACAATAATGTATCTAAAAAACATAGACATTATCTAATAGGGGCATCAACAAGATCACTTTTTCTAAAACAATATTTCCTAAAATTCGGCTTGGAACTTTTTTTCTGTTTTAAAAACTTAGTATCTACAAGAAAGGCTTCATAAAATGTATTAAAGAACGGTTTTACAATACTTTCTCCGAAGTAGTGCCACAGTAAAATGAACATTACCGATAAAATTATGACCTGCATAAACATATAGAAATAATATGGATAAACCATTGGGTCTGGTGTTGTTGCCCGTTTGATCTTGCAGATACAGTATTGTATCAACATGAGGTACACAAGTAACTGATTTCCTGCACCGCACATTGCCGTACAACAGTCCCAGAATTTTGAGCATATTAAAATCGGGAAGCAACATACTTCATACCAATTAAATTTGCCAGTATCATCCGTCTGTGTATAGAATTTTTCACCTTCAACATCATCGCAGCGGAAATCACCAGAATTCTTCTTTACCATGATTGTTTTTTTTTATTACTTGATTTAAACCAATGAAATCCTGAATGTGATTGTAAGTGGAGTGGCAAGCACGGCAACGAGATTCAATGCAGATCTGATAATGATGCTTGAACACTGAAATAAGATTTAGGTAACCAATCTTTTACTATTGTATTATAGGTACCTAAATACTACTCATTAGATAGAAATTTCAGAAAGTTTAGAATTCAGGTCTTAGGAACGAATATATATCATATATCGTATAGAACCTGTTTATATAATAACTATTCCTCCTAGATTTACAGACTCTGCAACGCGCGAGTGATACCCTTGGTGTTGCAAGCGTCCATAGGCTACGGTAACCGCTTTCCATCAGGCGGGCCAGCTTGTTTGCCACCCTAATGGTATAGATGTACACGGGATTGCGAGAAATTAGCTCAACACGGGTAACACTGCGGGACACCTTCAAAATGTTAGCCAGAACTTTGAACATAAAAACTTCGGCTAAAAGGCCTTACACTCTTACAGAAAAAAGCGGTTTTTCGGTCTTTCGGCTTTTTGTATAGTGCATATGAGCCGAAGTTGAAAGTTTATATTTGGGTCATCATCCCATTTATTATAAACGAAAAGATACCCACTACTAAACAAAGGCCTCGCTCAAAGACCACCACAGGGATCTCATCTCGTTGGAGTTAATGTTAAAATAAAACAAAGAATTGTAAAGCTGTATAGTTATTTTTTATTAATAATAGTAATTTAAAAAAAAGAAAATTTTAGAAAATATATGTCTTTGTGAAGGTATGTTATTCTGGGATAAAAAATAAAAGCCACTTTTTAAAAAGGCAGAGCATTTTTAAAAGGCCTTTGCTGTAAGCATAATATACTATTACATTAGAAGTATCACAGTACGAACCTGATAACACCCATACAAAATAAAAACAATAACAAGTTGTAATAATCACAATATAACTTATAAAAAGTAAAATATTCTAGTTAAACCTGATAATACAAAAATATAATTAAAACAGTTAAAGTTTTAATGTTATCGGTTTATACAAATTGTTGCTTGCTTGATATTGCTTAATATATTTCAATATGACATAAGTGGAGGAGAGTGGCTATGGTCATATCCTTTAAAAAGTTATATAGTTTTTAATCGTGCATGTATTACAACAATAAGCTTTGTATATGAACCGACCCAATGCGTGTTGTAAGGTTTTAAATGTTGGTGATTTCCGATTTGCATATGCACTAAATAATATACTTCTCGAGCCGATAGTGGGAGAAATAATCTTGGTCTCTTTAAATCACGTGAGGATCGGTTTCTACTTGTAAGCCCGCTCCATCGTAGATCGCAATGTCGGGCGAACTGGCGGTCAAGCGTAAGCTTATCGCGAATAAAAAAAAAAGAATGAAAATAGAAATACCATGTACTTATGAGAGATGGGAACATCCAATATTGTATTTAAACCTTTATTATATTGCGTTTGCGTAATATATTTTTATAGGGTCCAGTGTTTTTAACCGTCAATAGCTATAAGCGCATATAAAATTGCGGGCAAGTGGCAGTCTATAGTTTCTGTCTACTCCGGTTGGAGAAAGGCGTGAGTGTATGTATGTAAAATTGCGGGCTAAAACGTTGGTAGTTGCTAATAAAAAATAAAATTGTCTATGTTTACTTTTGATTTTGGTCAATGTGTCAGTGTCATTAGAAATATAAAAAGTTTGAATGTCACTTTTGATCTTGTCTATAGGTTATTTAGTTCCGTGTTGATCATGGTGGGGTGAAGTTACGCAGTTCTTCTAAGAAAATAATATTACGTGTTTATTACGTTAATATTAAGTTACGGACTTAGAAATTCGCCCATCAACTGCAGGATTTTGTGTAATCCATGTTATTTCAAGGATTAAGCGCAAGTAATGTATTTTTAATTATTTATTGCGAGTGAAAGTTTTTGTTGCACAGTTCGCAAACTATTCTCAGTAAGCTTTCAAGGGAAGTCAATCGATTTATAACGCGATAATTACTTGTAATTATACGTAGATATGATTAACATTAAGTTTCATACCTGGTTGTCGCTTTGTTTTTAGTTTAAACCGGTTTTTTTGACCTTCGTACTTTGTAATGAAGTTATGAATATTTTTTTAAACTTGTCTTTCATCAAGTTTTTAGTCGTCAGTGTCCTTAGACCATTTACACAATCCTTTTGTTCGCGTTTCTCGTAACTTTTTGTAGATACTTGACAACTTTATCAATGTTACAAATATATTTTTCTCAAAACTATTCTGTTTTCCAATGTTAACATTAACATAATCAACCCATTATACTGTCCCACTATTGGACACGGGTCTCCTCTCAGAATGAGAGGGATTAGGCTATAGTCCATCACGCTGGCCTAGTGCGGGTTGGCAGGCTTCACACGCCATCGAGAAAATCTCTCAGGCATGCAGGATGTTTTCCTTCAACGTTTAAGCGTGTGATAATTAACTATTTAATATGCACATGAATTCGAAAAGTCAGAAGTGCGTGCCTTGGGTTCGAACTCGAGACCTTTGACTTGGCATCCAACGGTCATACAGTAGTATGAGTAGGCTATCACTGTTTTTTTTTTACCAGTAAAATGAAGAAGAAACACCAAAACAAACTCAGAGAATCATGGTCGCTTTTGTCCGAGTCCAAACATAATAGTATCAAAATATGTGAGTGATACAATGCAAGGCTAGATACTATTAAAGTTGTTGGTATTATTATATATTTATTATTATACAGATTTATTACTGCAATATTTAATTTTAATTTATTTAGAAATAAATAAATATTTCAGATTAATATACCATTGCGTTTAATATATATATACCAAAAAAGTGTAGGTATGTACAGTTTGGAAAAATAATGGTGCATGTATGTTCCTTTATCAATAAACTATCTCAAAGGCCTAAGTCCCAAAAAAAAAGCCTGAAGTTATCTGCAAGTGGATGTACAGTGATGCAGTACTTACTGTCGAGATAACTGTGTGCATCAGAATTTGCCCACAAGTGGTTTTGCAGTTGTAAATTGTAATTTTACAATTTACACAGAGTTGTAAATTGTAATTTTACAATTTACAACTCTGTGTAAAGACAATTGAGTTGTAGACGTTTCGCACTCATGATATGCCCTTACTTACTTCAATATTTTTGCACTCACCTAAGTGTTACTCAATTTACTGGCTTAGAAAGCTGTTTCTCTTTTAATGTAATCAGTAATTATTGATTTAATTAATGACTATTGACCTAATCACTAACTTGTCAAGAAACCATTAGCAGACATAATAGAAAAGAAAAGCAATTGTTAACTAAGAACAGAGGTTCTCAAACTTATTTTGTTTACCACCCATTTTGAGAATAAATTCTTTTTAGCAGTTAAATTTTTGATTAGTTTCAATAACACTACTCAAACTGGGTATTGAACCCAGTACCGCACATACAACTGTCATCCTTGCGATAACTTGACCAATGACAACCTAACCAAATTTATTCTTGATATTTTCAGATCCCTCACCCACAAAAATGGTCACAAAAATATTTTTCGCACTGGCAACACTGCTCACTTACGGGAACGCTGAGTACATACCACCAGGCCCTGTATACCCTTGCCCTAAAGACTCCACCACCACTCTGTTATATCCTTGTGTTTGTGAGAAAGGGTCTGACACAGGCTTGTATATCAAATGTGCTAATACGGGATTAGCAGTGTTGAGTGTTGGTCTGGGCAATATTGCGGGGTTGGGGTTGCCAGTAGAAAGATTACTACTAAAGGAGTGTAAAATATGTAAGTATGTGTTATTTGGCAGGTTTTTAAAATATTTCTTAGTAATAAAATTGTCCAGAATGTGCCCAGAACCAAAATGTGTCCAGCCCGCCATAAAGGAAAAAGGAAGTTTGAAGCTTGGCGCCGAGAGCACGCTTTTTCTGTTTTCACTTCGGCGTCAAAGTGTCATAATATATTATTTACTAGCGGGCCCGGCAAACGTCGCCTTGCCCTGTATCATAATCTTCCTGTCGTTGTCCCAATTTATTTGTGGTCGGCGCAGCATGTCCTTTTCCTTCCAGTCACAGGCTCAAACGCCTGTGTCACCTACCGGTTCAAATTGTGAATCGAAACCACCAGGAACCATTTAAAAATACACAAAATATATAATCAAAATCACAGCAGCTTATGAGGGGTTCGGACAATACACAGAACGCCATCTACTGGCCTTACCGAAACAGAAAACTACGCCATGTTCATTTGTGTCCGTGTTTTATTTCTGTCAAATATGTCAATAGCTCCCGATACAAAATGTATGAGAAAATAGGTTAGGCATAGTTTGCCGGTATGTTTAGGTTCCATGTAATAACGGGCGATCCTATTTCCCTTTCCGACATTACTCAGGCAATAATCCAAACTTCGACCTGCTACTGAGAATTTTATACAAGAACCCAATAAGACTTTACTAGACCTGGAAATCAAATTCAGGACTAGCATAGCAATCGCGTTTAGGACCACTAGACTAATAATGCAGTCAAAAAACTTAATACTTTTTTTTTCAGCGAATCTTTTCGGTTCCCTCTTTCATAGATCTACAATAAGGATTATAGAAATAGAGGACACTCCTATTAAAACCATAGACCAGTATGCGTTTGCTGGTGTCAACAGGACTCTGCAAGAGTTGTACATGACCAATACTAAGATCGAGGAGTTCCCAAAAGACGCATTCATGGTAAGAATACCAGTTCTGTATTCCTTGAAAGGTGGATGTTGATGTACTATCCAGGTTAGGCCTAAAAGCCTAGGTGCCAAGCCGCTTAATGATACTTGCTCGTCTGCAGAGGAGACTGGATTTCACTTCATGTGACCAGAATGCTGGCTTGTTCCTAGGGGAGTGTATAAGCAATGCCATTCCACGTGGTAATGCTGCCAGTCTTCTGGAACAGTGAAGAATAATTTGTCGATTTTTCATACATATAATCCTGATAGATTATAATCGGGGTGTCTTTGACGATAATCCCTGCAACGCGATATTTGAAGAAGGCGGCTGGCAGCGGATGGGTGCGAGCTGCCCAAGACCGGGATGGTTGGCGCTCCTTGGGGGAGGCCTACGTTCAGCAATAGACGGCAATAGGCTGATTTGATTGATTGATTGTTTGGGTGTCTTTAAATCACGAGTGAATGGGTTTCTTCTAGGCAAGCGCGCTCCATCGTAGATCGCAGTGTCGTTTGACATCAGGCCAAAATGGTGGTCAAGCGTAGGCCTATCAAGAATAAAACAAGAAATTAAAAAAAAACATGCCTGAATGTGTCTGTCTACTTTTTTATAGGTCTACTGTTGAATAGGGTATGAGTTTGTTAGGAAAATTTGTTGAGTATAACCTTTTAACGAATATTGGTCACTATAGGCATCCTGTATAACAAAATCATCATAATATCAGCCAAAAGACGTCCATTACTGAATAAAGGCCTCCCCGAACTTCATTTAAGATTTGCGTTTTAATAATTTTGATGTGACGTCACAAAGCTGATCCCTCATACCCCTTGTCAGACAATGTCACACTTCTTTACCCCAAATAAAGGATCTGTTATGTGCCGCCTTCATCCAACGAGTCTCAGCGTCATCTGTCCATCTCGGAGGAGGGGAGGTCGTCTAATACTGCATTTCGTTGTAGGGTCTGGTCTACATTCGAGAACCTTTCTGCCTCAGCGGCCGTCAGTTCTAAGAGTTGACGGCCGCTGAGCCAACCGCCACTTAAGTTTGCTAATCTTTTGAGCTATATAGTTATATAGTTGCTATCGGCAACTTTATTTATGGGAACGGGGACGGATCGCCATCGACACCCACAACACCAGAAGAGTCACAAGTGCGTTGCCCGCCTTTTAAAAGGGGTTTGGGCCTCCGGTAATCTTACTCACTCGGCGAAACACAACGTAAGCGTTGTTTAACGTCGGTTTTCTGTGAGGCCGTGGTATCACTCCGGTCGAGCCGGCCCATTCGTGCCGAAGCATGGCTCTCCCACGTCAAAAAGTTAAGATTTTTGGCTGCCTGAAAATTAACCCTTCACCATTCCGACCTATTGCAGATCCTAGGTAACCTGTCAGTTCTCTCGATAGATGGCCACAAGATGACTAAGCTGGGTAAAGACATATTCTCCGGTAGCGAGGCGGCCGGCAAGCTGGAGAGGCTGCATCTATCTAATGGACTCATCAGTGATATTCCACCAGAGGCTTTTCAGGTAAGCAATGTGTTAATGAAACATTGTCCTAATCGTGAAAGTATTGTTAGATATTGAGATCCGATTCTATTTATAGGTACAGGAAATCATTTTCACTTTACAAGGTAAAGATAAGATAAGATAAAGATTTTTATTTTGCTAATATGGGTACAGTACATGTTGATAAAAAAGTAACGAGTTCAGCCATATTTCACCAGGTTGGCATGCAAAAAAAAAGAGAGACAGATACACTAACTTACTTAAACAAATACTTTAACATACTGGTTTCTGACACTTACGCGAATATTAGACATTGAAATAAAACTACTTTTTACGGATTTTATCGCGTTGTATTGATATTATTTGATTCCCGACGTTTCGGATCCTTTACAGCATCCATGGTCACGATTCAATACATATCTACATCTTTTCTACATATCCATAGTTACAATACATGTCATTCATTTATTATTATTCTTAATTATTAGTATTCATACATTAATTAATAATCAATCCTCAGTAATAGAAATAATATAATTATATTGTCATATATTTCATTTTAAATATACAATAATTAATCAAGCGTAGGTATTAATAATCCTCCTATAAAGAAAAAATAGGTACATTATAACAGAACAGAAGACAATACCCGTTTTTTTTTATTATAAAACGAGAAAACTGAAATACATACGGTGGCACCGACACCGTCGCTGGGTGCCAAAGATAAATCTGATTTGCGGCATGCTAGATATTTTTCCGGTATGATTTGAAGCATTAAATATGATTTAATGTTTTAATTTGCTTTCAAGCGCGTATTAGCAAACTTGAAAAGCTATACTGAGTTGTTAGTGGCGACATCTGGTGAGCTTAAAAACGGTAGCCAGCCAGGTAGGTAGTAGTTCATTCAATTCCGCGTGTTCAGTAATTATAAAAAACAAAAAATCGGAAAAGTGCGAGTCGGACACGCCCACCGAGAGGGTTACGTACAAATTTGATTACATACTTTATATTTAGACTATATTTTTCTATGATTTCATTACAAATGTGTTGTTTTCAGATTTTTCCCTATACTTGTAGTATAAGACGGCATTACTTGCCAAATTTCATAGTTCTAGGACAACGGGAAATACCCTATAAGTTTTGATTCCCTTGAAAGTGCCGAAATATACATTTTTTGCGACATAAACGGCTGTATCTTTTTTTAACGTTAACTTAGAAGTTTGATTTTGTCCCAGCTTCAAGGGACTGTAGGCCTGAGTATATCGTTTTATTTCAACTCGATACCTCCACGGGTTCCCGAGATAAAGGGTCTTGACAGACAGACGGACGGACGGACAGCAAAGTTATCATATAAGCCATAAGGGTTCCGGTTTTTCCTTTTGAGGTACGGAACCCTAAAAACGTCATTCGGTTGTTTTACTTAACAGAGGGGTTTTGTAAAACGGCTAGCGGTTTTGTAAAACAGCTAGCGGTTTTGTAAAACCGCGTATTATACAATCCAACTTCGACATATACATAAGCATAATTGTCGGTGTGTGCTCATATGTTGGTCCATAGATTTGCAAGGTGTACAGTAGAGGGGAAATTCAGGGCCTACTGTCAAAATTACACAAGCTCACTATTTTTTTTTTTATTATTATTTTTTTCTTTTTTTTTTTTATGCTGAGAGAATGGACTCTGCAGTGCTGGGGAGATTCGTCAGACTGCATAACATAACATACCATCACGCCTGTATTCCCCGAAGGGTTAGGCAGAGGCGTACGGATTGTACACCCACGGTTCGCCGGTATGTTTAAGTCCCATGTTATAGGGGGCGAGCCTATAGCCATTAACCGGGCACAAATCCAGACTCCGAGCTGTTACTGAGAATTTCATAGAAAAACCCAATAACACTTTGCTCGACCTGGGGATCGAACTCAGGACCTCTAGTGTAGCAGTCGCACTTGGAACCACTAGACTAATGAGGCAGACTGCATGTTTTAAGATAATAATTGCGATTGATTTTTAATTAACGAATTTTAAAATATATATACTGATATAGTTTTAAGACCTTTATATCTAACATATGGACAATGCTTCGTCTGAAATAAACGTATTATTATTATTATTTATCATATCTTTTTTTTCTTCTCTTTTTGAGAGAGTATAAGGTACCTCATTTGCGGGCCGGAGCCAAGCGAGTATGAGGGGAAGTTTATATAGTATAAGTTGATGATAATGTAGAGCAGTGTTTTTCAACGTGTGGGTCGCGACCCGCTGGGGGGTCGCGAAGCCTCTTTAGGGGGGTCGCGAAGCTTCTATAGCGGAGTTGCAAAAGGTTGGGAAAGCTACTGCAGTAAAAAAAAACAATAAAGTTTAAAACTATTTATTAAGAAAAATGATAACTAAAGGACATAATCATTTGTATCAAATAAACAAAAAATAAAAATAACTTATGAGATCTCTTCCATCTTAAACATTTGTATGTATTTATCCGAAAATGAATAAATATGTCAGATTGAATATTTGTCACAAAATAAAATACATGAAAAAAAGTAACGGGTAGGGGGGTCGCGAAATATATCTTCATACTAAAGGGGCCGTTTCATGAAAGAGGTTGAAAAACCGTGATGTAGAGGATGTGAGACACTTTCGGGTGATACGACAGGTGTTGAGTATGGTGGCTTTCTGGAGCATGTGGAGTGTGTAGGTGGGCATATTTAAAGTGTTAAGGCTTTCTGTTAGAGATTTTGGCACAATACCTGTAGATGAGAGGACTATTGGGACGATATGAACGGTTTGGGCTTTCCACTGGGTTTTAATTTCTATGGCAAGATCTTGATATGTACTTGCTTAGCTTTCCAGATATCGTGCTTAGTATGTTGTGCGAATTTGGTATGGCTATATCAATCAAGTAAACAGTTTTATTGATTTTATCGTGAACGGTGATGTCAGGTCTATTGAAGTGGATGGTTTTGTCTGTTATTATTATTATTATTATATTTTGTTTTATTCCTAGGTGCTGAAAAAGCTTAAGAAATTAGATCTTCATGGCAACAAATTAGTGACATTAAAACGGAATCAATTCAAAGGGCTGAGAGACACTGAAGTTTTGGATATAAGGTAATTCATACTCTTTTTTATGATTATTATTTTTAAAAAAAAAGCTTACTAGCAATGTGGGACGCACATTACTAGTATTCTTGTTAACCCCTCGTGTTAAGCTAAATGCTTGTTTACGAGTGGGTTCACGTCGGTAGTGCATTGGGTGGGTTTCGAACCGGCAACCACATGATCGCAAGTGCGACGCCCTAGCCGCCAGGCTACCGCAGCTTTTTAACTTTACTATTTTTCTACTATTTTTAATTAATTAGCCTTTGCGTAAGGTTTAGGTAACTTCCATCCCAAAGGACTTTTTGAGACAAATGGTAGCCCATATCCTTCTCGACGGTGCAGTGGCGGACTAACGGTAGTGCGATACGCCCCGGGCCCCCGGTCCTGGGGAAGCCCTAAATATCGAGAAGTCCTTTTTGGTCAAATTCATTGGTAACGAATACTTTAAATTTTATTTTTTTAAATTCGTGATATGCTTACGCTTGACCGCCAGTTCGCCTGATGTTAAGCGATACTGTGATCTACGATAGAGCACGCTTAGAAGAAACAGATTCACCGATTTTAAATCAGAAATCGCAAAAAAAATATTCGTCTGTTCCTATACGATAGTCATAGGGGCTCCACACGCGTTATGTCTTGTATTAGGGTGGGCCCATTTAGTGGTTTCCGTCGCGGGCCCCCGAAGGGCTTAGTCCGCCATTACTGCGGTGCTATCTATGTTTATACCAAAATTCATTAAAATTGGTCAGCGTAATAATGTAACAAGCAGAGATGGATTGGACACTTAAAATAAATAATTGGTGTTAAATTCTTCGCTGGCATAATATTGCGATAACAGGATAACAGTAGGCATTGAAGGTTAATGTCCAAGTTGGACGGAAGTCGATAATATAAAAGAAAGTTCCCAGCATAGTAGAAGAACATCGGGTATCGTATTCCGGTGACAGCCAGGTCACATCTGTATTTTGTAGCTGTCTGTTGTTCCTTTTGAATAAAAAAAAAACACTGCTCGACCTGGGGATCGAACTTAGGACCTCTAGCGTAGCAGTCGCGCTTGGGACCACTAGACTAATGAGGCAAATAATTATAAGTAATACATACAATTTACTTATTATAACTAGGAATTTATTATCGTTTCAGTCACAATAGCATCACGAAGCTGGATGGGAGTCATATTGGCGATTTGACCAAGCTTGGCTGGTGCAATGCCAGTCATAATCAAATTGGAGACATACCCAGGTACGCACACTAGGGCGTTTGAATATTGTACTTGTCAGTTAGGAAAAGCCGGCGCCATCTTAATAATTAAAAAAAGTAAAACATTGACTTTTAAAAGTGGAGAGGAGATCCGTGCCCAGCAGTGGGACAGTATAATGGGTTGATTATGTATAAAATATTTTATCATTTTTTAGGGTTCCGTATCTCAAAAGGAAAAAACTGAAACATTATAGGATCACTTTGTTGTCCGTCCGTCTGTCTGTCAAGACGCTTTATCTCGGGAACGTTGAGGTATCGAGTTTAAAATAAAACCATATCCTCATGTCTACAGTCCCGTGAAGTTGTAAAAAATCAAACTTCAAGTTAAGAGTCCGGCGGACCGAATTTCTCTTATAAACGTAATACCGAAATAATTCGTAATTCAAACACAATTTAATCAAATTGTGTTATTATTCGGATTCCGATACCGTTAATCTAGGTTCCTACTCTACCATTTTGTCCAAAATACTTCACTGGAAAGAAATGTAAGCAAATGCAGTTTTTGATAAAATTACCAAGTTGCGAACGATTTTCCATTTTTTTATTTCCAGTAAAGTAGTAGTGGACGAAATAGTACCGTAGGAACCTAGATTAACGGCATCCAAATCCGAATAATGACAGAATTTGATAGAATATTGTCTGGATTACGATTTATTTCGGTATGACGCTTGTGAGAAAAAAATCGGAAAAAAATCGACTCTTAACGTTAAAAAAATATACAGCCGTTTATGCCGCAAAAAACGTATATTTCGACACTCGAGGGTATCAACATTTATAGAGTATTTTCCGTTGACCTAGAACTATGAAATTTAGCTAGTAATACCGTCTTATACGTGATACGCGTACAATCATATCGACAGACAGTCAAAAATTCTAAAAATTGTTGTTTTAGCTTCTGTTTCTCTAATAAAGACACCTCTAAATTAGTGTTTCTGCAATATTAACGTGTGAGAGCCATGCTTCGGCACGAATGGGCCGGCTCGACCGGAGTGATACCACGGCCTCACAGAAAACCGACGTCAAACAACACTTACGTTGTGTTTCGTCGAGTGAGTGAGGTTACCGGAGGCCCAATCTCCTTTTAAAAGGCGGGCAACGCTTTTGTGACTGGTGTTGCGGGTGTCCATGGGCGGCGGTAATCGCTTACCATCAGGCGATCCGTCTGCTCGTTTGTCCCCCTCTCCCATAAAAAAAATGTATAATGTACAGAAATCGGCCTGATACAATTTGCTCAATAATGTATTTTTTCCAGAGGTATGTTTGCAAGAAACACAGTGCTGAAAGTGGTACATTTGGATAATAATAAAATAAAGAAATTAGACACCAACAGTTTTAGAGGCATGCGGTTTTTGAGGTAAGAGGCTTTCAATCAAATTATTTAAACACTAGCGACCCGCTCGCGGTTTCACCCGCGCTGCTCCGTCCCTAAGAGGCGTAGCGTGATGTTATATAGCCTATGTTACTCAGTGATAATGTAGCTTTCTAACGGTAAAAGAATTTTTGAAATCGGTCCAGTAGTTTTTGAGCCAATTCGTTACAAACATACTTACATAAAGATCTTTTCTCTTTATAATATTAGTATAGATAACATAACATATCATTACGCCCTTCTCGGAAGGGTTAGACAGAGGCGTATCTATGTACACCATTGGGGAACAGTTCGTCGGTATGTTAAGGTCTCATGTAATAGACATACTTGTAAACTCCTCCCTTTGTTGTGTTCATAATTGTTAGGACAAAGTTTTTATGAAAGAAATTCTTTTGTAAATTTATCACAAGTCGGAAATTTGAATGGAAAAATGACACTTTCTTTTTTTTATGGTTTGTGACACTTACATGAATATTAGACATTGAAATGAAACTACTTTTTACGGATTTTATCGCGTTGTATTGATATTTTTTGATTCCCGACGTTTCGGATCCTTTACAGCACCATGGTCACGGGTAGACTAAGGTATTGGACATCTTTAATGTTACAATTACTAACAGCTACCTTACATTTTTTAAATGTGAACTTCTTAGGCATCTTTAAAGAGAGATAATATCTGACTTGGTCGGTGGTAGGACCTCTCGGGGTCTCACTAGCTGGCGACCACCCTTACGTCGGAGTCTGTCGTAAAGCACTTTGGTGTGTGTTTCGACTTTTGCACGTAAGAGCCAGTTTCCCCTCGGTTGCTGCGGCTCTGGCAGTCTGCAGTCCGTAGGGGTTCTTAAATCTCGGCAATGCACAGCAACTCCTCTGGTGTTGCAGGTATCCATGGGCGATGATGACTACTTACCACCAGGTGGCTCGTCAGCTCGTTTGCCGACATAATCCTTAAAATAAAACTCAAGTATATTTGATTTTCAGGCGTTTATATCTACAAGATAACCAGATTTCAGACATAGGTCGGGGCACCTTCTCCGCGGTCACTCGTATCGGTACTGTGGATTTAGCGCGGAATAAAATCACTAAAGTCGACTTTCAAATGTTCCAGCAGGTCAAATACGCTGAGGTGAGCCTATTTATAATCTATACGTAATAACATACATACAATCACGCCTTTATTCCCAGAAGGGTTAGGCAGAGGTGTACTAACGTAGGAACGTAGGATGGAAGAGTTGAAAGGGGCCGACTTCGGCGAACCACAATCAAATTGCGGACGTTCTCAAAAAAGGTCAGGTTAAAAGCACGTTAAACCGACAATCATGCATGAGGAGATTAATGAACGTGGATGAAGCGAAAGGGGTGTGCCAGGATCATAGCAAATGGAAACCTAAAGTCTCTGCCTACCCCAATGGGAGACAGGCGTGAAAATATGTATGTATGTACTAACGTACACCCACAGTTCGCTAGTATGTTTATATCCCATGGAAATAAGAGGCAAGCCTATTGCCATTAAGCAACATTAAGCTCCGAGCTGCTACTGAGAATTTCTTAGAAAAACCCAATAGTTCGTTTGTCCCCCTATCCTATAAAAAAAATCACTACTTGATCTAGGAATCAAATTCAAGACCTCTAACGTAGCATTTGTATCAGTTTTTATAAAATAGTATTATAGTATCGCATACATTCATGTTTTGAGTTCGATCCCCACACGGAGCAAATATTTGTGCGATCTACAGGTAGTTGTTCCGGGTCTGGGCGTTTGTGTATGTGAGAATTTGTGTTTGTAAACGCACCCACGATGCAGAAGTAAATCCTAGTGTGGGGCAATGTTTTTTTTTAAAAAGGATATTAAACCATTTCAACCAAAATATAATATGAGATTCTTAACTAAAAAATCTAATTTTTCCTTTCAGATAATAAATTTAGCCGAGAATAAAATTACCATAATCGAAAAGCAAGCATTCACGGACTTATACCAAGCCGTCGTGAATATTTCCCACAACGAACTCTCGACGATAGAGTCTGGAGCGTTTCAGAACTGTAACAATATGACGTTGTTGGATTTCAGCCATAATAACTTGTCGCTAATCAGTGCGCATGCGTTTGATGAGAATAGTTACGCGTACCAACTTCAGGTGGCGCATAACCAGTTCGTCGACTTCTCACAGGTACCGTGTTGAAGGTTTTATTGTCAAATGTAGGGCAAAATTGACAAATGTGAGGGTAATATTGACAAAATTTTGGGTAATATTGTAAAAATATAGGGTAGTCAAAGTCAAAATGTTTTATTTCAATATTGACAAAATGTAGGGTAATTTTGTCATATATTGGGGTAATATTGACAAAATGTGTGGCCATATTGCCATTTGTACGGTAATAATGCCAAACTTTTGAGTAAAATTTCTAAATAAAGGGTAATATGGCAAATATGTAGAGTAATGTTGCCGAATAGTTGGCAAGATTGGCTAAAGATTTAAGCCACACAAATTTGTCGCTGATCACTGCGCATACGTTAGACGAGAAAAATTACACGTACAAACTTCAGATGGCGCAGCATCAGTTTGTCGACTTCTCTGGTCAATGTTCTATTATCAAAATGTGTATAATCATTGACAAATAGAGATTAATTTGACAAAAATTGGGGTAATATTGTCAAATGAAGGGTAATATTGAAAAAATATCGAGCAGTTGCTAAAATGCAGCGTAATATTGGCAATATTACGCTGCATTATTCAGTAAAATTGCTAAATGTATGATTTTTTTGCTATAAATTTAGGCGTTCACTGATATAACAATAAAATCAATTTCTATTTTACTTTTTCATACTTTGCATGGTCTCCCTATTTTTTAATAATGTATCGTAAGCTGTTACCTTCGACTAATGAGCACAAAGCTTGTAACACTGTTTGTATAATTATGTTTTTAATGTGCGTAATTTAATTTTTCTTACAGATCCCCATACAAAATATGTCTGGCATACAAATTTTGAACGCTTCATACAATAAAATTGAGTCCATACCTAAGTTGGCGTTCCCGAAACTGTACGAACTTCACACCGTTGACCTCAGTCACAATAACCTGAGTGAGATCTTTAATGCTGTGTTCCAGAACCTATTTTCAGTAAGGTAAGGAATAAAACAGGTAGCTAAAACAGACAAGCAGAAGACAGGGTGATTTATTTAAGGGATAGGGGGCAAACGAGCAGAGGGGTCGCCTGACGGTAAGCGATTACCGCCGCCCATGGACACCCGCAACACTCGAGGAGTCACAAGTGCGTTGCTGACTTTTTAAAAGGGGATTAGGCCTCCGGTAACCTCACTCACTCGACGAAACAGAGTAAATAGGTAATAGGGAGCGAGCCTATTGCCATTAAAATTAATCGAACCCAAGACCACTAGTCTGATGAAGAAGTCAAATAGTTTTTTTTTCCTTAAAAAAATTAAAAAGAAAAATTATTACTGCTTTGCATCTTCCATGCTAAGATTATAAAGTTATTTTAGTGAAGGAAAATTCCGACTGCGAGCAGGATTCGAACCTGCGTCTTCTGGTACACTACTCGGTTGGGACTCGTGGTGGCTTAGTGGTCATAGCGTCTGGTGTATCTAACCAGAAGACGCAGGTTCGAAACCTGTCCACAGTCGAAGTTTTCTTCTTTTAAAACCACAGTAATTAAAGAGAGGTACGGCATAGTGGAACAATTGCAGCTGCTCGACTGGGGAAGTATCTCCACCTTGCAGAAAATCGTAGCCAAATAACAGCTCCTTGCTATGCTGTGTTCCTAACGGTGAGCAAGAGCTCCGCGAGGAAGCGTTGTGTTGGCAGTGTGGGCGACCGGTGGTGTTTTGTTACGGCCGCTGTCATGCATGGCAGCATGTCTCCTATGCTGCCAGCCCAACTATTCCTCCTTAATTTACAGGGTCGGCAATGCACGAGTGATACCCCTGGTGTTGCAAGCGTCCATAGGCTTTTTTTTTTTTTTTTTTGGTTTCGTGTGGAAAATCCTCATGGACATCCGCCGCCCGGGGAGGCGA
This sequence comes from Acronicta aceris, assembly GCA_910591435.1. NCBI lineage: Eukaryota > Metazoa > Arthropoda > Insecta > Lepidoptera > Noctuidae > Acronicta > Acronicta aceris. Next base: position 7,392,278 of record OU342784.1, read on the forward strand.
CGGGGCGTGTCGGACTCCACCCAGAGTGGGTGACCTATCGACTAAAAACCACACGGTGTTCCCTCCTGCACCTGCGGCGTCGGGGGCTACGGGAAACAGACAATTCGTCCGCGGCCCCCGACTGGTGCTGGCCCGCCACGGGCCCCATCCATACGTATGTAGGGGGGGAGTGAGGCGTTGGACTCCCCCCCATCGCCATTGAGGGGCGCGCGTGGAACACTACGCGCCACCGCCTCGGGTCCTGGAAGGGGGGGTGTGGCGGGCGTCCCCGCGCCCGCCACCCCCGGACCCATTTAGGGAGGCTGAAGGAGGGCGTTGTCTGCCCTCCGCCGACGTCTCCCGGTGCGCCGGGAGCGGGTCGGGTCAGTGCTGGCACTCTCCCTCTCCCGCTCCGCGCCCTCCTTCTGCGAGACGACAGTTTCGCAGAAGGCGATCACTGCGTCCCAAGACGCCGCGCTGCCGATCATTGAGCGAACGACGGCCGGCAGCGAAGCGTCCATAGGCTACGGTAACCGCTTACCATCAGGCGGGCCGTATGCTTGTTTGCCACCTTAGTGGTATAAAATATATATATACTCGTATATATAATCAAAAATATTGTTATCTTGTTTCGTTCCAGATTTTTAAATCTCAGTTATAATTCAATGGAGGTAATAAAACCAGCCACGTTTGGAACTATCCCGACTGTGCTCGAGTTAAATTTGTCACACAACAAACTGCGCGACATATCTCGCGGTAGTCTCGCGAAGCTTGTGAGCTGTCGGCTTATCGATATTAGCTTTAATGAGCTGGTTAAGTTATTCCAAATACCTATTAGTTTGGGGTGAGTATTTACTCTATATTTATACTAGCGGGACCGGCAGACATTGTCATTAACATTAACATACCATCACGCCTGTATTCCCCGAAGGATTAGGCAGAGGATCACTGTACGCCCACAGTTCGCCGGTATGTTTTAGGTGCCATGTAATAGAGGGAAAGCCTATTGCCATTAACCGGGCACAAATCCAGACTCTGCTGCTGCTGGAATTTCATGGAAAAACCCAATAACACTGCTCGACCTGGGGATCCAACTCAGGACCTCTAGCATAGCAGTCGCGCTTGGGACCACTAGACTAATGAGTCCTGCCCCGAGAAGAAAGAACCTGATTGCAGTGCCACCTACCCTCCAATTGTGAAACTAAACTATCCAGGGATCCACTCAAACACACACAAAATACTATCTTCTTGGATTTTTCTTGCATTTCCCATGCTAAGATTTTAAAGTTATTTTAGTGAAGAAAAAATTCGGAACAATTTGTCACCTTAAGCAAGCAAGCAAGCTTAACTTGCTTTTCATAGATGTCGTCAACGTCACCTTATGACGTATATTCAGAATGTGAAGGCAAATTTTGATCTGGCGGGTGGGACTCGCGGTGGCTCGGAGGTCAGAGCGTCTGGTGTATCTAACCAGAAGACGCAGGTTAGAATCCTGTATCAGTACATATCATCCTGTAATCCTGTATAGTATCGACTGGATCGATTCAATACTATTATATCTATTTGCGGACTACACAGCATCCTTCCTTCCGGCTCATTTGGAACTCGCTCCACTGGCACTGGCAAGCTCTTCAAGACGCACTGAAGAGCTTGCCGCGCTACATAGAAAGTAGACGTACAAGTTCTGAATCGCGCAAGTGAAGTTTGCAACAGAACTTGCTTAAACACAACCGCCCGACATCAACCGTCGGGCCGTGGCCCGCCAGGCAAAACCCCCGCCTGGTCGGAGGATCCTCCCTTTGGTGTGAGGAGCAACGCTCCTCGCCCTCCACATATTAAAGCAATCGATTCTATTGCCCTCAAAAACGATTAATCTATCTCATATAAAACATCACGAGTTTCGTAATCCTGTATCTTATGATAAAATATTTCCTTCACAGTGAACTAAATGTAGCACATAACAATATATCAGAAATTAAAGCCAGTACGTGGCCAATGATGAATGCGCTTCTCCGACTGAACTTGTCGTCTAACATGTTGGCCGACACGTTGGCGTCCGACAGTTTCTCCAGCTTGCTGACACTGCAGGCTCTTGATTTGTCCGACAACGGATTGTCGAAGCCGCCATGGGAAGCTTTGAGCACGCTAACTAGCTTGCAATATTTATATCTTCAGGTAATATATTTTTTTAGTTTCACTCACGCAGTTTCACTCACGTCCCAAAAAGATTAACATACCCCTTTCCAACCGGCTAACATATTTTTAATATTTTCCTGTGTAACTTATCTTGTAAGGTTATTTGGGCTTCAGGAAGCTTAAAAAAAATATTTAAAAAATCCCCTAACCATCCTTTCCCCACAAAAGTACCCTCACAATCGTGACAATCAGGAATAAATCAAATTTTGATGCAGTTTTTTTTATCGATCGTCACGCTCGTATTGTACCGGTTGGAAAGGGTATAAGTCCGATTCTAGACAGCGTATCGAGAAAAAACATGCACCAGTCTTTTTTAAAGCTTACTAGCAATGTGGGTCGCACATTACTAGTATTCTTGTTAACCCCTCGTGCTAAGCTAAATGCTTGTGTTACGAGTGGGTTCACGTCGGTAGTGCAATGGGTGGGTTTCGGACCGGCAACCACATGACCGCAAGTCCGACGCCCTAGCCATTAAGCTATAGCCGCTTTTAAAAAATTAGATTTTAAGTTGGACCTCTAGCAATACATCGGTGGAAACTGCATTCAATTCAATGCAGTAGTTTTTGCGTGACGCGCGTACAAACAGATGAACAAAAATTAAAAAATATATATATTTTGTGGCTTCTGTTGCTCTGATAAAGACCCCTTCATATTAGTTTTTCTTTAATATCTATAATGTACAGACATCGACCTGTTACGATTTTATTATAGACTAGCTTTTGCCAGCGACTTCGTCCGCGTGGAATAGTTACTTTGTTCCCTAGTTCTTCGCCCGCGGTTTCACCTGCGTTGCCCCGTTCCTAAGGGTTGTAGCGTGATGTTTTATAGCTTGAAACCTTTCTCATGAATCACTCATTTTCCCAACATTTCCCTTCACTGCTCTGCAAAATTATACTATAACCTGCCCAGGAGTATGAAGAACAATTGTACCAAGTTTCGTTGAAATCCGTCGAGTGGTTTTTGTTTCTATAACGAACATACAGACAGACAGACAGATAGACAGACAAAAATTTTACTGATTGCATTTTTGGCGTCAGTATCGATCACTAATCACCCGCTGATAGTTATTAAGGAAATATATTTCATGTACAGAATTGACCTCTCTACAGATTTATTATAAGTTTAAATAGATATAGGTATTCTTCGACTTTAAATTGTATTCATTAACTTGACAGTTCAACGAAAAATAATGATACCACACACTACAACTAATAGTGTTGGGGTAGTGAACGATTTTGCGTAAAGAACGGATATAAAAATGGTAATTTAGATAAAACTTTAAAAATTCGTATGTAAGATGTGGAACATCCGAATAATTAATAATTAGTAATAAAAGTAATTTCCATTTTTTATTTTCTTCTAATAGAAATAAACTAAGAATAAAAATTATGTAATTTTACTTCAATGTTAAGGCGGATCTTTCAGCTGAGCCCGCGAAATTCAAATTACAAGTGATTTTCCGCAGTTTGTAGGTCTAAAACAAGTTCTAGATTCATGGAAGTTGTAATTGTGACATTAACTATACAACATTCACAAATAAGAACTAAAACCTTTACTTATAAATCCTTATCAAGCCAAAAACTTGGCGCAATCTGTGTAATTGGTCATAATTGACATTTTACACTACTTTTAGCTACAATAATGATTTTTTAGCAATGGTTTTAGATAAAAATTGTGAATTTTGTATAGTCAATGTCGCAATTACCATTACCATGAATGCAGAACTTATTATAGACCTACAAACTCACTTGAAATTTGAATTTCGCGGGCACAACTGAACGATCCGCCTTAATAGCGTATATCGTGTTTTTAGGACATGTTATTAAATTTAAAATAAAAGTTTGTATATGGTTCATTCAATTTCGTTCATTCTCTCACCACCTCACTATCTTTTTTTGTCAAAAACTGATAACCATTCAACTGTCATGTTACTGAGAATTTCATAGAAAAACCCAATAACACTGGTCGTCCTGGCAATCGACACGATCTCTAGCGTAGCAGTCGCTCTCAGAACCAATAAGCTAATGAGGCAGTTATAATAACAATGATAATAATGGTGTTTATTTCCAAATATTCCAGGATAACAATCTGACAGAACTAAGCAGGTCCGCATTCGGGAACCTGCCGACCATGTTCAAGATGGATTTGTCGCGCAACAGTTTGACAACTATCGCGCAACGTTCGTTCAGCGGATTACAACAATTGCTGGATTTGTCACTAAGCGGTAACATGCTGGAGACTATACCTAATGAGGCTTTCAAAGGCCTTGTTGCTTTAAGGTTTGTACTAAGTTCTGATATTATGAATGACGGCTCGTGAATTCGTCGCTAGAGGCGCTAGTGTAGCATGAGGTCTCCGAATTGTCATTAATCAATCAAAAAAATCAATTATCAAATATATTAAAATAAAAAATCAATTACAATGTTTGTGGGCTACGCGGGTTTATTAGGTATTAGACTCCCTCATTAGTCTAGTGATCCTCAGCGCGACTGCTACGCTAGGGGTCCCAGGTTGAGCAAAGTGTTATTGGGTTTTTCTATGAAATTCTCAGTAGGAGCTCGGAGTTTTTTTTTATTCGTGATAGGCTTACGCTTGGCCGCCAGTTCACCTGATGTTAAGCGGTACTGTGATCTACGATGGAGCGCGCTTGCCTAGAAGAAATCGATTCCACCCAGATTATATCTGTCAGGGAAGACCCACACGGGAAGTGCATTCCACATTTCAGCGGTACGCATGATAAAAGTGGACTAAAGCGTTTCGTTCGGGTTTTTGGAATGTCCACCATGAATCGATGACGCTTTTTCGTGCTTCCGAGATTTGTGCCCGGTTAATGGTAACAGGCTCGCTTCTTATAACATGGGACCTAAACATACTGGCGAACTGTGGGTGTACATTAGTACCGCTCTGCCTAACCCTTCGGCGAACAACCTGATAGTATGTGTTAATAATGTTTCAGGAAACTGGATCTGTCACACAATTTCTTGGAAAAGATTGACAACAAGACGCACGGGTTGCTCGACGATTGTCTATCTTTGGAAGAGGTAATAAGATACTAATATTATAAATGTGAAAGTTTCTGAAGATGTATGGATGTACTGGTTTCTGACACTTACGCGAATATTAGACATTGAAATAAACCTACGTTTTACGAATTTTATCGCGTTGTATTGATATTATTTGATTCCCGACGTTTCGGATCCTTTACCACATTCATCCATCTATCTGCCTTTCAGATAGGCATCCCGTAAGAAGCGAAAAAAAATAACTGACTTGCTCGTCGGTAGGACCTCTTGTGGTCTGATTGTCTGGCGACCCTTACGTCGGAATCTGTCATAAAACAGTGTGTGTTTCGACATTTGCACGTATGAGCCAGTTCCCCTCGGTTGCTGCGGCTCTGGCAGTCTGCAGTCCGTAGGGGCTCTTAAAGCTCGGTAATGCACAGCAACTCCTCTAGTGTTGCAGGTGTTCGTGGACGGTGATGACTACTTACCATCACGTGGCTCGTCTGCTCGTTTGCCAACTTCCCTACATAGTATAAAACAAAGTCGCTGTCGCTGTCTGTCCGTCGCTATGTATCTTTAAAACTACGCAACGGATTTTGAAGCGGTTTTTTTAATAGATAGAGTGATTCAAGAGGAAGGTTTTAAGCTATTTAACATTACGCTACGACTCTTAGGAATGAAGCAACGCGGGTGTAACGGCGGGCGGGCCGCTAATAATCAATAAAAAAAACATTTGAACTTTTGTCGATAGAAAAAATATTAGATTAATGATGATGTTGATTTTCAGGTAAATTTAAGTCATAACAATATCGGGTTTCTGACCAAAAAGATGTTCCCTTCAAACCCCTGGATTCCGTACAGACTGAGGGAAATTGATCTGAGTTACAATGAAATACCGGTGGTCACACATGACCTGACCTTGGGCGCTCAAAAGGTCAAGAAGTTGAACCTAGCTGGGAACTTTATAAACGATGTCCGAAATAGTAAGTCGATATCTATAAATATTATAAAGAGGTAAAGTTTGTGAGGTTGCAGAGGGTAATCTCTGGATCTACTGAACCGATTTTGAAAATTATTTTTGTGTTCGATAGTCCATTTATCGAGGAAGGTTATAGCCTATATAACATCACGCTACGCCTCTTAGGAACGGAGCTGCGCTGGTAGTAATTGCTAATTTACTAAGATTATTTTTGATAAAAGTAATGTAATCATATATTTCTTGGAGTAAAACAAATAATGACTTCTCTGTCTCCTTTGCTTTTATCTCTCTCTCTAGTTTAGTCTTGATTTACATAACATACGAAGGGTTAGGCAGAGCACTAATGTACACCCACAGTTCGCCGGTATGTTTAGGTCTCATGTAATAAGGGACGAGCCTATGGCCATTAACCGGGCACAAATTCAGACTCCGAGCTGCTACTGAAAATTTCAATAACACTGCTCGACCTGGGGTTCGAACCCATGACCTCTAGCGTAGCAGTCGCGCTTGGGACCACTAGACCACCATCAGCAGAGACTGATGAGGCAGTCTGGATTTACTTATAAGTATATTTTCCACTTTTCTTTCCCTCTCTCTTTATACACCGGAGTTCTTATTTTTTTCTATCACCTACCTACCACTACCTTTTTATTTTGCTTCTACTCTCTTTTTCTCTCATTACGTTATTTTATGTCCCTCGTTTCTTTCTCATTCTTTTGATTATAAAGAAAGAAAGAAAAAGATTTTATTGACACAGTCACGGACATAAAAAAACTAAACTAATTATCTTATAAAATAATGAGACAGGGAAAGAGAAACAAAAGTAAATAAATATTGTGTGTCCCACGGCTGTGCCAAATAGATCCAGTTCAGCTAAATGCCAGACTGCCTGGCGCTGGTTTTCATTTGGATCGGAACCTGAATTTCTCACGTGGGAGAGCCATGCTTCGGCACGAATGGGCCGGCTCGACCGGAGTGATACCACGGTCTCACAGAAAACCGGCGTAAAACAATGCTTACGTTGTGTTTCGCCGAGTGAGTAAGGTTACCGGAGGCCCAATCCTCTTTTAAAGGTCGGCAACGCACTTGCGACTCCTCTTTTGGTGTTGCCGCCCATGGACACCCCCATGGGCGGCGGTAATCGCTTACCATCAGGTGATCCGTCTGCTAGTTTGCCCTGCTATCCCATAAAAAAAAAAAAATATCACCCTTACTATATTTCACACTGTCACACTTTCTGTAAATATTGAATGTATGGAACTGTAGTGTTCTTGATCTTTTACTTATAGTCCAGCCCATAAACTGTAGTCGGTACAATAGTCCCATAATAGAAAAATAGATCAAATTATGCACCAAGAACCATAAACTTCTATAGTTTCCTTAATCTGTGGCTCTGGTCAGATGGCCATGTCTGTTGTGTTGCCAGCTCCCATTTTTAGTTTATCTTTTTTTATGCAACCTATTGCTACTTTTAAGTTATATTTGAGATTTATTATGTGTCATACGGGCGAAAATAAAAACTTTTTCTTTCTTTCTTAATTTTTTTTTACGATTTTTTTTATTTAACTTTAGTGTCCTACTGCTGGGACGGTAATAATCTATACCTATAATAAACTTGTAAAAGGCCGATATCGGTACAATAAAGATATTAAAGAAAAACTAACATAATATAACATAACAAATAAATAAATAAATAAAAACATGGGGGTCTTTATTAGAGCAACAGAAGCCAAAATAACAATTTAAGAATTTTTGTCTGTCTGTATGTTTGTACGCGCATCACGCAAAAACTCCTGCATGGGATTGAATGTAGTTTTAACCGATGTATTGCCAGAGGTCTATCTTAAAATCTGTTGCTTGTTTCAACTTGACACGCCGCCTAGAATCGGACATATAGTATGTTAATCTTTTTGGGATGCGAGTAAAACTGGGGACAACAGCTAGTAATAATAATAATAAAATAATATTTATATCTGTTCCAGAACGGTAACTTAAAATTTTTAATACATAACATAAACATAATCAACCCATTAAACTGTCCCACTACTGGGCACGGGTCTCCTCTCAGAATGAGAAGGATTAGGTTATAGTCCACACACGCCATCGAGAAAATCTCTCAGGCATGCAGGTTTCCTCACGATGTTTTTCCTTCACCGTTTAAGCGCGTGATAATTAACTATTTAATACGTACATGACTTCGAAAAGTCAGAGGTGCGTGCCTTAGGTTCGAACTCGAGACCTTTGATTTGGCAGTCGCAACGGTCATACCACTAGGATATCACTGCTTGAAAAATAATGCTTGAGGCTATTTCCTTTGTGTGTGACTAGTATTTGCGCTAGGGAGACCCTGTCACACAGATTACCAGCCTCCCCCCACCTGATATAATATATAACATTACAATTTAGATACCTTTGCAAAGCTTATATGTGTAAATTGGATAGATATAATCTGGGTGTCTTTAAATCACGAGTGAATCGGTTTCTTCTAGGTAAGCGCGCTCCATCGTAGATCGCAGTATCGCTTAACATCAGGCGAACTGGCGGTCAAGCGTGAGCCTATCACGATATAAACTAATATGTTTAATTTTACAGATGTGCTTGGCAACCTGACTTCGCTGGAGATTTTGGATTTATCGCACAATAACCTGAAAGACTTAATATCAAGGACATGTAAGTAAATACATTGTTATTGGGGTATAACATAACATACCATCACGCCTTTATTCCCCGAAGGGTTAGGCAGAGGCGTACTTAATGTACACCCACAGTTCGCCGGTATGTTTAGGTCCCATGTTATAGGGGGCGAGCCTATAGCCATTCACTGGGCACAAATCCAGACTCCGAGCTGCTACTGAGATTTCATAGAAAAACCCAATAACACTTTGCTCGACCTGGGGATCGAACCCAGGACCTCTAGCGTAGCAGTCGCACTTGGGACCACTAGACTAATGAGGCAAGTGGGGTTTTCTATGACATTCTCAGTTCAATCCCGAAGTTTGGAAAGTAGGTGCCTTTGAAATGTCAAAACTAGTTGCACGGTTCCAAAAAGTGGGTCTTATAGAGAAGAGCCGGCAAGAAACACCATAGATAATCTTTAAAATTATTACAATAAACAAACATTATTACAATATTTAATTTATATATAAATTTACATTTTCATGATTTTTATTTAAAAAAGCGGCGGTCGCCGAATTGCTAGGGCGTCGGACTTGCGGTCATGTGGTTGCCGGTTCGAAACCCACCCATTGCACTACCGACGTGAACCCACTCGTAACACAAGCATTTAGCTTAGCACGAGGAGTTAACAAGAATACTAGTAATGTGCAACACACAGTAATAGTAAGCTTTAAAAAAAAAACAGAACTGGAACATTGGTATTATCTAACACTGAGTGCGAAGGACTGGATTCGATTCCCAGGTCGAGTGACTTTTTTTATGAAATTGTGTCCCCAGTTGATGCCAATATGCTCGCTCCCTAATAAGGGACTTAAAAATCCCGGCGAGTTGTGGGTGTACATTAGTACACCACTGCCTAACCCTTCAGGGAATTCAGGCGTGATTGTATGTGTTTTCATTAACTGTTTTTTTTTTATTTCAGCTGAAATCAAATTCAATTTCCCAGAAAACATAACAGAATTATATTTATATAATAATTCTCTGGAGGTGTTGCCGACGGAAAACATAATGGCGGCGAAACGACTCAAAATGCTGGATGTACGGAATAATGAGCTCGTCAGCTTTGAGCCACAATTAGTCAGAAAAGTCAGACATGAGGGCTTGACTGTGCTGTTCCAAGGTCAGTTTTTATCTTCTTAACTTTTTCCCAATATCTGTACATAATATAATAAAAAAATATTTTTAATCGTGATCGTGCGCTTGACCGCCAGTTCGCCTGATGTAAAGCGACACTGCGATCTACGATGGAGCGCGCTTGCTCGGTGGTAGGAACTCTCGGGGTCTGACTGGCTGGCGACCACCCTTACGTCGGAGTCTGTCGTAAAGCACCGCGGTGTGGGTTTCGACTTTTGCACGTAAGAGCCAGTTTCCCCTCGGTTGCTGCGGCTCTGGCAGTCTGCAGTCCGTAGGGGCTCTTAAAGCTCGGCAACGCATCAGCAACTCCTCTGGTGTTGCAGGTGTCCATGGGCGACGATGACTACTTACCACCAGGTGGCGCGTCAGCTCGTTTGCTGACTTAATCCTTCAAAAAAATATATTAATGAATGAATATAATTTATTTTTAGGCAACAATTTAAAATGTGATTGCTTCGTTCGTCCTTTGAAACATTACCTAAACCACATGCCGCCATCTTTGTTAGAAAGAGACGAAAAATACCAAAATTTAACCTGCGCAGAGCCAGCGACACTGCAAAACGAAAATATATTGTCTGTGGACGAAGATAGGTTATTGTGTAGTGGTAACACTGAAGTTGACAGCAAGATTTTGGAGCATAGCAACACTGAGGGAGAAAGCTCGTTTGACTTTGTATCCGAACCGGATTTGGCTTTCAGAGATATACAGTAGTAAGTATTTTTTATTTAAATTTAACATACTATCACGCTTGTATAGGGTGTACTAATGTACACCCACAGTTCGCTTGACACGTTTAAATCCCATGTAATGGGGGCCTTTTGTCAAAACCGATCACAAATCCAAATTCCGAGCTGCTACTATTTCATAGAAAGACTCAAATACACTTTGGATCTGGGAATCGACCCAGGATTTCCAGCATAGCAGTCGAAATAACGCCGCGCGTCTTAAGGTAACCGTTCCGAACGGCCGAACATACTTAAATAAGTGTTTTTGTGCAAAAAATATCGATATCAGTAAAGACAATAATCACGAATTGAATACAAAATGCTTACGACCCCAAGTGTCTTTATATCATGGTTCCCTCAGCGCCAAGCTCCGGGTTTCCTTTAGAAATCTGTCACTGTTTGCCGTCTATACATGACTGGCGATCAAAAGGTTAAAATTTTCTATACTGCAAAACCAATAGATGTAAATTTTCACTTACAGACGTCAAGTCTTCGGTAGTATAGTGGTCAGTATCCCCGCCTGTCACGCGGGAGACCGGGGTTCGATTCCCCGCCGGAGAGATTCTTTTTGACTTTTTTCTCAGTATAATTTTCATTGCTGTAGTATTAAAAATAAAGTTAAAAATGGGATAATCCATTTAGATGTTACAATAAAAAAATATCTCATTTTTTTTATTTGTTTCATTTGTATTTGAAGACAATACAATTCTATCGGGTGAACGCTCTATGTCATAATTGCTGAATTGTCAATTAACCACGTTTTGATTGGTTGTCGTAGGAAAAGGAACTAAACCAATGACATTATATAGTTAATAGTATTAGGTATTTTTTTTATGGGATAGGAGAGGGCAGACGAGCAGGCGGATCGCCTGATGGTAAGCGATTACCGCCGCTCATAGACACCCGCAACACCAGAGGAGTCACTAGTGCGTTGCCGCCCTTTTAAAAGGGGATTGGGCCTCCGGTAACCTCACTCACTCGGTGAAACACAACGTAAGCGTTGTTTACCGCCGGTTTTCTGTGAGGACAGAAAGGGACATTGGCCTAGCCATACTTATTCAGCTCTGTTCAGCTTTTGTCCATAGAAAACAACGATTTCGTATGGAAATGAGTACGCATCCCTTCAGTTTTCCGCGTCTATTCAGTTTTCGCGGGAAACTGGTATTTAATAAAATGACAAATGTGTTTTTATCATACGAATGCTATAGATAAGAGTTCAGCGCTGTTCCGTCACGTTCCTGGTGTACGACGATGAGTCGGGAATAGTCCACTTCAGCTCCGAACGTGGCGGAACAGCGCTGTATCAGCGCGGCTGATATAAGCAGAACTGTATAAGTGTGAGCAAAATCCTTCAGCGAATCGCGAATGGAGCTGAATAAATGTAATTAGTCCCAAAGTCGGAAGTGTTGCCTTGTGTTTTAACTTTGTATTGCCTTCCCCTATTGTTTCAAAACGTACCCCCGCGTGTACCCCGTCATTTTAAAATTATTATTTTTTATATTCAGCTCACAATCAGCGATATATATTCACTGGTTTATATCAACGAATGAAGATGTAGGTGATTTCATCGTCTACATTCGCGACTGCGCCAACAAACTCCATTACTCTTCAGATGTGGCCTACAATCTCAGATCTCTGACAGTACCAATCGAAGAAGACTTCAAAAACTCCCTACAAGACGGCGAGACGCATGAAGTGTGTATTCAAGCGAAAAATTCTAACAACACGCCACGAAAATGGCATCCGAGTCAGTGTCAAAATGTACCAGGTGACTTCAACTCTTGGCCGAATAAATTAGTTGTAGATAAAAGACGGTTAACTAAAAAAAAAGTCAAGTACAGTTGGTTCGGCAATAATGTACTAGGGCTGGTTAGCGATTCAATTTTGATAACATTGTGTATATTTTTAGGAGTGTGTCTGAAAATCACTGATGATCTGTAAGAAAGGCACGCAGAGAGAAAGTTTTGTATTCCTATCCGTCCCACTAAACAAAATAAATGTATTTACACATGACTGTATTTACTTATAAATTTATTTTGTAATTGTAAATAAAAATGTAAGTATTGGTACTTTTATTTTGTAAGTGTAAATAAATATATTTTGTAATTATAAGTGAACGTATTCGTCCATTTATGTTGTATTTGTATATGTAAATAAGTGTGTGTACATTTATTTTGTAATGTACTTGTAAAATTATTTTTTACATGAATGTAAACTTTCGCATTAGACAAAGTATCGTCACTGCCCTACATAGATATCGAAGCGTACAATCTTCTTCGCTTCCGATGTCTTCTGTACCAATGGAGCCGTCAGGAAATGCTAAAAAACTAAAGTATTGCATCGAAGTGTTACCTTTACAGAAATAAATAAAATTATAATTAAAAATTCATTTATTATAGAAAAGATTTAAACTTACATATTTTAACGATGTTACATTGAATGATAAATATATTTTTTTTAAAAGCTTACTATCAATGTGGGGCGCACATTACTAGTATTCTTGTTAACCCCTCGTGCTAAACTAAATGCTTGTGTTACGAGTGGGTGCACGTCGGTAGTGCAAATGGTGAGTTTCGAACCGGCAACCATATGCAAGTTCGACGCCCCAACCATTAGGTTACCGCCGTTTTTTTAGGTATTTATAATGTTCTTATTTTAAAACACAATAAATTTTTAATCGTCGTTTCTACCGTAAAATAACCAAGATGAAGAGTGAACTTGGCAATTTTTTTCAATAAAAAAATATATATATTTTATCAATAAAAAAATCACAATGTTTTTTTATAATATGCACCGTGAAATTTAAATGGTTGTTATGCCGCAGCAAAACGAACGTAGTAATGAATACGAACAACTTTTATTATGGGACCAACCCTGAAATATGTTCGTTTTGCTGCAGGATAACAACCATTAAAATTTCATGGTGTATTCTATGTAGGTAGGTAATGTAATTGTGCCTCTCTAAGGTTGTACGAGTTACGTATTTATTAGATTAGCCAGTATAAGTTGATATCTTATTGTACAGAAATTCAATACAACGCGAGCTTATACTGTGTCCGCGTGTGTGTGCCTGCGCAGTTTCCAATAGGGTATTTGAGTAATGTTTGAATAATTAAAAATAGTACGCTGAGTGAAAAATTTATTTAAATACAAATCGTATTCTGAAAAAATAATTTAAATTGGTTAATAAAGTTCAAAGATATAAACTTTTAAAATTGTCGGTGGGGATTGAGAGGGGATGCTTTGTCCCTTTCCCCCAAATGAGTGCTAGTATAGAATTTGTATGGCGCATTGGTTTGTGACGTCATAAATAAGTATAGTGCGCGTTTTCTGTATAGTATAAAATTAAAATGTGTGTAACTTCCTTATTTTTGAGACGATTTTAATTTTGTTCTCGTTGATAGGTTCTACTTATGGTAAACATTTGCATAAGACTATAAAAAATAATCAGTCAAATAACCTATTCTACAATCGGCGCTCACTCGATTCAGGAAACAGTCGAGTAGGTACAAAATTCGCAATTGTTACGAAAATAATTACCAATACTCGCATTGGTAATTATTTTCGTAACAATTCTCAATATTTTTGCATAATAAAATAACACTGGTGGAATATAAACCGCGTTCGTCTAAGAAGTAATTTCGGAGGAGCACAGTTACATTACTTAAACTGTAAGTAGATATTATAGTAATATGTAACAAAGATTATCACAATTTTAGCTTTAATACCTAATATTTTTTTAAATATTTTATTTAATGTATATACAACGTACTTATACATTTAATTAAATATACATTATTATATTTTATTTTAAGTAGTATAAAATACCACATTCTAAATACTAATATTTTATACAAAACAACGATATTATATTTATTTTTTTATAATATTTGTGACGATCTTAGTGTGATAGGAAAATAATTTGCACACCACTAAAAACTTTGTAATGCCTTTACTGTACTTACATACAATGATTATGCAGAAAAATATCTTATTATTTTTAAGTCCAATTAAGACAGTCTGGTTTTTTCTAAAAGAGTAGAAAAATATTCAATCATTGGGCCAATAAAGCCGATTTTTTTGTTTAGGTAACATACATACCATCACGCTACTCCACGAAGGGTTAGGCAGAGGTTTACTAATGTACACCCACATTTTGCTGGTATGTTTTAGGTAACTAATATACAAAATTGTGTAAACTATTACATTGAAATTATGTATTCTGTATCATAGTAGAAGAACGCCAGGTATCGCATTCCGGTGACAGCTAGGTCACGTGGATTCAGGAAACAGTCGAGTAGGTACAAAATTTCTCGCATTGGTAATTATTTTCGTAACAATTCTCAAAAATTTTGCATAATAAAATAACACTGGTGGAATATAAACCGCGTTCGTCTAAGAAGTAATTTCGGAGGAGCACAGTTACATTACTTAAACTGTAAGTAGATATTTAATATGTAACAAAGATTATCACAATTTTAGCTTTAATACTTAATATTTTTTTAAATATTTTATTTAATGTATATACAACGTACTTATACATTTAATTAAATATACATTATTATATTTTATTTTAAGTAGTATAAAATACCACATTCTAAATTCTAATATTTTATACAAAACAACGATATTATATTTTTTTTTTTTTAATATTTGTGACGATCTTAGTGTGATAGGAAAATAATTTGCTCACCACTAAAAACTTTTTAATGCCTTTACTGTACTTACATACAATGATTATGCAGAAAAATATCTTATTATTTTTAAGTCCAATTAAGACAGTCTGGTTTTTTCTAAAAGAGTAGAAAAATATTCAATCATTGGGCCAATAAAGCCGATTTTTTTGTTTTGGTAACATACATACCATCACGCTACTCCCCGAAGGGTTAGGCAGAGGTGTACTAATGTACACCCACATTTTGCTGGTATGTTTTAGGTAACTAATATACAAAATTGTGTAAAATATTACATTGAAATTATGTATCCTGTATCATAGTAGAAGAACGCCAGGTATCGCTTTCCGGTGACAGCTAGGTCACGTGGCTGGCCCGCGGCGACGTCATTGTCATTCTATGTATGTGTAAATAAATTAGCCGAGCAAGATGCATGTTTTCATTTTCTTGATTCTTTATTAGTGGAATTTTCAATTAGTAATTTTAAACAGTTTACTTGTTAACCAAATAGATGAATAACACGAGACAAAATGTATATCGTTAATATGTAATGTAATATCGAAGCTGTCAATCAACGGCAACACTGATCGTGAAATTCGTGAGTTCCGTGACGTCACAGCGGGCCAGTTCCGGGAATGGAATACTTGGTCTTGTATAGTCCGGACTATACAGGACAGGTACCTATATAATTTAAATGTAATATTATTTCTGATATAAATATACTTCAATGTCTCTACTATAATAACGTTATGTGATTTTATGAGCTCAAAAATATACATAGCTATAATGATAACAATAAAATATTCTATAATTTTTTTATAATAAAAAATTACTCAAAGCGCAAATAAAAATATACATAGGTATAAAGATAAAAATAATAAAATGTTCTATAATTTTTTTATAATAAAAAAAAATAAAGCGCAAAAATTGTCTTATAGTTTAGTATTGTGACTGTCGCCAATATTACTGGCATGAACCCATAATGAGAAAAAGTGATTAAAATTGGTTTTGGAGGAAAAGATACTCATAACTAAAATTTTTATTAAAATTTTAAGAACCCTAGATATGAACTTTGTTTCGAGCTAATACTTTGGAACGGCTGAACCGATTTCGTTGCAACAAATCCAGAATCATCCCGAATACCTAAATCAACTTTCAACTAATAAGAATGGAATCTGTTGATCGGGACTAAGAATTCAAATAGTTTTTTCGTAACTTACATTCCAAAATAAGCTTTACTTTTATACGAATTTTGTATTTATAGTTTTTAAATTAATCACAATTATTATCCATACATCCGTCCAATTTTTATAAGTACTTTTTTTTTAAAATTTGTAATAAATAAAGTTACCTCTATTCTTTAATACGGTGTACTCGTTTTTTTTAATAAGTTAAGCAATTTGTTTATGTGTAAGCTTCCGTTTCAGTAATTAAAAACAGCCTGTTCTTATGATGTTCATATTTATTTTCGACTTTGAAGTTTTTCCTATTCTAAACAGACGTAAGTGCCAAAATAACTTTATTATACTAGGTATATAAGATTCTTGTTGATAGCCTTACATTACCTATTTCGTTGTTCATTTACTATTCTTTCGACAAAATTTAAATTTTCTCAATTTCCGCCGTATTTATTATTATTCCGCCGTCATTACGTTTTTTTATTTTTATTTAAAAATATATGTTTTGGAACTGAAGAATAGGAAAATAAAGAAACGATATTTTTGCTTTGGTGGCTTAATAATTTTGATATGTTGTCAATTCTGGGGCACAAAACAGGCTACATAAGAAAAATTGCCGCTCTCCCTGCCTTCCGCGGCTTCGGCGGGGACGTAGCCGCAGGACTGCGGACACGGTCCAACATTGGATGTCCGCGGTGGGATCGCGGAGCATGCGAGAGCGATCCCCGTGATCGAACTACTATTCGGAAAGTGGCAGTGGTGGTGGTTTTAGTCGGTATGCTGGCCACCTGGCCGGAGAGCCCGACACAACCGTCCCGCATCCCAGAAACGGGGCGGCGTGCATAAGGCGCGTTTCCCCACCGGAAAAAAAGGCGTCATAATTAAATAAGATCGTTATTGAAGCTTCCCACGGTTATAACACTAGCTATAACACTGCTCTTTTCATTTCATTTGAGTTAAAAACAAACGGTTATGCTCCTCATCGATAAGATGGAGATTATCAGAGAAAATTTTTATTAATTGTTCCATATACTCGTTCTGGATTTCGTCGATAAGTTCTTGGCTTGTCATGTCTTCATAGTTCTTTAAACAGTTAAGATAAGGAAAATTATCTGTTACCATAGAATTGAACTTTGATTTAGCATTTTTTCGGACATAATCCAGTATAAAAATGAGAAACTCATTACATACATTTGAACGCGCGAGCACTAACACATTTGTACCTATAAGTATGTTAAGAAATACATCCAAATTTTGGTCGGTTAGGTTGGTTTCGAATATCGACATGAACAATGAATTGACATTTCTTAAATTTCCTGATATAGCTTCAGACAAAGCCCATTTGTGGATAGAATCGTAAGTTTTTCCTGTGCTCGTCTTATTAAACTTGGAACTTTTTGCATTGCCTTGCCTTGATTGGTGCTTTTTCCGCAAGCTCGTGATATATTCTGAATGCTTTTTTCCTTGTTCTAGTAAAATGTCGAATATTAAGTCTTTATTCTTCAGTAAAACATTCTTTAGAGTCTGATCAATCTTAAGTTTATGATCGAAAATGCTGCGAACATTATTTAAATCAACTATAGCAAACATTTCATTGAAAATAAAATACAACCCGGACTTTTGCTTATCTTTACAACGCTCATTTTTTAATACGTCACAAATATATTCAACTGCGTAGCACTCAGTGAATGTCATGTGTGCGAATATTGGAATACCATTTTCCACCCTGCATATATGACCCGTCTCCCCGTCAGCCTTTTCTATAAATTTTATGGTATTCATGATTTTCTTCAAGTCTTTCTTATTAAACAATTTCTCGCTAAAATTATGGAAAATAGCATAAGCACCTAGTTGTTTATGCTTCAAATTCAAATTCGCGAGTTTTGCCTTAAAATCTTTATCGTAATCTGGCATACAGATGTCGGCTTTATATTTCTCTTCAATTCGTATTTTGAGTTTCTTTTCTAAATATTTATCGTAAATATCGAAGGTATTTATGTCTAAATTCCATTTCAATGTCTCTCCTTTGACCTTTATAAGGCTTAGAAAATAATCAGCTGTTAAGTGCAGAAGTAAAGGACTGCCATCACTGCTGTCATTATCAATGTATTTCATATACAGCATTTCAGTTATTTCCTGAATATAAAATGAATCATCATTATTTATTTCGTATTTCCATAACGGTATGTGCGTATTCTTTATCTCATTAATCAAATATTGGTTCGCGCTGAAATATATTTCGTGTAAAAACCGTTCAAACTCAAATCCTGGATGATCGTGCTTTTCTAATTCACACATATATTGGATAAAGTCATGTACATTATCGAGTTGCCTGCTATCAAACTCATTCAATATCAAATTGGATTTCCAAAACTTTGCCAAATATATTGCTCTTTCGCCGTAGGATAAGGGTCTCATTTCGTGAGATATCCCGAACTCTTCGCGTAATTTGGACTCTATTTCGTTATACGGCCGGCTTGTGATCCATATTTTGTGTTTTTGAGGACACTTCCTTACAGATTTAAGACATTCTAGTACCTCGTTTTTGTAATACGAATAGATTTCGTCGAAGCCATCAAATAGGAATATAATTTTTTTTCTATTATAAAAATGTAGAAACAGTTCTAGCTCAAACACAGTCCACAGATCTTCCGGGCAATCTTTCAGTTGCACTACACCATCTACTTCTTCAAGCGATATTTGGACTTTGTGGTTTTTGCCAAATTTCTCGTGTAGTATAACTTGGCACAGAAACTCCAACGTATCGATGTTTGCGTTAGTATTTTTCCATTTGCTGAACTTTGACGAATGTTCCAATAAGTTTATCCTTACAATCCAAACCTTTGGATCGATTTTCTTTGTTTCCAATGACAAGTGTGTGAGCAGAGTTGACTTGCCCATGCCCGGTTTTGCTGTGACGATTACTACATCATCATCTATGTCGTGAAAAGTTTTTACATCTGCGCCATTTTCATTACTTTGGACGCGTCCGTCGAGGTATGACATTTTGTCATAATGTTTAAGGCTTATTGCTTTACCAAGTACAATAGCTTTTTGTTGAATTACGCAGTCCAACACTTCTCCTTTAATATATTTCATAGATTCGCTATCTAAAATCAGATCTAAGCTCACTTCTTTGCCTTGGAATTTGACTATGGCGTTCTTTAAGATATTCTTCCGTGATTCCTCAATCAAGTCAACGATGCCATGTTTGTCATCACGTATAACATTACCTGTTTGTATGAAATATTTCTGTATTGTGTCAACTGATGTTTTGTTTGTTATAACGATTATTTTCCTATTGCCAATGATCTCTGCAATGCTTTTTAAAGATTTACGCACGTGTTCAGTATTTTGTATCTCATTACACACAAATATCAGAATGTTTTTGTCATTAGTACTTGACAGCTCTGCACTTAATGCTTTGAACTCATTCATCGGTAGTTCCAAAATATATCTTAAATCGAATACAAGATATTCTAAATCCAAAATTGTTAAATTTTTTTTCAGTGATTTCTTTTTGTGATTGGTCTGTTTCTTACGCGTGTTGGTTGTATCTGATGACAGTTTTTTGTCATCTATCTCTTTCTCACAGATGTTATTTATGTCGGATGACAGTTTCTTCATTTCTTCTTCTTTTAAAAGTTTCAAATATTGAATGACTTTAGGAAGAAGCATCTCGCAGTTTTCTGCAATCATAATATTTTGGGTTTGCAGCTGCAATTTAATGCGCTTCATAGCATCTGTTGTGTATGTGTAATTCAAACATTTTTTTATATTTATATTTGTCATATATGTTACAAGACCCATCAGCCGATCTTTGAGGATATCGTCCATCACATTTTCGAACTTTTTAGAGCTTTTTGTAAGATACGGCGTCTCCTTAGCCGTGCCCTTCCACCATTCCTTTATTTGTTCGTGATATCTATTGAATATATCATCAGTGCTGACTAAAAAGTTGTTTATATGGTTAAGCTGCTTATCTTCTATTTCCTTCTTTAATTGCTCGCCGACGCCAACCTCATTAGATTGGTTAGTAAAAAAAAGTAATTTTTTAAAGAAATCTCTAGCTACGTCCTCTTCATGTAAGCTATAATCAAAAGACAGTTTCGGGAACAATCTAACTTTAAAATTAAGTTTATATTCGTGTAAATTTTTGATTCTGATGTTCAATTTTTCAAAAAGGTCTTTAGCTAAACCTTTACATTTATCTGTAAACCTCATATATTTGGTGTCTTTATCTAGAACTAACACATTACCGACAGTACTGGCTATGTCGCTATTAAGCTTCAGAAATCTTTCATCTATAGAAATCTCGTTGGTTTCAGACTTTTCTAATAAATCACCAAGTTTATTGGTCACGTAATCCAATCGCTCTCTGTCCCTCATTGTCAAATCTATATTACCAAACGTAGTTGGAACTTTAAACTTTTTATCTATTAATATTTCTTTAGCGGCCAGTTCAATTGCTTTATTGACCGTTAACTGAGGGACATAAACTGTTCTTAATTTTTGCCGAAAATCTTTTAATGATGATGCACCTTTAACAAGTTGTAGTTGGCCTTTATTGTATGATATAACGGTTACAATGAGTTTGCTCAATGCTCTCACATCTAAGGGATTGGTCAAAAAAAATTCCAAGTTGTGTTTGTCGTCGTCGGTCAACTTTCGCTCTTTGAGGATCTGTATGGACAGAGCTTGTCTGAATAATGTAATATGTTCTTCATTATTCTCAAAGAATTCTGGTCGAAAAGTAGCCATTCGATGTCGTTTACTTGGATCTTTGTCATCAATTATGTCAGAGACTTCTAAAACTCTTTGTCGCATGATGACATGGTACTGTCGCACTAACTCATCTTTCATTATATTTTCGAAACGTTCTTCATTACCTTTATGTACTTTAGATTCTTTAAGTTCTTCTTGTTTTTTACTGTCTTTAAGTTTGTCATGTTCCGTATATTCTTCATGTTCTGTAAGTTCTTCATTTTTTTTTAGAATTTTATGTTTTTTATTTTCTTTACGTGTTTTTTGTGTTTTATCATCTTTATAATTCATAAAATGGACCATACGTCCAGCTAGCTGAGTGATTTGATCTTTGATGGCTATTTCACAAAGATATTTCACATCTTCTGCAGAATCGAAAGGTCTCTTAACATTGCCGCCCGTACCAATTAGTTCATTCAGAGTGTCGGTGAAATAACTGTCATCCAAATCAGTGAGTTCATTTTTTGCGTTCGAATATAGAACAAATAGACATTGTGTTTCATGAAAATTCCCTTTAAATAACACTTCCTTTTGTTTAGGTCCGAACTTGTGTCTGATGGCCAAATAACTTTTAAAGTTTTTACCAATTTCCATTTTGTAACTGTATAGTCTTTTAACGTTCTCCTTATGTTTGGCTTGTATGAACACAAATAATGGTTTTTCGCCTTTTAGTGTTACCATAAAGCAAATGTCGTCGAAGCTTCCTATGTGAGCGACATTTGTTGCCAAATGAAATGTTTCAATATCATCATAATGTAAAAATCTAAAATTTATTAAGCTCAAGAGTTTTATTTCATACAATTGTCCACCGATACCTGATGTACCTTGACGCTTACTGTAATTATTATTCATCGTGGCAGCATTTAGTTTTCTTGTTTAAATCTACTGGTATCAATTTCCTGGTTAGCACGCCAAATAAGTTAATTAATTGGTGTTAGGAGTGAGTCTATGTTAGTTGCCAATGGGCTCTTAACTCGAATATCACAATTACTAGTAAGCGCCTCATCTGGGAATTTATTGTATACTTAGTAAAATCTGCAAACAGAACTCACACTCAAGCTGGAAGCAGACAACAGTTTTGAATTGAATGCAGCATGGTCTGCTTCTGCAAATAACAAAATACAAGTTATTTTAAAATAAGTTATAACTTTTCCTATAGTTAAAAAATAAAATTCCCTTTTTTAAATTAAATCAAATCCTTAAGGTTCTCAATTCGGATGTTTAATTTTTTTTTTATATATATGTTCGGGCATAACTCCGTCAGTTATACTTAAGGCGGATCGTTTCGCTGTACCCGCGAAATTCAAATTTCGAGTGGTTTTTCGCAGTTTGTAGGTCTATAACAAGTTCTAGATTCATGGTAGTTGTAATTGCGACATCAACTATACAACGTGCGCGAAATTCAAATTTCGCGGCACCGCGAAACGATCCGCCTTAAACGGATTTGGATGTTTTTTTTGTTCAAAAGAGGATTATTCCGGAATGGTCCCATTTCATAAAGATCTGATAAAGACTTTTGGAGACAAACACCGGAACTCTTCAATAACGAATAGCAAATGATTTGCGATTGCGGCAATTTCAAGAGAGGTAAGTCATAGCTCCATGGTATGTTGTGTTCCTAACGGTGAGCAAGGTCGCCAGAACTCCGCGAGGAAGCGTTGTGTTGGCAATGGGTGATGACCGGTGGTGTTTTGTCACCGCCGCTGTCATGCATGGCAACATGTCTCCTATACTGCCAACCCAACTATTCCTCCTTATTTTACAGGGTCCGCAACGCGCGAGTGATACCCTTGGTGTTGCAAGCGTTTATAGGCTACAGTAAATGCTTACCATCAGGAAGGCTGTTACTTTACTTACCATTACTTGTTTGCCACCTATGGTATAAAAAAAACATATCTATATGCATTGTTTCCACCATTCCATAATATAACATCACTTTGAAAGGGTACGGAGATGTATAGAGTAAATATGGTTTAATTGAAGGCACCGGCTTCCAAAACTGATTTGCATGTAACATTATTTTTTATGTTTTTGAAGGGGATTTTAATTTTTGTTTGAAGTTATTAACAGCACATAAGAAGAGTAACAACACATTAACAAAGTAGGTACATGGATTTCGGTGGTTTCTACACAAAGCTCAGTGCATGTATCTCACATACCAAAATAGTTTCACTGTCAATGTTTAGCACTGTTGTACATTGGATATTTATTTGAAACTTACTCATATTGACTGCCTCATTAGTCTAGTGGTCCCAAGAGCGACTGCTACACTAGAGGTCCTGGGTTTGATCCCCAGTAGAGCGAAGTGTTATTGAGTTTTCTATGAAATTCTCAGTAGCAGCTCGGAGTCTGGATTTGTGCCCAGTTAACGGCTATAGGCTCACCCCCTATGACATGGGACCTAAACATACAAGGCGAACTGTGGGTGTACATTAAGTACGCCTCTGCCTAACCCTTCGAGGAATACAGGCGTGATAGTATGATGATTACTCATATTAAATTTTGGTGATCAATAAGCTTAATAAATCGGGTTCTTCTATGCAAGTGCGCTCCATCATAGATCGCAGTATCACTTAACATCAGGCAAACTGGCTGTCAAGTGTAAGCCTAACGCATAAAAAAAAATATTTCTTTATATTAGTTTGTTTGTTAATTATACTTATACAAATAGAGTGATAATGTCCTAATAGGTAGCAACGGGTCCCAGCCAGACCGCTTCCCCCCTTGGGCCGCCACTGCTAAGACACTTAATACTTAAAATCTACATTACTGACTTGAAAGTGTCTTTAAAGGATCTATTTAAAGAGAGAGATCTAAAGAGCAAGCTTATTTTTAATAAAAAAAAACTATAATTCAAGAAATAAATATCATTGATCATTTTTATGTTAAGGTTATGTCAGATAAGTGTAACTGAATTAAGTTATACTTATGTAATTTTATTGTTTATTTATTTAACTGCCTCGTTAGCCTAGTGGTCCAGAGAGCGGCTGCTACGCTAGGGGTCCCGAGTTAGATTCCCAGTTCGCGCAAAATGTATCAGGATTTTCTATGAAATTTTCAGTACCAGCTCGCCCCCTAACCTTTCGGGGTATACAGGCGTGATAGTATGTAAAATTTATTTTATATCACCGGAACAAAACACGGACAGACGGCGATGAGTTATATACTTAGATACCTATTTTTTGACCTAGCAAATCGAAAATAACAACAATTTCGGCTTACCATTTAACAATCAGCACAATGTTTTAACGGTTAGTGATTACCAATAGTTTTATAAAACCATGGATAAAACTAAAACTTTAGATACATTTAGGAATAGGAACACGAAACCTCTTAATTCTTTTGTTTTTGCTAGGCGGGACCGCGGGAACTCAAATTCTTCAACCAGTGTTAGATTAGAGTTGACATTGACAAACAATAGTGACAAATTTGACAATTAAAAAACACTTATTTTTTTTTATATAAAAATTTGGCAGGGCTACAAGCCTTTGTGCCACTTTTAAGGGTCCGGCGGAGCTTGAATTGCCCACAAAAACGTAACACCGAATCGTAATCCAGTATTATTCAAATGATGTTATTAGTCGGATTTGGATACCGTTAATCCAGGTTCCTACGGTACTATTTCGACTGCTACTACTTCACTGGAAATAAAAGATCGGAAAGTCGTTTCAAACTTGGTTATAAAAAATTGCATTCATTTCCAGTTAAGTATTTTGAACAAAATGGTAGAGTAGGAACCTAGATTAACGGTATTGGAGTCCGAATAATAACACTATTTGATTAAATTGTGTTATTGAAATACGATTTATCTCGGTATCACGTTTCTAAAAGAAAATCGGTCCGCCGGACTCTTAGGCTGAGGCCAAACGAGCGTAATTTTGTGAGTCGTGTCGCAGAATGTCGTTCGCAGAAATTCTGCCTGGCAGAAATTCTGTTGGGATGCCAGACGAGCGTATTTTATTCAGTCACGCAAAATGTACCTGACTGACGCTTTGCTCGGCCCGCGTCGGCCCCCTCGCCCCCCGCAAACTCAATTCGGTCCGCATAATGCGTGTGAGTCGGCAGACAACTCATTTTGCGACGCCGTGTGAACGAAACAGGACTTTTGTATGAAACCGAATGCAGCAGAATTTCTGCGACTCACGACTCACAAAATTACGCTCGTTTGGCCTTAGCCTTAATGTCTTGTTCGTGCCAGTGTTGTCAGAGCTAAATCTCGAATTGACGTGAGTGAGTTTTAACTTGATATTGATACACGTGACAGCTGTCATCTGTATCATACGTCAAAATGTACGCAAGACAATGTCATATTTTCTTGACAAAAAGGGATGTTCATTGCGTCATCTATCGTCCAACTGTGGTAAATCGATTATGAAACTATCATAGATCGAATAAGTGTTTTAGTTAGTACGATTTCTGACGCCTTATAAACTAAAAACTGCAATATTATACCTACTATTGTATGTTCGAATATTCTTCTAGTTTTATTTATGTTTTAAGTCAGGATAAAACCAATTTCATTTAAGAGTCCGGCGGACCGATTTTTTCTCACAAACGTAATACCGAAATAAATCGTAATCCAGACAATATTCTATCAAATTATGTTATCATTCGGATTTAGATAAGTACTGTTAATCTAGGTTCCTACGATTCTATTTCGTCCAAAATACTTCACTGGAAATAATTGTAAGCGAATGCAATTTTTGATAACTTTACTAAGTTTGGAACGATTTTCCGGTCTTTTAACTTCAGTGAAGTAGTAGCAGACGAAATAGGATTGAATATGCTGAACTATTAAAACATTGCCTCACATCTGGCTATATGTTATGTAATAATCAATTCTACACGCAAGTGGATGGTGTAGCAATGGGCTCTTCAGTATCTCCCATTGTTGCTGATATCTTCATGGAGGATTTCGAGGAGACTGCCCTGCAATATGCACCTGTAACACCAAAGTTCTACAAGCGGTACGTAGATGATACTTTTACCATACTACCATCTCATAAAGCAACAACATTTTTAGACCACCTTAACTCCTTAAACTCCAAAATTCAATTTACTATGGAGGCAGAGGGCAATAACTCTTTAGCTTTCATGGATGTTTTGGTAATTCGTAATCCCAATAACACCTTGAGTCACACAGTGTATCGAAAGAAAACCCATACAGACAAATACTTAGATGGTGAATCACACCACCACCCAACACAGTTATCTACCATCGGTAAATCATTGTTTCAGAGAGCGCGTGGGAACTGATGAGCAACATCTGGCTGCAGAGCTTCAACATGTCAAGCAAGTACTGCATGACAACAAGCACCGAATACTGCGCCCTCGTCACAGAAACCACGTGAAACGTGCCACAGTCGAACGCCTACCTGCCATATTACCATATGTTAGAGGAGTCACGGACAAGATTGGCTATATCTTGAAGCGAGCTTCAATCAAAACATACTTCAAGCCGCTGAAGAAGATTAATCAGTTCCTACCACCTGTCAAGTGCCACATACCTCTGCAAGATGCAGGTGTATACAAGCTAGATTGTGATTATGGTCTCTCTTACATAGGCCAATCTAAAAGAAGCATAGGAATCCGCGTAAAAGAACACATCGCTGATGTCAAACACCGCCGTTTCAAGAAGTCAGTAGTTTGTGAACATACTCTAGACAAGGCCCAGCACTACATCAGATTTGATAAACCACAAGTCCTCGCAAAAGAAAACTGATTCCTTCCCAGGATGATCCGCGAGGCTATTGAAATTAAAAAACATCCAAATTTCAATAGAGAAGATGGCTGGATCTTACCACCTGCTTCGAACCCCATTATAGATTCCATAAAATCAAAATCCAAGCCCAAAACTGCAAAACCGAAGGATACGGTGAGCTCGTTCTGCGTGAATCGGATCGCTAATAATTAACAAAAATGTAAGCTATCTATCTTTTTGTGTTTTTTTTTGCATTTTCCATGCTAAGATTATTAAGTTATTTTTTAGTAAAGGAAACAAAAAAAAAAGAATGTGAGCTATCTGTTAGTAATTGTAACATTAAGACGTCCAACAACCTAGTCTACCCGTGACCATGGATGCTGTAAAGGATCCGAAACGTCGGGAATCAAATAATATCAATACAACGCGATAAAATCCTTAAAAAGTAGTTTTATTTCAACAGTTATTAGATTACTTTTTATCTGATTATTTTTAAAATCATGTTCAAGATTTATTCTATTTTAACAGACTTTCAGAGGAGGAACTTTTCAATTCCACGCGTATTTTGATAAGTACGAGTAGGTATGATAGGTATCTCCACAACTTGAGAACCTATTTGTTTGATCTATTGTTTATTATCTTGTTTATTGCGGAACTAATAAATATTCAACTGGGGGTTGAGTATTACTAGGCGCGGTGAAATAGAGATTCAAATGAAAGAAATAAAAAAGGTACGGTTAATGAAAACAAAATTTTGTATAAATAAGATCCACACAGATACAGAACCAAGAAAATGCCGTAACAGCCAACAATAAAAAAATTTAACAAATAACAAATTCCAACAAAAAAGTAACGAAATAAGTCAGAAAAAAAAACAAACTTATTAACGAAAGCTTTTGAAAACGACAGTATGCAAAAAGGGATAGCAACACGAACAGCCTGTGTGTGACTGAGACAGGATGCCTAGTGCCGGTAAACTACGATCACGCTGATAGAGACGCGCATTTTAATATTAATTAATCGATCATTTACGAAATCGAGTTAAATCACTATTATATTCAAATTAATTTATTGGTGTGATTTTTGGTAAATTTTACATGAGTTTCGTCGTTAATCAAGATAAAAAGATGAGGTCATCCGTAAGGTTGACATAAAGAATGCCTTCAACTCGGTAAATAGGGAAGCTTTGTTGCCCGAATTCAAAAAAGAAATACCTACCTACAATTTAGTTTCCTTAGAAAATGGTATACTTATATAGGCACCCAACACAACACCAATGTTTGACGCGGAAATAACTTCTCAATACGTCAGTCAATACTGCGGAGCGTACTCGTCTAATGGCTGCGGGTGAATAGGAATCGGGTCTCTGGCTTGGGGCACTTCCTTCATCCAACACAGGGACTATGTTGGATAACACAACCTTTCGGCTAGCTAGTTACCTGTCTCCGTCTGGACGCTCTCTGTGTTACTCCGCAACGCTGTCACTATGGCAAGCCTCGGATATCATAGCCTGTCGTGCTGCAGGAGTGCAGACCGCATAGTGCGACATGCCAGCATTAACGACATTCTTCGTCGTGGTCTTGCCACCACCGCGCGCCAACGTACGATGGGATGATGCTTTGGAAAATGGGTAGGCCTTTGGTGTGGGACGCAACCTGTGTTGACACTCTTGCTCCATCTTATCTTCTAAGCTTAGCTGGCTGCGCCGGCGACGCTGCCGCTGCTGCAGACTCTCAAACAGCGCTGTTAGTTAGTTAGTTAACCTGTCGGATAACTATGTATATTTTTAAGCCGTTTTGTGGTCGTGGGGCCCGAGGGCTCGTCTCCTTTTCAAGGAGACTGGTCGACACTTCACGTGACCAGAGGGCTGGTTTGTTTCTAGGGGATATAAGCTTTGACATTCAGCGTGGCAAAGCTGCCAGTCTTTTGTTCACGTTGCCGGGCGTCAGCGATGCTGAAGAATACTTTGACGCCTAGTCACGACTCTGTCGTTTTGATTTATATATTTTATTTTTTTACGTTCATGTAGGTATTTTATGTAAATAGTGTATATTTCTTTATTCAAGTAACAAGGACTCACTGTGTTAGTAAACTTAAAAACTATGTTAGTTTATTTAGTATTTAATTTAAATTTATTTCATCCCATGTGATATAAATAGGTTTCTTTTTATAATGTATATAATTTTATTATACAAAATATATAGGTAACATTTTTCATATTTTTGACATAATTATAATAATAATAATAATAGCGTAGATTGTTCACCGAGGCTCAATAATAAATAAATAAAATCATTTATTTGCATAAATAAGGTACAGAAAGTTCTTATTACAGTAATTAGTATTGCTTATTCTGGCTTTAATTTCAGCGTGCAAATTTAACATAATTTATTACCTAATTTATTTACAATAAAATCATGCAATTTCACATAACATTAATTTAGATTTAAAATAATTAATTACAGTTAAAAATTTCATTCCATTACAATGTCAGAACTTACAATTTATAGTCTAGAAACTTGAGTATACTGTAAAAGCACTTATCAATTAGCAATCTCGTTAAATTACGCTTAAAGTAAATAATATAGAGGGGAGAAAGTCACACATTTGTGCACTAACGAGTGTGCATTTGAGCAAACCATACGAATTAGTAATGTGTACTTTCCTCCAAGTGAATCATAGTACTTTATACTTCACCTACGAGGCAAATAAAAATAAGTATAAACATGTCTAAAAATAATTAGAGCTACTTTGTGAGACTTTCATTGCATAGGCCTACTACTTACTGTTTTTTTTAGGAATTATGTCCTGTAACTTAGACCTTTGTATTAGTATTAGTGTTATTGGGTTTTTCTATGAAATTCTCAGTAGCACTTCGGAGTCTGGATTTGTGCCCGGTTAATGGCTATAGGCTCGCCCCCTATAACATGGGACTTAAAAACATACCGGCGAACTGTGGGTGTACATTAAGTACGCCTCTGTCTAACCCTTCGGGGAATACAGGCGTGATGGTATGTTATGTTATGTTATCATTTGCCTAGACTTGCACACGTTCACGAACACTTAATGGTTAATCCACTATAAGTACACATTATACTACGGGGAAACGCAAGTTTTGGAAAATAATAAAAAACCGACAAAGTGCACTTTACATTTTCCCGCCTAAACTCACTACTGTTGTTATTTAATACTTTTTTTTAAAATTCGGAATTATTCAATACCCTACCGCCTCACAGTGGGCTGAAAATCGGCTTTCATAGACATAGGGATTTCAATTTGCAAGTGCCGGATTTTTTGCCGGATATCGCTTCTATTAGTTATTACTATATTCAAAAATGACACCCGACTTAATTCTGCACAAAAACGAAGAAATTATATTTTTTTTAAGAAAAATTTGTATGAAGCTGGTATTAAAAAGTTAATTATCTCGTAAACAGCAAGGAAAACCGTAATATCCTTACAGGTGGTTAAAGTACTAATTATTTATGATTTTTTGACATATGTCATATAACGGTTATCGCTGCTAATTTTTTTAAAAAAATCGTCAAAATATTTTTATTTATTTTTACATATGAAAGGGTTCCTTTTAGTGAATGAATTAAGAACATTGTTAATTATGAAGAATGTTATTGACCCAAATATTAAAAATATATAAAACAAGAAAAATATTTTAAAAATAGAAAAAAAAAATCAAATATTAAACATTTTCCTTATCACTCTCGTTGTCGGACTCCAATTCTGAGTCAGAATCCAGATTGGATACATCTAAAAACTCGAACTCAGTTTCCTGAAACCGAATCAAGTCGAGAGTTTCATCAAAAAAGGTCTGCTTTCTCTTGGCATCTAATTTAAGCCTTTGTGCACTTAGGAAAGGATCCGAAGAAACAACAAGCATATTTAAAATATCTTGATTACAATCTTGCCTGCTTCTTTTCCGCGAATGATGTTCCCGGAACCTCCTAAAATCTTTGTTTCGAGACTCTGAGGCTTCTTCCGAGAGAGTCCCAATCGGTACAATATCATTTTGCTCGATTATGTCAGCACCGTGAATTAATAATTTATGTACGGTTGAGGACATGTAGTACCAATCGTACAATTCCACATACTTTTCAGCTGTTTTGCGGGCAAAATCTTTAAATTTTATGACGTCGATCTTCTCGCCAGATGTTATTGCTTGCAAAATCACAGCAAATCTTTTAATAAGATCTTCGTCCAACCCGGTAATAGCTGCGGTTTTATTGGGAAACTCGAAAAACTTTCTAGCGGTATTCCCGTCATTGGTAGTTCCAGAGCCTTGTTTTACAATATCAATCAACAGATTGAGCTGATCTTTGAGTTTATTTTGTATAATCTTTTTTCTGTTCTGCAACATTTCTTTGTCCTCATTACTTCTCGCTGCCCACCGTTTGAAGTCGAGCCTGTACGCAATATGTAGCAGACATTCCATACAATTTATACGTGCGTGTAGGGATGACAAGCCAAATTTGTATATGTCAGCACACACAGTCTTTGATGTTATAACATCTAAGCGGTTCATTTCCGTAGGTTTTGCTAAGCACAAGTAGCACGATGCATTTGATCTGACCTCTGAAAGGTACGTGCAGACTTTGCCGTCGATCATTGTCATCATTAGTTGATGAGTTACCATGTTATTATTACTGCACTGTGTGGGGATAAGGGCCTGAATTTCATCATCCATTTGTTTTTTGAGACCAATGACTACTGATTCGCTCTCTTTTAAAAAAGTAAACTGAACTGGACGACAATACAAAGTTGAGCATGGTTTTGGGTTCGTCCATACAGTGTTATCTCCATCAGTCAGTTTTAGTGGCACCAAAGAGGTCATGAAAATGCTTGCATCATCTTGCTCGCCCTCCATTTTCTGCTTGTATCGGCTTTGGTTGGAAGCACCATCAAATCCCCACTTGGATATCAGCTTTAGCTGCTTATCTTGCACATCGGCATAGTCAGGAAGACTTTGAAGGATCCTCGTCACCGTGATGTCAAGTAAAGCTTGAAGTGTAATCCTAGCCGAGGAATCCGTAACTGTCACAGATTGCTTCGGAGGATAGCAATCAAGCTTAGTTTGTTGCAGTTTATAGTAGGATGGATAAATATCCTTAGCACCTTCACGAATGGCAGCCTCTCGCAAAGTAATATATTGCCACTTTGACAGTTTTAGTGAAAGAAGCAATCCAAGCGCTTTCTCTGGTGTAAATATGACTGTTTTCACTGGTTTCTTAAGCGTTTCTTTAATTTTAACGGCTGCTTCAGGATTTTTCATCATGTATTCAATCACAGATGCGATATCGTCATGCCCTTCTTCTTTTAAACGCGCTGCAGCTGCATATGCCAATTCACTGGAGTCTTCGCCTGTATGATCATCAGATCTTCTCTTTTTCTGTTTACTTCCCAAATCTTCGAATGGTTTTCGGGACCTTTTTGTCATTGTTCCAACGGATGATAATGGCGTTGATTGAAAGTCTGATTGTGCTCTTGGTATCTCATCACTAGTTGGTTCTTGATTAATTAAAGTTTGCACACAACTTGGCCAATCAATATTTGCTTGCAGCCAATTTCCGTACAGTCTTCTGAAGTTATCAAGGAATCGGTTGGATTTCTGCCACCTCTGTAAAGCAGCTCGCGTGAATTTCCGACAAAATTCTTTGAGAGTTACTCGATTTTCGGCAGAAAGACAATCGCCTATGCGGGATACAACTGCATCAAATAATACTTCATGATTAAATGAAGTACTCTCACTTTTTAGAAGAACAAACAAGTCTAAATTGGTGATTAAACTTTCCATTTTAAGATTTTATAGTCGCAGAGCAAAAAATTAGTGTTAGCAGTTACACAGTTGTGGACAATTTAAATTATAAAGCATAATTTTAGCCCTTTTATTGCAAAACGTCAATAATTAGTTAACTACCCTAATTAGAGTTTTAAAAGATGTGCTAAAGAAAATTTATAGTCGTCAAAAAAATTCTTAGAACTCATAACAAAACTAATCAACAAATTAGCTTACTTATCAGAAATCACTAACAATAATTTAATCACCTATTCAGACTTATTAGAAGACTAAATCATTGTAATTACTTAATCACTTATTTTCAGACTCACTAGAAGACTAAAACTCAGTTTGCATTGATAAATATCTAGCTCAAACATAGTTGTGTAAGTGTGGATGCACTATAAACCTCTGAATTCTTTCTTCCTTCTTCTTTCCTTCCTTCAGATTCCTGAATATATTCATAGGAGTGATAATATTTTATGTTACGTGTTGTTAAAAGTCTGTGTACCTCAACTTAAACGCTAAAAGGAACCGTTTCATATGTAAAAATAAATAAAATTATTTTGACGATTTTTAAAAAAAAATTAGCAGCGATAACCATTATATAACATATGTCAAAAAATCATAAATAATTAGTACTATAACCACCTGTAAGGATATTACGGTTTTCCTTGCTGTTTACGAGATAATTAACTTTTTCATACCAGCTTCATACAAATTTTTCGTAAAAAAAATATAATTCCTTCGTTTTTGTGCAGAATTAACTCGGGTGTCATTTTTGAATATAGTAATAACTAATAGAAGCGATATCCGGCAAAAAATCCGGTACTTGAAAATTGAAATCCCTAAGTCTATGAAAGCCGATTTTCAGCCCACCGTGCGCCTCAGCTGTGTCACCATGAAGGTCTGTTGTCATAAACACAATTATTTTTGTTTGAAATTCAAATTTAGCAGATCTTTGCCAATTTTGTTAAAATTATTATTTTAAATTAAATGGAAAAAATTATGGATTTTCATACAACTTTACAGCCTTATGGCTGTGAAATGCTACTTTCTACCCCGGTATTAGTAGTAATGGATCACTTTCTGAGTACGTGAAGTATAAAATATATCTTTATTTTCGAAATATAGGAAATTCTAAAAAACATGTTGACAGTGTTCATTTTACTTTTACACAGGTATTGTTGTAAATAAAGATACTTACCTATTTAAAATAATTAAATATATTTATACAGTGAAATGGTACGGCAATTAAATAGTAATGATAAATAATTATTATGTGCTTATTTGAGTCCCGCGGACCGAATTTCCCATACAAACGTAATACTACAATTAATCGTAATTCAAATACAATTTAATCAAACTATGTTGTTATTCGGATTCAGATACCGATAATCAAGGTTCCTTCCTACTCTACCATTTCGTTCAAAATGCTTTACTGGAAATAAATGTAAACGAATTTAATTCTTGATAACTTTACCTACCAAATTGGAACGAATTATACGCTCAAATATAAAATTTTTAAATGCTTGTAACTTTAATAACCGATTTAAATATTTTTTTCAGAATACGATTTGTATTTAATTTCATTTTCCACTCAGCTTGGTATTTTTAATGATCCAAACATTAGTCAAATACCCTGTTATGCTATGCCGAGTAGAATTTTACTTGATGATGTCGTTCATTCGGTCGGTACGTGATATTGTTATTTTATTTTAAGTTTGTGATCAGATCTACACCAAATTTGAATGACACCAATTTATTTATTTGAAAGAGTATGCTCCTGAAGTAGTTGCTGTCAAATTTGGTGAAGATCTGATCACTAAGTTCAGAACGAAATGAACATTAACACGTACCAACAGAATAAACGATAACATAGCTCGTCGCAGTACCTACGTAATTTTTTTTTAAATTACTCGCTACTCTAAGGCCTCTTGGACACGGCACGTTTTCTTCGTGCAACAAATCGTGCAAACTTGTACATGGCACGGTAAAGCCACCATTTCAGATAACGGCCAGGTACCGCTCAATTAAGCTTTTTTTGCGCTAAGTTGCAGACGTCCTCACTATGAATCCTTGTAGAAAGAAGATTATCCTAAAAGCTCAAAAAACTGAAACTGTTGTTTTCTTCACCACTGAAATCTTCAAATATGGGATTTAAATGCATAAAGATTTATTTCTAGGAATCATACTTAAGCCGCTTATTTTTATAATCATCGATAGTCTTATCCCATATTATGGGTTTTTCTTGAACTAATGTAATTAATAATTCTTGATTTATGTTCATTTTACTCGTAAAACAAAATCAGCGAATGCAATCTGTCACGAAAACGACAAACGTCCGGCGCTGTCGACACATTCACGTGGACTGCATATTTATAAACATTGCGGAAAATTACGCCGTGCGTAGACGCGGTGCACCGAGGGGCAGGCAAAAATACAAACAGTACGGAAACTAACTACAAAACGCTCAAAACGTCACACTCACACAAATATGCGCATCGACGAGACCCCGTGTCAGTGAACTTGGCAGATCATTGTCCAGCAGATCAAAAATAAATGAGAGTTCTTTTCGCATGCAGCAGAGTTCTATAGTTCCTGATACTTTTCAAGAATAGTTCTGCCGTATTTCCGAAAAAAAAGTCAGTTAAAAAAATGATCTGCCAACTTCCCGTAGCATATCATTTTGCAGCAGATCAAAAATTAATGTGAGTTCCTTTCGCATGCACCTGAGTTCTACAGTTCCTGATACTTTTTAGAAATAGTTCTGGCGTTTTTCCTATAAAAAAAATTAAAGGAAAAATGATCTGCCAACTTCCCGTAGCAGATCAATTTGCAGCAGATCGCAAATAAATGTCAGTTCCATCCGTATACAGCTGAGTTCTACAGTTCCTGATAACTTTCAAAAATAGTTCTGGCGTTTTCCCTAAAAAAAACCAGGTAGTAAAGAGTAAAAGAGTATAAATTTAGATCCAATAGAATGCAAGTTTGATTTTTTTTTCGAAAGATTCATTACCATTCCTAGAGGCTAGAACTCTCGCTTTTCTAATAAACACGAATCGGAGCTATAAGATACAACTACATTTGAGACGGGAACTCTCTTCGGAATGCCAGCAGAGCATGGTAGAATAGTAGAAAAGTTAAAATCGAAAATATTTTTTTTAATAGACTCCAGCATAGTTAGAGACGGGAACTCTCGCGTTTCTAATAGACACAAATCACGGCTACAAGATACAATTCCAATTGGGACTGGAACTCTCTTAGGAATACCAGCAGAGCATGGTAGAATAGTAGAAAAGTTAAAATCGAAAATATTTTTTTTAATAGACTCAAGCATAGTTAGAGACGGGAACTCTCGCGTTTCTAATAGACACAAATAACAGCTACAAGATACAATTCCGATTGTGACTAGAACTCTCTTAGGAATACCAGCAGAGCATGGTAGAATGACAGAAAAAGTTAAAAAATAGAAAATATTTTTTTTAATAGACTCAAGCATAGTTAGAAACAAGAACTCTCGCGTTGCTAATAGACACAAATAACAGCTACAAGATACAATTCCGATTGAGACTGGAACTCTCTTAGGAATACCAGCAGAGCATGGTAGAATAGCAGAAAAGTTAAAAATCGAAAATATTTTTTTCATAGATTTATATAATTGCTAGAGGCTAGAACTCTCGTTTTTCTAATAAACACGAAGCAAAGCTATGAGATACAACTAGATTTAAGACGGGAACTCTCCTTGGAATACCAGCAGAGCATGGTAGAATAGTAGAAAAGTTAAAATCGAAAATATTTTTTTTAATAGACTCAAGCATAGTTAGAGACGGGAACTCTCGCGTTTCTAATAGACACAAATAACAGCTACAAGATACAATTCCGACTAAGACTGGAACTCTCTTAGGAATACCAGCAGAGCATGGTAGAAAAGTAGAAAAGTTAAAATCGAAAATATTTTTTTTAATAGACTCAAGCATAGTTAGAAACGGGAACTCTCGCGTTTCTAATAGACACAAATTACAGCTACAAGATACAATTCCGACTAAGACTAGAAATCTCTTAGAAATACCAGCAGAGCATGGTAGAAAGACAGAAAAAGCTAAAAATAGAAAAGATTTTTTTTGATAGAGTAAAGCATTGCTAGAGACGAAAACTCTCGCGTTTCTAATAGACACAAATCACAGCTACAAAATACAATTCCAATTGGGACTGGAACTCTCATGGGAATACCAGCAGAGCATGGTAGAATAGTAGAAAAGTTAAAATCGAAAATATTTTTTTTAATAGACTCAAGCATAGTTAGAAACGGGAACTCTCGCGTTTCTAATAGACACAAATAACAGCTACAAGATACAATTCCGACTAAGATTAGAACTCTCTTAGAAATACCAGCAGAGCATGGTAGAATGACAGAAAAAGTTAAAAATAGAAAAGATTTTTTTTGATAGAGTAAAGCATTGCTAGCGACGGGAACTCTCGCGTTTCTAATAGACAAAAATACCAGCTACAAGATACAATTCCAATTGGGACTGGAACTCTCTTAGGAATACCAGCAGAGCATGGTAGAATAGTAGAAAAGTTAAAATCGAAAATATTTTTTTTAATAGACTCAAGCATAGTTAGAAACGGGAACTCTCGCGTTTCTAATAGACACAAATCACAGCTACAAGATACAACTCCAACTAAGACTGGAACTCTCTTAGGAATACCAGCAGAACATGGTAGAATAGTAGAAAAGTTAAAATCGAAAATATTTTTTTTAATAGACTCAAGCATGGTTAGAAACGGGAACTCTCGCGTTTCTAATAGACACAAATAACAGCTACAAGATACAATTCCGACTAAGACTAAAACTCTCTTAGAAATACCAGCAGATCATGGTAGAATGACAGAAAAAGTTAAAAATAGAAAAGATTTTTTTTGATAGAGTAAAGCATTGCTAGCGACGGGAACTCTCGCGTTTCTAATAGACAAAAATACCAGCTACAAGATACAATTCCAATTGGGACTGGAACTCTCTTAGGAATACCAGCAGAGCATGGTAGAATAGTAGAAAAGTTAAAATCGAAAATATTTTTTTTAATAGACTCAAGCATAGTTAGAAACGGGAACTCTCGCGTTTCTAATAGACACAAATCACAGCTACAAGATACAACTCCAACTAAGACTGGAACTCTCTTAGGAATACCAGCAGAACATGGTAGAATAGTAGAAAAGTTAAAATCGAAAATATTTTTTTTAATAGACTCAAGCATGGTTAGAAACGGGAACTCTCGCGTTTCTAATAGACACAAATAACAGCTACAAGATACAATTCCGACTAAGACTAAAACTCTCTTAGAAATACCAGCAGATCATGGTAGAATGACAGAAAAAGTTAAAAATAGAAAAGATTTTTTTTGATAGAGTAAAGCATTGCTAGAGACGGGAACTCTCGCGTTTCTAATAGACAAAAATAACAGCTACAAGATACAATTCCGATTGAGACTGGAACTCTCTTAGGAATACCAGCAGAGCATGGTAGAATAGCAGAAAAGTTAAAAATCGAAAATATTTTTTTCATAGATTTATATAATTGCTAGAGGCTAGAACTCTCGTTTTTCTAATAAACACGAAGCAGAGCTATGAGATACAACTAGATTTAAGACGGGAACTCTCCTTGGAATACCAGCAGAGCATGGTAGAATAGTAGAAAAGTTAAAATCGAAAATATTTTTTTTAATAGACTCCAGCATAGTTAGAGACGGGAACTCTCGCGTTTCTAATAGACACAAATCACGGCTACAAGATACAATTCCGATTGAGACTGGAACTCTCTTAGGAATACCAGCAGAGCATGGTAGAATGACAGAAAAAGTTAAAAATAGAAAAGATTTTTTTTGATAGAGTAAAGCATTGCTAGAGACGGGAACTCTCGCGTTTCTAATAGACACAAATAACAGCTACAAGATACAATTCCGATTGAGACTGAAACTCTCTTAGGAATACCAGCAGAGCATGGTAGAATGACAGAAAAAGTTAAAAATAGAAAATATTTTTTTTAATAGACTCAAGCATAGTTAGAAACGGGAACTCTCGCGTTGCTAATAGACACAAATAACAGCTACAAGATACAATTCCGATTGAGACTGGAACTCTCTTAGGAATACCAGCAGAGCATGGTAGAATAGCAGAAAAGTTAAAAATCGAAAATATTTTTTTCATAGATTTATATAATTGCTAGAGGCTAGAACTCTCGTTTTTCTAATAAACACGAAGCAGAGCTATGAGATACAACTAGATTTAAGACGGGAACTCTCCTTGGAATACCAGCAGAGCATGGTAGAATAGTAGAAAAGTTAAAATCGAAAAT